>LFJQ01000051.1:1200000-1816312 GCA_001182835.1 Oropetium thomaeum
CACAGTTCCATCCAGGTGCGGTGTCATGCGGCGACTGTGAGCGGAGCTGCTGACCTAATCTCACTCACTCTCACAGGGAGAGCGCCGTTCAATCAAACAGTGAAAGAGTCTCTCCACTGCTACTCGCCTTGTGGATGGTCTGTGCGCACGGGCAACCCTATTCATACTGTTCTCAAGGTACCGCGTACTGTACTGGCATAACCTTTACTACTGCTACTGCTCCTGCCTCCTGGCCTCCCGGGCAAGTAAAAGCAGTGGGATTAGCTTGCTTTTAAATTACAGCTATCTGCAGTATAGGATTAGGGCTAGTAGCTTAGTACTACTACTGCAGTATGATTTTCTTTCCATCTAGTATTGTTTTTTTTGTTTCAAAATAGATTAATAAATTTAGGTAACAAAGAAGAAAGATTACCGTTATAGTAAGACCCAACAGGCGCAAAACTACCAGTACTACGTAATAAACTCTCAATCTCGAATCGAAGAGAATAGCAGGGCAAATACATGGTTAGGGACGGAACCGAGTGGCAAACACGACATTTTCCCTGCTTGGCAGTGGGCACAGGTGAAAGCTGCTGGTAGTCTAACAACGGGGACGGGGAGGAGAGCGGGAGCGCAGTGTCTGTGTGCGCTGCGCACGCAGAAGCCAATCGGACTCGTACTCGTACTACCGGTAGCGTGTGTGCGGCGTGGTAGCGCGCTTTTAGGCCAACTGCCGCGCGCGGGTGCGGGTAGCCTACCTGGTGAAGGGCTGTTAAAAAAAAAGTACCGTAGATTCGTAAACTATTTACGACATGTTATGCAGCTTTATAAACTTTTAATCTGATTATTTGGATCTTTAAATTTTTTTATGTATTTAATAAGATCAAATGTACTGTTACTATCAAGTTAGGTCTATTTAAAAAAAAACATATAAGAAAAAAAAGTCAAAGAGCCTCTAACCGGGGTGGTTAGGGTGTTCAGGTACCACTTCTCACGTGCTAGGTTCGATCTCTCACAACGTGAATTTTTGATTGAGATTAAAAAAATCTTAACGTAATAGTTCACGTTAAATCACAGATTAAGGACGGACCTAAACTCACATCAATCACGGATACTAAGATCTTTGTTATAAAGGGCAGAGTAAAGAAAGTTCAAAAAAATTTTTAATCTACATAAAAATATTCTTTTTTAAATAAAATATCAGAAAGACGAAACTATCTTACACCTGCGGGTCTATGTTATGCATTGAGGATTAAAACTATGTTGTCTCAGTGTCGTACTACAACATCAAGTTACAGTATTTATTGACGAAAATCAACTTTTTAAAAATATCATATAACAAATTGTTTCTTTTTAAAACGATCATAATATATTTCTGTTTCTAAATAAAATTTTAATATCATTTGACATAGCAAAATTAATTTAAGAACTCAAATAATCAGTTTAAAAATTTATGAATCAGAATGGATAGTTAGTGACCTACGGCATATTTTATTCTTTTCAAAAAAATACTCCTACCACTGCACATGCACCCAGGTGGCAACCCATCCCTGTCCTCTCTCTCTTTCTTTTCTCTGTCTTACTGTATTAACCTGATTAAAAAAGGGAGAAAATAAAGAGCGACCACGCTGGCGAGATGCGAGGTGGCCACGCGAGGGAAAGAGAGAGAGAGCGGTTGTTCGGTTGGGACGGATTGATGGCGGATGACAACGCGGTTCCGTTAGCGGTGGCGTTTGGTGGAACCAATCCTCAGTCTGTCCTTTCTCTCGGCCACGGGGCGCGGGACGGACTCCTCCGTCGAGGGGCATCGAACAACCACCACACACACACAAGTGGAACGGAGAGGAGTAGAGACGAAAAAGCAGCGCGGCGAGCCACGGGGTGGGACGAGCGAGAGCGAGCGAACAGGTCTTTCTTCTTCTCTCGTTGCCTGCACAGGCACGTATACCCTTCCCTCCTCCCCCCCCTACTACTGCTGCTACTCCTGCGCAGTACAAATACGCCGCTGCTGCTGGTTTCCTATAACGCCCTCCCCCCCCCCTCCCCCCGCCAAATACTACCAACAAACAACGCCAACCACTTCTCGCGTCCGCCCCCACCCCCGTTCCGTTCCGTTTACTCCTCTCCCTTCCCCTTCCTCTCCTCCCTCCCTCCCGTTCCGCCTTCTTCCCGCGGCGACCGACCTCTCGCCGGCCGCCCCCACCGCCGGTAGGGCCCACCCCATTGCTGGAGGAAGCCCTCCGACTCCTCAGTCTCCCTACCCTGTGTGTCCGGCGTCGCGCGGGAAAGTAACAGAAGAGGAAACACACACAGAGAGACGCTCTGTTTCCCTGCCGCCTCCGAATCCCCGGCCCTCCGTCTCGCCGGAGCCACCCGGAGGGGAATGTGGGACCGGCGACGCCGGCAATTACCCTAAACTTGACTCGGTCCGGCCGACCGGCGACATGGTGAGTCCTGCCTCCCTCCCTCTGTCTCTGCCTCGCCGCAGATCTGCTGCCTCCGCCTTCCGGTCTGCAAGTACCCTCCTCCTCCCGTCCCGCCCGTGCTTTTCTCCCTTCCGGTTTTTTTTTTTTGCTCCTTCTGTTTCGTTCGTCACCCGCCTAATTAGCAGCCGTTACGATTGCAGTTACCACTACTGTTCGATTTGCCTGCCCTCTGATTTCATTCGACGAAATTCAAAATCCTCTGTCTGGTCTGGTGACGGTAGCAAACGATAAATAGAAACGAAATTACAGGTCAGATTAGCGTCGACTTTGTGTGGCGGTGGAGGAGCCCAACCAGCAGATTCCCGCGCCTCAAATCCTCTCTGCGTCTCAAACGATTCGCAATCGCTCGTGAAATCCCCGCGCCTTCCGCCGCCTCAATTCGGCAAGCTCCGTCAATTGCCGTTGCCGCGGTGCTGGTCCTGGTGAATTTAATTTCTCAGGGTCGTCCAATCAGTGCTGGGAAAAAGTACTCTCGGTCCCTTTTCGCCTTTCCTTCCTCTTTCCTTCCTTCTTGCGTTCCCCTCCCTAGTTACTCTCGCCAGGATTAGATTTACGTGACGCGGGCGGACGATGTCAACACGTCCCAATTTTCTTTCTTTTTGCCCTCATTTGGCAGGGCAGAGGAAGGTCGTAACATGGAATTTTCACAATCGCCTCCTCCCGTACGTGGCTCCCGGTCTCCCTCGCCTTCCAAACTTTTCCATTTTATTTTCTTTCATTTTTTTCTTTTGGGTTATTATTGTGCATATATTAATATAAAATACAATATACTATGCTCCTGTTCTAATACTACTGATAGCTGGTAGTATAAGTTAAGTTTCGCCCGATTCTTGACGTGCGCGGTTTAGGTTCCGTCCAGTTTGTGCGGCACCCCCTTTTCGGACGACGATTTCCGCTCCGTCAACAAGCTCAGCAATGGTCTGGTCATAACGCATGTGCGTAAATTGCTGCCGCACTTTGACCGCGTCGGCTTGGATGGTTTCTGGTATCTTCCTTTTCATTGTTTTTTACTCGCGCCGTTTTTTGTTTTGCGTTCTCACGTTTCAGTTCACAACCTCTTGGATACCATTGATTTGTTTAAGCATCGGCCAATGTTATGATTTGTTGGTTAATTACGTGAAAAAGTTGGATGGTTTTGTGGAGAAGGAAAGAAAACATAACCACTAGAGGAGGAATAGAATTACTGCTGAAATCCTGTTGGCCGTCTGACTGCGACTCATGGCCGTGGTAGTGGAACAACCCTGAGAATTTCAATGTGGCGTGTTTGGTCTCAATACCGGCAGCTTTCTTGACTAGTTTGCGATTTACTGCTCTCTTGGTACTACGTGTGACTAACCTGTGGCATCTCCCGTCGAGCCTGCTGTCTCTGTTGGTCAAATGCCTACTTACAAATGCTGCAATAGATAGCATATCTGATGTTCTTGTTCCAATCCAACACTGACGCTGTCAGCTATGTCACAGGTGGAGGGTAGGAGCTACCTCCCTGCGGAGGTCAGGAATGGCCTTGAGACCCTGAAGCGGAGGAGGCTCGAGAGAATGCGCTTGAGTAACCAGAATGAAGAAGGGGACAATCCTGCGGTGGCTGCAAGGAGCGGCGGGGATGCCTTGCGCACTCCCGCAAACTGCGGGGTCAGAGTGCATTCGAACAACGGAACAGGATTCCAGGGGGATGTCCAGGGCAAGGACCCCTTTGCAAAGCGCCACGTGGAGAAGTTTGATATGTCTAACCTTGAATGGATCGGCAAGATACCAGAGTGCCCCGTGTATTGCCCCACCAAAGAGGAATTTGATGATCCCATAGCTTACATACAGAAGATTGCCCCTGAGGCTTCAAAATATGGTACAACTCCCTTTATCATTACTTACTTTTAAGATATTGCATCATTCTTTTGTCCAATAGCCTAACAACAAAGTAGTATTGTTTCTTGGCTAATGACCATTTTCATTGCTTCAATATCAGGTATTTGCAAAATCGTGAGTCCTGTGAGCGCTTCTGTTCCTGCTGGTGTAGTACTAATGAAGGAACAGCCCAATTTTAAGTTCATGACGAGAGTTCAACCCCTTCGCCTTGCTGAATGGGCTGAAGATGATACTGTTACTTTCTATATGAGTGGAAGGTATGCCGCCTTTCTATTTTGCATTACCTGTTTACCTTTTCTGTTCAAAAAATAAAAAAAATTTAACTCATCATGATGGACATGAATCTGCAGAAAGTACACTTTCCGGGACTATGAGAAAATGGCCAATAAAGTGTTCTCTAAGAAATACTCCAGCACTAGCTGTCTCCCAGCTAGGTACGTGGAGGAGGAATTCTGGCGTGAAATTGCTTTTGGCAAAATGGATTTTGTAGAATATGCTTGTGATGTTGATGGGAGTGCCTTCTCTTCTTCTCCTCATGACCTACTTGGGAAAAGCAACTGGAACCTCAAGGTTAATACTTTTCTGTCCTTGCTCTCTTGGGTGTTGTATTTGCCACTTGGTTCTTATTGATCTTTTCCATGCACCTGTAGAAATTTTCGCGGCTCCCCAATTCTGTTCTGCGACTTCTTCATGCACCAATTCCTGTAAGTAATTTAATTGCTCCCCATTTATGTTATAGATTCTTTAAAGTGACACATCTTATGATTTAACGTATGATTGTAAATTCCCTGATTCAAAACAGGGAGTGACAGATCCAATGCTTTATATTGGAATGCTCTTCAGCATGTTTGCATGGCATGTGGAAGATCACTATTTGTACAGGTAAAACTTCTTAATGTCGTGTTGGGGATAGCGATCACATTGTTTTCATGCTTATGGTGGCTTAATTTTTTTTTCTTTTATTATTTGACCAGCATAAACTACCACCACTGTGGGGCCTTTAAGACATGGTATGGGATACCAGGTGATGCCGCTCACGGGTTTGAAAGGGTTGCTAGCCAGTATGTATATAACAAGGACATTTTGATTGGTGATGGTGAAGATGCAGCGTTTGATGTTTTATTGGGGAAAACAACAATGTTCCCTCCAAATGTCTTGCTAGACCACAATGTTCCTGTATATAGAGCGGTACAAAAACCTGGAGAGTTTGTCATTACTTTCCCTCGTTCTTACCATGCAGGCTTCAGCCATGGTATTTCTTGCACTCCCTTTTGATATTCTTTGCAACATTATTATATTTTATGTATTCTAAGAAAATTTTGAATTACTCAGGCTTCAACTGTGGAGAGGCTGTTAATTTTGCAATTGGTGATTGGTTTCCTCTGGGTTCTCTAGCTAGCAAGCGCTATGCCCATCTGAACAGAACTCCATTGCTTGCACACGAGGAGCTACTTTGTCGTTCTGCTGTGCTTCTGTCCCAGAAACTTTTGAGCTGTGATCCGAAGTCCCTGGTTAAATCGGAACATCCATACTCCCAATATTGTGTGAAATCCTCCTTTGTTCGGTTGATGCGATTCCATCGACGTGCACGTAGCCTCCTCTCTAAAATGGGTTCTCAAATATGCTACAAACCAAAGACATATCCTAATTTGTCTTGTAGCATATGCCGGCGTGATTGCTATGTGACACATGTGTTGTGTGGATGTAACTTTGATCCTGTCTGCCTACATCATGGTAATAATAATGAACCCTGCAACTTTTGTGAGTTAATTTTTGTTGGCCTTTTTGTTTCCTTGTTTGATCATATTAATTTAATTGGAGTGCAGAACAAGAAATGCGGAGTTGCCCTTGTAAGTCCAACCGGATCCTCTATGTTAGAGAGGACATACAAGAACTAGATGTTTTATCTAGAAAATTTGAGGAGGCTATCCGCTTTGATAAGGAAAGGGGTACAGGTTTATATAATGTGGCTGAGATGATTGATATTAATGTTGAACCTATCCCAAAATCTGGACTTAGACAGGATTTCATGAACAACAATAAAGATGCCATTTCAAGCTCAGTAGCTAACAATGGAAAGAGTTCTGCTGCATTAGTTTTGACATCTACTCTGTGTCATGAGGCACCTAGGGCTGCAGAAGCAAGGGTGAGTTTTCTAACCTTTTCCAATTTGCTATTTTTCCCAATGAATTAATATTCTTGCTCATTTAGGTCCTTGCCACAAACTGAATGGATTTTCTTCCAAGCAGGTTATAAGCACAGCGATCAGAGGATCGTATGCTGTGGATGAGAGGACATCTGGTATAGATGATGGTTGTAATGAACTTGGTTCATGTAATGCTTCAGCCATGGAGTATAGTGACAATTCCGACTCAGAACATGAAATATTCCGTGTCAAGCGTCGGTCTAGCACGTTTGGCAAACCTGCTTCTGACACAAGGGCATCAAACTTATCTGAGCAACAGGTATGCTAAAACTTAATGCTACAGGCTTTAGAATTTGTATTGAATTGAATGTGTGGGAGCCATTATATTCTGTGGTCAAGCATGTGACTAGTTCACCATGCAGAGTTACATTTCTTTTCAGGTACATTTTATTTTGTCAGTAAAAAGTATATATAAGCATGCAATACACTTCATGAACTGTTGTGCAGTGACTTGTGACTCTTGACTATACGTGAATAAAATGTGTTATTAAATATAATTTGTTGATGATGGGAGGCTATGTATAGTTGTATTTAATGGAGTCTGTTACACTATAGATCGTTGGACATTGGAGTGAAGAAATTGATTACGAATGGTCCTAACTGACGCACATTATTCGAACACTTTTGGCATAGACGCACAATATTCTAACACTTCTGGTATACTTATTGCTATAGAAATGTTGGCCTGCTTTCATCAGGTTCTGAGGCGGCTGAAGAAGGTTGGTCTTGAAATGCAACGGGATAGCAAGCGACTAGAAGAATCTGATCATTCTTCCGTCTGTAATAGCCAGAAGATTTTGAATTCTTCTGATGATGAAAGAGAGGACACGGTTCCCATTTCTTGGAGGATGAAGCGGCGCCAGTTGGAAACTGAACGACTTGAGACTAGTCACAGTGCACGACCTAATTCGTATCCATCTTCCACTTCCAGCAGTTCTGGGGAAGAGTTTGTTGTTTTGACTCGAGATGCAGCAGCAGAGCTCCGTCCAAAACGAGTGAAAATCCGGCTACCTTCTAGTGCCAGTAGACAGATCGAACAGCACAGCAGTTCTGAGCAGAGATTTGCAAGGGACGACAAGTCGCTTGGCTGTCCTCGTACATTTTAGGTATAATCAATGGCTGACGCACAGGTGCTAACCTCCGAGGGACGACTTCTTTGTTCAGGTGCTGACTGACTTAGAATTGGCAGCAAAGGAAGTGGTTGGCTAATCGATTCTTTGTGCAGCTGGGCCTCCAATTTTGAGGCCAAGGGCACGCTTAGATGACAGACACACGTGACAATATTCTTGTTGTCTGAGGTTCTCGGTCACTGCCGCTCGCTCTTTGATGGCCTGCCTGCCTGTGACATAAGTAGAGAGAACCTCGCTACCATTTGGTTCTGCAAGTGTTTAGCACTAGTCTAGCTGTATATCTCTTTCCATGATGTATGTCCTTTTTTTTTTCCTTTTCAACATCCTTAGCTGCTTCACTTGGCTAACTTGTATTCTTTTGTTAATTCAACCTACTGTTGCTGCTGCTGAATATTCACTTCAATTGAATAGACAATAGTGAATCATTCTTTCTTTCTAGATGTCTTTGTTGTAATGTAATGTTGTTGTGTAGTACTACCCTCTTTTGCTGTAGAGGGGGAATTCATTAAACTGAATATTTTGCTGAACGCCTGATCGGAGTGATGCGATGGCAGCATGAGCTTTCTAGCCATCCGTCGATTCCAAAGTCCAATGACGTTAATCGAGCCGAATGAAACGCAGCTGGGTGCAGAAGAAGCTCAGCCCGGCCTGGCCCAACACCAACACTTGCCTGTCTGGGAACGAACGGGTTTATCATCTTCGTGGACAGGCATCAGCGAGTGAGCGCGTCGCCGTGATGATAGAGGCAGTGGCAGCAGCAGCGATGGCCGCCTGCTCCTCCATCCACTGCTCCTTCCCTACGAAGGCTGGCCCTACCCGGCGCAGTCTCCCAAGCCCTCGCGTCCTCGGCCTCCCTGCTCCGTCATTTCCTCCTCTTCGCTCCCTCCTTGCTGCCTCCGCCCCACCGGCGAGCCGCCTCCGCCTCCTGCCCTGGGCCTCCGCTTCCGCGTCTGCCGCCCCGACAAAGGATTACGAGGCAAGAAACTGCTGCTCTGTCCTAGTCACCTTCTTTGATATCAGCTTGTGTTTTGCTAATTGTACCTGTCCGGCGCTATCTTCTCCTTGCCACTTCACTTCCTAGCTTATCAGTTCAGTTTCAATTTGTTGTTGACATAACTGATTTTTAAACATCCACATCAGCTGTATCCATGGCTCGTATATCTTATCACTATCTATTGTTACTTGCTCATTATGTTTACTGCATTTTCGCCCCGAACTAACTGATACAATTCCGTGATGACAAAAATTGTAGAGTGGATATAAGCGCAAAGCTTGCACCCTGGCCTTACTAATTTATCGATATTAACTATAGAATCGCATTTCCATTGCAAATAATGTTTGGTATAGAGTACAAGTGGTGCTAGATTCGGAGATGTTCGTCATTAGCGCAACTGAACATTGGTATCATATGGTTTCAAATTGTATGTATATATACAGTACCTGTTTATAAGACAGAAAATTATAGTGAGCCTAGTGTATTTTCAGGAAGGCCTTAAGAAAATATTATACCTCCAGGAAGTTCCTAGTTAATGCTCTATGGATAACGCATGCCGTAAATCCACATCCAAGTGATCCTGCTGAAATGATGTGTTCATATTGATATTATCTGTACAGTTCACTGATGGCAACGGAGAAGTGGAGCTGAGGCTGGACATTGGAAAACATGGCATTAAGACTTCGAGAGATGTTTTTGTTGACGTTGATGATACATCTCTATTGATCAGAGCCAAGTCTGATGGGACCCTGAGGACTTTGATCAATGTTACCACACTTTTTGACAGGATTAAGGCTTCGGAGACCATATGGTGTGTACTATTAGTTTATTATTTCACCCTTATTGGTAAACACATATTTTCTTTACTGACGTCAGTGTCATAGGTTCATTGATGAAGATCAGTTGGTGGTGAATCTGAAGAAAGTCGAACAAGAGTTGAAATGGCCTGACATTGATGAATCTTGGGAATCCCTTACTTCTGGGATCACCCAGTTATTGACAGGGATTAGCGTCCACATCGTCGGTGATTCGACACACATTAACGAGGCGGTTGCTAAAGAGATAGCCGACGGCATCGGGTGTGTGTCTCATATATTTTATTATCACTTACATACCATTTGCAGAATTTTTATTTTTGCTAGAGGTGTCAGCATGCAACATATAACTTCGTAACATTGATGATGTACTTGTGAATTTACTATCATTGTTCTATTCTTTACAAGATAAATGACCCTGAAATATGTCTCTATATTCCATGACATTGTAGGTATCTTCCAGTTTGCACAAGTGAGCTGCTGGAGAGTGCAACTCAAAAGTCTATCGATGCATGTAATATTCTCTCCTCATTTCACAGATAGACTGTAAAAATTTAGATTGTTGGATCGCTGGAATCGGAATTTGAATGTTGCTAGTCATGTATAGTTCATTTCTTGTGCAGTGAGTAATGAAATATAGTTACCTGTAGGGGTGGCTTCAGAAGGAGTGGATTCTGTAGCTGAAGCGGAATGTGTTGTCTTGGAAAGCCTTAGCAGGTTGTATTTTATAGCATCTTTATTTAGCCCCGGTTAATTGTTTTCCAAAGCTTCTGCTAAAGGATAATGTCCATTGCAGCCATGTCCGCACCGTTGTTGCTACTCTAGGGGGTAAGCAAGGAGCAGCTAGTAGATTTGACAAATGGCAGTATCTTCACTCTGGGTTTACAGTTTGGTTGTCGGTGTCCGATGCCACTGGTAAGGAAGCCTCTTTTTCATCTGTAGCAACAATATACTGATCTGAAGGTTTCATATCGTCAATTTGAGGGTCTTCTCCTGGGTGTTTTATCCAGATGAAGCTTCTGCCAGGGAGGAAGCCCGGAAAAGTGTCAGTTCTGGAAGCGTTGCTTATGCAAAGGCGGATGTGGTTGTGAAGCTGGGTGGATGGGACCCCGAGTACACGCGAGCTGTTTCGCAGGGCTGCCTTGTTGCCCTGAAGCAGCTAACGTTAGCAGACAAGAAGCTAGCAGGTACAGAATAATAAGCTAGTATCCTTGCGGTTAAATTACCCGCTGTTGGCTGTTGCACTGCAAAAATTTCATTGTTTCTTCAGGCACCTTCTAGGGAGGTCATGGTTGGCTGATAGAAAGGAAAATTGCAAGAAAACAACATTCTGAACATCCCAGTCTACTTCCTAGCCACAAAAAAATGACCATTGTATCAAAAACGAAATTTGATGACACTAGGGCAATTCTTTTATTTCATTTTTGAGCTAAATGGTAGCCCTAAACGACATCAATCAAAATCGATAGGAGTAATAGAACGGATGTTAACATGCATCGTAAGTACTAGCATTGCTTTTCTAATTCTGGCAAGACTGCCATTTATCACGATAATAATGGCATGATGGTTTTATGCTGATGTCATTGCAGGGAAGAAGAGCCTCTACATCAGGCTAGGTTGCCGAGGGGACTGGCCCAACATTGAGCCACCTGGCTGGGACCCGGAATCGGATGCCCCACCTACAAACATCTGATCATCACCATGTCATCTATTGAAGGATCGAATGACAATTTCCAACTTCTCCATTATCCTTGCTGGAAACTTTCTTCACGTTCTGATTATTCTTGGATTTTGGATGTCACGCGATTGCAATTAGGCTACAAACGGCAACCGGGCAGTTGTCAGAGAGCAACAAGCTAACAGACTAGCTACAGTAAAAATTGCAGCAAGCACAATAAATTTCCGAAGAGTGACGAACGAAAATTAATTATTAATATAGTGACCACCATGGACAATTACTCGACGTCCTCACGAAAGGGGGTAACAGGAAGGTAAACAAGTATTCACTCTTGTAGCCTCGGTTGGATCCACAAGTAAAGCTCCTTTGCAAACACTCAGAACATAAATCCTACGACAGAAAGAACAAACCAGCAACCATACACAGACGCAAAGCTACTCTGTAGGTTTCATCGCTGCCTCCAAGTTTATGTACGTCGGCCAGTTCTTTTCCTCGCCCACATACTTCACTGTTTTGCCACCATCTTGGCTGATGCCTCATGCCTCCCAACTGGGGGCGGTATCTACAGACGAATAAAAACACAGGGTTTTTTCAGGAAACAATTTGCAACAAACCAGATGGTGAATGCTCTTGAAACGAAGTAGTGCACTGGAAAAGATAAATGTCTGCAGACGAGTCTAGCGGCCCATCAAACAACCCCTGCCAATGCTTTTGCCTAACAGAACTTGCACAAGAACAATACCTTATCTTGGAGCCGCATTATTGTCGAGATCAGCACTCTGTCACCAACTATAAGCCTCAGCTTCTTTACCAGCTCACCTCGGCTTATTTTCTTACTCTGGCAAGTACAAATACATGTGAATATGTCAGTTCGAATAGGCCTAGAAGGGAAGACAAATCCAATTGAGAAAAATTAATACCAACAGATATCAGACCTTGAATTCTTCATAACAACTAACAACCAGATCCATATTTTCAGGAGACACTTTGGTTGAAATTGCAGCAAACAACATGGAGAAGGGCATCCAAGGTGTGCTTGGAGCCTTGTCCACTGAATCTCCTAGCATGGGGGCTGCACATGGACCTCCCGATGCTGGAGATGCATGGGTTTTCATCTCCTGTTTGCACATAAAAGGATGTTAACTGATGCTTTAGCTCGCTTAAACATAACATAACATGGTTTCAAAAGGAACCTTGTCATAATTTGGAGGTTTCTATTAAAAAGACTATAGTCAGCTCGAAGTTATAATCACAGTAACGCAATCACAAGTGTAACTGATGAGTCAAGTCACTCAATCTGATTTACTGCATGCTCTTGCTGCTCCAACAGTGGAACTTGTCTGTACAGCAGAAATTGACCCTAGCGTGACAGCACTACATTAAAGAACCTGATGTAAAGCATCTTACCTCTGATGTACAGTCAGGTGAACTAGAAGTCATGACCAACGAAACGTCAGATGAATTGTAACAATCTTCTTGTGTAACAACAGAATCTGTAGCACAAAAGGAGAAGTTCTGAGAAAATTTGGGTTGCCAAATATAAAGCATACAAGCTAGCATATTGACAGGACAGTTGTGATTAGTTACCTTTGGTTTTAGAAGGCAATTTGATGGTGACTACAAACTCAGAATAGATGTGACTATTCAGATTCATATCCCACACAATGTAATGTTGTGGGTTTCTAATGTCATCTACTCCACTATCAATATTGTCATTACTAGGTCGGTCCTGCTTAGATCCAGGGTGAACTATTTCTACGTTCCCCATTATAACACGGCACAACATCATATGGACAATGCCATTTTCATCAACATCAGAGTAATTCACACTGCAGAAAGTAATAGAAATATTGAATTCCGCTACGGTTAGAGAAAAGAAAAAAAAAACTGAGGAATGAGAATAAGAAAATGAATCTGTAATAAAAAGCTCATCATGCCACTTAAAAGAAAATAATGAACACAGGAGCATGTGAATAGCAAAGACAATGAGTTATATGAGGCCATAAATAACTATAGAAGAAATATGGAACGAGAGTGCACTATGAATATTCTACATACCAGGCATCGGAGCGAGTTGCTGGTGCAAGGACGGTGCCATTTCCATAGGCCAGATAATTAATGGGCTTATGAACTTGCAAGCTGCCGCCGAGCATCATCTCCTGCACAGTGCTTTTGGAGCATGCAAGCCACGCATAACGGACATTTGCGTTTCCACGAAGACGTCGAGTAGCATGTACTTGCTTTTGAAAAAGTTGGTAACGGACTTCTCCATGATCATCTAGTACTGGTGTTCTGTAGATCCCAATGATGTCCTTGGAGCCAATAACATGACCCATCCCCTGCAGCAGCAATTTCTCCACAGCTTCACTAGTGCGTTGAGCACGTGATAGCTCACCCAGATTATCATCCTGTGGTAGAGAATTAAATGCGGTAGGCAACAAAATGCATGGCTCGTTTTCTCCGACATACTCTCTCACGTCACCATAATTATTTCCATCTGTGCTCTTTTCAGCCCTAGCTCTTTTCGGACTAGAAGCACCTTCCATACCGGAGTCAAAGTTTGAGCTTTCAGCAGAACTGTCTGATGGAAGCTGTTCATTCATTTCTTGTGACCCACTTGGCTCATCACTAACGTACACATGATTTCCGTTGCCAATATCTTTCTTCCTAAACAATTTCTGATCTTGAATGTATGTTTCTGGAAAGTATCCCTTTCCATTTTCATCAACCCAAGCTATCGGCCTCTGAAAACCCATCGAGTCTGTGAATGTCATATTCACAAAATCCAGCAAAAAGAGCTGGTTCTGATATCCTGTTTCCGTAATTGTCTTCCTTGCCCTGAAGTCAACTTGGGCCAACTTGACAATCTTTTCTGGAAATTCTTTCCAGTTGCCACCTTGACGGAGTAGAATACGCTTAGGTGATGCGCTGGATATGAAATTCTGATAGCCCTGCAAGATCTGTCTGTTCAAGTGGCACACGACTTTCGTGTTCCGGTCTTGATCAATATGAAACCTAACAGAAGTGGCTTCAGCAGGACCCTGGTATAGCTTAGAGGTGTGGCAGGCGCCAGCATGGTTTGCAGCGGGGCTGTCTCGCTTTCTCTTGAGACTACTTATGTTCCTTCCACCTTTACCCAATACCTTTTCGTTCATCGCAGCCATAATTGCCAGAAGGAACGAACACTAACCCGAGAGTAATTCTTCCAACCAAACTAAAGCTGAACAAGGCTACTATTTACACTAATCTAATACAAAAGCTTCAGAAGATACTCAGTGTCCATATCAACAAGGCTAAACCTAATCGGAGTACAATCAGGAAGGAGAAACGGCAGAGTGGTCCTGAAAAACATAAGGAAAATTAATGTGTCAGCCAACAAAAAGTATGTGATGTACTGTTACTGCATTTCAGAGACAGCAAAAAGTAAGTCATGATATATCTATTGCCTCCGTTTGAAAAATCGTTGTCGTTAGCCAAAAAAAAAAGAATAGTCGTGCTAGAATTGTTGTACTAACGATAACGATTGAAAACGGAGGGTGCATAATATTAGCATGCCGTTGAAGGACCCAAAGATATCACTTTTAATGCAGCTGTTATGTCAAGCACCGTCTCATCGTATCGATCATGATCACAGGAAAGAACTAAGGGGTAGGAACTGAAATAATCCAAACATACTCTTTAACCAACTTATATCGAATATAATAAATGAACTAAGAACATATTTTTTTGCCATCAAGCAGTTAATCGTGTCCGCAGTTTAGTTAAACAGAGAGAGCACGAAGTAACAAAGGCAGAATCAGAATTCTGATGCAACTAACACCACGGGAATCTAAATCTACTCACTTCCCCCGCACGAACGTCAGCCACAGGCACGTGCAGGCAAAAAAAATCAGGACTATATAAACAACATAAGTTCAGCATGATTGCGATCACACGCATAGAAGTTGCAAAATTTAACAACAGTTCAGCAATACATCGAGATAAACATGGCAATCCCCAAAAACCTACTTCAGCCGACCACGATCGGTGTCTCGATCGCACACAGATTACAGAATACAAGGAAAATTCTCCAGATCGAAGATGTATACAAAAGGGGATCCCCTCTCCCGCGACCGGACGAGCAGATCCGCCGAGCGTTGACGCTTACCTAGGGTTAGTCGAAGCGATGTTAGCAGGAGTCACGGCGGACGAAGCCGAAATCTTCATCTCTTCCTGTCCGATCCCCTTTCGCCCCCCCTAGGACTCCCCTACGGACCCCACTTTAACCCCGGCGACGGGCCGGAGGCTGTGGCGGCCGCTGCTGCTTCTTCTGCTGCTGGCTTCTACCTCCCTCGCCGGCGAGACGATTTGCTGGTCAGCGGCGACGACGGCGGCGGAGGACGAAGGCGAGAGGAAGGAGAGCAGGGGAGCCGTGCGGCGGTGGAATTATTGGGGCAACCACGCGAGGAGAGGAGGGAAGGGGGATGAGAGCGAGGTCCACGCCTTTGTCGTGCCTGGCCCCCGACCCCATTTTTTTTATTCTCCTCCACCCACCGCCCTAGAACTCCGCCGTTCCCACTGACACGCGGGCCCGACCCCACCCTGTACTCGGGTACTCCGCGCACCTGACTTGGATGCCAAGTTGCCGGCGCCTTCCTTGCGTCGTAAGCAAAATGGCGACGGCGTGATGCCGACGTCTGCCCATCGGACGGTTCCCATGGGCAGTCAATGGTCCTGCGGCCGCATCGGAGTCGTCCATGGCTTCAGTTTTCCCTTTTTCCCCCAAAATCTGTAGTAGTACTCGTTTGCGTGCGTTTCTGGAGGAGCGCAAGGCGACCTGTGGTGGGTGCAGGATTTCTGAAAGTGTTTTTTTTTTCCCCACAGTTCAGATTTCGCTTCAGATCCATAACATGATTCACGAACTGATTCGGCCTGAACTTGTTCGTGTTCACATACCAACAACAGCTACTTATATATTTAAATAAATAAATCGGCGAATTTCGCTTCGTGCTTCACGAATCTGTATGGAACAAACATGCATGGTCAGCGCTTTGGGGATTTGCTAACTACGCTTATACATAATGAAGTTGCAAACCAGATCACGTCTATGTTTCTAGGTGATTTCCCACTCCATAAGTAGTCCCTACCTTATTAGCAGGCGGCTAATTAATCATAATCAATTCAACTTGTTGAATTAGATTTTACAAAGTGACATCGAATCGAACTTTCTTAGTAGGCGTGTTTGTCTTGCCGCTGCAAAGAATTTGTTTACCAACGACTTTTCCGAGCTAACAACCTTTGGGTCATGACAAAAAATTGACTGACCGAGTGACTGACTACTTGAAGTTAAATATGATCCGGTACATACGCGACTCCGACCCGCTGTGTAAATACAGTAACATCTTCATGTTGCGACATTGACTATGTCAGACTTTTCTTTCCTTGCGAATAGGCTAAGTGATACTTTACCTAACAACTTGTTGATTCTGGAAGCTGAGTCCTCCTAGCAGAGAGCAATAGACGTGAACATAGCACACACACAAAAAAAAGAAATTGATACTATCTCCGTATTTATGTTGTTGACACTTTCTAGAATTAACAGAGATAATACCTTACGATAGAACTGAGTTTCGTTTATAACTCATGTGTGAACTCAGTAGCTACATGTACAGTCCTATAATCATACTTTATGTGGGAACTCAATAGAAGATTCAACAAACTATTTGAATACATATACAAATTTCACAAGATTATGAGGCTAACCCAAGACACTAAGGCCACTGCTTACGAAATTGATGCAAAAAAATGGAGGAGTATCATACCAGGTCACAAACAATGTCAAGGTTACAATGCACACCAGGAAAGGCAATCCAAAATATATTGCAATGCCCACTATGAAGAGTGTCACAATATACTATACAATAATAATTGCTTAACCAATTGATTATCGATAAACTATACCTATTTTATTTTTTATTGCTAAGTAAAAATCAGAAAATAAGAGGGAGTAACTAAAAAGAATTAGGAAAAAAGAAAAAGGGAAGGAGGTTGAACTAAGCCTGAGTCATTTTGTTCCAGATGACCTATTATTCTAGTCCACTCCTCTAGGCCCAAGGACAAATACCTCTCAACCTAACTAGATTTGGTTGTTCTCATTATCATTTTCAGTCACGTTTAACAAAAACAAATACTACCTAGAATGGAATTGCAAAAATATCATTCAAATTTTAGTAACATCTCAAGTACGACACTTAGCTTTGGTATGAATCAACAAATAAGGATTGTTATGAATCAACTAATAATGAACAAAACTTTTTTATGAATTAAATTTAATAAAATTATGGAATAAATAATTATAATAGTGGAACAAATTAATAATATTCAATGAAATAATAATTAATAGTTGAAGATTAAAATGATCAACCGTTTGAAACAAAGTGATCCACTTAAACAAATAAAAATATCTATTGGAACAAACTAATATACCAAATTCAGCAAGTTATTTCATTTGTAGAAAAAACGTTTGTACAAATAAAACAACCACTAAGTGAGAAAATATATAGTTGATAAACATGAGAATGAAATGAAATTACTCCTCATTGATATGACTAAATGACCACAATGAAAGGAACTTTCAGTGGGTGATGGTTATAGAAAATGAATGTCACGTGTCTAGTTATGATTGGACAAAAAATTGACAAAACAACGAAGTAGCGTTTAGCATATCCATAAAAAAGTAGTCAATACTTTCTATTTATATATACACTGCAAACATGTGGAATTTCAGTTTATTTATTAACAAAGAAATACGCCGGTCTTCATCGGTAAGCAAACAATGATTTTTTTTATAGCAAACAGTGAGGTTGTTTAGCTTCACGGCATGATAATATGGTGACTTACAACTGCCTTGACTTTTGATGCGTCTCCACTAAAAGTGAGTACATGCCTCTATATGGATTGACCTATTTATCCTCTTCATCTCATAGTAGTTGTAATTTTGTAAAATTACTCTAAAAATATAATTTGTCCAAGACAACTATGGCACAATCTATTACACAGATTTATCTAATTATAACTTGTATTATACAAATTAATAGAGAAAGTCTATTAGAATATTATGCTTTAGATGATACAGTGTACTCTATATATACTGGTAACTGGTTCCCATGGCAGGTGGCTAGAGGATAGACTGTGGACAAGGACGTGTGTGCAAAACACCAAAGAAGATAATAACAGAATAGAAGGTGCGATGTCATCCAATCCAATGAGGTCGCTGGGCGATCCTTACCCACACACGATCTAGTCTAGTAGTCTAGCAAGGTCTCTAAATATCATCATCACATTTCTTTTCCATTTTTTATTTTCTGTTGAAAAGAAACAAAACAAGGGAAAAGCGCAAGGAGGGAGAGAGAGGTGAGCGGGCCCGACGCCCGAGGCCTGTCGCGCGCCGTCGATGCTTGCTTGCTTCGTCCTCTCCGTCCTTGCCTTTACTTCCTCTCCTCCGTCCGCCTCGCACCAGCTGGAAGACTCCGCAAATCCCGACGCCCGCCACTCCCTGACTCCCACTAGGGTTTTCGGATTAGGCTTCTAGAACCTTCCGCCGCCGCCACCTCCCCCCACATGCACGCATCACCGCTGGTCGCGCTCGCCGGGGGCGCCTGCCCCGCCGCCTCGTCCTCGCCGCCCCCCTGGGCCGCGCCGCGGGCCGCCATTCTCGCCGCGCCGGCGAGGCTCCTGCGGTCCCGGCTCGGGGCGCTCCGGCTGCAAGCCAAGCCAGCGTGGAGGGCGGCCGGAGGAGGGCGGGGCCCGCGGGTCCCGGCCAAGGGCGCCGTGCTCGCCTCCTACATGGGCGCCGAGGAGGTGGTGGGTCCCTCGCCGCAGGTCGACAAACGCGAAGATGAAGGTCTGGATTACTGCTCTCACGCTGCTCCCAATGCCGTTCGCGTCTCGTTTGTATTGGCCCTCAACTATTTTCTTAATCCTCTCTCCTGTTTCTATCAACAGTTATACACCAATAACTTCATTTGCATCACTACCTGCCTATCCAGTATCCACTGTTACTACCATACTGATGGTTTTACACTCTACTAGTAATACCGCAGCTGCATTTTGGTAGTACAGCAGTAGTGCACACAAAATTGCTTGCACAGTTGCATCGATCAAGGGAGTGAGCCTAGAAATTAATTATTTGCGGTTCCACTAGCAGGTAATAAACGTATTACCGTGGAGACTGAATTGTTGTTTCGTTGTCTTGGGGCACAGAATTTATTCTGGAAGTCAGAAAGGAACTGGAGAATGGGAAGCTGCCTGCAGATGTTGCGAGCGGCCTGGAAGAGCTGTATTACAACTACAAAAATGCGGTACACACTTTGCATTTCATACTTGACTTCTTTTGTTGTTTACCATTGTCATGCTTTACCCATCGACTCTATCTTGTTCTCTCAGGTCATGCAAAATGGAGACCCCGATGCGTATGACATCATGATTTCCAATATGATGGCTATGCTTGATCGTGTGCTGTTGGACTGTCAGGTCCTTCTATTTCTGTTGAATTAATCATTTTCCTCCCTGGCAGTTTCTTGCTTGCTCCAAGGTGCCCTTTAATAGTGAGCTTCATCCTTTTGCAGAATCCATTTACCTTCCCACCTTACCACAAAGCTGTCAGAGAGCCATTTGACTATTATATGTTTGGTCAGAACTATATCAGGCCATTGGTAGATTTTAGGTAATGCAAAACCTGACCCGAGAACATCCATGAATCTCTATTGGAATTTTTTAATACAGAATGATCTGTATGTAGATCATTCATTTAAACTGGGCATTATGCTTTATCAGCTGAATATTATATACTCTCCAAGCCTTTCATTTGGTATGCATTAAGTATTCAAAGGATAGACTGTTGAGGATCCTTTTTAACTCCCTCTCATGATGTTTACAACTGCGGTAGTACATAGCACAGCCAACACTTGATGATGTCCAAATGTTATTTATAAGTTCTCAATGCGGATATTTCATGTCTAACGCGTTATTGAGTGCTTTATTTTTATTTTATTGGGTTACTAGGATGCCCTTTATAGAGGAAGGTGATAAATATCTGCTCAATTTATTATATAATGATCTTCAATTCAAGCTCTGGAAGATACTTGTCACTGTTCTTTTGAAGCACTCAGTTATTACCTATTTAACTGTATTATTTTAGCAAGACGAGTATGTTTGATTTGATAAAGGATTATTTGCTAAAATAATTGATTTTATTATGTTACTATTGCATGTCATTGGTGATTTATCCATTGATGTGTACTGTAGATTTACATGCTAGGTTCCCTAATCTTTTGTTAACTTCAGTTCATATGGTCAGGAACTCGTATGTGGGCAATGTATCCCTTTTCCATGATGTGGAAGAAAAGCTCCATCAGGTCTGTTCATCTAGCTGTGCGTTTTTGTGACCTCCAGTTTCACTTACTAAACCCTTCAAATGTCTGATAAATATTCTCTCTCAAAAAAATGTCTGATAAATATCTCTCCCTGAAGACTAGAATTATTTCTTGTGTTCCATTTAACCTCATCAAGGATATGTATAATAATGTTGTGACAAGTGTCCGAACAAGCGGTGGAGACACGGATGCCTTCCCCATTACTATAGGTTGCACCAGGGGTCAGCTTTGAGCCCTTATCTTTTTGCTCTAGTGATGGATGAGATCACAAGGGACATCCAAGGAGAGGTCCCTTGGTGTATGCTTTTTGCAGATGATGTTGTGCTAGTGGATGAGACTAGGGCGGGAGTTAACCAGAAGTTAGAGTTATGGAGGAAGACTTTGGAAGCAAAAGGTTTTAGGCTTAGTAGATTTAAGACAGAGTACATGAAGTGTGACTTCAGTGCCACTGCACACGAAGAAGGGGAAGGGGATGTTAGACTCGACAGTCAGGTGGTCCCCATGAAGGACACCTTTCGGTATTTGGGATCAATATTGCAGAAGGATGGAGACATTGATGAAGATGTCAGTCATAGAATTAAAGCCGGATGGTTGAAGTGGCGTCAAGCCTCTGGTGTCCTATGTGACAACAGAGTTCCACAAAAGCTGAAAGGCAAATTTTATAGGACTGTGATCCGATCGGCTATGCTATATGGAGCTGAGTGTTGGCCTACTAAAAGGAAACATGTCCAGCAGCTAAGCGTCGCAGAGATGCGTATGTTACGGTGGATTTGTGGTCACACAAGAAGAGACCGTGTCAGGAATGAAGACATACGAGAGCGATTAGGAGTAGCACCAGTTGCAGAGAAGCTCACGCAACATCGCTTGAGATGGTTTGGACATATCCAACGGAGACCTGAAGAGGCACCGGTCCGCATGGCATCATTAGGTGTCCGGTTAATCTAATGAGAGGAAGAGGAAGACCAAACTTGACTTGCGAGGAGTCGGTTAAGAGGGACATGAAGGAGTGGGATATCGATAGGGAGTTAGCCTTAGATAGGAGTTTGTGGAGACTGGCAATCCATGTGCCAGAACCTTGATTTGCCTCCCTCTTTTTCCCCTTTTTCCTGGCTTTTTCGTTTGCTGTTTCACCTTCCGGTTCCTTGGTTTTGACTATTTGGTCTTTTCTCGGCTTCCTTTTTCTTTCTTTTCGGTTTGGTCCTTCCCTGAGTTTCTTGTTGGTACTTGGGGTTTCATCTCTAGCCTACCCTGACTTGCTTGGGATTAAAAGGCTGGTTGTTGTTGTTGTTGTTGTTCCATTTGTTTTAGAATTCAGAATTCTATGCACTATGCAGACATTAGAAGGAAGATAAGTAATGGAGATTTCCAAATAACTAATACTATTTCCATATTCAAATATTTTCGCAGTTGTCTTCTAAGATCAACTTTTACTGTTTGTCTTATTAAAAAAATTGTATTTTAAATATCATATATTTTCTAATGATTTGCTTTATCACTAATGGTATTTGGAACTATAACTTATGATTTTGAATAAGACGAATGGTCAACGTTGATGTTAGAAGTCAACTGCATCAACAATTTAAATACGGAGGAAGAATTTGTGGCCCGAAGTTTTGCGTTTTAGAGAAGAAAATGATTTTCCTGTATGTGAGCACATGAAATAATTGATGAAGGGGAGACTTGGCGCAGCGTTGAAGCTATTGCCTTGTGACCATGAATGAGGTCTCGGGTTCGAAGACTCTTCGAAACAGCTTCTTACAGAAATTCAGGGAAAGGCTGCGTACAAAAGACCCAAAGTGGTCGGACCCTGCGCAAGCAGGAGCTACATGCACCGGCCTGCCCTTTTATCGTAGCAAATTAAAATATCTGGAATGATTATTGATGAATCTAAGTTACTTTCCGTTATAGCTAGAAACAACAAGGAATAATATTGCAGTAGTTGTCTATACACACTCTTTAAATTCTCGATTAGCAATGTTTTCTGAAAAGCATTTCATATCATTGCAGGGTCATAATGTTGTTTTGATGTCTAACCATCAGACAGAGGCAGATCCAGCAATTATTGCACTGCTGCTTGAAAAAAAACACCCATCAATTAGCGAAAACATAGTAAGGCACTGAACATATTTTCAAGTTCCAAGTGAATCACATGACCTCATCAAGTAGGTTTAAATTTGAAATCTGCTGTAGGTTTATGTTGCTGGCGACAGGGTTGTTACAGATCCTCTCTGCAAGCCATTTAGCATGGGAAGGTCCTTTTCTTCACCTAAACGTGTTCATAGGTGATATTGTTATCTCTGATAGTCCTGCCGATATGTTAATGAAAGCATTTTCTTCCAACAGAAATCTTATTTGTGTGTATTCAAAAAAGCATATGAATGATTATCCTGAGCTAATTGAGATGAAAAGGAGATCAAATACTCGAAGCCTCAAGGAAATGGCATTGCTTTTACGGTATTCTTCCTTTACAACATGTTAGTTTTTGGTTCTTTTCCTCATGTATATGCTGAGTAAAAAACAAGGGAGGTCCCTAGGGTGTAATGGAGCACCCAGGATTTGAACCGTGTGGGAGCATACCAGCCAGTGGCCTTTGCCACTGTGCTGTGAGCCCCCTTGTCAGCTGTGTGCCCCTAGCTGGTGCCTAATTACCTCACAATTATTTTTAAATCAAAATGTTATAATTGTCATACACTTATTATAAATGATAGTTTCATGACAATTAGCTTCTAACGTTACTTCAGTAAAGGTTATCATTATACTCGAATTAACATAGATATAAAACAATACCTGGTTTGCTAAGATTATTTGCAAACAGTTATTGGACTTGTGTTTTCTTGAGGCAATTACTAAAAATTCTATTTCAAAAATGAACTAGAATTGTTGTTGTAACGACTACATTTTTAAAACAGAGGGAGTATATGCAGACTTTGAACCATTTGGAGCACAAAAATATATGTACTGTGCTTTTAGGCTTGATCATGTTTATTTTTTGTAATATTATGCAGAGGCGGTTCACAAATAATTTGGATCGCACCAAGTGGTGGTAGAGACCGCCCGGATCCTGTGACAGGAGAATGGTGCCCGGTACGTTCTCTTGCCTACTGGTCCTGTTCTTCCTCCTAGTTATTCCCTATTGTTTGATTAGCTTATCATGTTTTCCTTTTCAAGCCTTGCTATAAATTACTGTACATATGTTGTTTTAAATTTTATGACACTGTCAACAAGTTAGATGACACAGTTATACTGTCAGCTATCGGGTATCTGAGAAGAAATGTGTTTTTATCAAAGGCATGAAACATCTTAGCTTTTGTAACATAGGTTTCCTTATGTTTACCTTGTCTACTACTTGCAAAAACAAGGGCAGGCGCCATTCGATACATCCTCAGTGGACAACATGAGGAGGCTTCTGGAGCATTCTTGCGTTCCTGGGCACATATATCCACTAGCATTGCTCTGCTATGAAATTATGCCTCCACCGAAACAGGTTTAATTTGTTGCTGCATCACAGTAATTTAGATATCTTATTGCGGAAACTTGACTTTCTTCTCATCAAATCGAATAGGTTGAAAAGGAGATAGGTGAGCAAAGGGTGATATCCTTCCATGGGGTAGGGCTATCAATCGCTGAAGAAATGAAGTACGAGGATATTACCGCAGACACCAAGAACATTGATGAGGTTTGTTTTATATGGTGTGTTTATTTTGCGAACCACGCTGATGCTTCAGCAATACTTTTATATGGTAACTCACAATTTATTGGCCGGAGCGATATTTTGTGCAAAACTTAACACTAGTTTGCTCAAGCTAGATTTGTATATTTTTATTTTTGGGGTGGTGGAGCTACTATCCAAATAGTCAAGTGGACCCCAGTTTTTCAGTATTATGAGGTGACTAGTTAGCTGTACTTGGCTTGTATATTTTCCGCACTACAAGAAAAATTTGTTGGCAATGCATTAATTGCAGCCCCCCTTAGGATAAATGTACATGGTTCATCTTTTTTTTTTCACTGTGTTGTGATTCATAAACACCTGGTCCATTCATTTCTAAAACTTGACCTGCGGGGGGTATGACGGCCCCTGAACCTCCTTTCCTCCACTCTTACACAGCGGCCATGTTGCCCATGTGAGTGTGGGCTGGGCCTTAAGCCGTGCTTTGGTGCGGAGTCGGACGAGGGGGTTTTTTTTAACCAGGCCACATAAATTCGTTCCCACTAGGAGTCGAACCCGGGTCACTGGAGTGCCGCTTTGACGCCTTAGTACACTAAGAGTCCTTTGGCCCATTCATTCTAGTTTGGAGATAGAATTCAACCTGATCTTGCATCATGATGCTACTACCTTTTTCTGATTTATTTTTCTTGTGGTTGTATATATTCACCAACCTTACCAATGTCACTCGGGACTAGCCATTATGATTCCCTTGTTGCAACATTAAATTTCCGAATTATACTAGTGTTCAATGTCCTCTTCGTTATGCCAAAGGTTTCTTAATGTTGTTAGTCTGCAGGATATGTAGTGTGGTACTTGTGTGTTTCTCAAGTTAATGTCACCTTCATGCTTATGGATTTGGTGCACTGCACATCTTTGCTTAACATTGCTGTTTTATTCTCTCAGTTTTGTTGAATGTGTCTCCTCTTTCTTTTTATGCAGGGAAGGGAGCTATTTGCGAAGACTTTATACGACTCTATTGTTAATCAGTATAATGTGCTCGAGTCTGCTATCTTTAGAGATCATAGAGCATCTGCATCAAGCCCTGCCATCTCTCTCTCCCAACCATGGCGATGAATCCAAGGATTTCAGTTTTCTCGATACTGACATGATCTTCATTCAATCTATTTATTGGCTGCACAAATGCTACTATGGTAGGATCCGACACATAAGACCTTTTGTTTTTCTTTTATAAACCTTTAGACCCACTTAACTTAGTTGTTGCCCTTGTCCTGTCTTTTGTTTTTCATTATATTAATACAAAACATTTTTTTGAGGATATGAATACAAAACATTTTGACTCTCGTGGTTACAGTTCTTTTATTTTCTTTTTATCATGAACTGTATGTCACACATGCTTGTGTATATAGACTTGATTTTGTGAAGTCAGATCTGAAAGTTGTGGAACAGTTTTCATAATATGTGCTAGACTCCCTTTGTTGTTGTTCCCTCAATTTTACTATTAAATAGTTTGCCTATTAAATTTAACATTAGCATTTAAGATAATAGTATATTCTTGTACATTACATCTAGCTTGGTGGTTAACTTAGTAGTTTGAACTAGGAACTGTGGCCACAGCCCGCAGCAAGCACTTATTTCATCCCTCATTTCACAAGATGATTTGTTCTCTGACCCTAATCATTACTATTCATATTCAGGTTTGGGATCTACAGTGACATTACTTCCGTTTCATTTTTGGAAGGGCAGATTAACTGGGTGCAGCTATGTGAATTTTGTTTGGAGAAACTGAAATCTGGTGTCACAACACTTTATTCGTCATGAAAGGAGCCCACTGCTGATCTTCCTTTTATAGCTCTCAAAATCATTGGGAAGAACTGTTTATTTTGCAGGGATAAGAAATCTGCAATTTCTGGCAGAGGTCGGGGCGACCGGTTATTCACTTTGCATTGATGAGGAAACTTTGAACAGATGGTTTGCGGTCATGGTTTATGCACAGGCTTACCATGTCAGACCATCCTTTGCACATTACACAGTAATAGCTGGAGAAGAATCTGGCTGCTGGCATGCCTTGTACCTGCTATGGAGCATAGGCACTCCAGTATGTGGGTTTCTGCTGTTCATGGTTTTCTACTGTTCCATGTACATAGATTGGATATTTTTCTGCAAGATATGTGGATATATATTTTTTTTAAAAAGAAAAATGTGGAAATATAAAGTAACAGGCGCCATGATGTGGATGTACAACATTTTCCTTCGACACCACCTCTTATTCTTCTGCTTTACTGTTACTGGTGGATCACTTTTATTGCGGAGTACAATAGATTGTAGTACTAGTATTTTTTTTCCCCTTGAGATTGCGTAAGCCATAGCATGATGTCCGTGCACGCACGCGTTGTGTTTGTAAAGTCAAATATGGACCGGGTAAATCAAAGAGTATGCCGTCAACGTCAACATCGCGTGGTCATAGGTTCTGAATAATGTGAGGTACATATACAGAAACAAGTGTCCGTCCACAGACTCGAGAGGTACCCTGTTTTTTAACCATTTTACTCGCTGTAGTTTACTCCAGGCAAACATGTATTTTTTGAGCAGGCCTGTGACGCTTTGTTTACTCGGATCAGACCAGATAATACTGTTTCGCTGTCTCAAAAGCATTCAGGAGGACAGTCGAATTCTATTTGGACTGGCAGCCAACGCAAGGCAAACTTGTTTTCAGTTTTGCAATTGACCCTAGTTTTAATGATCAGAGAATACCTCAAAAGTACCGATATTGACACACGGAGAGAGTAAAAACAAATACTCACTTCGTTCTTTCTTTTTTTTTTTATCGTCTTTGATTTTAACTATTCATCTTATTTAAAAAATTAATTTAAATATATAAAATTAAAAATTAAGATTTAAAAATTTTTAATAATAAACTAAATTCTAATAATATATTTAATATTTCTTATATTATTTTGATGATTAAAATTTGTGTCAAAGTCAATAGTGACACGGACAAGTAAGAGAAAAGTGGAGGGGCCTTAGGCTAGGCGTGACGCGGAGTCCATCTTTCCGTTGTGCGGGCTCCGGGCAAAGAGAGAGAAAGGTAAAGTTGGCGAACGAAACCGGCAAGGAGCCCAAGGGCAGTGCCGCCCCTGCCGAAGGTGTAGAAGAGAGAGCAATCTACGGCCGCTGCTGTTCGCGATCCCTTTATCTCGCACTCGCCGCGATTAGATGGGTGGCTTGTGGCTAATCCCGTGACCGCCATCAGCGGGGAGGAGCGCCGCCCGTCGCCGGAGAGGAGGAAAGAGGAGGTAACGAGATGAGAGGAGAATTCAATACAGAGTCCTAAATAATTAAGAATCATTTAGGAAAGTCCTATTCAATACAGTAGAGTACTACGGAATATATGCGTCAAGTCGGCGGTGGCGGGCACCGGACAGCGGCTTCGTCTTGTGCGGGCAGTGCCTCCTCCTGCTGGTAAGAACCGAACTCTCCTCCCCGATCTTATAGAGAATCCTTCTTCCCTGCGCGAGGACGGGCGGGGACGAGGGCTGGAGAAGGGGATTTGGCGTAAGGGGTCTCCCTCTCTCTGCTCGCTTTAGATAGGGCGCATGCCCTACCTCGCCCTACTGCTCGGTCAGCCTCTGATCCTAAGGTGTTCCATGTGATCGGACACTGAAGCAAATATCAACGTAGTATAAAAGACTGTCTTTTACTGTAATTCCGTACCTAGTTATGTTTTTTTTAATTATTTAGAATAAGTATGAACTGGCTCTGGTTTTGTTACCGTCAAAAGTGATGAAATTCAAGAGCAAAAAAGGACACCGAAGCAAATTGTTTCTCTCCTATTTTCATGGATAAAAACATTCTTTTCTGTTCAATCTGACATTGCCCTTTTTGTGCCTGCAGAATCAGAGCGCAAAGCACTCTGACAAGATGAGCGACAATCTCATGGATAAAGTCAATGCCTTGGGTGAGCGGCTCAAGATAAGTGGTGCAGAGGTTAGCCGTAAGATGTCACTTGGCGTGAGCAACATGAGTTTCAAGATGAAGGAGTTCTTCCAGGGCCAGAACATGGCGGACAAGATTGTTGATGAGGCCACTTTGGAGACCATGGACGCGCCTGATTGGGCTACCAATCTTGAGATATGCGACATGATCAACACTGAAAGCGTCAACAGTGTTGAGGTGATCCGTGCCATCAAGAGAAGAATCATGTTGAAGAATCCACGGGTTCAGTATCTTTCTCTTGTCCTGCTCGAGACCATTGTCAAAAACTGTGAGAAGGCTTTCTCTGAGATTGCTGCTGAAAGGGTACTTGATGAGATGGTAAGACTGATTGATGATCCACAGACTATAGTCAACAACAGAAACAAGGCACTTATGCTTATTGAAGCTTGGGGAGAATCTGGAGATGACCTTCGCTATCTTCCAGTATTCGAAGAAACCTACAAGGTAAATTCAAAATGGTGCCTTGCTGTTCAATTGATCTGACAAGGTTCAGGTCAAACTATTTATTCAGAATGACAGTTGATGTGTTGTTTGCATGGAATTGCTTCTCCCTGTTAACAGATGCATTTTTCCCCTACATTCTCTTTTTGATGGTTTATCATGTGTCAATTCATTATACTTCTGTATTCTTTCCAGAGCTTGAGATCTAGAGGAGTCCGCTTCCCTGGGCGTGATGAAGAGAGTCTGGCACCAATATTTACTCCTCCCCGTTCAGTACCTGCAACTGAACCATATTCAGAGGCCGCACAAGAAGGATATCAAGAGATCCCAGAGGAAGGTCTTGCTCCTGTTTGCACTGTCCCTGCTGTGCAAGTAAATGAAGCATTTGAAGTGGCTCGTAATAGTGTTGAACTCCTTTCCACGGTGTTATCTTCTTCTCCCGAGAAAGAGGTCCTACAGGTTAGTCCGATGTCACTCCTGTTGGTTAGCTTTGGCTTATGTGGTGCAGTAGATGAAAGCATTCCTCGTAAGGTTTATTGTTGCTATCTTGTTAAACATTTTGTCCAGATCATACGTGATGAAATTATGTTTCAATATTGTAAACTGTATACAGCAAGGCACCTGTTGACACTGATCTTATATCCTATTGTTTTCCTATCATAGTTGATGCATATCAATATCTGAAATTAACATGGAATCGCTGAAAGGAACTTCCTGACGATCATTTCATATATCTTGATATTACGCTTTTCTAAATTCAATACAAAAATCGTATATCTTGATATTATATTATATTATGTTTTTCTAGATTCGATACAAAAAATTAGTGTTGCTCTTTTATAACTTATGTTTGTTGATTGTTGTACCTCATGCATGCAGGATGATTTGACTACTACCCTTGTTCAGCAATGCCAACAATGTAAAAACACAATTCAGAGAATCGTCGAGATGGCCGGCGATGATGAGGCTCAGCTCTTTGAGGCATTGGGCATCCACGAGGAACTGCAGAAGGTCCTATCGAAATATGAAGACCTGAAGAAACCTGTTCATGTTGAGCCAGAGCCTGAGCCAGCAATGATTCCAGTTACAGTGGAGCCTGAGGAATCTCCATCCCCTGTGGGTAAGAAAAACGCCCATGCAAGGAAACAAACTACTGGAGATCGTTTTACCGGGGATGAGTTGCTTCAGGATCTTGATGACATGATCTTCGGTAAGAAAGGTGGCACCTCGTCTCAGCATGACAGAACCCCACGGAAGGACCAAAAAGATGATTTCATCAGCTTCTGACGTCCTGATAGAGGTTTTACCTGCTGAGTATGCTCAGGTAGCCAGGCGTTGAATCTGTTAGTTCTGTGTGTGCTATGCGCCTATATGCTTGGCTCTCTGTTAGGGATATATCGGTTAGTTTGCCGGGGTGTTATGACTTTATGAGTTCCTTGATGTACAGCACCTAATTGTCACACATGATATATTGGCGAATATTAAGTTATGAGTTATGCTTGGAAAGGATTTATTCTATTTTATGAATTGCTGATGTCTTTGACTCATCATCTTTGACCATTCGTCTTAGTAAAAAAAGTGATAAAAATTATAATTTTCATTATTGTTAGAGGTATTCGAAACATAGCCTATTGTTTTATAATTTGAACCATAAAGCAGTTTTTTTTGGAGATCAAGCAAGCCATTTGATGATCGAGAGAAGAAACATTAGAATGTAGGCCAATTGGCCAAGTTTTGAGCCCAAATTTGGATAGGAAAAACCTTTCCCGCTTGTCTCTGATTCTATCATTTTGCCTCTGGTCAGTGGTCAGCGCGGTCAACAAATCTTCTTCTTGTTGGTGTTATTATTAGGCCAGTTTTACAGTACTCAAAATATTGTGAGCCGTCCATTTTTCTCTTAATCCTCGATGTATTACCTCTTAGAAAGTAATGGTTTAATTAAATATAATTAGCTATAATTTGGTGGTGGTGGGTTAGTAACCAGTCATAGCATGCATGCTTGATGATAGGTCTTACATGCATGCGCTGCATGCCTTTTTTTTTTGGCAACCGACTGATGAGAAGATTGCGTGACATATGAAAAAAAAAATCATAAAAAGAATCAGGGGAAAAAAAAAGAGATAGTAAGATTTCAGAAAAAAAAAAGAGACAAACGAAATTGGACTGTACGCATGAATCAAGAAGAGATAGAATTAAAGACAAACAGGTGGGTGGGATTTATTTTTAATTTCTCCTGTTTCCTCGGCGGCAAGGACGAGTTCATGGCCCTTGCGGCATGTGTAATCAACGCGCTTATGGTGCATTCCTTTTTTTAAGGGAACCAACTCATTTAGTTAGGAGAAATCTGGATTTATTAGTGGTTAACTTTCCTATTTTCATAGATATTGACATGCATTGATTCATGACAGACGCTTAATTAATTGGAGGGGAGCAGAGATCACTCCGAAGGGGGGTGGGATATCTTTTTATTATATTTTTATTTTGGAATTAAGTTTTATTATTTTTTATTTCTTATTAAATCAACGGTTTAGATATATTTTGAAATCTTACCCTCTAGGAGGTAATACTTCCTATATAATGTACTATAACAAAATCCTATTATTATTATTGTTGTTGTCGTCGTCGTTCTTCGTGGTGTTCTTCTTCTTCTTCTTTTTTCCTTCGGACTTTCTTAATGATTTTTGGTGCCTTATTTTTCCACGTATTATTTTGTTTCGTTTGGACAACAAGATCATTATTTTTTTTGGCAGATTTTAGTAGATATTTACTGGTAAATGGAGACGACGACGTCAGCACCTGCTGCGGGAACCAACCTGGCATCTCCTCTCTCATGCTGAATTTTGCAGTGGTCAACAATAAGCTAGGCACGTAGTAGATTTTTTTAATTTGTCTTATAAACCTGATGAGCTGGGATGTCGTGATCGTGTGCTCAACTAATAGTAGAAAACATGCGAGAGTGATGCCAAGCATGATGTCCCGGTAAACTCGACCGTGCCATGGACGTATTTGACCTGTGCAACCTAGTAGGTTGTTTTTTCTTTTCTTTTTCTTTTTCTTTTGTCTCTCACGATTGCAGTTCATGATATTTGGTGTTGGAATCAGGGTTTACCAAACCAATTAAATCTGATTTTTGAAAAAATAGCGGCGCGGTGAGCTGCAAATCATCGAGTGGAGGAAGGAAGAATGGAAACTAGTGAACAGCAAGCAAATGAATGGTTGGACGACCTGAACGCGGACCCTTCCTCCATGACTCGAGATGACTGCAAAATTGACTGATCCTGCTGGCATTATTACTAGTCAGTAAATAAATCGGTAATACTGGTATGAATCGAGGAGCCATGTATGAACGAGGAGAGGAAGCTACACGTTCAGACTACTAGTTCCATCCATCCGAGTTCATTCCCTTGCCGCGTTGGCTCGTTAGGTGGGAACCCACATGCCAGCCTCTGATGATTAGGTTACCTGGTCGTCACTTGGGCGCGTTGGCGTTTCGTTCGTGCGCCCCCACCTCTGCTCCTCTTCCCGCGTCCATTGGCACCGAACCAATCACCACCCTGCTTGTATTCAATCAAGCGCCGGCTTTGCCATTCAAATAACGATCCACGCGCACGCAGCTGGCTGCCCACGGCCACATACTACTACTAGCTTTACCTTCTTCCTCTTGCCTCCCTCCCGGTCGACGATCTCGCCGTCGAGATGCAGAGCCATCACCGCCATTGATGGTGAACAACAAGCCTTTTTCCCGACGTCAAGACTCAGCCCCCGGCTCGGTTTGAAGCGATCCACGGCTTTGCGTTGGACAGGTTCAGCTCACCAGGCTTCTTCATTCCGCTTCCTTGCGTCCATTGGTTTTGGTCTATTACTTCTCATTCTTGGACTTGGTCTCTGCAGTGTATCTTAAAAGTTTTCTACTACCAAACACTCGCAGACCGCGGCGGCATACATCGTCTATCGCCTGCTGTCGTCGACGAGTCTCTTCGAATGGTGAAGAAGAGGTGAGACCTTCGTTTCCAGCTTTGCTTCATGCTTTCAAGCAATGGACATCAATTTGAGAATCCTGCTGCCTGTTTCTCTCTCCATGTCCCGATTTGTTTCTACAAACCGATATTGTGTCGCGTTTTTGTAACGTTTGATAAGAGTGTCAGATCTGTGGCCAGAATTAGCTCAAAACATACAGTCAATTCTAGCTCTAAAATTGATTTGTAAAAGGTGATACCGAAAACAAGTAGAATCAGCAGTTACTAGTGCTCTATACCTACCAACGCGCTTCCGTTGCTGCCAATCTTCTCTAGCTCATTGCAACGCTAACCCTCTTTCACCAGCATAAGGCCTACTTGATCGACCTGCATTTCACGTTTTGTTCAAATTATCAGTGGTTATTAGTTCAAATTGAACTAATCAGCGGCATTAAAACGAGAGAGGGAGTACAAGTCTATTTTGCATGTTTCTTTTTTCTCACACACAAGTTTCCACTTCCTCCGGAAATGGGGATTCTGCAGATCATCAGCAAGCGCGTAACAGCCAAGCACAAGAGCTTCTTTGTTCGGTGCTTGGAAGGAGGGACGGACGATCGACGACTGAGACAGGCACAGCATCTGTTCCAGAGCGACGACCATGGCGTCCAAGGGGATCCTCAAGAACAGTGGTTCCAGCCGCATGCCGCCGCAAGGCAAGCCGCCAACCGCACCGACTTCAGCGCCGACGGTGGTGTTCGGTCGCCGGACCGACTCCGGCCGGTTCATCAGCTACTCGCGCGACGACCTAGACTCGGAGATCAGCAGCGTGGACTTGCAGGACTACCACGTCCACATCCCCATGACACCGGACAACCAGCCCATGGAAGAAGACGACGGCAAGGGCGACCAGTACGTCTCCGGCTCCCTCTTCACCGGCGGCTTCAACAGCGTCACCCGAGCGCACGTCATGGACAAGGGCGACGCGGCCGGCAGCCGCGCCAAGGGCCGCGGCTGCATGGTGCAGGGCTGCGACGCCAAGGTCATGCGCGACGCCCGTGGCGACGACGTGCTGCCGTGCGAGTGCGAGTTCAGGATCTGCATCGACTGCTTCACCGACGCAGTCAAGGCCGGCGGCGGGGTCTGCCCCGGGTGCAAGGAGCCTTACAAGAACACCGAGTGGGAGGACATCGCCGAAGGGGCGGAAGTGACGCGGGCGCTGTCCCTGCCACGCGGACCTGCAAGGGCTAACAGCAAGATGGACAGGCGCCTGTCGATGGTGAAGCAGACCAACGTCAATCAGTCCGGCGAGTTCGATCACAACCGCTGGCTCTTCGAGACCAAGGGCACCTACGGCTACGGCAACGCCATTTGGCCGCAGGACGGCGCCGACGATGACAGCGAAGGAGGCGCTCTAGGTGGGCACCCCAAGGAGCTCTTGACAAAACCGTGGCGGCCGCTCACCCGCAAGCTCAAGATTCCAGCAGCCGTCATCAGTCCTTACAGGTGCCTACCGTCTTTACCATTGATCAACGTTATTGCGGCAACATCTTTGTCTAGTTGTTCTCACTTGTTCCTCACATGCAGGCTCCTTGTCCTGATCCGCTTGGTTGCACTGGCCTTCTTCCTCATGTGGCGCATCAAGCACCAGAATGACGATGCCATTTGGCTCTGGGGAATGTCAATTGTATGTGAGCTCTGGTTTGCCTTTTCGTGGGTACTAGACCAGCTTCCAAAGCTCTGCCCCGTCAACCGTGCCACGGACCTCTCAGTGCTCAAGGAAAAGTTTGAGACACCAACACCAAACAATCCAACAGGCAAATCTGATCTCCCTGGAATCGATATCTTTGTGTCAACTGCTGATCCAGAGAAGGAACCGGTCCTGGTCACAGCAAACACAATTCTCTCCATTCTCGCAGCTGAATACCCTGTTGAGAAGCTTGCCTGTTACCTGTCAGATGATGGAGGGGCACTGCTCACCTTCGAAGCGATGGCTGAAGCAGCAAGCTTTGCTAATCTCTGGGTGCCATTCTGCAGGAAGCATGACATTGAGCCCAGGAACCCTGACAGTTACTTCAATTTGAAGAGAGATCCCTTCAAGAACAAAGTGAAGCCTGACTTCGTCAAGGACAGAAGACGGATCAAGCGTGAATATGATGAGTTCAAGGTTCGTGTCAATGGCTTGCCAGATGCCATCCGCCGCCGCTCTGATGCATACCATGCCCGTGAAGAAATCCAGGCAATGAACCTTCAGAGGGAAAAGATGAAGGCTGGAGGCGATGAGCCATTTGAGCCAGTGAAGATATCTAAGGCAACATGGATGGCGGATGGCACTCACTGGCCCGGTACATGGCTCCACCCCTCACAGGATCATGCTCGAGGTGATCACGCAGGAATCATACAGGTACTGCTTCAATCACATCCCTGTATAAAGCTCTCATACGTCCAGAACTATACTGACGCTTCCAATCTTCTGTATTACAGGTTATGCTAAAACCACCAAGTGACATGCCCGGGTATGGGAACATAAATGAAAAATGTCCTCTTGATTTTTCAGGAGTTGACACACGGCTTCCAATGCTGGTGTATGTGTCAAGAGAGAAGCGCCCAGGATATGATCACAATAAGAAAGCAGGTGCCATGAACGCATTGGTACGTGCATCAGCAATCATGTCCAATGGTCCATTCATTCTGAATCTGGACTGTGATCATTATGTCTATAACTCAAAAGCCTTAAGGGAGGGCATGTGCTTTATGATGGACCGCGGTGGAGACCGCCTCTGCTACGTCCAATTCCCTCAACGGTTTGAAGGCATTGACCCTTCTGATCGTTATGCAAACCACAACACTGTGTTCTTTGATGTCAACATGCGTGCACTTGATGGTCTGCAAGGACCAGTGTATGTTGGTACTGGATGCCTCTTTCGTCGGATCGCCCTCTATGGCTTTGACCCACCTCGTTCCAAAGATCACAGCCCTGGATTCTGCAGTTGCTGTCTCCCACGCCGCCGCAAGGCATCGGCTTCCAATGCCAACTCTGAGGAGACCATGGCTCTTCGCATGGGTGATTTTGATGGGGATAGCATGAACCTTGCAACATTTCCAAAGAAGTTTGGAAATTCAAGCTTTCTTATTGACTCCATTCCAGTGGCTGAGTTCCAAGGTAGACCCTTGGCTGACCATCCGTCTGTCAAGAATGGCCGTCCACCTGGTGCTCTAACAATTCCACGAGAAATGCTAGATGCATCCATTGTGGCAGAAGCAATAAGTGTAATATCATGTTGGTATGAGGAGAAGACAGAATGGGGAGTACGTGTGGGGTGGATCTATGGATCTGTCACAGAGGATGTGGTGACAGGGTACCGCATGCACAATCGTGGATGGAAGTCCGTGTATTGTGTTACTCAGCGTGATGCCTTCCGTGGAACCGCTCCTATCAACCTTACAGACCGCCTGCACCAGGTGCTTAGATGGGCTACTGGTTCTGTTGAGATCTTCTTCTCCCGTAACAATGCACTGTTTGCCAGCTCCAAGATGAAGGTATGCACTACATGCCTCTCATGATTTGCTACCCTTTCATAAGGCATTCTTGATTCTTCAATATAGAAACTGATTAATCTTCTATGTGTCATCAGGTGCTCCAGAGGATTGCATACCTTAATGTTGGTATCTATCCCTTCACATCAATTTTCCTCATTGTCTACTGCTTCCTTCCAGCACTCTCCCTCTTCTCAGGACAGTTCATTGTGCAAACACTCAATGTTACCTTCCTGACATACCTACTTATCATTACCATCACACTTTGCCTCCTGGCCATGCTGGAGATCAAGTGGTCCGGGATCGCACTGGAGGAGTGGTGGAGAAATGAACAATTCTGGCTCATTGGTGGAACTAGTGCTCATCTTGCCGCAGTCCTTCAAGGTCTTCTGAAAGTAATTGCAGGGATTGAGATATCATTCACACTCACATCAAAGCAGGTCGGTGATGATGTAGAGGATGAATTTGCAGAACTCTACATAGTGAAGTGGACATCATTAATGATTCCACCCCTCACCATCATCATGATCAACCTTGTTGCTATTGCTGTTGGCTTCAGTAGAACGATTTACAGCACAATACCTCAGTGGAGCAAGCTTCTTGGGGGAGTGTTCTTCAGTTTCTGGGTGCTTGCGCATTTATATCCATTTGCAAAGGGATTGATGGGCAGAAGAGGCAGGACACCAACTATTGTATATGTCTGGTCTGGACTTGTTGCCATCACTATATCATTGCTCTGGATTGCAATCAAGCCACCATCAGCAACAGCCAATTCACAGCTTGGTGGTTCATTCTCTTTCCCTTAATCCCCTCCAAATTTATAGAGCTTACTGGACGAAGTCACTGGAAACAAGCAAAAAGCATTCAAATTCTGCAAAAGACCTAAAGAATACCCTGTGCTTCACATAGTTGGTTAATCTTCAGCTCAGTCTCATTACAGATTGGGAAGAATAGGATAGAATATCAAAGGTGGCATCACTGTTTTTTTCCCTGATTCTTTTTGTTTGTTTCAAGCTCCCTCTTATTTGAACCTTGTGCCTGCAAAGAGGAAAAGGTGTAATGAATTGCTAGAATGTTAATAATGTTACACTAAATTTTGTTTCCCATTGAGAATTCCGTACAGTTAAGTTGGACTAAACAATTAGAAGTTTATAATCTGATAAACCTCAACACAGAATGGCAGTGCACCGTAGCATATATGCACACATGCTGGCACTTATTCTCCAGCCCAATTTAAAGCCACACAATAGATGTTGTAGCCGTAATGAACAAATTATGGGAAACTAAGGTATGTGAACATCTGCAACAATTTGTAAAGAAATATAGCATCATGTGTAAACGGCACATGAGAATGCAGTAGTGCTATTAGAGCAGCCGTTAGTCAAAAGAAAATCAAGAGAAGGAGAATATGAGATTTTAGTTCAAGCACTAAATAAACAAGACCAATTGAGAAGACAAAAGATTAGGCACATATTCACTTGACTCTACCTACATGTAAATTCCACGTCTAAATTGATTTTGTTAAATAAGGAAATCTAACAAATGATGAATATGTTTTTAGTGAAAACTCAGGAGAGCTACGCTTCATTATATTAAGAAGAAAGAGGGATAAGAACCCCGTTACAACACATGCCACACACCCATATTATGGTTTAAATTTGTGCTGGTTTTAGATACAAAGATGACCATACCAACTAGCTCTAATCTGGGGGGCTAGTAGGTAGGACAACCCACAAGCACCAGCCAACGCCCACAACCGGCATTCCTCCCTAGCCAAGACCGAAGTCTGGACACTATTAGGAGTCACACTATCAAAGGTACACCGTTTACGAATTTTCCAAATTGTCCAGGCTCCCAAAGATATAAGTGAACGGAGCCCATCTTTAATCAGATCACTTGCTGCTTTGTTTGTTTTCTCCCACCACTTATGAAAGGAAGATTCATTCGACTATAGAGACAGCACGTGGAGACCAACCTGCCAGAGATAGTACAACCTAAGTTGCATCGTAATGACACAAGAAACCAGAAAATGATCAATGGTTTCATCATCCTGATGATACAGGGGCCATTTCTCCGGATGTAGTACTCTTCGTCGCGTGAGACGATCTGGAGTCTGACATCGATTATGTGCCACAAGCCATAGAAAGAAATTGCATTTTGCCAGTGCCCAGGTTCTCCAAATCCACTCCCAAGGACAAAAGGAAAAGGAGAAACGTCCACACATTTTCCCTTTACTTAGAACTGAAGGTAAATGTGACAGAACACTACATAGACAAAAACCTTATTTTCTTTAACATTTTCCTAGCTAAAAGTTGATTCCATTGCATGGTTGACATTAATATTTTATATGTTCTCTCGGATATGTTTCCCTTTGATTTAGTCTTTAGCATAGAGGTGCTAGTGTGAAAATTATGAAATATCTAAAGCATTCCTGCACTTTCCATCAGATAAAGTCCATAGGCATGTAATAGAATTGCCACAAAAAGATCCAATACTAATTGGCACCGAACCACTTTATGTGGGTTAAGTAATTATATATGGATCCTTTTCTTTGCAGCATAAGGCACCAACATCTGATATCCAAGTAGGACCAGAAGAATCACGAATATTTCCTTTCAAATTATTACTACTGATTGTTCATTAGTCACAAAGGTTTAAAGAGATCTGAACTACTTGAAGAAGTTATCAGAAGGCAGACTCTGTATTATTCAGAAGAGTAGCACTATAAGTATGACCCAACCCAATCGTCTGACTGATGTCCGATCGCTTTATCCGACGGATAAGCAGCAAAAAATGAGATCAAAACAAGTATGAATCATGATGCATGTATATTACACCATTCGGACAGGAGTCGGACCGACAGGTTGGATGCATAGCATTCTCCTTTCAAAACAGATATACATATAAAAGTGCGTATACAAAAGCAGACATACACAAGGAAAATCCTGCTTGCCACATGACGCTCACCCTAGTGGAAGTGTGGATCTTCCACAAGGAAAATCGACAGGTACTGCAAAAACAAGAGAAAAATAAGAATTAGCTACAATTTATGCAGTTTGTATGAAACTATGAAAGCCACAAAAGAAGACGGTGGAGGAATCCATAGCATGAAAAGAAAACCAGCAGTACATGGAAACAGAAAATAGGATGAGAATAGAAAAGTCATGCCCAAGAAAAAAGAGTTGCTTACAATCGAGTGAGTTAGCAATTCCTCAAATATGTAAATGTTATCAAACTCCAAGTCCTGGAATGATAGAATGTCATGTCAACATCTTTATAGCAATAGCTCTTGCACATTCCAAATTAAGGAGAAAGAAAGAAACTAGCATCAGCTTGGGTTGAAACTGAATTAATATGACAGAACATACCAGCTTTAATGATTCTGACAGATTTTCCATAGTAGTGTAGGCTGATAGAGAAAAGCATTCTTATAGAACTCAGCAAATTCCTGGCAGCTGGCGAGCCTTGTGGCACTGAGACGATATCCAGTAAAAGGTAGCTGAACTGAGGGATCAATATCAGTCATGCTATCCAGAGTGGTTTTTCCTTCTTTCAACAGATTCTTGCAGCCCTATTAGTTTCCCTTCTCAAGGTTAATTGCTGCAATATGCATCGTCACATAGAGAATTGGCTCGTTAATCTGGCACTCCCTAGTCTCATACAACTTTGTCATCACCCACTCCAAGAAAGCAATTGCAGCATCCTTGTCAGGATATTGGAGTGAGGCTATCACCACAAATTGCTGTACAACTGTATGATAGAATTAGCGGTCTGTAAATGAAATATGGCATAATAACTGTGAGAGACAATAACAATGTTTAAGAAGATGGTAAGGAGAATAATATGAAGCAACCTAAATTCACAAACTTGCAAATCAGGAAACAAAGTTACAGTTGGGTCAGTGAGTTCATCACACAAACTACATTAACAGAAAGTCGAACTCAGAAATGGAACACGAAAGAAAGGCCCTTCTTTAAGTTGTAAAACAACGAAAATTTTCTGCACTAACGAGAAAGGAAAATAAGATATAAAATAATAGTAGTTCATATGAGAAGCAAAGTCACTTAAAAACTGCAATAGTTGCTGTTGGATACCATAAGGAAAATGGTATATAACTTACGGAATGCAGAAAGCAATGTGGATTCACCATCAATTTGATTTGTAACTCTGCATCTGGATGCACGAGCGCATAACCAAACCGGAGGCAGCTAGAAACAATATGCTTATTCATTTGACATCATATCGCCTATGAAGCTGAGCATAGAAGGAGATCATTTGAGGACTCAGACCCATCACTTTCAGTGGTGGTAATGTCCTCCAAAATGACTTCATGGCAAATCGCATGAGGAAGTACTGAGCAGGTTTGAGTATCAGGTTTCATGCCTAAATCAAGCATTTGTCTGACAACTTCAAGAGATAAGCCCTGTTTCATGCCTAAATGAAGCATTTGTCTGAAAACTTCAAGAACTGAGCCAGTAGGCCGTGACTTGCTTAAAAGCACAAACACTGAATTGAATGATCTACTGTCTAATGCAACCTCAGCATGCTCCATTTCTATTAACAGCTGCTTGACAGCATCCAGATCCCTGGCTCTACAAAGTCCACGGAGCATTACATTATACGTGCACATATCGGATGTCATCCCTGAATGTTTCATCTGGTCAAATAACCTGCTAGCTTCTTCAACGAGATGAGCACGTAAAAGACCACATAAAACAATACTGTAGCACACAGCATCAAGAGCAAAATTTTCACGCACAGCCTCCCTCAAAATTCGTAAGGCCACAAGGCACTGGCCCTGTCTAACAAGACCACAGAGGATTGCGGAACGAACATGGGCATTTGATCCAGGATCATTTGCAAGAATACTGTAGTAGAAATTCATCGCATCGTTTACCCTTCCCAGTTGGCACAGACTATCCAGTATCTCGACATAGGTGTAGCTGTCCGGCCTGATGCGGGAATCAAATTTATCGATGTAGAACTGGATGGCTTTTGATGGAAAACCTGACTTGCATAAAGCACTCAGCACAGAATTGCATGCCACAAGATCAGAAGAGATATCTGAGCGGAGAAGCATCCTGGGAAGAAAGCGAACAAGACCAGGGTTCTGTGACAACTGCAATACCCGAGCTAAGGTAGATAACGTGTACGCGTCTGCCTTTAAGTGGCTGTCATAAATATGCTTGTAATAAATGTATAGAGCTTCAGTGTATCTGCTCTGCTTTGCCATGCTGTCCATCAGAACATTATACAGAACAATGTCCGGGCTGCAGCTGGCGGATACCATGGATTGCAAGAGCTCATTGACCTCATCATTCCTCCCAGCTTGCAACAATCCCCTTACAAGTGGTGTATAAGTTACCACTGTCGGAGAAGAACCAGAATCCACCATGTTTGCCAGTGTTGTCCAAGCCTCATCTAGTCTCCCTTCACGGCACAGACGAGCGATCAAACAGGTCCACATGGCCGATGTGAGCTTGCAACCCAAGACATGTGCAAAAGACAGCAACTGTAGAAGCTCGGGCATGGTGCCAGCCTTACTGCAGCAACCAAAAACCATCGTGAGAGAAGCCACGCTGGGAAGAAACCCCAGCCGCAGCATCTCTATAAAGCAGCTGCGCACCCGTGGCCAATCCCCAGCCCGGCAGAGATGGGTGAGCACGATGGCGTAGGTAAGGTAATTGGGCGACGGGTTGTCACGCAAGGAGCTCCGTGCCGCGTCGAAGTCGCCTGTCCTTAGCATGACATCGAGGACGACGTTGCGGGCGAAGGCATTGGGTTGAAATCCCCAGAGGAGCATTTGCTCGAACAGCTGGAGCACGAGAGGGTAGAGACCTCCACGCCAGTAAAGCCTGAGCAGGAGCAGGAAAGTCTGGGGCCTGATGAGGCAGCCAAGGCCGTGGAGCTCGCAGAGGATAGAGGAGGCGCTCCGAAGACGGGAGGCCAGGCGAGTGGCGGCGGGGAGGAGGTGGTCGAAGGAGCACGGAGGGTGGAAATAACCGGGGCGGCGGGCGCACCAGAGAAAGAAGGAAACAGCGAGGGCGTCGGAGGGGCAGCGGGAGACGGCGGCGTCGACGAGCTGCGGCGTTAGCAGCGGCGGCGGCGGTGGCTGGGCCTTGGAGGCGAAGGAGGCGGCAGGGAGAGGCAGCGGCCGCCTGCGCGCGGCGCGGAGCATAGAAGCGAGTGGACTGGGACGGAGGCGGCGTCACTGGCATTGCCAAGCGCAAACAAGCGGAAGAGGAGGGAGCAAGCAATGATTAAACGCCGCCGGTTGGCTGAATCACGGCGGCGGCGGCTCGCTCGGCTCAATGCAACCGGAGCAGTCGATCACAGCAGCAGGCATACCAGAGAATGGTTGCGGTAGCCCATGAACTTTTGGCCCGGCTTTATGCCCACGTCCACCAGCACCAGCGCAGTTTACGCTTTCTATTCATGAAAATATGATTTTTTTTTCATCCAATTATAAATTTTGGTATATGGCTACCTCAACCATCAAATCTGTTTATACTTCTCGGAAAGTGTCGAGAACGGTTTTAGCATGTCATCTTCCTCCCCTTCTCTACAAACTAGGAAGTTTGGTGCCCTAACGCCGCGCCCGTTCTTGGTTGCACATGAGAGGAATTGAGGAAATCTTTCGGGTGATTGTGGTTGGACTAAGTAGTTTGTCTCCTTACATGCTATGGTAATAAAACAGAAAGAGACTAAAATAATAGAGGATGAGTATTCCTTGGAATAATACAAGGTCTAAATTTATTATTATTTTTTACTTTATTACTCCTTTTTACTTTATAAATATGCTTTTTTCTTCTGTTATTGCTGGCATTAGATCTCACATAGACGCATCTAATACATGAAGCATGTAATAGAAGATTTTTATGCACCATAACCATTTTCCTTCGAAGGTATATAAAGACTTGAATAGGTATGTGAATTGTGGACCTGAAATTAACATGAATGTAGCAAAATCGTGACAATTAGAACACATGGAAAGAAAGCAACATTTTTGAAAAGAAAAAAGGAAAAAGAAACACTCATTCTGCCTTGGTTGCCTGGAACTCTGCAAGTGCATGCATATTACAGCACAAAAATGAAACAGGCAGGTACATGTCCCTACATGGTAATGGAATTGATAACTATAATCAATTTAATTCACATAGTGACAATGTGGTTGCGCACAATGGAGCCAACACGACCAGCGTCTTCTATACACTTTAGGACAATATCATACCATTCCTGATATGCATCCAAGTAGAAGGGTTCACCTTCACCACTCCTATGGTGGAGCAAACCTGGTAAGTTATATTTGTTACAGGAGTGATGTTTAAGCGCAGGTCGAGTATATTCTCATAAATGTCTGTATCCTTACTGGGAGGAAAGCATTTGAAATGGCCACTGCTATCATCTGTCGTCTTCCTAGGTATTTAGAAATTCATGAATAAGAGTACATAAGCCTGAAAGTGGCCTAGAGGGGGGGGGTGAATAGGCCAACCTAAAAATTCTTGCAAATTGAAACTTGACAAACAGTTAAATTACCGGACCTTCCGGTACTGAGCCGGAACCTCCGGCGCCGGACAGTCCGGTTGCTGACCGGACACTCCGGTAGTCCTTGAGCTGATGATTAAAGTACAAGAAAGAGAGACACAACTAGCAAATCTACTTGAATGGAAAGACTTCAGCAGTAACTATGAGTACCACAAACAAATAGATCTAGAAAGAAACCAACTACACAAGTAGATCGGGACACAAGTATGTAAATAAGTATATTGATGAACAAGGGGGAAACAAGCAAGCCAATGACAATGAGAAGCATACGGAGACAAGTAATTTTCTTCCGAAGTTTGGGCTCACAAAGAACCCTACGTCTCCGTTGAGAAGTCCACTAAGGACCGGGTTGCTCTCAACCCTATTCTCGCCCAAGCGACCACAAAGATCGAGCTTGAGATATTCCACTAGCAATTTCCTTTTGGGGGAGGGTAATACAAACTTCCTGGGGCTTCCTACACAAAGTTAGGAGCTCCACGGACACACCTAGTCGTCTAGGAGACAAGGCTCCAAGAGTAACAAATGCAACTTCAAGCTTTGGTGCCTCACAAATGCTCAAAAGAATGGAATAGAGGCTCTAGGTGTTTCAATCTTGCTCTCTCTCAAACCCTAGCTTAATCTTGCAAAGGGATGACTTGAGGGGTGAGAGAGGAAGGTTTTTGAGCTCAAGAGGATGTTCAAGATCTAATTTTCGGAGAGAGTGAACCTTTGGAGAAGAAGGGGTATATATACCCAAGCCCTCCAAAACGAGTCGTTGGTCAACTATGTGTAGGGTCACCGGACCCTCCGGTTTTGGACCGGAGGTTCCGAGAGACCCTTTTCTGGGCAGAAGTTACAGGTAGGACCAGACCCTCCGGTTTTGGATCGGAGGTTCCGGGGAACCCCATACTGGAATGAAGTTCTTGGGGGACCGGACCCTCCGGTCCTGGATGGGAGGTTCCGGTGAACCCCCTACTAGAATGAGGTTCCAGGGGGACCGGACCCTCCGGTCCTGGATCGGAGGTTCTGGTGAACCCTCTCCTGGAGTGAGGTTCCAGGGGGACCGGACCCGTCGGTCCTGGACCGGAGGTTCCCGTGAACCCCCTACTGGACTGAACTATTTGAGCTTGATTTTGAGCATTTGATCGACTCTTTCACTTTATTTTGCATCCCTCTTGATAGTACGACATTCCTAAAAATAAAAGGACTCAATTATTAGCACTTTTTCTTAAGGCCAAGCGTCCCTTTCTTTCGTATACGTCATGTCGGAAAATTGATGGTCCTCTTTTGTGCAAAGTCGTTCTTTTCTCCTTTTTGTATCCTTATTAGCTGCACCATACCTTATAAAAATTTATTAGCTCCTTAATTTTGTTGTCATTTCTCACCAAAACCCACTTAGGGCCTAGATGCACTTTCAATCTCCCCCTTTTTGGTGATTGATGACACCTCCATTAAAGCTTCATAAGTGAGGTTATAACAAGGTTTTTAATGTTTCGACATAGAAGGCTCCCCCTGAAATTGTGCATGGAGTGTAAATCCACATTTTTGACCTTAAATGTCAAATGTACATATTTTTTCAAGGAAACTTGTGAGAGCTCCCCCTATGTCCAAGCATTCGTGGGGTGCAACAATGAACCAACAAGTGTAGTTATCATAAATATAGTGATGCATATGACAAGTATACCACACAAATGCATAAAAGAGGAACTGTTGAGGGCCGATACCGGTGATGACCGGTATTAGCGGTCCTCCGACTGCTTTACGTATAAAGCAATAAGCGACCTCCGTCTCGCCCGACCTCTATGCCGCGACGCGCGTACAGTGGCTCGGGCCCACAGACAGGTCCGCCTCGCCCGACCCCCTCGACCGGGGTCGGATCACCCGCCGCTCGACTCAGGCTCCCGACCTCACCAGACGGGGTCGGGAGCTCGTGCCAAAGTCCGCCTCGCCCGACCCCAGGGGTCGGGCGAATCGCTCCCTCCCGACCCTCAGGGGTCGGGAGCGCCACCTAGCGCGATGAAGGCGGTTGGTACTGAGTAGTTGAGTAATAAAAGCTCAACTACTCTCGTGGCTACCAAAGCCCCCCGCGCAAGTGGGCGTTTACCGCCCACGTCGCACAGTGACAGCGAGGCCGTCACTATGCGAACGACCCCCGTCAAAGCCCATCCCTTCTGACAAGACGGGACGGCTACGATCGACATTTTGACCGGGTACGGAGCTAACGATGACCAGTCCTCCTCTCCTCCGACCCCTCGTCGGAGGGTGACCGACCATACCGAAGGGACGTCCCTCGATTGACGGCCATCCCTGTGGCGCCATCGACCGAAGAAGCACCGCCATGCCTGCGACGTCATCCACAGCGACCGGCACGGAGTCTGAAGCATCAACAGCGCGGCCTACAGGACACCCGGCCATGCCGCCGCCCACACCTTTGCGCCAACTCTTTGTACGCCCACCTCCCTCCTTGCAGTATAAAAGGGGGGAGGCGGGAGAACGACGGAAAGAGAGACTAGGGCAACACACACGATATCTCACCCCACGTAGAACACCTCACAGAGACTTGGGAGCTCATCCCTCTCTCGCCTGTTTGTATCCCCCTACTACAAACTGTCGCGAGTAACACGAGCAGCCTCATCGAACTGGACGTAGGGCACGTTGCCCGAACCAGTATAAATCCTTGTGTCCTCTCGCGAACCATCCGAACCAAAACACGCACTCCACGATACTAATTACTCGTCGGCCACAACGAACGTCGACAGTTGGCGCGCCAGGAAGGGGTTCTTTGTGCGTGTTTTCGTCAAACCCCTCTCTTTGTTCGGATGGCTAGCCGCGCAAACACCTGGGTTCCCGGTGCACACGTGCGTTTCGGGAGCCTCGACTTCGTCGCCATCTCAGATGGCGCTCTGGCACTGGCCGGTGCAGCGGCACCACCGGTTGCCCCGCTTGACCCCGGGCGTGTATCGCCTCTCGCTGGCACATTGTCCCGGGCGTCGACGCTCCCAGCTCCACACGCCATGAACAACGAGTTCGTGGCCATGGTGGGCTGCGCATCCGAGTCTCTCTTCGACCTCCTAGATGGAGCGTCAAACGAAGATTCCGATGCAGAGTGCAGTGAGGGAAGTCATCATCCCTCACGCGAGTGCCTTATGATACGTGCGGAGCATCTTCCCGCTGCGGAGGGCGAGCGCCCTGCGGAATCGTCTGGCCCGCAGGACGGGACCCCACCCCGTGACGCGCAGTCAGAACGACTGCGCGCACGAAGGGAGGAACTCCTGGAGGTCCAGCGTCAGCTGGATCAGCAGCGTGCGGCGATTGATCACGAGCTCGCTCAGAGCGAGTCCAGTGAACACACCCGCACTGACGTTCGCGACTTACGAGTCGCAAGTCGTGACGATGGCTGCCCGCGCTTCCCACGGGCGAGCCAGAACTTGGCCGCGGCGGCGGCATTGCTCAGGGGCCTCCCTGAGCCTGTCACGCCGGAGGCCCGACGCGCCCAGCGCGAGGTTGAGGCGCTACTTGAGCACGCGGCAGTGCAGCAAGCTGAGAGCTCGCTGTCGCGTCTGCGTGGACAACGTGCCCAGAACACGTCTGTCCACCAGACTCCCCCAGCAGCGGATGGCACGGCGAAAGCCTCCGTCCGCGGTCGTCTGGGGACGAACAGGGACGCCCGCGCCACCCTGGATGCGCGGCGGCGCCGCCTGGAGTTCGACGATGGCACCTCCCGATCGCGTCATCCGCGTCGAGGAGGACGCTACGACGACGACGAGGATCGAAGCCCTAGCCCGGACGCCCCGGGGCCGAGGGTCTTCAGTCCCCACATTCGGAACGCAGCATTCCCGCGGCGTTTCCGACCCCCGACCAACGTACCAAAGTACGCGGGGGAAACTAACCCCGACCTGTGGCTCGAGGACTATCGCCTCGCGTGCCGGGCTGGGGGCGCGGAGGATGACGACTTCGTCATCCGCAACCTGCCACTGTATCTGGCCGACTCGGCCAGAACGTGGCTCGAACACCTCCCCGCCAATCAGATCACCTGCTGGTCTGACCTTAAGGAGGTTTTCGTTGGAAACTTCCAGGGGACTTACAACCGCCCAGGTAATCCCTGGGACCTCAAGAACTGCCGGCAGAAACCTGGAGAGTCGCTCCGGGATTACATCCGGCGCTTCTCCCGGCAGTGCAACGAACTGCCGCACGTCGGTGACGCCGATGTCATCGGCGCATTCTTATCCGGGACGACCTGTCGCCCCCTAGTTCACGAACTAGGGCGCAAGAGTCCCCGGACCGCCAGAGAGTTGCTGGACATCGCGACCAGCTTCGCCTCTGGCGAGGAGGCAGTGGGTGCTATCTTCGATCGCGCCCAAGACGCCAAAGGCAAGCGGGTCGAGACAGCCGGCGGAGGCTCCTCCGACCCCCCGAGCAAGAAAAAGAAGAAGAACCGGCCGCGTCCGTCCGGAGAACGGATGGTCGCTGCCGCGGATCGCAAGGGTGCCAAGGCGCCCACGGAGGACACCCCGGACCACTTCGAAAAGAAGTGGAACGGGCCGTGCCCCAACCACGCCTTCCCAGTGAAACACTTATACAAAGAGTGTTCGCTGATGAAGAAGTTCCTGGCCGAGGAGGCCAAGAAGGGCAAGCCGAAAGGCAAACCCAGACAGGCTCCCGATGACGCCAGCAACGACGTCGACGCCGCCGACGGCGACGACAACTTCCCGGAGACGGACGGCTGCCTTATGATCGTCTCTGGGCCGGCGCCACACGGTGGCCGACGTCGGGCCAAGCTGGAGCGCCGTGAGGTGTTCGCAGTTGAGCCCGCCGTCCCGTCGTTCCTCAAGTGGTCGGAGTCTCCGATCACGTTCGACCGGTCAGACCACCCCAGCCACGTACCGCAACCGGGCAAGTACCCGTTGGTGGTAGACCCGATCGTCGGCACTAAGCGCCTCTCCAAGGTGCTTATGGACGGAGGCAGCGGCCTCAACATCCTCTACGTCGAGACCCTCGACGCCATGGGCATTGACCGGGCGCGCATTCGCCCGACCGGCGCACCCTTCCACGGCGTCGTCCCTGGGAAACAAGCTGTTCCCCTCGGGCAAACCGATTTGCCCGTCACCTTCGGGACTCCGTCCAATTTCAGGACGGAGACTCTCACCTTCGAGGTGGTAGGATTCCACGGATCCTACCACGCCATATTGGGACGGCCATGCTACGCCAAGTTCATGGCCGTGCCCAATTACACCTACCTAAAGCTCAAAATGCCTGGGCCGAAGGGGGTGATCACCGTCGGGACGTCCTTCCAGCACGCCTACCAATGCGAGGCGGAGACTGGCGAGCTCGCCTCCGCAACCGTGGCGACGGAGGAACTCGCTGTCATCCGCCAGCAAGTCACCGAGGACGCGCCCGACTCCAACCGCAGCGCTGGATCCTTCGAGCCCGCGGAGGGCGTCAAAGAGATCCGGCTCTGCCCCGACAGCGCCGACGGCAAGACGGCGAAGATCGGGACTGCTCTCTCCCCCAAATAGGAAAGCGTGCTCGTCGACTTCCTCCGCGCGAACGTCGACATCTTCGCGTGGAAACCCTCGGACATGCCGGGCATTCCGAGAGAAGTCGCCGAGCACGCCCTGCACATCAAGCCGGGCTCTCGCCCGGTCAAGCAACGTCTGCGCCGCTTCGACGAGGAGAAGCGCAGAGCGATTGGGGAAGAGATCGCCAAACTCCTGGTAGCCGGTTTCATCAAGGAAGTGTATCACCCCGACTGGTTAGCCAACCCCGTTCTTGTGCGGAAAAAGAGTGGGAAATGGAGAATGTGCGTTGACTATACCAGTCTCAACAAAGCGTGTCCAAAAGATCCGTTTCCTTTGCCACGAATCGATCAGATAGTCGACTCAACCGCGGGGTGCGAAACCCTATGCTTCCTTGACGCGTACTCCGGGTACCATCAAATCCCGATGAAGGAGTCCGACCAGCTCGCGACGTCCTTCATCACTCCGTTCGGCTCGTACTGCTACGTCACGATGCCGTTCGGACTGAAGAATGCAGGCGCTACGTATCAGCGCTGCATGATCAGAACCTTCGACGAACTCATCGGAGACATCGTCGAGGCCTATGTGGACGACATCGTAGTCAAGTCCAAGAAGACCGACCAGCTCGTCGACGACCTGGAGCGGGTCTTCACCAAGCTCCGAGCAAACGGCATCAAACTCAACCCCGAAAAATGCGTTTTCGGGGTCCCGAGGGGGATGCTGCTCGGATTCATCGTCTCCGAGCGTGGCATCAAAGCCAACCCGGAGAAGATCGAAGCCATCAACCGGATGGGTCCGATCCAGAGCTTGAAGGGAGTGCAACGCGTGACCGGGTGCTTGGCGGCGCTAAGCCGCTTTATCTCACGCCTCGGAGAGCGCGTTCACCCGCTTTACCAGCTCCTGAAGAAATCCGACCGATTTCAATGGACTCCCGAGGCACAGGAGGCTCTCGATAGGATAAAAGTTATCCTATCCAAGCCACCGGTCCTGGTGCCTCCGACCCCGAAGGAGCCACTCCTACTCTACCTCGCCGCGACGACTCAGGTCGTCAGCGCTGCTTTGGTCGTAGAACGAAGGGAGGAGGGCCACGCCCTCAAGGTTCAACGCCCCGTCTACTTTGTGAGCGAAGTCTTGTCCGACACGAAGACTCGGTATCTCCAGATACTGAAAATTCTTTATGGCGTCGTCCTCGCCAAGAGAAAACTCAGACACTACTTCGAGTCGCACCCGGTAACGGTGGTCACCTCTTCCCCCTTGCGTGAGGTCGTCGAAAACCGCGACGCAACGGGGAAGGCCGCGAAATGGGCTCTCGAGCTCATGGGCGAGGGAATCACGTACGCCCCTCGTACAGCGATCAAGTCCCAGGCCTTGGCCGACTTCGTGGCGGAGTGGACCGAAATCCAGCTCCCCACTGCCCCCGTCGACCAAGAGTACTGGGTCCTCTACTTCGACGGCTCGTTGATGCGCGCAGGAGCAGGGATCGGACTCGTCTTCGTCTCCCCCATGGGAGTACGCATGAGGTACGCAATCCGACTCCAGTTTCCCGCCTCCAACAACATGGCGGAATACGAAGCGCTCATCAACGGGCTCAAGATCGCCGACGAGTTGGGGATCCGACGTCTCGAGGTCCGAGGCGATTCCCAACTCGTCGTCGACCAAGTCATGAAGGAGTCAAGCTGCCACAGCGATGTCATGGACGCGTACTGCCAAGAGGTACGCAAGCTCGAACACAAGTTTTTCGGTCTTGAGCTCAAGCATGTCCCGAGGCGACAGAACGAAGAAGCCGACTCCCTCGCGAAGATGGCGGCGGGTCGGGACCAGATCCCACCAGGGGTCTTTTCCCACGACCTAAGCCAGCCGTCGATCCGACCCAAAGACCCAAAAGGGGCCGACAACGAGTCGACCCCAGGGGAAGGGGTCGGGTCGACTCCCGCGCCTCCAGGACCCGACGTCATGGAAGTCGATGAAGCATCCACGTCGGGGTCGGGCCCTCCAAACGATTGGAGGACCCCATACCTCGACTGCCTCATCCGAGGGGAACTCCCCACGGACAAGGCGGAAGCCCGACGCATCGCGCGTCGGGCCAAGGCCTTTGTCCTTATCGATGGGGAACTCTACAAAAGAAGCCTCACCAAGATTTTGCAGCGCTGCATCCCAACCGAGCAGGGAAAGCTGCTGCTGCAAGACATCCACGGTGGCATCTGCGGACACCACGCGGCGCACAAGACCTTGGTCGGGAACGCCTTCCGACAAGGATTCTACTGGCCAACAGCTGTCAACGACGCTGCGCATATCGTGCGCACTTGCGAAGGCTGCCAGTTCTACGCCCGGCAGACCCATCTGCCGGCGCAAGCGCTGCAGAACATCCCCGTCACATGGCCGTTCGCGGTCTGGGGACTCGACCTGGTCGGACCGCTCAAAAAAGCACCCGGGGGCTACACCCATCTCTTGGTGGCCGTCGACAAGTTCACCAAATGGATCGAAGCCCGACCGGTGGCAAGGATCCGACCGGAAGAAGCGGTGGAATTCTTCCTCGACATCATTCACCGCTTTGGAGTGCCCAACTCCATCATCACGGATAACGGTACGCAGTTCACAGGAAAGCGATTCCTTAAATTCTGCGACGACTACCATATCCGCGTCGACTGGGCAGCCGTAGCGCACCCCCGGACGAACGGGCAGGTCGAACGCGCAAACGGCATGATCTTGCAGGGATTGAAGCCTCGGATCCACAACCGCCTGAAGCAGTTCAGCGGTCGGTGGGCAGCCGAACTCCCTGCCGTGCTCTGGAGCCTGCGGACGACCCCTAGTCGGGCCACGGGGTTTACCCCCTTCTTCATGGTATACGGCTCCGAAGCTGTCCTACCAACCGACCTCGACTACGGTGCTCCGAGGGTGAAGGCGTACGATGATCAAGGGAACCAGACGTCCCTCGAAGACGCGATGGATCAGCTCGACGAGGCTCGAGACGTGGCGCTCCTCCGATCCGCCAAGTACCAGCAAGCACTACGCCGGTACCATGGAAGGAACGTGCGGGAGCGAGCGTTCAACGTCGGCGACCTCGTTCTTCGTCGCGTCACCAGCAGCCAAGGTCGACACAAGCTGTCGCCACCATGGGAGGGGCCTTACATCGTCGCCAAGGTTCTCCGACCCGGCACCTACAAGCTACAGACCGCGGACGGACAAGAGTTCACCAACGCCTGGAACATCGAACAGCTACGTCGTTTCTATCCCTAAAACTCGTAGCTTGTCTATTTTCCGCACCCCCCGAGCAGCGTCCGACCCCTGCTACACAGGGGTCCAACCACGCTCGGGGGCTCAACACCTGTAAGGTGTGCGCACGTATTCCATGTGCAATACGTGCGCGGCCCGACCCTCGCATGTTTTCAAAAAACTCACGCAAAAACATGTAAGTCAAAGATAGGAAAGCTTGAGATCGAACTGGTCGGACCGCGAAAGTGCTAACGAGCCCACGGGGGCTATAGCCACAACACTCACCAGTCAAGCTAACGATCGATCCTATCCGCGACTTACGTTTTGCACCGAGCCTCGGCCCCCCACCTAACGTTTAAGACTCAGAGAAGATAGGTCGTGGATAGGAGAAACACGAAGTCGAGTCGGTCGGACTGCGAAACGCCTACCGCCTGCGAAAGGCTACGGCAACGTCGCTCACCGGCAAAAACTAAGTGTCGATCCGGTCTACAACCTACGATTCTTTGGGGACACATAAACGGACGAGTGAGGGACAGAGCGCTTTTTCACGCAAGTGATAAGGAAACAGGCCGTCGAGGTCAAAATCACTTGTAATACAAAAACTTGTTTTTACAAGTTGTCCGGGCGCTTCGGCCTCGGACACCCTAAATACATACTAACATCTACTCCTACTCTTCGGGGGCGGGGGTCCGCTCCTGCTCTGGAGCCGGGGGCCTCTCATGCTCCGGGGTCGGGGGGCGATCCTCCTCCTCTATCCTCGCCGCCAGAGCGTGCGCCAAGGGGGCGACTTCATCTTCAATCTCGTCCAGCTCCGCGTCGGTGTACCCGGGCGCGAACCCCTGACTCATTAAGTCCAGCGCGATGCTGGAATAATGAGACCGGGCGATAGCGAACGCCCGGTGCACGCCTCGGCGGAGTGCCTCCCTTGACGCCTCCCGTGCGCGCTCCTCCACCTGCTCCGTGAGCGCTGCACACATCGTCCGACGGTCAGACCACGCTGCCTAAGGAAAAGAAAGCTAAAAAGAGCAAAGGAGAAAGGGTACCACATACCCGCCACCGCCTGTTGAAGTTTCTTCACCGCTGTCCGAGCGTCGGACAGCTCCGTCCCCAGGTCGGCGGCCACGCCCTCGGCCTCCATCCTCGCCTCCCTCTCCTTCCGGAGTACCGCCCGAAGCCCGCCCACCTGCTGGCTCCTCTCCACCGCCACCACGACGGCGGCGTTGCGTACCTGGTGGGCGGACTCCAGCTGACTCCTCAAAATGCGGGCCTCCTCCTCCGCCCCCCGGAGTCGGCCGACCGCGGACTCCTCCCGGGTCTGGGCATCCGCCGCCGCGCTGCTAGCAGCGATAAGCTGCCGCTCGAGCGCCTGGCGCCTCCTGAGACCCCTCGAGAGGCGATGTCGGAGTGACGCCGCGATGCTGTCCAACGCGACCATCTCCGAAAGCTCCTCTTGGAGGGCCTGGTCTATGGACCCCACCGCGGCGCCCCCCGACGCCGACCCCTCGGCCACGGGGGCCGTTGGCACCATGGCAGCCGCAGGCCCGCTAGCGCCCGCACCCTCTGGCGCCTCCCGCGGCGCCACCACCATCGCCTCCGCCCGCGCCGGCTCCGCCTCCGCCCGCGCCGGCTCCGCCTCCGCCCGCGCCGGCTCCGCCGCCGCCACCTCCTGCTTCGCGGACCGCGCCGCCTCGACGGCCGTCACCACCGCGCGCGGGGGCTCCACCGCCCTGGCCTCACCAGCCGCCGATGACTCCGCGTCACCGGCCCTTGGCGCACCGGCGAACGGGCGCCGCGCAAGCGCCTTCTTGGGCGCCGTGGCCAACGCCAGGACCATTCCTCCGACCCTGCACAACGAGCGAGCGGCGGTGAGCAGGACACTTAAAGAAAAGAAAGAAAGAATCAAAACTACTTACCCGGTGGCCATTCCCCGACGACGCTTGGGGGTCGGATCCGACTGCCCCTCCGAAGGGCGGGGGCGCTTCTCGCTCGCCCGCGCTGCCGCCGGCTCCCCCGGGGCAGCCGTGGGCGCCGCCCTCCCGCTCGGGGGCGTGTCGGCCGACGGCCCCGCCGGCGTCGGCGTCCTTGGCGCCGCTCCCGCTGTCGCGGACCCCGCGGCGGGCACGGCCGGGGCGCGACTCGGCGTCGCCTCCGACCTCCGAGGCTCAGACCTCGGTGGCTCCTCCTGTGGGCGCGTCGCAGCCGGACCCCGGGGGCCCGACCCCGAGGCCTCCGGCCTCCGAGCTTCGGGCCTCCTCTCTTCCACCAGCGGGCGCGACCCGCTCGACCCCTGAGGTTTCAACCTCGGGGGCTCCAATGTCAGCACTTGGGCCGGCGGGCGCGACCCGCTCGGCCCCTTACCCCCTTGACGGGGGCCGACCTCCTCCTCCTCCTCCTCCTCTTCCTCCTCGTCGTCGTCATCGTCATCGCTCTCCTCCTCCTCCGACCCCTGGCGGCGACCGCGCCTCTGGAGCTTCGCCGCCTTCTTCGCCTTCGCGGCGTCCTTCCGCCGCTTCTGCTCCTCGGTGGCGAGGCGGTTCGCCTCCCTGGTCGCGGCGTCCTCCGGGACGGGGACGAGGGACCGGCGGAGGACCAGGCCCTCCTGGCGCACATCAAATAGTCAATATCGACTCTAGAAAAGAAAAAAGACGGTCTACAAGCTAAGGATGGGGAGAACTTACAATTTGGACGCTCCCGGGCCACGGAAGGGCCCGAGGATGGTCGTCCAAGTCGACGTCGGCCTCCTCCGGGAGGAGGGTCTCCTTCAGGCGTTGCTTGAGCTCCGACTCGGAGGGGGGAGCTCCCGCCATCACCGACCCCTCCGCGTCCACGCCGGGCCCCATCTGGTCCAGACGAAGCGGGCGGGCCACCAGCGGAAGGACGCGGCGGGCGTGGTACTCCGCGATGACCCCAGCACCGCGCACGCCCGCCTCCTTCAGCTGCGCGATGGCCGCAAGAAGGCCATCCAGCATCGTCTGCTCCCTCTTCGGAGGACCCCATCGCCAGGACTCGGGCGCCACCGGGAAGACCCGCCCCGTGAACTCCCGCAGGGGACCGGCGGTGTCGTTCTTGAGATAGAACCATTGGCCGTGCCAGCCCCTGTGGGAAGTCCTCAGCTTCACCGAAATGTAGTCGGCGGAGCGGTTGCTGCGAAGGTGGATGCCGGCGCACCCGATCGGCGCCGGCCCACGCTCCGCCTTCAGCAAGCTGACGGCGAAGAAATACCGCCAGAGGTCGAAATGGGGCTCGATCCCCAAGAATCCTTCACACAACGCCACGAAGAGGGCGACGTGCTGGATCCCGTTGGGGTTGAGATGCTGCAGCTCAATGTTGTAGTAGTGTAGCAGCCCCCGGAAGAACCGGTGCGCGGGAACGCCGAACCCGCGCTCGTGGAACGGCGCGAACGAAACGATGTAGCCATCCGGCGGGGATGGCAGCGTCTCGTCGCCCGGCACCAGCCACTCCGCCGCCCCCGTGCGCGCGCGGAGGAGGCCGCGCCTCACCAGGCCCTCTAGGCGGACGCTCCGCACGTCGGACTTCCCCCAAGACGCCATCGAAGATGAGCGAAGTAAGTGGCTGTGGGGGACTCGGGAGTGGCGAGGACGAAGGAAGGCGAAAGGGCTTGGGAGCAGAATGCGCAAGACAGCGGAAGCTCGAGGAGGCAGAAAGCGTAAGTGCAACGGACGAAGCCCGCGGGTCCGTTTATATAGGCTCGGCCGAGACGACGACGCCCGCGGCGCGCCCCCTCGAGCAGCGCGCCCCATTCACGCCCGCGCCAGGTGAGGCAGGTAAACGTCTCGTCACGTTTTATTGCTCACGCCTGCAGGCTCCGCCGGATCGAGCGCCACCGCACGCCGCCGAGCGACGCTTCGACTTATCGGGCCGGGCCAGCTCAGGTAACTCCGTGATACCGAACGACGGTTCGACTTATCGGGTTAGGCCCGCCCAGGTAAGAAAAACACATGGGCTGAAACATGCCCCGACGGCCCAAAGAGTTCGAAGGCTGGCCCAGCGGATGGGTTCGACAGCCGCTCAGGGCATAAACGGAGTGAGGGGTGAAAAGTGATGGGTCCGCTAGCGGCCAGTACCCCCAGGCGGTCGACCGCCCAGGGGCATCACGATTCGCGTTCGAGTCCCGGTCCGATCCGACCCACGGGTATCTCCCCGCAGAGAGGCAACGAGCCCTCAGAAGCCTATCGAACGGCATCTGAGAACCACGTGGGACGGCGACTAGGAATATTGGGGCCAACCGCCAGCCGGTTCGGCTGGGATCCCCCCGAAGGGATCCCGGGGCTCCACTTGAACTTACCCGTTAGCAGCTCGATGAGCGTCACGCCTCGGCCATCGAGGTAAGGCGTGGCTCGGCTCAACCTCCTCGTCCGGCGGACGGACGCGCTGGAGGCACGATACAAAGACGAACCGAACCCCCGACCGGTCACTGCGACGAGCAGAGGACTCGGGGACGGAATCGCAAAAAGAGATCCAACGCGGGGTCGCAGAACCTTAAGTCCCAAGGATGAGTTCGTTCTCGCGAACGAAAATTCCTTCTCCCGACCTGAGCGACGCCCGGCCCCCGAGGGGGCCAGACCTCGCTCGGGGGCTACACCTGCAAGGTGCGCGCTCGCGCGCGCCCCTTACAGCACAAATAAGGGATCACCACGATCGCTCTTCCTCCCGACTTAAGCGACGCCCGATCCCAAGAAGGGATCAGACCTCGCTCGGGGGCTACACCTGTAAGGTGCGCGCTCGCGCGCGCCCCTTACCGGTAGAAACGCTTCTACAAGCCACCTCCGATTAGAGCGACGCCCGACCCCTCTTATGTGGGGGGTCGGACCTCACTCGGGGGCTACTGTTGAGGGCCGATACCGGTGATGACCGGTATTAGCGGTCCTCCGACTGCTTTACGTATAAAGCAATAAGCGACCTCCGTCTCGCCCGACCTCTATGCCGCGACGCGCGTACAGTGGCTCGGGCCCACAGACAGGTCCGCCTCGCCCGACCCCCTCGACCGGGGTCGGATCACCCGCCGCTCGACTCAGGCTCCCGACCTCACCAGACGGGGTCGGGAGCTCGTGCCAAAGTCCGCCTCGCCCGACCCCAGGGGTCGGGCGAATCGCTCCCTCCCGACCCTCAGGGGTCGGGAGCGCCACCTAGCGCGATGAAGGCGGTTGGTACTGAGTAGTTGAGTAATAAAAGCTCAACTACTCTCGTGGCTACCAAAGCCCCCCGCGCAAGTGGGCGTTTACCGCCCACGTCGCACAGTGACAGCGAGGCCGTCACTATGCGAACGACCCCCGTCAAAGCCCATCCCTTCTGACAAGACGGGACGGCTACGATCGACATTTTGACCGGGTACGGAGCTAACGATGACCAGTCCTCCTCTCCTCCGACCCCTCGTCGGAGGGTGACCGACCATACCGAAGGGACGTCCCTCGATTGACGGCCATCCCTGTGGCGCCATCGACCGAAGAAGCACCGCCATGCCTGCGACGTCATCCACAGCGACCGGCACGGAGTCTGAAGCATCAACAGCGCGGCCTACAGGACACCCGGCCATGCCGCCGCCCACACCTTTGCGCCAACTCTTTGTACGCCCACCTCCCTCCTTGCAGTATAAAAGGGGGGAGGCGGGAGAACGACGGAAAGAGAGACTAGGGCAACACACACGATATCTCACCCCACGTAGAACACCTCACAGAGACTTGGGAGCTCATCCCTCTCTCGCCTGTTTGTATCCCCCTACTACAAACTGTCGCGAGTAACACGAGCAGCCTCATCGAACTGGACGTAGGGCACGTTGCCCGAACCAGTATAAATCCTTGTGTCCTCTCGCGAACCATCCGAACCAAAACACGCACTCCACGATACTAATTACTCGTCGGCCACAACGAACGTCGACAGTAACCAACCACCAAGCACCATATCATAGCATAAGCATCATAAACAATACTAAATAACTTCAACAAGCATCAAAAAACAAAGACATAATTTAATTTTTACAAACCAAGGAGTTCCAAACACCGATACAATAAAATATATGTCCATACATGTCCATTGAGATAAAATAAACTGCTACTTCTCCCTCTTTGGCATCACATCGCCAAAAAGAAGGAAAGTAAGGAGATCACTCATCCTCTTCATCATTGTCGTCTCCTTCTTCCTCGACCTCTTCCTCATCTTCCTCATCTTCCTCCTCTTCTATCTCTTGAGTTGGATCAACATAGTCCCAAGGGTTTAGAATGTGTTCCGGAGAAGGAAGGGGACTAAGTTGAGCAACAGGAGGTAATTCAATACCTGCATGCTCTGCCATGCATGCTTGACGCTCCTCAATCCGCTCCAAGCGCGCATGTGTGTCCTTGTAGTACTTCCTAGAAGTGGCATCATTTCGGGTGCACACTTGGAAGATTGCCTTGAGAGCTTTGGATATGATGGAGGTCTTTTGCTTGTAGGATTTTGTCTTTTTGTATTTGGCCGCATATGCCGGAGGAGGAGGAGATGGAGCTTGTGGACCTTTTCCTTTTCATCATCCTAGGGTCAACTTGAGGCCTGTAACGGGTGTGGGAAATTGGCTTCACAAAGTTAAAGCCGGTCACCGCTTCAATCATTGCCATGATGTAAGGAGCATAGCCCAAGCTCTTCTTTGAGTTCGTTGAGTTAAGGACAATTGAGCTAAAAAGGAAGTCAAACACATTGAATCCATAGCGAGTAGCATCAATGTCCTGCATCCACCAAAGAAGATTTCTAGCGTACCCATTGACACTATTGGTGTCTCCACTTTTTGGATCCAAAGTGATCCTAAAGATCTTGTTGAGATATGAGAAGTAAAGGTCCATTTCTTGTGTCTTGCCAATGATCGGATTTCCAAAGCGGGGATTGTAATGAAAATGACTTTTATTGTCATCAAGTGATCTTTTGGAATTGATCTTGTGCTTGCTCAGATCTTCCTCACCAAATTCAAGGATGATGGCAAAATCCCTATAGGTCATGTAACATTTCATGTGATGTGAGCCCAAGAAAAATTTAATTCAATTAAGATGTAATGCAAAAATTAATTAAAAAGGGAATTAATAAAAATTTTGGGGAATTATTAAAAAGAAATTAAGAGCATTACTCCAATTTGAAGTTTAAACAAAATTATTAAAAAGGAATTAAGTGAATTACTTCAAATTAGGGTTTACACATTTAGAATAAAAAGGCACTAAATATTAATGCTGGGCAGAAATTAAATTTTAAAATGAAACACAAAATTTCAAATTTATTTGAATTCTGAAATCAAACTGGACCTATGTATAAATTCTGGAATAGTCCTGTGCCTTTTTGAAAATTTCCCTGAAGCAATTTGGGCTTTTGTGCAATTTCCTGAAAATTCCTAGGCCATTCCGAAAGTGTTCCTGAATTATTTTGGGCTTCTGTCGAATTTCGGAGAAACGCTGGGCCTTTCTGCAAATCTTCCCCGGCCCACCGGGCCCGCTGGCCAGCCACCGCCCACGCTCTCTCTCGTTTTCCTTCTTCTCCCGCCCGCCCGCTCTGTTCTCTCTCTCTCCGCGCGCGCGCCTCCCCACGCCCGACCGCGCGCAGGGCTCGCGCGCCACCTGCCGCGCGCGGCCTGCGCACGCGCGTGCGTGGCGCCCGCGCGACTCGACCCGCGCGCGATGGAGCGCCTCGGTCTCTCCGGTTTTTCCTTCGCGCGCTCCCTTCTTCGCCCTCGCGCCCGCGCTCCTCCCTCCCTCTCTGTCTCCACCGGGTAGACGGGCCGCCGCCGAACCAGCGCCGCACCCCCGCGCCTGGCTTCCGCCGCAATCCGCCGCAGCTCTTCACAATCGACGCACCCGAGACATTGCCACCTTTCCCCGTGCCCGGCCGCCGCCATTTCCACCGAAGCCGACGGAGCGACCGCCGCCGCCGCCGCCATTCCCGCCGCGGCCGAGGTAGCTACGGTGAGCTCCGTGCTGCGGTGAGTATCGACTCCAAGTTCCCCTACCTCTAGCTCCGCCATGGCTCCGGGGTTCTTCCCAGCTGGGTCGGCCACGCCGGCAGGCGCCGTAGCGCCGCCGCGCCATCGCCGTCGCCCCGGCCGAACCGCCGCCCGCCGCCACCGCTACTCCGGCACTGCCACGGGTCCCACCCGGGTCAATCGAGGTCGCCGTGCCGCGCTCGTGCTCGTGGTGGCCTCAGCTTCGACCGCCGTCGCCGGCAACCCCGCCGCCCGCCGCCGGCCGGCTCGGGTAGTAGCCGAAACCCTAACGGGTTACTGTGCTGTACTGTTCCATTGATTCAATAATCCTTTTAATTCGGCTGCAATCTTCCAAAATTCCTAGAAAATTTATTTTAGCTCAGAAAAATGTAAATCCAAATGTTTTAGAATCAGGAGAAAATCTAGTATTTATTAAAAATATAAAACTTCATTGTGTGAAAATTAATATTTTTGGCATTTATTTAATTACCCAAATTGGCTCAAAACCCTAATTAAATAGTTATAATTATTGAAAATATGGGAAAAATTTACAGAACCTTAGATTTAACCCTAGTTAGTTTTGAGGTGTCATAGCAATTACTTAGAGTCATTAGCACCTTCTAAATCACTGCAATTTAATTGATCCAGGTCAATTTCCGACAGAAACCCTAGTTACCAATTCACTAGCGACCACTTTAAAAATTTCTGGCAAACATTTACTATTATTAACTCCACTTTTGCATCATGTAGACGCCGACGTGAACGAAGTAGCCGTCGAAGCAGACCCAGGTTTTTCTGAAGACACCCCTGTCGCAGACTCCGAAGACTATTCACAAGGCAAGCCCCGGTGCACTACCGTTTCTAAACTTTCTTTTTACAACAGTGCTGTGGTTCATGTGATGTGCATTTAGGTAAATAGGAGTTGAATGAAGCCCTAGATGCATATGTTTTCAGTAGTACCCAGCTTGGAATATTGGTACAGGTAGCTCGATGTAGCTGCTATGCTTAGGTCTACTCTTCGGTAGAAGTCGAGCAGATTGGACCCTGCTCGCGATATGATAGGAATTGATTGAAACCCCCACCTTACTGCAGAACTATTTGTTTAGTCAAGGTTTAAATGGGAAGAAATCGGGGTCAGGCAGAGAAAGTTAGGAAAGCAACAGACCGGGGTTCTGTGTGCTGTAGCTCTGTCTGATCCGTGGGGCACAGTTGATTGAGTATTGAACGTACTGTTCACATGCTGGAACTATGGGAACCAGTAAACCTAGGTAGCCCAGAGACGGCAAAGCTGAACCTACCTTACGGTGTCTGATTGACGGCGGTCTGGGGTGGACAGTGTGTGAACTCCACAGGCACCGTCCGGGACGGTGACCTGGTGGGACGCGGCACTGTTAAGGTAGCGTAAGAGGGAATTAGCTTTGCCAGATCTGGTGCGAACGGTTGCCACGTGCGGTCCGGGACGCGCACGTGTCGTGTGACCAGGTTAACCCTGCAGGTGTAAATCGATTCGAACCGCTGATACTCTCAGTCTAGAGTACTACTCGATCTCTCTGTCGCATACGATAACAAGTGAACAAAAAGTGAGATTATGATTATGATTGAAATGCTTGTATTGATTAATGTTTGTCAACTTGATTGCTTAGTTACAGTGCCTACTAAAGTTTATTTTTCTCAAACTTAATTTGAACTAAAACTTGAAAGTAGGAAAAAATTAATTAGTTAAGCGTGTCTTTTGCAATCAACCCTACCCTGTGTCAGCCGAGCATGTCTAGGTGTCGGCTGTAGTCAGCCTGTTGACGGGTTAGTCTTGCTGAGCTTCTTAGAAGCTCACGCTTTGCGACTTGTGGTTTTCAGGAGGTTTCGATGCGACCGGTGGTTTTGGTGGCCAGCAGTGGGAGGAGTCGTCTCCGGGTTGGGGTAGTTTTCAGTGGGAGCCGCTCGATTAGTTGCTGCTTTGTGTGTGTGGCTAGTAGCAAGGCGCCGTTGGGCAAGGCCCTTGCTTTTGCTTAGAGTCAGAGTCGGAGTCTGTATCGTTAACTCTCGTTTCCGCTGTATTGTAAAAACCAGGTTTGGATTCAAACTCTGTAATCACTCATGTAATATTTCTTTCTATCCTTAATTCATGCTTTTTGCTGCCTGTGTTGTACTCTGTGAACGTTCGCTTCGACGAACGTCGTCCAGAATGGATCCCGGGAGGAGGATCTCCCCCGTTTCAGGGGCGGTCCGCCACAGGTCACTGAGTATTCATTTCCCTCAATTGTCTAATGTAGAGTGTCCTCATCATTGGGTTGTCTCTCAACATAGAGGGTTGCATAGAATTGAGCGATGATTTCTTCATTACAGTCATGTTTGAAGCCCATGAGTGTCTTCATCCCTCTTTGTTCACACATCGAGATGATCTTATCAAAGATCGGGTCTTTGCACTTGGCCATGTATTCCCATCTATCCATTTGACGGGGACGGTGGATTGACTCTTGGCAAGGATGACGGACCTATACCAGTTCATCTGAACCTTGTTCCAAAAACAATAGTCCCCAGCTCCGACTTCTCTCTCATAAAGACGAGGGTCTTTATGACGCTTTTTTAGGACATTGTGGGCCCCTCTAGTGTAGTCGACAGGATACCTCGTGGCTTCACAAGGGCTTATGTAGCTAACCCTCGGTTCCTTTAGCACATATGTGAAACCATGCTGCAAACGCTTCGGATTCAAATCCACGGTGTCCCTTTGGATTTGACCCCAAGGATGTGGAGCTCTAGTGCTGCTGCCAATTGGTACCTTTCCCTCCTTTGAAGGATTTGGGTTGGAAGCCCCTTGCTTAGTCCGCTTGGGTGCAGCTGCTGCCCCGCTCCCATTGGCTTCATCTCTTGCTCCCCTAGCCTTGCGCACGGGTATGATCTCCTCTCTTTCGCTATCCGAAGGCGGAGTGCCAACCCGCTTGGTACGAGCCATCTGACATGAAAGAGGAAGCAAAAGATCATGATGAGAAGCATGAATGAAGGCCTTAAGGATTTTATTTTAGAAACTGCAGAAGGGGAGTCACCGGAGGCACCCGTCCAGGAACGGACCCTCCGGCCACGGAGGTTCTGGTCTAGGACTGGACCCTTCGGTACTGTCGATTGGGGTTAGGTATAAGTATTTCGAGGTGAAACTTGAAGAGATTGTTTCCAAATTTTAGGCATGGGTTCTAGACACCATGAATTAGATAAACTCAACATATTAAGCCTAGAACCCTAGCACATTGGGAGATCGAGCCAAAAAGAGTTTGAATGAGATTTTGAAGATTTCTTAGATTCTAGCCATGGAAGTGCTATCAAATCTACATGCATTGCTTTAGAACCTTGAGATAGCACTATTGATAAACTTGGAACCAAAGAAAAACATCCATGACAAGAGATCGAGGAGGATGGGATTTTCATTGAATACCTTCAAAACTTGAAAAACTTGTTGAAGTGAGGGTTGAGGCCCTTGGAGAAGAGATTGAGGAGTGATTTGGAGTTGATCCCACTCTTCTGGTCCACGGATTCGAAGATTTGGTGGAGGAGGCGACTTGGGGGAGATAGGGCTCGGGCTTGGGAGAGAAAACACAAGAATGAGCCGTTGCCTGCGGGGGTGGCCTTTTAAAGTCCAGACCACCGGAGTCTCCAGTCCTGAACCAGAGTCTCCGGATCCGGAACTTCCGGTGAAGAGACGGAGGTTCCGGTGAGCCCCTTTCTAGACAGATCAAGAAGTTCCTCTCCCATATTTTTCTTCACCCGGATGAGATGATGGGTCGACAATAGGACATATGTAGAGAGTTAATCAGTGGTGATCAGTAAGCAAATCAACATTTCATAAACTATGACCACCACGATCAAGTTAGGCCATGAAAATGGCAAATCAATGAAAGTAGTTTTGAAAATCACTCAATATTTTCACAATTCTTTTGTTTCGCAAACAAACGATAAAGGAAACATTTCAGATGTGCACCATCTCAAGCCACATTGCTAGAATCAAGTATATTCAATTCACTCCTTAGTTGGCAAAAACGCTTTTCATCTAGAGGCTTGGTGAATATATCGGCAAGTTGATCTTCGGTTCTCACATGACTCACTTCTATATCCCCCTTGATAGAATGATCTCTCAAGAAGTTTTGTTCTTGAGTGCTCAACGGGGTTATAAGCAATTTTTATAGCACTCTCATTGTCACATAGGAGCGGAATACGATTCAAAGTGTAACCATAATCCTTTAGAGTTTGTCGCATCCATAAGAGTTGTGCACAACAACTTTCGGCTGCAACGTACTCTACTTCGGCCGTGGATAGTGCAACGGAGTTTTGTTTCTTGGAAGACCACGACACTAGGGACCTTCCAAGAATTGGCAAGTCCCGGAGGTACTTTTCCTATCAACTTTACATCCGGCATAGTCCGCATCGGAATATCCAATGAGACTAAACGTTGAACCCTTTGGATACCAAAGCCCTAGGTTAGGTGTGTGAACCAAATATCGCAAGATTCTTTTAACGGCCACCAAATGGCACTCTTTTGGTGCGGCTTGAAATCGTGCACACATGCACACGCTAAGCATGATATCGGGCCTAGATGCACAAAGATAAAGCAAAGAGCCTATCATGGAGCAGTATACCTTTTTATCGATGTCCTTCCATCTTGGTTGAGGTCGAGGTGTCCATTTGCTTGCATGGGAGTTTTGATGGGCTTGGCATTCAACATGTCAAATTTCTTAAGCATATCTTGAATGTACTTGGCTTGACATATGAACGTCCCCTTTTTAGTTGCTTGATTTGGAATCCTAGAAAGAACATCAACTCCCCATGATTGGACATCTCAAACCTCTTGGTCATGATCTTGCTAAACTCATCACAATAAGATTGATTAGTAGAGCCAAATATAATGTCATCGACATATATTTGGCACACAAATAAATCATTGTCAGCCCTTCTTGTGAAGAGAGTAGGGTCGGCTTTGTCAATTTTGAAACCTTATTTAACAAGAAAATCTTTAAGGCATTCATACCATGCTCTTAGAGCTTGTTTAAGTCCATAGAGCGTCTTAGAGAGCTTATAAACATGGTTAGGATACTTAGGGTCTTCAAAGCCGGGAGGTTGTTCAACATACACCTCTTCCTTGACCGGTCCATTGAGAAAGGCACTTTTGACGTCCATTTGATAAAGCTTAAAACCATGGTGAGTAGCAAAGACAAGTAATATACGAATTGATTCAAGCCTAGCTACCGGGGCATAAGTTTCATCAAAATCCAAACCTTCTACTTGTGAATACCCCTTTGCCACAAGTCGAGCCTTGTTTCTTGTCACCACACCGTCTTCATTTTGTTTGTTGCGGAACACCCACTTGGTGCCTACAACATTTTGCTTGGGTCTTTCCACCAATGACCATACTTTATTTTTTGTGAAGTTATTTAGCTCCTCTTGCATGGCCATCACCCAATCCGGATCCTCGAGTGCATCTTCTACTCTAAGTGGTTCTAAAGAGGAAATAAAAGAGTAATGTTCACAGAAATTGATAACTCGAGATCTAGTGATTACCCCTCTATCAATGTCACCAAGAATTTGATCAATGGAATGATCTCTTTGCACGCTTTGGTGAACTTTTGGATGTTGCACTTGATGACTTGTTTCACCACCATCTTCATCAACGTCTTGATCATGAATGGGAAGGTCATTGCTTGAGTCCATTTCATGATTACGAGCTTGACCTTCTTGAGTTTGGGGAGTGGGTGGTGATTGATCATTATTTGGTTCTTGTGGCCTTACATCACCAAGTGTCATCCTTCCAATTGCTTCACATGGGGCTTCTTTATCATCTATCAAATCATGAATAACTTGCCCCTCTTGGGAGCCATTAATTCATCAAACTTCACGTCACGTGCAATTTCAACACAACCATTTGTTTTGTTGAAGACATGATAGGCATGAGCATTTGACCCATAGTCAAGCAAGAAACCTTCATCAACCTTGGGAGCAAGGTCTTGGGTTTCTTGTTGAGTATATAACATTTGCTCCCAAACACACGAAAGTATGAGATATTTGGTTTTTTATCGGTGAGTAGCTTATACGATGTCTTTTTTAATAGTCGGTGGAGATAAAGACGGTTGGAGGCATGACACGCTGTGTTGACCGCTTCGGTCCAAAAGCGATCGGACGTCTTGTATTCATCAAGCATTGTTCTTGCCATCTCAATGAGTGTACGATTCTTACTTTGGGCCACCCCATTTTGTTGAGGGGAGTAGGGTGCCGATAATTCATGCTTGATGCCTTCTTCATCAAGGAATTCTTCTACTTGTATGTTCTTGAACTCGCTCCCATTGTCACTCCTAATCTTTTTGATCTTCACTTCATGTTTATTTTGTGCTCTTCTAAGAAATGTCTTGAGGACTTCCTTTGTTTCGCCCTTATCATGCAAAAAGAACACCCAAATGCATCATGAAAAATCATCAACAATTACTAAACCATACTTGTTACTGCCGATGCTTATGTAGGACACCGGACCAAAAAGGTCCATGTGTAGCATCTCCAATGGTCTTGTGGTCGTCATGACGTTCTTGGATGGATGCCTTTCTCCAACTTGTTTTCCCGCTTGACATGCCCTACAAACTTTATCATTCTCAAAGCAAACATCAGTTAGTCCAAGGATGTGACCTCCCTTTTGAAGTTTGTGTAGATTCCTCATATCAACATGGGATAAATGGCGATGCCATAACCAGCCCAATGTGGATTTAGCAACAAGACAAGTTTCTAGTTCGGCTTTATCGGATGAAAAGTCCACTAGATAAAGCTTCCCTACTAGATTACCTTTAAATGCTATTGAGGAATCACTTCTTCGATACACGGTCACATCCACATTTGTGAACAAACAATTATATCTCATTTCACATAGTTGAGAAACGGACAACAAATTGTAGTTGAATGATTTAACCAATAGGACATTCGAAATAGATAGGTCATTGGAAATAGCAATTTTTCCAAGACCGATTACCTTTCCCTTTCCATCATCTCAAACACGATGTTCTCATTTGGTGATTTGCTTTCTTCAATACTTGAGAACATCTTCTTTTCTCCGGTCATATGATTGGTGCATCTACTATCGATCACCCAACTTTTTCCACCGGAGATATAATCCTACAAAAAACAAATTAGGCTTTGGTCTTAGGTACCCAAATTTGTTTGCGTCCCTTGACATTAGTCACAAGAGTCTTGGGCACCCATAGATGAGATTTTCTCTTTGCATTGCGTGGCCCAACATATTTTGTAATTATTCTATCATGTTTGTTTTTCATGATTACATATGAAGCATCAAATAAATGGCATGGTATGGTAGATAGATAAGATGCATTATAGACAAGAGAAGCATGATTAGTGGTCTTGTTCTTGTTCTTGGGGCACTCCGCAATGAAGTGACCTTCTTCCCCACATTCATAGCAAGTTCTCTTAGATTTTCTTGGTTTTGACTTGTCGTAGCTTTTCTCGGTAAAGCCACCCTTCTTGACGAACCTTTTGAATCTCTTAACAAGCAAGGCCATTTCTTCATCGCTATCATCATCACTTGAGCACTCCTCAACAACTACCTTCTTGGTAGCCTTGAGTGCTATGTTCTTTTCTTTTGACTTCTCAAGTATAGCATTTCCAAACAATTCATTTATTCTCTTGGCTTCCTTGTCTTGCTCAAATTGGGCTAGTAGCATGCCCAACATTTCATCGATAGAGAATTGTTTGAATCCATCTTTGTGACGAATCAAGGAGACTACATGAGAGTCCCATGGTGTCAATGCTTGCAACAATCTCTTGTTGACTTCTAGATCATCAAGTTTAGTTCCAAGTGCTCTTCTTTTGTTGACAATTGCCATTAGCCTATCATGCATTTCTTGTGGTCCTTCATTCGGCAAGCGAAGGAACAAGTTGTATTGCCCTCTTAGAAGATCCTCCTTTGCTTCTCTCACAACATCGGTTCTTTTATGGATCACTTCAAGTTTCTTCCAAATTTGATAAGCATTCTTTATGCCCATGACCTTGGTGTATATAGATGAGCTCAATGCGGATATCATTGCGGAGGCGGCTTGTGAGTTCCTATGAAGAATTGCCTCATCCTTCTTGGTTGGATTCTCTTTATTTTCAAGTGTGTACCCTTCCAACACCATTTTCTCAATTTGAGGGCCCATGGAGCCCAAGTAGATGAGCATCTTGCATTTTCAATACTCATAGAAAGTTCCATCAAAGTGATGAATCTTTCTGGACCCTTGTCCGATCTTGAGCTCATTCTTTAATTCATCATAGCTATACGGCATGGCAGTGTATTGTGGTGGTGCTTCACTTCCACCGGATCCTGATTGTTCTGTTTCACCCGACATCTTTAATTTTCAAGCGGTTAAGCCTTGTAGAAGATCCTTGCTCTGATACCAATTGAAAGTAGCCTAGAGGGGGGGGGGGTTGAATAGGCCAACCTAAAAATTCCTACAAATTGAAACTTGACAAACAATTAAATTACTGGACCTTCCGGTACCGAGCCGAAACCTCCGGCGCCGGACAGTTTGGTTGCTGACCGAACACTCTGGTAGTCCTCGAGCTGATGATTAAAGTACAAGAAAGAGAGCCACAACTAGCAAATCTACTTGAATGAAAAGACTTCAGCAGTAACTATGAGTACCACAAACAAATAGATCTAGAAAGAAACCAACTACACTAGTAGATCAGGACACAAGTATGTAAATAAGTATAGTGATGAACAAGGAGGAAACAAGCAAGCCAATGACAATCAGAAGCACATGAAGACAAGTAATTTTCTTCCAAAGTTCGGGCTCATAAAGAGCCCTATGTCTCCATTGAGAAGTCCACTAAGGACCGGGTTGCTCTCAACCCTATTCTCGCCCAAGCGACCACAAAGATCGAGCTTGAGATGTTCCACTAGCAATTCCCTTTTGGGGAGGGTAACGCAAACTTTTTGGGGCTTCCTACATGAAGTTAGGAGCTCCACAGGCACACCTAGTCGTCTAGGAGACAAGGCTCCATAGTAACAAATGCAACTTCAAGTTTTGTTGCCTCACAAATGCTCAAAAGAATGGAATAGGCTCTAGGTGTTTCAATCTTGCTCTCTCTCAAACCCTAGCTTAATCTTGCAAAGGGATGACTTGAGGGGTGAGAGAGGAAGGTTTTTGAGCTCAAGAGGGTGTTCAAGATCTGATTTTGGAGAGAGTGAACCGTTGGAGAAGAAGGGGTATATATACCCAAGCCCTCCAAAAAGAGCCGTTGGTCAACTGTGTGTAGGGTCACCGGACCCTCCGGTTTTGGACCAGAGGTTCCGGGAGACCCCTTTCTGGACAAAAGTTACAGGTAGGACCGAACCTCCGGTTTTGGATCGGAGGTTCCTGGGAACCCCCTACTGGAATGAAGTTCCAGGGGGACCGGACCCTCCAGTCCTGGATCGGAGGTTCCGGTGAACCCCCTCCTGGAATGAGGTTCCAGGGGGGCCGGACCCGCCGGTCCTAGACCGGAGGTTCCGGTGGAACCCCTACTGGACTGAACTATTTGAGCTCATTTTGAGCATTTGATCGACTCTTTCACTTTATTTTGCATCCCTCTTGATAGTACGACATCCTAAAAAATAAAAGGACTCAATTATTAGCACTTTTTCTTAAGGCCAAGCGTCCCTTTCTTTCGTATACGTCATGTCGGAAAATTGATGGTCCTCTTTTCTTAAGCAAAGCAGTAAACTAACACATTAACTCATAGCGCTAGCTGATATGAGGTATACACAAATACAAAAAACTCATATGAGCATATGTATGCAATTTTACTATAAAAAATAGGAGACAGGTAGGAAAGGCAACCTGAAACTAGAACTTCGATCAACAGCAATCATCAATGAAAGAAAACAGGAGGTAAATGCAAGAATGGAAACTATATGCCTGGCATATAGTTATGATTCTTGTCGATTGAATGACCTACTTTTTTTTCATTAGGACAGAGAGAAAAGATAAATAAATAGTGAACTGAAGATTCACAGTTTGCAATTCATCCGTCAGGTGCATAAAGAGCAAAAAAGGAGAAATTAAATTTCACAACGCTTCCACTTTGTATCAAACCATGACATAAGTCCTCTCATGCATGAATATATAGTGAACTGAAGATTCACAGTTTGCAATTGCAGTCCATCCCTCAGGTCAGGTGCATGCAAAGCAAAGGAAAAACTAAATTTCATAGCACCGCCACTTTGTATTAAACTATGACATAAGTTTTCTCATGCATGAATATGCAATTTGTTTCTGCCACAACAGATTTGATGATTTACTTTCAAATGTGTATGAAAAGTTTTAACCTGGACTATATCAAATATCAATTCCACCATATTTTATCCTTTGTAGGAACATAATCTGTAGTAAAATTTAATAAATATATAGTTAGATAGAGAACAGAATTATTTATAACATAGGTTGTGGGAATAACTCTGGGATGAATGAGTATTATTTGTTGACTACAAAGATGCTCTTCCATTGCAAGGGGCAGCGGTTGTGGAGGTGGAAACAGGGCAGAAGGCAACCGTGTGGAAGACGTGTTTGTAGGGGAGATGCTTAGCAGCAGCACAAAGGAAGAAGAAGTCATTCTTGAGGGCAGTACACTGCAAGCCCGTCCACCTACATCATGTAAGAAACAGTTTGTTGATACATATCTACATGTCTCATATAAGAAGAAAGACATTCCTTAGAGCACTTGAGTGAATCATAGATACATATGAACACAAAAAGCTACTTATAAGTGTAGTGCAGAGTGCCATCATAGGTAATATTTCCTTTACAAACGTAAGCATAGGACAACAAAAGGCTCTTAGTATATCATATTCTGACATACAAAAGAACAAAGGAATTAGGCAAAAATTACTCATTTACAGTATTGCATATTCACATTGAACATTAAACACAATGTCCATGTCTTTTCTTATTAGTAGAAGCATAATGAAAAGCCCACAATCAGTAAGTCTGAAGAGTGATAAGAATATTTAGTCTTGTAAAAACACAGATATAGGTACCACGAACAAGAAAACTGACATAGGTCATCATTATGCAACTTGAAAGTTCTATAGTATTAGTGCATTGCATGGTAACTATACATAGGATTATATGGGAAATAGATAATTATAAACTAGGAAATAACATGGATCGATTTTTCCTTGTACTATGCATGAATATTGAAGCCACAAAGTACTTAATTGCCAATGTAGGCACAGTCATATGAAAACGAAAGATAAAGAATTGGAGGTTTGATGCAATAATACACAAAAGAGTCTAGATGTTAATGGTGATGGTCACCTTGAAAGTAGGGAAAAGGTGAAGCACATGTCTCCAATACCTGCAAGTTCGCAAAAATAGAAAAATAAATAAAATGGCACAATAAAAAGCATATCTCTAGATCAACAAAAGCCATATAAAAAACACAGTGGAACCGTGTCAAAGTAGACACATTTATTGTAATAGTATGATGAACAGAAAAAGGAGGCAAACAATCTTTTTCTATAGAGGTCTAAGCTCCATTCAAAAAATCAAATTGAGTTCATTAAAACATATAAGAAACTCAAAATCATCACATATGGAACATGTAAATCATTTTATCCAACTAATTCTAACGAAATGAAAGAATAAGCTTGCTTTGTTTTGTTAACAATAGTCTCAAATTGAAATTACCAATATGTCTAAAAAGGAACCAAGAAAATATGACGCAAACAGTACTGCCTCATCAGGTGTTTTTGTCACTAAGAAACATCTGATCGTACCTGAAAACCAAGGGGCTAGGTATACGGCGCAAACAGTCCTGCCTTTTATTGCATAAATTTAGCACTTCAATGATGGAACATTGGTAAGCTCATAAAGGGCAATATGTGCAGGCACCCATTCATATTAGAACTGATGAAGTCAGAAATTCTCACACCATATCATCTAGAAGTTGCAGTAAAAGTATTACCTAAAAATTACCAGGAAGCAATGTAACAAAAAAAAAATTAGAATCAGTGAGGCAACATAATCTGCATCTTTTAGAGGACTCTATTTGAATGAATTACAGAGCTTTTTGTATAAATGAAGAAAATCCATGTGAACTTTTGAACATAAGAAGGAATCACATGATCCATCCAAATCCAAGGGCCTGCAAAAAGTTCGTTATATATTTAAGAGTACACAATCATCTATAGCTTCATCTAAGGTGTATGATATGCTGCGATGAAATGGATAGCATGAAAATATGGATCCTAAGAAAACAATTCTGTTGATTATATTGGTAAATCCTGTATTGACATTTGGAAATGTTGATTTTAGAAGGGAAATTGAGGGAAGAAGTTTTAATCGTTTTGTCCCTGTTGCTAATATAGATGATGACAGACATCTAGGAAATGAATGGAACACGATTCACTAATTTTCTTGCCACTGAACCACAAATTAGAAGTGCCTGTATGAAATTCGTCGGGTATCAGGCTAGGCGTATAGTCGCCCACCACGACGGCAGTCCCGTCTACTATTCTCATGAGGCTTTTCTGGCCTCCATATTGCCCCCGCTGAACGTCGAACATACCTCAACAGATCGCATCATCATCCCACGCAGATATATGGTGATGGATACTCGAGGTGGCGTGATGATGCCGATAGAGGAGGCAAGCTGTGGGGACAGACATGAGGAGACGCACGGGACGAAGGAAGAGAAGGCCGCGGAGCCGCGATCGATGAGGCATGGTGGAGAACCGAAGACGAAGCTGGCGGTGAGGTGGGCTAGGGCAGAGCCACGAAGGAGGAGTAGGCGCGCGGCGAGAGAGGCGTCGACGGAAGAGGGGGGAGGCTTGAGCCTACGGTGGCGGCCTGGTGTGGTGCTCAGACGTGCGGCACCGGCGGTAGTGAGTGAGGACGACAGAGCCGAGGAGGCGTTGGAGGCGGCGGTGTTGACAGACCCGCTCGAGAAACCAGGGATGGTCCATCTCGCCAGGACCCTTTTGGGCGATGCTCAGCGAAGCAAGTGTACACATGGTACAACACAGGCAGGATAAACAGAATCATTTATAGGATGAGAGAATTAATACAAAATGGTTTCATAATTAAGATTAAGTCTTACAACCTTAGAGTACGAATAAAAGAGTTTTAGCAGAAGTATAAGACACGATACAGACTCTGACCCTCATAGACTAAGCAAAAGCATGTGCCTTGCCCGTTGGCACTATGCTACTAGCCATCCAAAAGTTCACTGTAGCAAATCACATCGGTCCCACTAGATGCTCCAGAACTCTGGGCGCGGCTCTTCCCACTGGTAGCTACCATTGCAGGTACAAGCGTTGGTGCCTGAAAACCACGTATTCGCAAAGCGTGAGCTTCTAAGAAGCTCAGCAAAACTGACCCGTCAAATTGGCTATCTACAGCCGACACCTAGACATGCAGGCTGACTCAGGATAGGGTTTCTTGCTAAAAAGGACTAGCACGACTAGCAACTACTTTGGTCAAGTTTTAGCACAAGCTAAGTGATTAGGAAATCTTAACTTTAGTTTGCACTAACCTGAACAATCATAGAGAGAAAACAATAGATACAATAATCATCATCATAATCCATTCATCGTCATAGCTCATCATCTCAATTAAATGTGGTGCTTTTCACAAGCAAACTCATAAACTGAAAGCGGCACCGATTCGAATCAATTTACACCTGCAGGGATAACCTAATCATACGACGCGTGCGCGTCCCAGACCGCACATGGCAACCGTTCACACCAGATCCTGCAAAGACAATTTCCTCCGACGCTACCTCAGCAGTGCTGCATCCCACCAGAACACACATTCCAGACAGTTTTTGTGAAGTTCTCATGCCTACCCACCCCAGATCGCCTCCGATCAGACACCATAGGGTAGGTTCGACTTTGCAATCACTAGATTACGTAGGTTTACTAGGCCCCATCATTACCTAGATATGATCAGTACATTCAATGCTCGATCAGGCTCAGACCACACGGATTAGACATGACTATGGTCACTCTGGACCCGGTCCAGCTGCCGACCTACACTTTCCCTGTCTGACCCTCCAGTTTTATCTTTCATTAATCATACTTAGTCATGTACTGCAAGTTTTAGGAGGTAGTTTCATGCAACTCCTAGCAGTAGCGAGCAGCGTCCACTCTGCTCGACTTCTACATGCAAGTATAGCTAAGCGTAGCATTCTACCACGGGCTACCTATACCAATACCGATAGGGTTTCCTAAGGAGACATATGCAACTAGGGCTTCAATCAACTCTTGAAGCACCTAATTCACATTTACGACACATAGTGATAAAAAGGAAAATTTTATAAAATGGTTGGCGAGGGTGTTTTCGGTGAACACTGGGGCTTCCCTTGATCTCCTGCTATTTTGGCGAGGGTGTTTTCGGTGAACACGGGCTCCGGATTTGCCACTACTTCATTCACCTCAGCGTCTACATGATGCAAATAAATAATATGTGTTATTATTAGATGAGGTACTATGGTGTTTTCATCGTAGACAATATGGTCTTCTCATCGTAGATAATATGGTGTTTTCGTCATAAATTCCAAAGAGTTTCTTAACGATTTTCATTTACGGCAGTTCACTAAAGTAAATTATTAACCTATCGACCATGGGTTAAGATGAAGTTTCAGATCCTGCCAGTAGATCATTTTTAGTTGATAGTGCTCTCTGAATTATAAATTTTGGAATTGAGTTGAGGTTAAACTGATGTCTCTAGATTTTATAAAAATTCATACAATTTTCTGTTACTTAAAATTATAAATTCAAGAAAAGGCACTAAAATACATGATAAAATCATGAAACTAAATAGATGCACTAGAAAGCCTCTATATTAAAGTTTTCAATGGGGGTTGTGATTTTTAGTTGACATGCATAATGTAATTTTGCAAACAATGAATTAAAATGATAGTTTTGAGTATAATTATTGACATGCATAGAACTTTGTTAAGGTTAAATTCTGGAAAAACTATAGGAGGTTCTGCCTGCCAAAAAACACTACTGGCTCAAGTTTCAGCTCCAGAAGACCTCTGAAACTCCAGCAATAATTCAAAAATAGAAAACACTAACCTATTTATTTAGGACGTTCCGTAGACTTTTGTGAAAAAGTGTTTCAACGGATAATTAGATTATTTCACAAGGATTCTAAAAAATTATGGTTCATCATTTTTAGTGTTTCCATTGATTTATTACAAATTTTACAAAATTAGTTAGAAAATAACAAAATTCATTTTAATTCAATAACAGGGGCGTCGGGAGCTCACCGGCGGCGAATTGACGCAGATGGCCACACCAATCTTTCTCGATAAGTCACAGAGGTTTGAATGGGGGTGGTGCCGAACTCCGACGATGACCGGAGAGCCATCGACGACGAGCGGCAGCGGAGGGAGCTCAATGCCGGCGATGTGTGCGGTAGAGGAGAAGGTTTGGGGTGCGATTGATATGTCTGGGAGGATCGCCGTGACGCGTGGAGTCGATTGGTCGGTGATGAAGATCACGGGATTGGCCGGAGACTGGTCGGCGATGAGCAGCTCACGGCGACGACTATGGCGGCAGAGACGGCGCGGCGAGTTTTTTCCTCACTGGCGACTTCCTATGGGAAAAACCTTGTCACTGAGATGCGCAAGGATGAGATGGAGTAGCACACGGAAGGAATCGAACTAAGAGGGCACCGAGAGGACGAATTTAAAACTGGAATGACGGCGGCGGTGATCTCGGCCGGAGGTTGAAGACAACCCGTTCCTGGCGGTAGGGTGGACCATAGGGGCGTTGTTGCTCTGAGAGTTGAAGGAGGGTGAGGGAAGACTAAAGGGCATGATGGTGGAGCGCGGGGAGCACCGAGCGGGGCTGTCCACGTGAGGATGGCAGCGGTGGCAATGGCGGCCTGGCGTGCTCGTGCGTGGAGGAAGAAGGGAAAGCAGGGAGCAGCGTTGGCGTGTTGTTTGTTCACTTGGCGTCTGCTCGAGCACGGGCGCGCGCGGAAGGACTTAAAGGGGGGGGGGGGGGCTCGCGCGGCGGGCGAGCACAGGCGACCGGCGGCGGCGATTGGCGCGCGCGGGCAGCGTTGCTTGCGTCGGGGGAGGAGAGAGGGAGCGGGAGAGAGAGAGAGAGAGAGAGAGAGAGGAAAAAAGCGGGATTCCCGGCCGGCAATGGGACGGGAAGGGCCGGATTTTCCCTTATTTTTTTAATTTTTAAAAATGCAATAATTCAAAAAATCCTTTCTAGATTCAAATAGAAACTGCACTTCCCGAGTTCAAAAATTTTGAACATTTTTGTAGGCACTCAGGACATTAGTTGGAACAACTTTTGTTTTTCGAAGAAGTTCTTATTCGGCTTCTAAAAATTTGTGGATTTTTAATTCAAATCAACTTTGTTTGAATTTTTAAAGGTTTAAATCTTTTCAAAAAAATTCTGGTAAAATCTCAATAATGTTGTTTTGAAGCGAACTTAATTGCCATGTAAAAACATTAGTGGTGTTATATGGAGATTTGAAGGTTTTACCAAAGTTCGATGGAATTAATACCTGTTATGCTAATATTTTGGTACTGGGGTCAAAATCTCCTAACCCATTCAAAAATGTTCAAAAATTTACCAAACTTTTTGTGGAGGTTAAGTGTGATTTTTAGAACAACAATGCCATTGGTTCATGTAAAATTTTTTTCGGAGTGTGAATTTTATTTGATGGATTTTAAGTGACACCTGGGATGTCAGAGCCCTCGCCCTAAAAGAAATCGCGTCCCGAGAGTTAAGGAAGTGGCTGGGTTAGTCGTGGGTACCTATGGCGATTGGAAGTATCTTTGGGTACTATGTTCGAAGGAATTCCGCGGACTCCCAAGTGGCTTCATCTTCAAACTGGTTACTCCATAGGACTTTGTAGAATTTGAGAGTTCGCTTCCTAGTTGCCCGTTCCTTCTCGTCCAATATCCGAATTAGTCGTTCTGGATACGTTAGGTCCGATTGTAACTCTTCCACATCAGGGATTACTTGATCCATGGGTGCTTTCAAACATTTCCTCAACTAGGAAACATGGAAAACATTATGTATCCCTGACAGCTTCTCAGGTAGCTCCACTTGGTATGCCACTGATCTGCACTTTGCAGTGATGAGAAATGGGCCAATGTATCGTGGTGCTAACTTGCCCTTAACTCCAAATCATTGAACCCTTTAGTTGGCGAGACTCGAAGGTAGACATAGTCACCGACTTCAAAACTTAGTGGTCTACAGCTCTTATCAGCATTGCTTTTCTGTCGGGATTTGGCTGCTTTCAGGTTAACTTGAACCACCCGTACTTTCTCTTTTGCTTGCTGCACTAGGTCAGGTCCAAGTATAATACTTTCGTCTGCCTCAAACCAATTGAGTGGAGTTCTACAGCTACGACCATACAATGCCTCAAAATGTGGCATTTGGATACTCTCTTGGTAGCTGTTGTTGTAAGAGAATTTGTCCAGTGATAGATAATTATCCTAGTTTCTTCCATGTTCCAGCACACAAGCGCGTAGCATATCTTCAAGGATCTGGTTTATTCTTTCTGTTTGGCCGTCTGTCTGGGGATGATAGACAGAGCTATGAATCAACTTAGTACCTAGCGACTCATGGAGCTGTTTCCAAAATCGTCCTATGAACTGGGTACCTCGGTCTGAGATTATGGTCTTAGGCACTCCATACAGACATACTATCCAATTAATGTAGAGTTAGGCATACTTCTTCATATTGTGTCTTGTAGATACAGGAATGAAATGGGCTGTTTTGGTTAATCGATCTGCTATAACCCAAATGGAATCCAGCCTTTGAGCAGTCATGGGTAAACCAACAATAAAGTTTATGCTAACGTCTTTCCATTTCCAAGAGCGTATATTCAAGGGTTGCAACAAACCGGCCCCTTTCAGATGACCCGCTTTAACTCTCTGACAGGCGTCACATTCGGCCACATACCGAGCGATCTCTCTCTTCATTCTTGTCCAACAAAACTCTCCGACAGGGTTTGCTCAAGTCTGGTTGGGCTAGTATTAGTGCGGTGGTCAAGTGCTTCTTCAAGGTTTGGAAAGCTTCTTCACACTTCTCGGTCCATTTGAACTCGTGATCCTTCTTGAGTAGCTCGATGATAGGTTTGGCAATTTTAGAGAAGTTGGGTATGAACCGGCGAGAGTACCCGGCTAACCCCAGAAAACTGCGCACCTTGTGGACCGATGTGGGTGCCTTCCACTCGACCACATCTTGCACCTTTCCTGGATCAACAGCAATGCCCTCAACGGATACCATATGACCCAAAATTGGACACGTTCAATCCAGAACTCACATTTGCTGAATTTGACATATAGTTGATGATCTCTGAGCCTTTGCAAGACTATCCAGAGGTGCTCGGCATGCTCTTCGGAGTTCTTGGAATACACAAGGATGTCATCAATGAATATCACCACGAACTTGTCTAGTTCCGGCATGAAGACCGAGTGCATGAGATATATGAAATATGCTGGTGCATTTGTGAATCCGGACGACATCACCAAGTACTCATATAGACCATATCTTGTGGAGAAAGCCGTCTTCGGGACGTCTATTGGATGAATTTTGATCTGATGATAGCCAGATATAAGATCAACCTTAGAGAAGACCTTGGCTCCAGCTAGCTGATCAAACAGGGTGTCTATGCGTGACAGTGGATATTTGTTCTTGATGGTAACCGCGTTCAAGGGGCGGTAATCTACACATAGCCTCAAGGCTTGATCTTTCTTCTTTACAAACAAAGCTGGACATCCCCAAGGTGAGGAGCTAGGGCGTATGAAGCCTTTATCTAGCAACTCCTTCAGCTGCACCTTTCAGCTCGGCCAATTCTTTTGGCGCCATCTTGTAAGGTCTCCGAGATATCGGGGCCGTGCCCGGCTGAAGGTCAATTTGGAACTCAACATCCCTATCCAGAGGTAAACCAGGTAGGTCCTTTAGGAACACGTCTGGAAATTCCCTCACTACTGGTATATCTTCTAATTGTTTTTCGGTGAGGTGGTAAGCTTGAGCAGAGGTGGATCTTGGGTGGATTAGGTTCAAGGCAACTGACCCATGATGTGGTGAAGTTAGCGAGACTACACGGTTGGCGATATCGAGAATGGCTTTATGGTGTTTATCCACTTCATGCCGAGAATAATATCTATCCCCTGCCCCTCGATGATGATGAAGGTCGTGGGATAAGCTCTACCTCCCAAAATAGGTGGTGTTTCGTCTGACCGTGATGTGTTGAAATGTCTCCCCCCGGAGATCTTATCACAAAAAGGGGTTCTAGTTGAATGGTTGTGAAGGTTCTATTTTTAAGGAATTTTCCACTGATAAAAATCTCCTGACCTATTCAAAATGTTCAAAAATTTACCAAAATTTTCGTGGAGGTTAAGTGTGATTTTTAGAACAACAATGCCATTGTTTCATATAAAGATTTGTTTTCTGAGTGTGAATTTTATTCGATGGATTCTAAGTGACACCTGGGGTTGTGGCCGATGAATGAGAAGACGTCGATTTGTTCCATGGTTACGGATGACCCTTTGCCCTTGGGTTGGTTACATGCGACCCCCACTAGTCGGGCCCATAGCACCAGCGGCAGGATGCGTTGTTTTTTTTTTTATCTGAGCGAGGCGCGACGGGATCGGCCAGCTCTCGCAGAGGCCTCCGGAGGCCGCAGATTTCTTCCGTGCTAGGAGTAGTCATATTTGAAACCAAGTCTGGAATGGAGCGGGTCCGGTAAAGTTACGAACATCTTACCTCCATCTACAACATTGAGAGGTTGATTTTTTTGGTCGTTGCGTAAGGTTTTTTTTCTAAGAAATTGCACATGTTTGACAATTTTCCTGTTTTCCACATAAGTTGTACATATTCTTGTCCAAAAAAGGAACTAAATAATGTTTAGACATTAAACTATTTTCTGTTCATTGGGTCAATCTCAGTAGAAGTATCATGGATAATAAATAGTATTATGTCAATATTTTTTATGATATGTCAGAAATCAAGAAAGAAAGAGATAGAATAAGTTTCGTGAGGATGAAATCAAGAGTGATGCTACGTCTACTTAAATCTTTACAAACATTTTTACTGTCTTACAAACAGATGACTTGGCACCTTGTGATTAAAATACATCTTATTCCTTGATTTAAGGAATCTTCAACGTGTTGTTGGTTGCCACATCAATGTAAAAATTATGTACACTTTATATGTAACCGTAGCACTGTTTATAAAGCCATGTGTATACTGTTTCGACATATAGTGTCTTATATGAAGTCTAGAAAATAACAACTAATAAAGTTTTGCATTGCAGAGTTGTTTTATTCATATTTTCATCTCACTTTGAATCTCTACTGCTTAATAATTTTCAAAACAATACTAGATAATAATTTTAGTCCCACATTGTTATTTATTTTTTATTTTTTATTTTTAGCACAAGTCCCACATTGTTTGGTATCTGATTGGGCCGAGTTTGGTGCAAAGCTAAGGAACCTAGTAGTATATCGTTCTGGGCTTGGACACTGTGCTGTCGTATTATATGGGCCGCCTCGCACGCTCTGATGATGCCTTGGGCAGTCCGCCTCCACGAAGCTGCCCCCCTTTTCTCTTCTTCTCGCGTCGGTCCGTGCAGCGTGGCTGGCACCGGGTTTTGCAGTGGAGTCCAACTGCAGATCTGATCGACCGATCGGGAATCCTTCCCTTCCGTTGCACGGCAAGTATATCCATCCTCTCTCCTCCGCCTTCTCCTTCTCCCACCTCACCTCGTCTCACCGCATCGCACTGCAGCCAGCTAGGGTTTTATCTGATTTACCTACCTCCTCTTCTCGATTAAGCGTCGCTGTTGCTGTTCGTTGTTACCCTCCTCGCTTCGTCTTCCTCGCAGCAGCCGCCGCCGCCGCCGTTGCAGATCTCTCTCAAACCCTAACCGCCGAGGGCGGGGCAGTCAAAGGTCGTCCCGGGACCAGGAGCACCGGTTCCGATGGCGCTGCAGTACGTGGAGGCGCAGCGGCAGGCGCGGTCGGACCTCGCCGACTGGTACGCGTCCTTCGCAGACCTGTACCAGCGCAAGCTGTGGCACCAGCTCACCCTCAAGCTCGACCAGTTCCTCCGCCTCCAGGCCGCGCAGGTTCGTCCTCGCTTCCTCCACCTCGTCCTATTCTTCTTAGGGAAGGTTTTGCCCGATGGGTTCTCAGATGCGTTACTTTGTGGGCGGATCTCTCACCATCCAGGGCTGCTCATGCCTCCTTCCCGCGCTTCGATTTGGAACTCGTTATGGTTTCTGAGAATTTTGGGGAAATCCGATGGATAGCTCTGTCTATTCTTTGCTGAGTTTGGGGGAATCTGATGGACAGTACTGTCTATTCTTACCTGACTTTGGCGGAATTGGACTGGGTCTAGTGACTCTTTTGTTGGCGAGTACACCAACTAACTTCGATTTGACTTATGTTATGTAGCGTGCTTATACTGATTTGAGGTTACATCACGACTGATTTCAGTTATCGAGTCTAGTTTCTACTGATGGAGGGACACATACGCTATGAACGTCCATACCCCCATATGAATTCTCTTCCTGACCTCAGGATTAAATTAACAGACCAATGCCCTTCTTGTTTGGGCCTTTTGAATTTGCATACATTCTAGTCTTAGCTTTGCCAGCTTGCTTCGTCAACAAAAAAAAAAAAAATTATGCTGCAATTCATATATCCAGCTGCAGTTCCAAATCTAAATCCAAACACTAGTAATGTCAAAAGGTACGAAATCAACAAATTGCTTCATTCCTCCTTGTAACAAAACCGTTACATGATCAGCTTCATCTCCATAAGAATGGCTAACTAAATTTCATCATCAGCTATAAAATGAAATTGTTATAATTCCTGATTAGGCTACTGGGTACTATGTGTTCTGCTGTTTCTTTTTCCTGGTCTCATGAACCCTGATCTTTTTGGGTGTTTACAACATTACAAGGACTTCAAATTTTTGACTCGTCCATTCTTCTTGAGCTAAGCACATGTAATGCCACTGTTTATTATTTACAGACTGGCGACATCATCATACAGCTGTACAACAATTTCATCACTGATTTCGAGACAAAGATTAACCAGCTGAAACTTGCTCATTTTGCGGTGATAGCCTCACGCCAATATCCTGACAAGGATGCTGCAATTACTTTCTTGGAGGGGGTGATCACTAAGTTGCAAGAGACAAGGGAATTGCGGATTAGCGAACCAATTCTCTACGTGAAGATGCAAATTGCAGCAATTAATCTTGAGAAGGGAAACCAAAAAGAGTGCAAGAATCTGTTGGATGAAGGAAAAACCACTCTGGATAGCATGACTGATGTTGATCCTTCAGTTCATGCTAGCCTTTACTGGATATCATCTCAGTACCACAAAGCTCGCCAGGAATTTGCTGAGTTCTATAAGAATGCTCTTCTCTATCTAGCCTATACTACTGTGGAATCTCTCTCAGAATCATTCAAGCTGGTATGGTTCTTTCATGTTGATTCAGTTTCAAGTTGAGCTGGTTCTATTTCTTTTCTTTTTTTTTTCATTGATTTGAAGTATAAAAAATATAAATATATTGACATGATATTCTATCGTGCCAGGACTTGGCGTTTGATCTATCACTTGCAGCTTTGCTGGGTGAGAACATTTACAACTTTGGGGAATTGCTTGCTCACCCAATTGTAAGCAAGTCTTTGCGTGTGCATGATTTTTCTGTTCATATCCCTTATTTTCATGTATTGCTAGTTCTCTTTTTGTGCTATCTATTTGTCAACCAGCTTCTTTTGTGGCTTTCATAGTTCAATATACAAATTCCAGTGGGATAGTTATTGAATATCTGTGCCAATTGCATAAGTATATGTACACCTGTTTGATGGGATAATAAAAGCAAAGCTGTGAAATTATAAGATAATAATGTAATATTTTTTTAAAAAAATAAGATGCATATGTACACAGACTTACTACATTCAGTCATATACAGAGTAATCCTTTTTATATTTTTGTTTGGTTAATGTCAAAGACGGTCAATTCTCCCTCTGTCCCAGAATTAGTGTCACTTTAGAATTGGTCAAGGTCAATCCATTTCAAATTATATTAGGCTTATATTTAGATGCTGAATTTCGTATCATTAGGTCCACCACGAATTATATTTTCATGGTTTAGTTATTTGATGTGGTACATGTTGCTACCTTTCTCTAAAACATTAGTCAAATACAGCTTAGCTTGACATTGACTAACTCTAAAACATCACTTATTTTGGGATGGAGGTAGTATGACTCTAGGACGAGTATAGTAAATGATCTGTATAAAAGAATTTGGATAGGCTAAGTCAATCTGACTAATGCAACAGGTTTGGAATCCAGGAATTATTGTGAGTTACTTTTAGATTTGATACCTTTTCCTTGTCTAATAGTTCTTTCTTCCTTACTCTTAGATCAACAGTCTTATTGGAACCAAGGTGGAGTGGGTCTATCATATGTTACAAGCATTCAACACTGGGAACCTTGCTCTCTACCAAGAACTTTGCCGGGTACACAATGCCGCTCTTAGCGCACAGCCTGCTTTGGTCCAGAACGAACAAAAACTGCTTCAGAAGATCAATATTCTGTGTCTGATGGAGATAATCTTCAGGTAACATGCTTCGACTATTAATATAATTTTCAAGTATCAGTGTATCACATCCGTTTTCCCTTACATTTTCATTTTCTGCATGTTACAGCCGGCCATCAGAAGATAGAACTATCCCCTTGAGTGTTATTGCCGAGCGGACAAAGCTTTCTATCAGTGATGTGGAATATCTCCTTATGAAAAGTCTCTCGGTAACTTCCTACATTCTGTCTTAATACTCAGGAATAGGAGGCCTTGACTTCTGTATTCCCCTAATGTTGTAATTATTTTTCTCTTCTGAGGGAATTACAGTAGGGGAAGGCCCCTTCTGTGGTATAATACTGTAATTGTTATATATCTATTTTGTATGGACAGCAGCCATGTGGATTGTCACAAAACTTCCGGCCTTTTCCTTGAATTTGTGTTGTCATGTTTGTATTGCTTTACATCACTATCTTCAGTTCCTTCCTGTTCATCTGTGGTTTTCTTATAACTGGTTATCGTATCAATTGTTGATTTCATAAACTTTGATAATAACTTGTGAATTTTTGTTTGTTTAAGTTCACTAATCTTGTGGAAGTCAAGATACTTTACTATAAATATTTATGATCCAAGTATATGTTGATTTACATGGACCTGTTCTTTTACTGTAAATACTCTATATAGTGCTTGCCCAAAGCATCTGACTTGATTTTGTTGTGCTTTTATGATACCTATTTTCATCTCTAACCTGTCTACATTAGATTTGTTTGAACCTTTACTTAAGAGTCACTGTTAACAGCTTGATTTTGCACAAATGTAACCAACTAGTTGCAGCATTTTGTCTAGTTTTTGAAGTATTATTGGGAGTCAGTTACATTGTCTCTAACCTATTTGGCTGCTCATAATGCAGTATCTCTAATGTTCCTTTCCACTGCAGGTTCATCTTATTGAGGGAATAATTGATGAAGTGGACAGTACGGTTCATGTGTCATGGGTCCAGCCTAGAGTACTTGGAATTCCACAAGTCAAGGCTTTGCGTGAGCGGCTGGACACATGGGTTACAAAGGTGCATACGACATTGCTTTCAGTTGAGGCAGAGACCCCTGATCTAGTTGCTGCATAACTTTTCGGTTTCCATTCTACAAACCTTTTGCGAGAGGCCTGGTCGGCAAGGTTGCTTTGCGAATTGATATGCCCTGGGTGTTCTGCTTGTAGTCCTGGAATTTGGACGATGGAAAAATGTTGCCCTGGGCAGTTGCTTGCCTGCGTCAAACTGATCAGGGCATGTAATTTTCGCTTCTTATCCTTTGGACATGGATGATTAGAACTTCACATAGTATCTTGGAGCTGATGCCAATGGATCAAGACTATCATACTGGCAGGGTGTTACTGTAGTTATCCCATTGAATTTAATTTGTAACTGAGTTTATGCATGGTTTTTGGATATGGATGCAGGAAAACCTAGAATGCTTAGGTGTTTGAAAGGTTTTTGTGCCTCAAGTTTTCATGTTGCTTTGCCCTTTTGTGAGGTGTTTAGCCTTTTAGGTCGGCTGTTTGTAATGCTTTCGCATGCTTACGTCTTTCCGTTAGTGCATGTTTGTTTGAACCCACTCCAGTATATGTGTTTGGTTGGGCTGTTTTTGGGTCTCAATAGCTCACGGTGTGATTACATAACGTTAGTTTATGTTTGGTTATAAATCAATTCATGGCGTCAGTAGCTCCGGACCTTTACTTCATCCATATCCGTCGTCTCCCCTGGGAGAAATTGAGAATGGATCCCTTCCCTTCGAATTGTTCGAGCCTTTCTCCCTTCATCCCACCCTCTCCTGGTGATGGTGGCGTTTGCTTGTGCCCACGTGCCTTAGGGCCTGTTTGTTTACATTTTTAAGCCGCTTATGGACTGAAAAAACGCATAGCGGACCCAAACGGCCCGATTAAAATCAGTTCATCCGAAACATGTGCGGCCCGCGGTCAGGACATTGCGTGTGAGGGGAACGTCTCTCGTATGCGGCCAAAGACTCGTGTTTCAGCACCAGACTCGCGTTTTCTTCTCCTCCTCATCTCTTTGCCCCGTGAACCACTCTGGCGCCGCCGCCCCAAATCTCTGTGGATTCTGACCGAGTCCGACAGCGCCCCTTCGTAGGAGAGTGCGGTGCTGCCTGCAGTCCGGCGGCGCCTCGTTGCTGGCCGCTCAGACGGACCGACACAGTAGATCCCCGACCTCAAATCCAACGCCCTCGTCCACACATCCGGCGAGCTCAGCCACAAATCCGGCCACAAGTCCGGCTGCCTCCCCCACGCAGTACTTTCCTCGAGGTCCCCTTCAGCTATTCGCCACTCTGTCCGCAGATCGACACCGAGCCCCCCGACGGCACAGCTTCCCTCGACGGTGCAGCCTCCCCCGACGGCTTAGCTCACTGCAGCGCTCCTGTCCCCGACGGTGCAGCTCCCAGCAGATGCTCCCTCCCCGAACGCCCTGCCCTCGTCGAGATCCACCCGCTAGGCGTGAGGTACAGGCTTTGTTCTTCCTTTTTCATACGCTATTTGTTCTCTGTGTTTAGCTAGTTTGTAGTTCATTTGTTGGATCTTTTAGATGGACAAGGCAGCAAAGGTTGCAGCTAAATGGGATTCATTTGCTGCAAAAGTTTTTAATGACTTTTGTGTGGAAGAAGTGCATGCCCACAATCGTCCACAGCAATGTTTGAATAGCGTGGGATATGAAACTTTGTAAGAAAATTTTTTGAACGCACTAAGAGGTCATACACCGAGAGCCAAATGAAGAACCGTTGGGATTTGTTGAAGAAAAAAATATGGTCAGTGGAAGACTTTGAATTTGAGAGCCACAGGGTTGGGGAGAGATCCTCTTACGGGCTGCATTGTCACTGATGATGAGTGGTGGGTTGAGCAGAATAAGGTGAGCCCACATTTTATACTAGATTGAGATCATTTTTGTTACGTACTTCAATGTTTCATAAATCTAATTAGTGGTATGTATTGTTTTGTACAGGTTATGCTAGGATGTATATGCTTTAAAACTGCCCCACTTGAGCATGAGGAACAAATGAGGATAATGTTTGATGCTGTTGTTGTTACTAATGAAACTTCCTATGTTCCAACAACTAGTGGGAGTTCAGCTAAAAAAAGAAGGTGATGCAAATGTTGATGCTGATCTGGACAATCCTGTTCCACTTAGTGCAGATAGCAGAGCTGAAAAAAGGCCTGTTATTCCCCTTTCCCCAAAGGAAAAAAAGAAGAAGACTTTTAAAGACCAATGCATGAAGGGTTTCGTGGATGCATATGAGATAAAAGCTCAACATAGTAATTTTTCTGCTACTTCACAAGTGGTAGACCATGTTAGAGATGAGATCGGAAGTATGATGGATTAAGTCATCAAGGATGGGGCTGACGAGGAGAGTGACGCACACTTCTATGCCACACAACTACTTTAAAAGAAAGAGAACCGTGACATCTTCATCACATTCAAGACAGCATCTGGGCGGTTGAATTGGCTAAAGAGGGCTTGGGAGGCCAGGAAAAAGCACTGGAGTCTGATGTAACATCATTTGTATCCTTTGTTTGTTTGATTCGGTTGAATTTGCTAAGTTTTCCTTCGCAGACATTATTTGTATAATTTCTTCCAGACATCATTTGCTAAGTTTGCATTCCAAATTTTTGTTGTATTATTTACTTGTAAGATGTTGTGTTGTATGAATAAAAAAATTGTTTGCTCTTATTTTACAGGATAGATTTGTTTTCATGAGTACTATATCTAGTGCTTGTACTCAATCTGATGATGGGGCAGTGCGTAACATGGACATTGATTCATCATCTGATGATGACTTTGTGGTTGCAATTATTGCTCTTGACTGGATGCGATCATCTACGAAGGATGATTCCTCTTCTGTGGACGAAGAAGGTGATGATGTTGACGCAATTCTAATTATGACTGGAATCCAGTGGGTTGAGTTAACTCTAATTGATCCCGTGGAGAGCTGTAACATGTTTAGGATGAGAAGGTCAGTTTTCTTACAACTTCACGACACATTGATAAGGAATCATAGATTGAGATCAAGTAGGAGGTTTAGTAGCAAAGAAGCAATAGGGATGTTTGTATGGGCTTGTGGTGCACCTCAGTCGTTAAGGCAATACAAGAACAAGTTTCATCACTCACTAAAAACTATTAGTAGAAAATTTGGGGAGGTTCTTGATGCTGTTATTAGCTTGGCTGTTCAACATAGTTCATCCTAAACTTCAAGAAGATAGGTTCCGATCTTATTTCAAAGATTACATAGGTGCTATAGATGGGACACACATATCATTAACTGTTCCTTTAAGTGAACAACCAAAATACATTGGTCGTCATGGATATGCTTCACAAAATGTAAGGCAGTTTGTGACTTTGATAGGAGATTCACTTTGCTATCGATGGTTGGCCTGGGTCTATTCATGACACTCGAGTGTTGTTGGATACGTTGTTGACATACAAGGATCAGTTTCCAAAACCTCCTGAAAGTAACAACAAGTGTTGCTATAATTTCTTTCGAATCAATTCTCCGAATATCTTAAATTTATAAATGTTATATGCAGGTAAGTTACCTTGTGCACTCTGGATATCCTAACGGAAAAGGGTTTCTTGCACCCTATAAGAGTCAAAGGTATCATGTCTCTAAATGGCAGCATGGTCCAGTTGGATACAAAGAAGTATTTAATCAAGCACACTCATCACTTAGAAATCATATTAAGCGTGCATTTAGAATCCTAAAGATGAAGTGGCGCATTCTCTTAAGCTTGTCTAGTGTCGGTGTTCGATATCACCAACGAGTGATTATTTTAGGGGAAGCGCGTTTTGGGCCCGGATGGTTCGCAAATGGACACAAGGATTTATACTGGTTCGGGCCGAATACCCTACGTCCAGTTTTGGTGGCTGCTCGTGTTATTTACGACTGAGATTACAATGAGGGGGGGTTACCAACGGAGGAGGAAGAGAGAGAGTGTTTCCTGCCTCTAAAGGAGTTCGTGAGTGTTATTCGCGTGTCTGTGCGTAGAGAGCTTGGTGATCTTCGAGACTTTTGTTCGCCTTCCTTCTCCTTTGGTCTCCCTCCCCTTTTATGTGGTGGCGTGAGGAGGGCCGGTTCTGTGAGGCTGGTCGTGGCCGTACGCCGGTTAGGCCGAGCTGTAGTGGACGACGTCTTTGGATAATAGCGTTGCTTCTGTTCGACGGAGTGGCCCGAGCCGTCGTTCGATGGAGTCCCATCCGTATGTAGGAGCGCCACTGTAGGAGCCTGTATGATGACGCCGCGGTGATGGACGTCGCTCCGGGGCGTCCTATCGCACAGGACGGTGAGTCTCTGACAAGGGACTGTTGGAGCGACGTCCATCCCGTGGACGGTGCACGTCGTGCGCATTTACTCTTCCGGGAGCGGTCATCGCCACCGTCCCATCCGGAGTTGGAGCTTATTAACGGCTCAACTGTCCCCGGACATCCGTCTCGTCCGGGGTGGTTGGATCGTACAGTCTCGTCCGTCCCCGGAGGTCGGGCGAGGCGGAACTTTCGTCCGGCCTCTCGAGGTCGAGGTCGGGCGAGGCGGAACTCTCGTCCGTCCTCTCGAGGTTGAGGTCGGGCGAGGCGGAACTCCCGTCTCGTCCGACCTCTCGAGGTCGAGGTCGGGCGAGGCGGAACTCTCGTCCGATCTCGCGGAACCCTCGTCCGACCCCTCGAGGTCGGAGTCGGGCGAGGCGGAACCCTCGTCCGACCCCTCGAGGTCGGAGTCGGGCGAGGCGGAACTCTTGTCTGACCTTAGAGATCGGCGCTGCCTGTCCGACTCCCGAACGTCGGGGTCGGCCGAGACGGAGTGACCTCCCTCGTCCTCGGGCCTGGGTGTTATCAAAGCGAAGATGGTTTGGCTATACTGCACGGTTTTATCCTTCCGGGCTAATACGATTAATTAGCCCAGATACCAAACCTCAACAGTAGCCCCCGAGCCTGAGAAGGAGTGAATAACTCGTTCTCAGGCTCCCGGATTGTGATGTTCTGCGATCCCGTGCGGATCTCTTTTTGCGATTCCGCTCTCCGGGTTCTCCGCTCGTCACGGATCCCCGACCGGAGACGCGTTCGTCTTTAATCGCCTTCCCGCGCGTCTGTTCGCCAGACGGGGAGGTTGAGCCGAGCCGCACTATACCCCGGGGGCCGTAGTGCGACGCTCATCGAGCTGCTAACGGGTAGTTCAAGTGGGGCCCCGGGATCCCTTCGGGGGGATCCCGACGTAAGTCAGCTGGTGGCCGGTCCCAATATTCCCAGTCGCCGACCCATATAGTTCTCGGTTCCATTCGATAGGTTCCGAGGGCTCGTTGCCTCCTTGCGATAGGATACCCATGGGTCGGCGCGAGCCATCATTAGGCTCGACGAATCGGGACTCGAACACGGGTTGCGGTGTCCCCGGCGCCAGAGCGCACCCTGGACGCTAAACGGGGGCATCGTTTTCCGTCCCTCGCTCTGTTCGCGCCATGAGCGGCTGTCGAACCCGTTGCCGGGCCAGCCTTCGAACTCTACGCGCCGTCGGGGCGTGTTTCAGCCCAAATCTGACCGAGCAGTGGCTTAAAGTTGCTGCGCTCTGCGATCCCGTACGGTTCTCTTTTTGCGATTCCGTCCTCCGAGTCCTCCGCTCGTCGCAGAGTCCCGTCCGGAGACGCGGTTCGTCTTTATTCGCCTTCCCTCGCGTCTGTTCGCCAGACGGGGAGGTTGAGCCGAGCCGCACTATACCTCGGGGGCCGTAGTGCGACGCTCATCGAGCTGCTAACGGGTAGTTCAAGTGGGGCCCCGGGATCCCTTCGGGGGGATCCCGACGTAGGCCAGCTGGTGGCCGGTCCCAATATTCCCAGTCGCCGACCCATATAGTTCTCGGTTCCATTCAATAGGTTCCGAGGGCTCGTTGCCTCCTTGCGATAGGATACCCATGGGTCGGCGCGAACCATTACTAGGCTCGACGAACCGGGACTCGAACGCGGATTTACGATGCCCTTGACGCCCGGGCGCCCAGGCGCGGGTATTGGCCGCTAGTGGGCCCATCGTAATCCACCCCTCACTCTAGTTACGCCCTGAGCGGCTGTCGAACCCGTCCATCGGGCCAGCCTTTGAACTCGTGGGGCCGTCGGGGCATATTTCAGCCCTTATGGACCATACCTGACTAAGTCGCGAGCCGTGCGGAAACTGAAACGGCGGGCACGACTCAGGCGTCAGGTTAGGTCGGGAGCGTTCGTCGCACCGATCGAGTCGGTCGCAATGACGCCGGTCGAACCGACCGAGGGTGGAACCCTGCACACGAAATATATATGCATATATATGTATCGATTTACTGCGGAGAGGTTCGTACGTACCCGTCGGTTTGACTTCCAGCGGGGCATCTGTCACGCGGATAGAGGCAGTCGTGGGGGCGCCGGTCGAATCAACTGGGGATGCCGTCCTGTCGGTCTGTCGGGGGGTGCACCGGGCGTTCGTCGTCGCCCGGTCGCCCTATGTCAACATCGCCCTCGACTACTTGAGCGAGGGCTTTGCCGACCGGTTATGCCGACGCCGAGCTGGACACCATTGAGGCGGAGGCGGCCCCCTTCGCGCGGGAGCTTGCTGCGAGCACGGCGGAAGAAGAGGCAGGAAGCGTGCCCCCTCCTCCCCCGGCAGAATAGGAGTTAGAATAGTCTTTAGTTTTGTACTTAGGACGGCCGAGGCCAAAAGTGCTCGGCCCTTTTGTAAATCAGAATGGATTGAACATTTTCTGACTACGGGAGGTGTTTCTAAGTACTTTTGTGAAGGTGTCGCTTCACAGAGTCGTGAGGTGCTCGACCCCCTTTTTCCTTGTCTTCGATCCTCAGAAGTCTTAGGCCGCGGGTGGCTCCAACGTTCCATCTAGCTGGTGAGCGCCGCTGCCGTAACCTTCGGGGGTCGTAGGCGTTTACGCATTCCGACCAACTAGACTTCACGTCTTCTTCCACTCGTGACTTTTCCTTCTAAGGTTCGGAGCGCGGGACGAGGGGTCGGGACCCTTGAAGAGGATAGAGTTTCGTTTACCCTTTCCTCGAAATTTTGCAAGCGAAATGGCAAAATTTTAGCAAGTGTCGAGGTGCGCGCGCGAGGCGCACCTTGCAGGTGTAGCCCCCGAGCGGGGTCCGACTCCCGCGTGACGGGGGTCGGGCGCCGCTTAGCAGAAAGGCGAAATTTTAACGAGTGCTCAGGGTGCACGTACGGTACGCGCACCCTGAGGGTGTAGCCCCCGAGCGGGGTCCGACTCCCGCGTGACGGGGGTCGGGCGCCGCTTAGCAGAAAGGCGAAATTTTAACGAGTGCTCAGGGTGCGGGTACGGTACGCGCACCCTGAGGGTGTAGCCCCCGAGCAGGGTCCGACTCCCGCGTGACGGGGGTCGGGCGCCGCTTATCTCGGTGGCGAGGAACGGTAAGACTACTACGAGTTCTAGGGATAGAAGCGACGTAGCTGTTCGATGTTCCACGCGTTGGTGAGTTCTTGTCCGTCCGCCATCCACAACTTGTAGGAGCCGGGTCGGAGAATTTTTGAGACGATGAAGGGCCCTTCCCATGGAGGCGACAGCTTGTGGCGGTCCTTGCTGCTCTGAACACGTCGAAGGACGAGGTCGCCGACGTTGAACGCTCTTTCCCGCACGTAGCGGGAGTGGTAACGTCGCAGCGCCTGCTGGTATTTCGCCGATCGCAGGAGCGCTACGTCACGCGCCTCGTCGAGCTGATCCATGGCGTCTTCGAGAGACGTCTGGTTGCCTTCTTCGTCGTAGGCTCTGATCCTCGGGGCTCCGTAGTCGAGGTCGGCCTGAACCATGAAGAAGGGAGTGAACCCCGTCGCCCGACTCGGGGATGTCCGCAAACTCCACAGTACGGCGGGGAGCTCGGCTGCCCATCGCCCGCTGAACTGTTTCAGCCGGTTGTAGATACGTGGCTTCAGGCCTTGAAGGATCAGGCCATTGGCGCGCTCGACCTGCCCGTTCGTTCGGGGGTGCGCCACGGCCGCCCAATCTACTCGGATGTGGTAGTCGTCACAGAATTCAAGGAATCGCTTCCCTGTGAACTACGTACCGTTATCCGTGATGATGGAGTTTGGGACCCCGAAGCGATGGATTATGTCGAGGAAGAACTCGACTGCCTCTTCTGGTCGGATTCTAGTGATCGGCCGGGCCTCAACCCACTTGGTGAACTTGTCGACAGCTACCAAGAGGTGGGTGTAGCCCCCGGGTGCCTTCTTGAGTGGTCCGACCAGGTCCAATCCCCAGACCGCGAACGGCCATGTGATGGGGATGGACTGTAGTGCTTGTGCCGGCAGATGGGTCTGCCGGGCGTAGAACTGACAGCCTTCGCACGTACGGACGATGTGCGCAGCATCGTTGACGGCAGTCGGCCAGTAGAATCCCTGTCGGAACGCGTTTCCGACAAGGGTTCTGTGCGCGGCGTGGTGGCCGCAGACCCCTCCGTGAATGTCTCGCAGCAGCATCTTCCCTTGCTCGACGGGGATGCAGCGCTGCAAGATTCTGGTGAGGCTCCTCTTGTAGAGTTCTCCGTCGATGACGGTGAAGGACTTGGCGCGTCGCGCGATGCGTCGTGCTTCCGTCTTGTCGGCGGGGAGTTCTCCTTTGAGGAGTCGGTTGAGGTACGGCGTCCTCCAGTCGTCTGGAGGGCTCGTACTTGGTGCGGACGCCTCGTCGATCTCCATGACGCAGGGGTCGGGAGGCGTCACGGCCGATCCGTCCTCTTGTGCCTGGGGCGGCTCGGTGTCGACCCCTGGCGTGTCTTGAGGTCGGATTGATGGTCGGCTCTGGTCGTGGGCGAAGACTCCCGTCGGGATTTGTTCGCGCCCGGCCGCCATCTTGGCTAAGGAGTCGGCTTCTTCGTTCTGTCGCCTTGGGATGTGCCTGAGCTCGAGGCCGTGGAACTTATGTTCCAACTTGCGGACCTCCTTGCAGTAGGCATCCATGGTCTCGTTGTGGCAGCTAGACTCCTTCATGACTTGGCCAACGACGAGCTGGGAGTCGCCCCGAACTTCGAGTCGTCGGATTCCCAATTCGTTGGCGATCTTGAGCCCGTTGACGACCGCCTCGTACTCGGCTACGTTGTTGGATGCTGGGAACGAGAGGCGGATTGCGTACCTCATGCGCACCCCCAGAGGGGAGACGAAGACGAGTCCGACCCCTGCTCCCTTTCGCATCAACGAACCGTCGAAGTACATCACCCAATACTCCTGGTCGATAGGGGCCGTGGGTAATTGTACTTCTGTCCATTCCGCTATGAAGTCGGCCAAGGACTGGGATTTGATCGCCGTTCGGGGGGCGTATGTGATGCCCTCGCCCATCAGCTCAAGGGCCCACTTCGCGGCTTTGCCCGTCGCGTCGCGGTTCTCGACGACTTCGCGCAGTGGGAAGGAGCTGACGACGGTCACCGGGTGAGACTCGAAGTAGTGTCGGAGCTTCCTTTTAGCAAGGACGACGCCATAGAGAATCTTCAAGATTTGAAGATATCGTGTCTTCGTCTCCGACAAGACTTCGCTCACGTAGTAGACCGGTCGCTAGACCTTGAGGGCGTGGCCTTCTTCCGTCCGCTCTACAACGAGGGCGACGCTGACGACCTGGGTCGTTGCGGCGATGTAGAGGAGGAGAGGCTCCTTCGGGGTCGGAGGTACCAGGACTGGGGGCTTCGACAGGATGACTTTTATCTTGTCGAGTGCGTCCTGTGCCTCGGGCGTCCATTGAAACCGCTCGGATTTCTTCAGGAGCTGGTAGAGAGGGTGTACGCGTTCTCCGAGACGCGAGATGAAGCGGCTCAGAGCCGCTAAGCATCCGGTCACACGCTGTACCCCCTTCAAGTTTTGAATCGGGCCTATCCGGTTGATGGCCTCGATTTTCTCCGGATTGGCTTCGATGCCCCGCTCGGAGACGATGAATCCGAGCAACATTCCCCTCGGGACCCCGAAGACGCACTTTTCGGGGTTGAGTTTGATGTCGTTTGCTCGGAGTTTAGCGAAGGTCCGTTCCAGATCGGCGACGAGCTGGTCGGTCTTCTTGGATTTGACGACGATGTCGTCAACGTATGCTTCGACGACGTCTCCGATGAGTTCGTCGAAGCATCTGATCATGCAGCGCTGATAGGTCGCGCCTGCATTCTTGAGTCCGAACGGCATCGTGACGTAGCAGTACGATCCGAACGGAGTGATGAAGGATGTCGCGATTTGGTCGGATTCCTTCATCCGGATCTGGTGGTACCCGGAATACGCATCAAGGAAGCACAGAGCTTCGCACCCTGAGGTGGAATCGACTATCTGGTCTATGCGTGGCAAAGGAAAAGGATCCTTCGGGCACGCTTTGTTGAGACTAGTATAGTCAACACACATTCTCCATTTCCCATTCTTTTTTCGTACAAGGACGGGATTGGCTAACCATTCGGGGTGGTACACTTCCTTGATGAAACCGGCTGCCAACAGTTTGGCTACCTCCTCTCCGATGGCTCTGCGCTTCTCCTCGTCGAAGCGGCGCAGGCGTTGCTTTACCGGGCGGGAGTCCGGCTTGATGTGCAAGGAGTGCTCGGCGACTTCCCTCGGAATGCCAGGCATGTCCGAGGGTTTCCACGCGAAGATGTCGACGTTCGCGCGGAGGAAGTCGACGAGCACGCTTTCCTATTTGGCGGAGAGGGATGTCCCGATTTTGGCCACCTTCTCGGGGGCGTTGTCGGGGTCGAGCCGGATTTCCTTGGTGCCCTCGGCGGGCTCAAAGGATCCGGCGCTGCGGTTGGAGTCGGGGGCGTCTTCGGTGATCTGCTGCTGAATGACAGCAAGCTCTTCTGTGGACGCAATGGTCGCGGAGGCGAGCTCGCCGCTTTCCGTCTCGCACTGGTAGGCGCGCTGAAAGGAGGCGCCTACAGTGATGACCCCCTTCGGCCCAGGCATCTTGAGCTTCAGGTAGGTGTAGTTGGGGATAGCCATGAACTTCGCGTAACACGGCCTCCCCAAGATGGCGTGGTACGACCCGTGGAATCCGACTACTTCGAACGTGAGGGTCTCCGTTCTGAAGTTGGTCGGTGTCCCGAAGGTGACGGGCAGGTCGATCTGCCCGAGCGGGACGGCTTGCTTCCCCGGGACGACGCCGTGGAATGGGGCTCCGGTCGGTCGGATGAGTGACCGATCAACGCCCATGGCGTCGAGCGTCTCCGCGTAGAGAATGTTGAGGCCGCTGCCTCCGTCCATGAGGACCTTGGTGAGACGCTTCTTGCCGATGATGGGGTCGACTACCAGAGGGTATCGACCCGGTCGGGGGACGTGGCTGGGGTGGTCGGATAGATCGAATGTGATCGGGGCCTCCGACCACCGAAGGTAGGCTGGTGTCGCGGGCTCAGCTGCGAACACCTCGCGACGCTCGACCTTCGCACGACGCTTTCCTCCGTGCGCCTCTGGACCTGCGAAGATCATAAGGCAACCATCGGGTTCAGGGAAACCGTCGTTACCTTCGTTGGCGTCGCCTTCGCCATCTGCTCCCTCGGGGGCTTGTCGAGGCTTGCCTCTCGGCTTGCCCTTTGGTGACCCGTGGTTCAAGAACCGCTTCAAGAGTGTGCAGTCCTTGTACAGGTGCTTGACGGGGTATTCGTGGTTGGGGCATGGACTGTTCCACTTCTTCTCGAAGTGGTCCGAGGTCTCCCCTGCCGGCGCCTTGGCGCCCTTGCGTTCGGCGGCCGCAACCATCCGTCCTTCGGATGATTGTTGCCGGCTCTTCTTCTTCTTGCGGGAGCGATTGGAGGGGCCTTCGCCGGCGTTGTCCCCCTGTTTCCCCTTTGCATCGGGGCGGTTGAAGATCGCGCCCACAGCTTCCTCGCCGGAAGCGTGGCTGGTTGCGATATCCAGGAGTTCCTTGGCCGTTCGAGGACTCTTGCGTCCTAGCTTGTGAACTAGGGTGCGGCAAGTGGTCCCGGACAGGAACGCCCCGATGACGTCGGCGTCGCCGATATCTGGCAGCTCGTTGCACTGCCGGGAGAAGCGTCGGACGTACTCCCGAAGAGTTTCCCCCGGTTTCTGTCGACAGTTCTTTAGGTCCCAGGGATTGCCCGGGCGCGCGTAGGTCCCTTGAAAGTTACCTACGAAGACCTCCCTTAAGTCGGACCAGCTTGCGATCCGATCGGCGGGGAGGTGCTCGAGCCACGTTCTGGCCGAGTCGGCCAGGTAGAGTGGCAAGTTGCGGATGATGAATCGATCATCGTCCGCTCCTCCAGCTCGGCAGGCGAGCCGGTAGTCTTCGAGCCAGAGGCTCGGGTTCGTCTCCCCCGCATATTTCGGCACGTTGGTCGGCGGCCGAAAACGCTGGGGAAAAGGGGCGTTCCGGATGTGGGAACTGAAAGCCCGAGGGCCTGGAGCATCCGGGCTCGGACTCCTGTCTTCGTCGTCATCGTAACGTCCTCCTCGGCGCGGATGGCGTCCTCGGCCCACCTCGGGAGCGCGTTCCGGCTGTCGCCGTCGCGCTTCCAGGGTAGCACGGGCATCGCGGTTTGCACCGAGACGTCCACGGACGCAGGCTTTCGATGCCTCGTCCGTCCCCGGGTGTGTCTGCTGTACAGACGCATTCGGAGTATGCGGTTTACGCGCTCGCGATCGCGAGCTCTCCGCTTGTTGTGCCGCTGCTCGTTGCAGCAGCACCTCGACTTCACGTTGAGTGCGTCGGGCTTCGGGAGTGATGGGTTCAGGGAGCTCCCGAAGCAACGCCGCTGCTGCAGCGAGGTTTTGGCTCGCCCGCGCGAAATGCGGGGGGTCGTCGCCCTCCTCCATGATGCGCTGTCGCACATCGCGCGCCATGGAGCGGGCACGTCCACCGGGCTCGGCGCGAGCGAGCTCTCGGTCGATCTCCGCCTCCTCCTGTTCCAGCTGCCGTTTGGCCTCGCGGAGTTCTTCCCGACGCGCTTCTAACTGGTCAGGCTGCACGTCGCGGGGGGGAGTTCTAGAGGCTGGCGGCAGCTGGGTGAGAGGGAGAGTATCCCTTGTACCGAGAGGGTCCTCGGTGTGTGCCATGAGGCACTCGCGCGAGGGATTGTGGCTCCCCTTGCTGTGTTCCGGGTCGGAATCTCTGTTCGCCTCGTCGAGGAGGTCGAAAAAGGATTCCGACGCGTACCCGGCCATCCCGACAAACTCGATGTTTGCGGGCTCCAGGTCACGGTACTGGACCGTCCGATGAGTCGTGGCCTCATCGATCGCGTCGCCCGCTAGGGCAGGTGACGAATGGTGTGGGTCAGAGGAGTGGATTGGTGAAGCTGAGACAGCCGTTAGCACCAAGCCATCCTCCTGGGCGACGAAACTGAGACTTCCGAAACGCACAAGTGCGCCAGAAGCCCATCCGCTTACGTGGTTGGCCATCCGAACCAGTGGGATGATCGTCGAAAACGCGCTAAGCCCCCTACCTGGCGCGTCAACTGTCGGTGTTCGATATCACCAACGAGTGATTATTTTAGGGGAAGCACGTTTTGGGCCCGGATGGTTCGCAAATGGACACAAGGATTTATACTGGTTCGGGCCGAATACCCTACGTCCAGTTTTGGTGGCTGCTCGTGTTATTTGCGACTGAGATTACAATGAGGGGGGGTTACCAACGGAGGAGGAAGAGAGAGAGTGTTTCCTACCTCTAAAGGAGTTCGTGAGTGTTATTCGCGTGTCTGTGCGTAGAGAGCTTGGTGATCTTCGAGACTTTTGTTCGCCTTCCTTCTCCTTTGGTCTCCCTCCCCTTTTATGTGGTGGCGTGAGGAGGGCCGGTTCTGTGAGGCTGGTCGTGGCCGTACGCCGGTTAGGCCGAGCTGTAGTGGACGACGTCTTTGGATAATAGCGTTGCTTCTGTTCGACGGAGTGGCCCGAGCCATCGTTCGATGGAGTCCCATCCGTATGGAGGAGCGCCACTGTAGGAGCCTGTATGATGACGCCGCGGTGATGGACGTCGCTCCGGGGCGTCCTATCGCACAGGACGGTGAGTCTCTGACAAGGGACTGTTGGAGCGACGTCCATCCCGTGGACGGTGCACGTCGTGCGCATTTACTCTTCCGGGAGCGGTCATCGCCACCGTCCCATCCGGAGTTGGAGCTTATTAACGGCTCAACTGTCCCCGGACATCCGTCTCGTCCGGGGTGGTTGGATCGTACAGTCTCGTCCGTCCCCGGAGGTCGGGCGAGGCGGAACTTTCGTCCGGCCTCTCGAGGTCGAGGTCGGGCGAGGCGGAACTCTCGTCCGTCCTCTCGAGGTTGAGGTCGGGCGAGGCGGAACTCCCGTCTCGTCCGACCTCTCGAGGTCGAGGTCGGGCGAGGCGGAACTCTCGTCCGATCTCTCGAGGTCGGAGTCGGGCGAGGCGGAACCCTCGTCCGACCCCTCGAGGTCGGGGTCGGGCGAGGCGGAACTCTTGTCTGACCTTAGAGATCGGCGCTGCCTGTCCGACTCCCGAACGTCGGGGTCGGCCGAGACGGAGTGACCTCCCTCGTCCTCGGGCCTGGGTGTTATCAAAGCGAAGATGGTTTGGCTATACTGTGCGGTTTTATCCTTCCGGGCTAATACGATTAATTAGCCCAGATACCAAACCTCAACACCTAGCTATCCAGAAAATAAGCAATCTAAAATTATATATGCTTGTATGGTTCTTCACAATTTTGTTAGGGAGCATGCTTTGAATGACGCACATTTACAAGCGGACGTTAAAGGCAATTGTCGTCCTCAGCCGTCGGAACCTGTGAATGATGGTATTTCAGGAGATGACATGGACATGGGAGCTTTACGAGATGCTATTGCTGCCGCAATAGTTCCATGAACCATTTGTATTCTAATCGCTATTGTATTAGATTATGAAATTAGGATATTTGAGTTAACTATTAATCTTCATTACTATTGTAATATTATTTTTATTTATCAAACTCAAATATTATTGGGATCGCTGGATTCTTCTTCAATTCCTAAAGAAAATGAGATATTACAGTCGATTTGATAAGCGAAGTCAAAATAAGCGTATCCAAACGCCCTGCTTATTCAGAGTCTCGCTTATCTAAAAAGCAAGATAATCGAGAAGCAGACTTTTCAGATAAGCGAAGTCCAAAAAAGCGTAAACAAACAGGGCCTTAATGTCCTCTCCTCTCCCTCTCCCTCTCGTCTCCTCTCTCTCTTGTATAGAGATTTGGGTTAGATCCACTAGTGTTGGGGGCTGAGGCCTATTTACGGCCCCTTTCTGAAGGACGGTGTAAAACCCATTTAGGCTTGCGACTGAGAGGACTCTGGAGCCATTTAAGGGACAAAAGTCACCGGGACTTTCGGTCTCGGCAACCTTCTGCACCGAAGGAGGCTCTCAAGGAGAAGATAAAGCCGATGACATGTAGAGTATGGAGGTCCAGCTGTACACGTACTGGAAAGGATTAAGTTACCAAATGCCCTGTACTAAAACAGAAAGGATGAGGGTATTCCTGTAATAAGACTAGTAAAAATGTAATGGCTTTAAACTATAAATAGCCCTTCAGGACTACTGTATGGGGACTGAACATTAAAGGTTCACTAATACTTTCCGCTCCAAAGAAAATCCAAATCCAACAGCTGGCGCTGTCCATGGGGTTCGAACAAAAAGTCTGTTAGGATGGCCGAAGCTAAAGGGAAAGCGACGAAGCCGTAACGAGATGGCGAGGGGTCTTATCTGGAAGATGAAACAGAAGCCTCTGTTGAGGAACCGGCGGTCACTGCGACAACGGAGGCGGGAACGAAGACCTCGGCTCCGGTGCTCCCAGCGGACAGGTTGGCGGCCGAAGGTTCAACTGAAGCCGGTAATCAAGACCTTCCACCTCAAGAAGTTGAAGCCTGCGCGCCTCCAGCAAGAGAAAGAAGCAGCAATGGTGGAAGAACGGAGAGCTGCGGAGCTTATGGTGGAGCTCGAGAAAGCTAAGGCGACGGCAGAAGAGGAACAGCTCCGACGGCGTGCTCTAGAAAGCATGTCCAAGGAAGAGTCTGGGTACAAGCTGCGAGCGGAAGCCGCTCGACGGCAGCAAAGCTGCTTCAAAAGCAAATAGAGGCCTTAAAGAGGGTTGGCATCCTGGAAGCTGAAGCTCTGGGTTATGCTTCTTTTGACGAAGCTTCTCCCCCGCCCTTGTCGTCAGTGGCATCTTATGACAAGAATTCGCCGTTGGCCCCAGAACTTCAGCAAGCACCTTGGCCCTCACGCTTTGCAGCGGTCAAGCTTCCAACATATGCAGGCATCTCCGATCCTAGAGAATTTTTTATGAGCTACGAAGCAGCCATTGAATCTATTGGCGGGGGGGATGCTGTCAAGGCGAAGGCCTTCGTGTTGGTCGTCGAGAGAATCGCTCAAACTTGGTACACCAGGTTGCATCCATTGAGCATCTTCTCTTGGAGTCAGCTGAGACACGAAGTATTATTGCACTTTCGGGGCAATCACGCCCATCCTGTGAGTTCCAGAGATCTGCACGCCTGCATTCAGCGCGATGGAGAAAGCCTAGCGGCATATATTCGGCGATTCATCCACCTGAAATGCCAAGCCGAAGACATCAATGATGCCACCATTATTGACTCTGTTACGAAGGGGCTTCGCCTCGGCCCTGCCAGGTCGGAGCTACACAAAGTGCAACCCAAAACTCTGGATCACATGCTGAGCATCTTGAAAGCTCAGGTCAGGGTGGAGAATGACATCAGTTTTTCTCGAGAGAAAGAGCACCACTTGGTACAAAGAGGTGGTCACCTTGAGAGGCGCTGATCTTCCCTTCATCGACACCATGGCAAACCTTATGAGGCACCTCGCCGTGAAATGTTTCCCATTCAGAAAGACCCCGAACTACCCCGAGCCAGGTCCTCGCCGCGCAATCATCAACCGGAGTCACGACGGCAGGACAGGCATCGTATGGGTAAACACCAGGGGGGCGGTCCGCCGATCCTCAGGACCGTTCGCCGAGGGACCTCAGCAAACTCTATTGTCTCTACCATGATGTTCAACAGGGACATACTTCAAACTATTGCCCTGATCTTCTGGCCCTTCGGCAGGCCAAGCTTCGAGCTGAGGCATTGGAAGCCGCCAAACAAGTTTTACACACTTTTCGACTACAAGAGGGGGCTTCAGCATCATATCAACCAACCCAGCAGCTTACATTGCCCACACCACCAACATGCCCTGCTCTTGCTTGGGCTCCCCCCGCGTAGAATACACATCAGGAATACTTGCCACCGCCGCCTCCTCTCCCGCATCAGACCTTTGAGCAGGCCTCGCCTTCGGCGCAACAAAACCAAGCACGCAAAGTCATCTTCGCTATCACAGGGGGGCTCAGGTCAGGACTTCCCCTCCAAACACCAATGCCAGGAGTATATTAGATGAGTCAATCATGTGGCAGCTCACCCCCCTTTGGCTCAGTGCCGATGGTCTCATGTGCCCATAAGCTTTACTCAGGAAGACCTCAAGCCAATGGACTACCCACACAAGGATGCATTTGTTACATCACTGGATATAAATGGAGATGAAGTCCGCAGAGTCCTTATTAACGGAGGCAGTGTGCTGATTTCATCTTCCTTAGCGCCCTCCGACAGATGGGTATCTCCCGTGAAGACCTCAAAGCCGCACCCGTACCCCTACAGGGATTCGGGGGCCAGCCTCTGTATGCAATTGGTAGCGTCAAGCTCAATGTGTCATTTTCCGGCACAGGGGGTCATCATACTAAAGAAGTTGTCTTCGATGTCATGGACTTTCCCTACCCTTACAATGCTATCTTTGGCAGAGGGGCGATTCATGCGTTTAACATCGTTGTACACCATGGTTATCTATGCATGGAGATGCCAGCATCAAACGGAGTTATCGCAGTCTATGGTGACCAGACAGAAGCCCACCGTCTCGAATTGGGTATTGCTCCAGGCCAGAAGCAGGTTCACACGTTAGCATTAGGGCTTAAAGATCAAGATCCTGCCGAAACACATGTTGCAGTGCTGCCCAAGTCCCCAACTAAAATAAAAATAGAGGTTGCCTCCAAAGAAGTCCCCCTCAGCCAGAATGCCTCGGATCAGCTTGTCCGCATAGGCACAAAGTTGTCCCCGGAACGTGAACAGGAGCTCTTGTCCTTTTTGTGATCCAATGCGGATATCTTCGCTTGGTCGCCCAAAGGCCTCTCTGGCATTCGTCGAGACATAATGGAGCATCGACTGGATATAAGCCCGCACTACCCCCCAGTTTAACAGAAGATACGTCAGTGGATAGCCGAAAAGGCTGCCGTCCTCAAGGATGAGGTCCGAAAGTTGCTCGACACTGGAGTCATTCGGCCAATAGATCGTACAACTTGGCTAGCTAACCCCGTCCTAGTCAAGAAACATAATGGTCAGTGGAGAATGTGCATTGACTTAACTTCCCTAAACAAGGCCTGTCCGAAGGATGACTTTCCACTAGCTCGTATCGATCAGTTAGTTGACGACACAGCTGGATGCGAGCTGCTGAGTTTCCTGAATGGGTACTCTGGCTTTCATCAAGTCTGGTTGGCTCCATCGGATCAGCCATTCACAGCATTCCAAACTCCGGAAGGGACCTTCTGCTACAATAGAATGTCTTTTAGCCACAAGAATGCCGGAGCTACTTTCTCTCGGGTGATCAAAGAAATGCTGAAGCAGCAACTCAGGCGCAACGTAGCAGCCTACATTGACGATATCAGCCTACATTGACGATATCATGGTCAAGAGCACATTTCAGGTGAGTCACATCTCAGATCTCACCGAGACATTTGAAAGTCTCCGCAGAGTGGGTATGAAGCTGAATCCTTCAAAATGTGTCTTCGGGTTGCGTTCAGGCAAGCTTCTGGGCTACATGATCTCGAAGAATGGTATTGATCCAAACCCTACCAAAATACAGGTGATACTTGACATGAATCCCCCCAAGACGATAAAGAAAATACAGAAGTTCACAGGACGGTTGGCGGCTTTGAATTGATTCATCGCTAAGTCAGATGAAAGGAACCTACCTTTCTATGAAATTCTCAGAGGCTCCCGACCTTTTGTATGGACTCCACAGCATCAGAAAGCATTTGAGGAACTCAAGGCATATCTTATCTAGATAACCACCCTGCATCCACCACCACCAAAAGTCCCCCTGATGCTGTATATAGCCGTCGCCCAGTGCGCCGTTAGCGCGGTACTGGTACACGAGCTTAACTTGGAGGAAAAACTCAGCCAACAGCCAATCTATTATGTCTTGGAGGTACTATCAGGAGCTAAGTGCAATTACCTTTTGGGGGGAAAACTGACATTTACAGTTCTCATGGCTGCCAAGAAACTCCGACGTTACTTTGACGAGCACCCGTTCGTGGTACCTTCGGCTTACCCCACTCGGGACATCCTCGAAAACAAGAACGCCCCTAGTCGAGTCATCAAGTGGGCAGCCGAGCTAGCACAGTACAATATATCTTTCGTTGCTCGGAAAGCAATTAAGTCTGGGTTCATAGCAGAATTGCTGGCCAAATGGGCTACCTCGGACATTCAGATACTCCTTCGGTAGACCCTTCGTGGCTCGTGTTCACCGATGGAGCTTGGGGGGCTTCGGGCGCAGGATGCGCCGCAGTGGTCACGTCGCCTAGTGGACAGAAGCTTCGGTATTCCACGTCTGTTCAGTTTCAAACGACCAACAACGGGGCTGAGTATGAAGGCATTCTGCTAGGCCTCCGAAAGGCCGAGACCTTGGTGGAAAGCGACTGGTTATTCTCGGTGATTCTCATTTGGCCTCCGGGCAGATTACCAAGGATTTCTAAATCAAAGAACCTGAGCTTGCTCGGTACATTCAGCTCATTCGTGACATGGTGAAACAATTTCTAGGGTTTGAGGTTCGGGTGATTCGGCGTAATGAGAATGAGGAAGCGGACATGTTAGCTAAGGCCGCAGTTTATCAAAAGGCAAAACCAGCTGATGTCTTTCATGAGGTGCTTATATCCCCGTCTACTGCACACTTAAAGCTTGTGGCCGCCGTAAGCCCCGTTGTCGCAGAAGATTGGCACGCCCCTATCAGAGCTTATATCGAAGGACACCTCTCACCTGATGACCATAGGGAAGAACAACGTCTATGCCACCGTGCGAGGGGTTATGTTATAATTTAAGGAATCCTTTACGAAGCCGATGTCTGCTCGCCGCTGCTTCATTTCTTGTCTCAAAACAAGGGCCGTAGCCTTCTGTCTGACATACACCAGGGGCTATGCTCTTCACATCTCGCACCTCAGGCTCTGGTCTCCAAGGCCTTCCGGGAAGGTTTCTACTGGCCACAACTCTGGCCGTTGCGGAATCTTTGGTTCGCACGTGCTCAGGTTGTCAATAAATGGGGCGACGGTCGCACCGACATGCTACTCCTCTCCAACCAATTCCTCCGGTCTGGCCCCTAGCTCGATGGGGCATCGACATTGTTGGGCCGCTTCCAACTGCTTCTGGAGGTTTTCGCTTTGCGGTGGTTGCCATTGACTACTTTACAAAATGGGTTGAGGCTGAACCGCTGGTCAAAATCACAACGCTCGCGATTCGGAAGTTCTTCTGCAAAAATGTCATCTGCCAGTTTGGAATACCTCTCGAGCTCACAGTTGACAATGGGAAGCAATTTGAAGCCGAGCTATTTCGAGAATACTGTGTCAGCATTGGTGTTAAGAAGTGTAACAGCTCCGTAGATAATCCCAGAGCCAACGGGGCTTGTGAACGCGCGATGGCAACATTTTTCATGCTGTTTCTCGAGCGCTCGTCGGCTTGCTAAAAGGGAAGTGGGTGGAAACCCTACTTCATGTTTTATGGTCTCTGCGTACCACGAAGACAAGGGCAACAGGGTTCACTCCATTCAAACTTATGTAAGCGAAGCTATGACCCCGGAAGAAATCAAACATAGTTCTCTTCGAGCAAATCACCCATCCCTGGATGCAGAAGACCTTACCAAAGACACCATCGAAAAATACGTTAGAAGGCCGTCTCCAACTTGAATCACTACATCGAGTCGATGGAAAAGAGTTATAACAAGAGTCGATGGAAAAGAGTTATAACAAGAAGGTTCATCCTTGATCCTTCGAGCCAGGTGACCTTGTCCTCAAACTCAAGAAATGTCCTTCGAGATCACTTATGAAATATAATCCGTTTGAATAATCAACTCAATAATTCCTACCAAACAGAGACAAAATGTGTGGTTACAGATCCCCATGCCAATCACACCATCACATGTTCACGTTACGGACACTGCAACCAAACGCCACCATAGTGTAATCGGATCCCAGCCTATTCAACCCCGATACGTCCCCCTTCCTCACTGAATTTTTAATAATATGGTGCATGCATGCATGCCTTGATTTCCTCATGGAAGCAAAACCAATAATACGGCGTGTACATGTATGCATAACTTGATTCCATTACAGAAGTAAAAACAAACAGAATTAATAATAGCATACTGCGTTCTTTGTGATTGCGGTGTTCTGAGATATCGTTTGCATTCTTGAACTAAAGACCTCGATTCGTCGTGAATACTAGTGATTGACTGCATTTTAGGTTCTGAATGTTACTAGTACTACGCTATGTTTAAGCTTTCATGCCATGTGATGCAGTTGGAGGAGCATGTTTAGTTTTTTTTTCTGAAATAATATTAATTTAATTATTAATTTCAAAAATGGGGGTCGATTTGGAAATATTGCAAAAATAGAAGCCTGTCGGCAGCCGGAGGACCGACAAGGAGCCTGTCGGTCACCGGAAAACCGATATCTCTTATCGGTTTTGCGACGCCCGACTACCTGTCACGTACGATGCCACATGGGCTATCGGGTGCCACATGGGCTATCGGGTGGGCAAAGGCCTGTCGGTAACTGGATTACCGACAGGCCACAGCAGGCCTGGCCCAGTCGGGCCCGGGCGGACCCGACTTCTGTCGCCTATCGGTCACCCGGAAACCGACTAGGTTAAATAGTCGGTTTTCGGGTGACCGATAGGTCCCCCTATTTGGCCGCTCTCCTCTCCATTTGCGTCGCGCCCGACCGACAGAGAGAGAGAGAGAGACAGAGCGAGCGCGCGCGCGAGAGGAAGAGAGGCGAGCGGCAGGCGCGCGGGGAGCCGGGCGGCAGGCGCGCGGGGAGGCGGGCGGCAGGCGGGCCGGGCGCGTGGGGGAGCCGGGAGGAGGAGGACCGGAAGAAGAAGAAGAAGAAGAAGAAGAAGAAGAAGAAGAAGAAGAAGAAGAAGAAGAAGAAGAAGAAGAAGGAGGAGGAGGAGGAGGAGGAGGTATAATATTTTTTTAGATTTAATAGAACAATAGTTTATGTACATTATAAATTTAGTTTTGTAATGAATATTTAGATCGAGGAAGAAGAACAAGAGGGAGAAGAACAAGAGACAGAGGAAGAACGAGAAGAATAAGAAGTAAGTATAATATTTTTTTTAGATTTAGTAGAATAATAGTTTATGTACATTATAAGTTTAGTTTTGTAATGAGTATTTAGATAGTAATTTTATTTATATGAGTATCTTATAAGTTCATAAAATTTATATTATATACGTATAATATATATAGAGCATACGAAAAAAATTTCGATGTTGGTATAATTATAATAAAATTAAATAGTAAATAAAGGGCAGCTAAAAATATTTTTGTTGTCAGGATGTCTAGTGTTGTCAGATTCAGAATATTTTATGGGGAAGGAGAAATTAGACACTGTGAATATGGTATAGATTTGAATGAATTTTCATATGTGGATGGGTGGTTTAATGGACCTTGTGAGGTGCCTAGAGTGGAAGTGTGGAAATGGTTGCAAGAACTCTTGAATATCCCATTACATGATCGGTTAGTGGTGAAAGTTTTAATTCCTAAGATATACGAAGGGGTATACAAATGGGAGCTTTTTGAGATAAAAAACACAACAAGTTGGCGGAAGTTCGTGTATATGGGTATCCAGAAAAAGTTGTTCAACATGAATCAAGAGCACATCGGAAGGGCATGAGGAAGTAGGTGAAAGTTATGTCCATGTTTCAAATAATTTAGCAATCGGTGAGAGCACGGAGCAAAATATTGAAGTTGAGAATAATAGTACCAGAGAACAGATTAATCAGACGCAAGATGAGGTAGGAGGAGGCCGGATGGAAATGATGGTTGCTGATTGTGGAGAAGAGAATGAGGTTATTGTAGATGAGATGCAGAGGGATGATGATGAGTATGAAGATTTTGTTGAGACACGGGGCGGGTGGAAGGAGGGTGATGAAGAGCTAGAGGACTGGACTGATATGGACAACATGTCATGTGATGATGGTCACAAATCAGGCTGGGAATATGATGCTGTAGAAGTGAGGCAGGGGCAGATGTTTCGTGATAAGGGAGATTTGCAAATGGCGGTGAAGCGGTGGGCGTATTCTGAGAAGAAGCAGTTCAGGGTGATAATTTCAAACACAACAACATATGATGTAAAGTGCATTGCTCCAGACTGCACGTGGCGAGTTCATGGGTATCTACCAAAGAAAGAGACATCATTTGTTGTCTCTATCGTGGTGCCTCACTCGTGTATGTTAAGAAATACTCTTCTGAAACATAGAAATATGACAACAAAATTTGTTGCTGATGTACTGTATTCAGAGATAGTGCAAAAGACTGCAATATCTCCCTTTGCTATCATGCATAGTATACAGAACAGATATGGATACGACATATCGTATGATATGGCATGGAGGACGAAACAGAAAGCATTGGAAAGAAGGTTTGGCACTTACGAGGATTCATATCATAATCTTCCTGCATTACTTGAAGTTGTTCAAGCTCGGAACGCGGGGACTGCAATTGCATGGCACGACTTTGTCAATGCAGATGGTAACAAGGTACTTCAACGTGCTTTCTGGTCATTTGGATGCATGATTGCAGCGTTTAGATACTGCCGACCCGTGCTATGTGTGGATGGTACATTCTTGACCGGCAAGTATAAAGGGCAAATCCTTACTGCTATTGGGGTTGATGGAGAGAATCAGATTGTGCCAATTGCATTTGCATTTGTGGAGCACGAGAGGACCGAAACTTGGTTGTGGTTCCTTCAGTGGCTTAAGAGAGCTGTTGTTAGAAATAGGCCAGATGTTTGCATCATACATGATCGAAATGCTGGTCTATTATCAGCAATTGATATGTTGCAAACGAATAGTACGGACGAAGCATTTTGGCCAGATTTACATAGTCGTTGGTGCATGAGACATTTGGCTGCAAACTTTCACCGACAATTTAAGAGCAAGCGTCTGATGAATATGTTCAAGCAGCTATGCAAGCAGAACCAACGTTCAAAATTTAATAAACTATTACAGGAGCTTGATAGATTAACTAGCAATCAAATGAAGGAATTAAAAGATATGGCTCTGCCAGGTTATGATGCAGAGGCTCTTCCTTTGGATCCTCTTCCTAATGAAGCACACAGCGTTAGGCACCGGAAGACGCACCGGACCGGACCACCTCACTTACTCGTCAGGGCACGTTAGGCACCGGAAGACGCGGCGTCGTGATGCTTGAATGTTAACATACCTGTCGTAATATATTTATGTGTCACTATAATTATGTTCTACAATGTTTATGTTGCATTATGATTATGTGCATTATCAGATATCTATTACGTATTTCAGTACTTCTATCTCCATCATGTGCTGTCATATAACGTCTTTCTCCGACATGCGCTCCCACAAAGTGTCAGGGAATCCAATAAAGTCTGTCTCTGAAACGCTATTTAATGCCACTGAAACGTGTCGGTCATGAACACTCCGATACCCTATTCGGTGCTCCGATCTCCGACATGCGCTCCCACATAGCGTTAGAGAATCCAATAAAGTCTGTCTCTGAAACGATATTTAATGCCACTGAAACGTGTCGGCCATGAACACTCGGATACCCTATTTGGTCCTCTGATCTCCGACATGTGCTCCCACATGTCCGAGAGGAATCCAATAAAGTCTGTCTCTGAAACACTATTTAATGCCGCTGAAACGTGTCGGCCATGACCACTCCGATACCCTATTCGGTCCTCCGATATCCGACATGTGCTCCCACGTAGCGCTAGGGAATCCAAAGTGGTGCACACCGTCTCTATATATCATGTCCTCCCCTCTTCTTCAAACTACCCAACTTTATCAATGGCTAGTAGAGGTCGTGGTCGTGGAGGTCGGGGGGCCGTTCCAACCCCTCCTCCCATCGGCGGACCAACATGGTTTAGTGAACCAAAACCAGAGTTCCCTCTAGAATTCAAGTCTGAATTCAGTCCAGGCAGCCCTCTGCGACCATATGATGCTACGAAGGAGAAATGGTCCAAGTGTAAACATGGTGCTGATGCTGTCGTGCAAACGATGGACTACGGCGAGGATAGTGGTCGTCGTTTTTTTCGCTGTCCATACGGAGCGGTAACTATGAATTTCTAATTTACTTTCACATTTAACTCTCTTTATTATGCAATTACACTCCTTTTCATGAACATATTACTTTTTTCACAGTCGTATGATGATGACGACAATTGCGGATGGACTGCATGGGTTGATCCAGAGGCAATCTATCCGTATCGACACTTCATCACCTACCTGGAAGACAAAATCTTCGATCTCACCCAGCTGCTAAATGCTCCGACTCCTGAACCATCCAATGAAGATCTTGTCATTTCCATCGCTGAAGATGATGATATGATATGGTGTGAGGTCCCGTATTGTAAATGCCCACATCACAAGCCTGGACCTACTAAACCTCCTTCGCAACAGCGCTCTTCCTCGTCTTCTCATTTCCACTAGCTCTACGTCTGCTACTAATAATCGTCAATACCCTGCACTTACCGTAGTGTTTAACGGAATGTATTGTATTTGTATCGCACTCTTTATCGAACAAGTAATGTATCTTTACAATTTTAATACTTCTCATATATATTTTTAAATTTCATAATATTTTTTTTTCACTATAATGTGTAATAAAATAATCGTATTATCCAATACATACACACGACGTACGCATAAAATGTATAAACGTGAAATGAACATCGTATTATTATTTTTTCCGAACAAGCGAACCTGTCGGTTCTCTGATAACCGATAGGCCTATCGGTAATCAGAGGACCGACAGGCCCCTTTCGGTGTTCAGCTCGCCCGACAGGCCGCAGCAGGCCACAAACCCTAGGGGTCGGGGACCTATCGGTCCTCTGTATACCGATAGGTGCCTGTCGGGTCCCTCTGCGCCCGATTCCTCAGATCCTACGCGCCACGTCGACGCCTCGTCATCGCCACATAGGCTATCGGTTTTCCGGTGGCCGACAGGCTCTTTGTCGGTCCTCCGGATGCCGACAGGCTTCTATTTTTGCAATATTTCCAAATCGACCCCATTTTTGAAATTAATAGTTAAATTAATATTATTTTAGAAAAAAAAACGCATGTTTAGATTAGACTCCGACAATACAATGTTGGATTGGTGATATTACTTTAATGTGTAGCAGCAAAGGTATCTTGACAAACCATTTTACCAAGGAACTGTCACTGGCTCAGGTGACTGAATATTTGCAAACCACTCCGTCACCTTTTCTAATCGCTGTCGCTGGGCTGCTGGATTAGACTCATTTGGCAGCCAAACACTTAGGAAAGCGCGCACATGTGACGCTCTGGCCCTGTCCTCGGTCTCCATGGTTTGCAGAGCACATCTTGCACGGCACGACGAACTCCTCGGCGCAAGCGCAACATCAGCTTCGAGCGGGCTCAAGAAAGTAGTCAGCGCCTCACGGCCTCAGCGGTGGTTAACCATGCAAACCAGCTGCTAGATCAAAATACTGACAGAGAGGAAGATGGAATCTCAGGCAACAACTGAGCAAGCAAATCTGGTACAAAATGATCAAGAGTGCGTGTGCCCCGTACTCCCTCTAACTGAAGGGCTTCTGCAGCAACGCCGTGAGGTAGACCTCGTCTTTGCCACCGTTGCTGGCGGCGGCGGCGACGGTCTTGTCTCCGACGGCCCACTTGATGGTTTTGTACCCGAGCCTCCGCAGCATGGCGGCATACACGCCTTCCAAGTCGGCTCTCCGGCACCAGAAGTGGTCCACCCAGAGCAGCCCGCCCGGGCGCAGCACCCGGTCGGCGTCGTACCACAGGAACTCGAGCGCCGCCTCCGGGATCCACCGGTTCACGGCGTGCCCCGCCCGGACCAGGTCCATGGTCCCGTCGCCCACGGGGAACCGCTGCTGCAGCGGCGCGTGGAGCGGCACCACCCCGCGCGCCGCAGCCGCCTCCGAGTAGGGCGCGCCGAGGTTCATCGTCGTCGTTAGGACGGTGGCGTTGGCGAGCTTCTTGAGCCGCGCCGCCAGCGTGCCCGTGCCGCCGCCGACGTCGATCCCGAGCCGGACGGGACCAGCGCGGCTCAGCGATGCCAGCCGCAGCAGCTGCGGCGTCGTCAGGTCCAGGGCGTCCCGCGCGCGGAGGAACCGGGCGGCCTCCGTGCGCGCCACGTCGAAGCCGAGCGACGGCGGGAGGCAGGAGAAAGATCTGCACTTCTTGCCGTCCTTGGGCCAGCGCACGGCGGCGTCCGGTAGCGGGGAGAACGGGTCGGCGGGCAGAGACGCCGGCGAAGCCGTGGTGGGAGAGAAGCACCTGCGGCGGGGCAGCGGGTGGCATCCGCGGAGGAGGAGGGGCTCGGCGAGGGAGAGGGCGTCGTCGGGGCAGGCCGCGAAGGGCGTGTAGGACATGTAGCGGTGGAGGAGGTCCGGGTGCGCCGAGCAGGCGGAGGCGACGGGGGCGAGGCGGGAGTAGAGGAGCAGCTCCGGCGGCGGAGGCGGCGGCGGCGGGGACGACGAGCGGAGGTGGTTCAGGTGCGACACGCCCGCGCGGATGGCGCCCAGCTGACGGATCAGCTCGTCCTGCTCATCTTGGGGAACCTCCAGCTGCTGCTGCTGCTGCTGCTGCTGTTGGTGGTGCTGGAGGGAAGAAGGGAGGAGCGGCGGCGCGGTAGCGCGGAGGGAGAGGTGGTACAAGGACACCAGGTTGGTGGCCACCACGGACACAAGCAGCAGCACGTTCAGCCTCAGGTTCAGGTTGAGGCCTCCTCCTGTGCCCGTGGAGGCGGAGGTCACCGCCGTCGTCTTCCTCATCGCCGGTTCGCAGGAGGATGCCGGCGGGATCTGGGGGGATTGCGACGCGTTTGCTGCCGCAGCGGAGTGTGGACTGTGCGCGACCTAGTACGAACTTTTTTTCTTGACATCTGTCCGCCTCCGCCGGCTCGCTGGATTGGATTGGTAGAGCGGTGGCCGTCACTCTCACCACTTTAAAGCTCCTGTGTCCAGTAGCGATCTACTTACTCCGTAGTACTAGAGATCTGTGCTCATATTTGGATCGAACTGAAAACTGTAATCTGCATCCACTCTTCTTTTTTTCAGATGATGGAAGAGGAACAGCATGTGAGTTCCCGGAATTGTGCTTCCTTTTTTAGGCCTCCTGCTTCTGTACGACAATTGGAAAAATACAACATGACTACGAATTTAAATGTACATGTTATTGACATCTTGATCACGGAACTGTTCACATTCTTTCAATCCTCTATATGTGCAGAACACATTCCGACCCAAATTTTCACATGTGAGTATGTGACATTTTTTTTCTTATCCTCTCTGAATCTTAGGAGGATGACTTTGCTTTCTGACAGACGCTCTCCAATCAAGATGAATTAAATAACCTGAACGGACGTTGTTATTCGCACAATGGGTGCAGTGCTTTGCTCTGCCGCTCATCAGGAGCTTGCCTCAACTCAACCAGCTATGAAGATCAAGCTTTGCCGTACTGCTGGAACCGAGCAAATCAGCGAGCCGAAAATCCCGGTGAGGCCGTAAGCGATGGCGCAGAAAGGGAGCGTTTCAGGTTCCTTGGCTGACAGCGCTGCTGTTCCAAATCCATGAGCACTGCTCCATCAAGCAAACACAGTTAAGTTCCATTTCCATTCATAATCATGCTCATAGAATAAAAAGAATGGCATGGACCGACAGCATTCGATGAATTACCTGGAAGCTGTCGCTAATCCTCTGGCGATCGGATCATTCAGACCAAGTTTATCCAAGGCTGCTTGAACAAAATTGGCACCAATAAGACCCGTAAGGACGACCACGGCAGCAGTCAGAGAAGAGTTTACACCTGAGACAGTCACAAGAAAATCAAATCAACCTGCCCGTGAACACTAAGGGAACCTATCATGATATTGATAGCCCAGGATTCAACAAAAAAAGATCTGATGCCTAACCTATTTCATCCTTATTACTACAGGAACAAAAAACAATTGACAAGAGAATGGAAGGCAAGGTTTATACCTTCAAAGAACGAAACTATGCTCAAAGCCAGTGCGACTGTAATACACCTCGGCAATATTGATATGGTCAGTGCCGGTTCTAGCCCAATCAGGCGGCCTATGACAGCTGTTGAGTACAAAGAGAAAACCGACGCGAGGGCAATCGATGTGAAAATCTCTGCTGCGTGTCTCGTTACGAGCTGGTGTCCAAAACAGAAGAAACAGGTTAGCAGAACAGCTGGAGTATTAGGCAGCAGACATTATTAGCAGTAAAATTGGAGCTAATTAAGCCGAAAACATTACACGGAATGAACATGACGTTTTCTACTCCGTCGTCAGTAGTACAGTACCTTTCTCTGCTTGAACATGGAGAATGCAAATGATATGATGACGGACCCAAGGAAACCCATCAGAACATCACCAGCTCCAGGATTGGAGGCCGTCTTCGTGAGGTAGTCACCTGGACAATTAGTTTTTTGAGAGCATGGTACGATATATCAAAATGTATTATGTTGTAATGTAATTTTTTTTCCTTTCAAAATTTCAAGGCTAATCTTTGGAAAATAAACAAATTTGCAGTTTATTTAACTATATGACTATTATTAGAGTTTTAGTAGTAGTTTATGAACCTAGCACGGCATCGAGTCCAGACCCGGAGACATAGGCATACGCCGCAGCCGCCAAATCCGCCGAAAGTGCACAGGAGATGATTGGATGCAACACTTTCTTGACACCAGCTGGTAACCTGAAACATTTAGATGTGGTCAGGTAAGCAGAAAGCATAATCCTAGTTTCAGACCACACAATTCAGTTTGTGTAAAGTATGTTTACTTACCCAGAACCAACGATGTATCCCAGTACGGTGGACGCGAGCAGGAAAGGCAGACAAGTTCTCGCCGTAGTACCGAGCGCCGTGGGATTGAAGTACGCGAGACCGAACGACGCGACGAAGAAGGCCGCCCACGCCCACGCTTCGGCCGCCGAGAACGGAGACGGTTTGTTCATGGGCTCCGCCGGTACGAGCTGTGTGTTCACGATTTTTCTCACGGTCAGCGCCGTGAACCCCGCCACGGCGAGCGAAGCGAACCAGCCACCAACTGGAGAAAACGAAACGGAGCCAAGATGATGTCCGTATTAGAGCGTATAATAAGGGAAGAAAGAAAAACAAGCAGGAGTGGCGCGTGCGTACGTACAGGTGATGACGAGGATCTTGATGCCTGAAGCTGGCGGGATCTCCCTGACGACGAGCGGCAGCACGACGAGCGCCGGGACGTAGAAGAGCGGCAGCCACCTCTGGATGAACAGCGTCGCCGGCTCGAAGAAGTCGATGAAGGCCTTGGCGAGGGGCGGCACGAGGCCGTCGAGGACGATGAGCACGGAGAAGACGCAGAACATGCCGAAGAGGGCGCTCGGAAACTTGATGGAGGCGGCGATGAAGGCCTGCTTGAGGAACCTGTCGGCGGCGAGCAGCGTGCCCAGCGAGACGAGCAGGTGCGCGGCGCCCAGGACCTGCAGGGTGCGTGCGTATGATCGTATCGGATTCGATTCGAGCCCAAAGAGACGATGTCCTTTTTGTTTTAAAAAAGAAAATAAGTAAGAAGAAGATGAAGAAAACGCCAAGGCTGCTCACAGTGGGCAGCAGTCCGGACGACCCGGACGTGGTGGTGGCATTGGCGCCTCCGGCGGTGCCGGCGCTGGGGACGATCAGCCCGCGGCGAAGGTCGGACGACGACGGCGGCGGCAGTTGCGGCGCGGCATTGCGAGCTGGAAGACCCATGAAGTTCCCGTGGTTCTTCAGCTCTGCTGCTCCTACTGGGCGGCCACGATGAGGCGGAGAGGCAGAGGTCTCTGAGCGTGAAAAGGGCCGGCGGCATCGAGGAGGAAGAGGCGTGCGGGGGCGGGCGGCCGACGTGGCGCCCCCGCGGGGACGAGCGGCGAGCGGGCGGGGAGGGAACGCGGCGATCCCACTCATGGTCATCATCGCAGCAGCAGCAGCGGTCGTTGCCATGCCCGTGGAAACTGGTGCGTGGAGTGGAATCGAAGCGGAGCCGGAGTTGGCTCCTTTCCGGTGCACCGACTGATAGAAGACTGACGTCCAGGCCTCCTCCTCCTCCACCTCCCTCGACCTCGAGGCCTCCGCGGCTCGCGCGCGCACGCGCCTCTCTGTCTGTCTGTCTGGAAGCGGGGCAGGTTTTGCGAGATGCGGATTTCGAATCGACGCGACCACGGGACGAGGATGTGGCCACAAATCGTCGGCCGCATGGGGCCGTCGGGATTGAGATCGTTGGGCTCACGGAAGCCACCTCCTCCCCTGCTTCGCTTCGCTCTCCTCCGCCCAAGGGAAAGCGATGGCGTGATCGCGGACAGCGCCATCGCCACTATCTCAGCTTCACTGCCCCGACCTGACGAGTTACTTCAGTTCTACTCATGATGATGGGCCACTGACTGGACCATGGTCCATGAATGCCATGCGATGATGCGAGACCCCCGTAGCTCTCGGCCTCTCTCCACATGCCATGTATAGGCCGAAGGCTTTGCGCCTCTGCTTCTGGCCTCCACAGAGCTACTCCCAAAAACAATGTTCTTACGCCTGAACAGATTCTTCTTTTTTTTCCGAGGGACCCTGAACAGATTCAGAGCAACGCGAATTATGAATGGAACACGGATTTCACAGAAATCGTATAAGCATTAATAATTTTCCAGATGCAAAACCATAGGATTTACGATTTTTCTTCCAATCCAAAGATGGTCTAAATACAGCGGGTATGATCCAATCCAACGAGACATGGATTCAAGGCCATTCAACAATGGACACAACAATTTCGAACTTGTTTAATTTAAATCAGACACGTTACATATATACACAGCAACAACAACTGTATATATAGTTCATCCACAGCCATAGCGTTAGGTTGCCAACGCCTGTACAGCCATGAAAACAAAGATCCATCTAAATACAAAACGCCTCTGCTATAGACATTTGCATGCGAAGACAACACTCAAGAGGTCGACAAGAAGATATCATGGCCAAAAACAACCAAACACCTCTCTTATAGGCATCTTGTGTACGGAGGAGAGCTAAACTACCTTGCATTGATTGCATCACAAGACAAAAAGGCCTTAGCAGCTAACTCCTTGACTGCGTTGTATAAGCATCACGTTACATGCGCACTAGGATGACCAGTTAGCTCTACTCACGCCTCAGCAGACAAGTGTAAAAAAGCATAGGCCCATTTACAGCAAAGGCTTCATCCAGACATGCTGAGTAACTTGTATCATTAGGCCGCTGCCACCGGCTGCGGCACAAGACGACCACTTATTCCCCTGCTCAGCTGTCTACCAAGCTTCTCTTGTATCCGGTCCTTGATGGCCGTTTCCTGTGCATAGTAATTCGATCAGTTGAGCTCAAAACCACACATATGCAAGACAACTACACAATCAGCTAGAAAGATTACCATGTTGTGGCAGTGCTGCTCAAACTTCTCGAGGAACCCGGCAACCCAGCGATCCGCATTTGCAAGCCATTCATCGTGATTTAGCCCAGCCGTCTTCGCTACAGTTTGCAACTGCAAGGCATAATTGCACAACAAGCTGCATGTCAGTTAAGGTGCTGACAACAACCAAGGAGCCAAAAGTCTACGTTGCAGAAAGAGGCAATGGCCAGTTCCCCGATAAGCACGAATCATGTTACCAAAGCAGGGTTTACCTTTTCTTGATGCGCCTTGACAGTCTCCCGCAACTTATTTATCTTCATATTTACTTGTAGTTGTTTCTCCTGAATTAACAATATCAAAACAAGGCCATATCGTTATTGTTAGTGTTGGTAAAACTCTGTTTTTCTTCAGAAAGTATTATATAAATCAGAACCCAAAATAAGGCAGTGCTGGAAATGTCTATCACCTTAACATAGCTCACGCCCAGATCCTTCCTCGAGTATCCCCGTGCTAAATTCCTCATGACATACTGGTTATAGTCCTTCAGAATCCTCATTATGAGGTCTGAAGTAGATACACCATCGGTCCTTTTAGTTTCTTTGAACTTTCCAATCTTCTTGACCTGACACACAGAAATTGAACTTTCAGTGAAGAAGCAAAGGAAAAGAAACTCTTGGTATACAATTACAATATAGGCAACACAAACTTACAAAATCATAGACATCATTTGCAGCTCCACTGGCATCTGCATAACTGTAGAACAGATAGAGAGATTGCGTTACTACTTGAGTTTCTTATTAGATGGAGAAAAGGGAAACATTTTTAGTGCATCTTTAGTGCAAGTCATACTTACGGTAGAGCATCGTGCGCCACATAGTCGATCTGATGCTTATCAATGAACTCCTGAGTGAGAACCCATGGAGCATCGGGAATGACCTCGTCAACCCACCTAAAAGCAACAAGTATAGATGGTTAGGATGTCACTTTCAAACCTCGCTTAATATCGCGAAATAGAAAGTTTCAGAACCTCCCAGGTTGTTCACGTGTCTATAATTATATCGGCAAAAGTTTCAAAACAAGCCGCAGGCTGCAGGGATTGACGGACGGTCCCAATCCACCAAGTAAAGTAGAGTTCAAATTTAGTTTTAGAAACCAATTACTATAGGTTGCATATTGAGAGATCTGTTGAGGTAAATCTCATCCTAGTGTGGCATAACAGAACATCTTCACATTATGGTCGTCCCAGGTCGGCGTATGGTACAAAGAATGCTTGCGACGGATCCATTTTAAGAAAGTGAATATAGACTAGGATAATTGACAAAAGAAAAAAAAACATTAAGCCGTTGGGTGAAGGAGCAGGGACTGACTTGCAGTGCCGCAGCGACTCGTATCGCTCCTCCTGCGTCATGACGGTCTTGCCCTTGTAGCGGAAGGTGATCTCGTCGTTGCAGCACCCGACGAGCAGGTACGTGTTGGGGAACCTGCAGCAATTCAGATCCAGACGAGGAATGGTGTGACTAAATTGAACCGGAAGGAGCGGGGGATCGAGATCTGGAGAGAAACCGATCGATCGAGAGACAGAGAGAGAGGACAGGACGGGACACGTACAGCTTCTTGGCCTGCTCGAGGGCGCGGGCGTGGCCGAAGTGGAAGAGGTCGAAGATGCCGTCGGCGTAGACGCGCACGGGGCGGTCTCCGGCCCTCTCCTCCTCCTCCTTGCCGGCGGCGTTCTCTTCCCTCGTGTTCCGGTGCGCGAGGGTGTCCCCGGCGGCGGCGGCGGGCTTCGCCCGCTGCCGCTTCTTGGCGTTGGACACGCGCGCCATGCCTGCGACGTCGATCTTGAGAGGTGAGGAGAGGACGGACTCTCTCTCTCTCTCTCTCTCCTCTGTTCTCTCGCTGCGCTCGCACGCGGCCGCTAATGCAGATTTGCAGGGTGAATGAAGAAAAGGCAGGCTGGGCCGCGTCAATAAAAAAGGGGAGGGAGCGGTGCCGCGCGGACTCCGTGTCCGACTCCGATATCCAGAGTAGCGCCACCGTGTCTTTTTCTCCTTTTTACTAGTATACTATTACTACCACTGTAGCAAGGCCGCTGCCGCTGTTCGTTTCTATACTACTACCTCCGTTCAGAAATAATTGTCACTTTTAATTTCCATGCATAATTTAGTATTGTTTGTCTTATTCAAAAAATTTATATGAATAATAAAAATTTTAACTCACATATAAAATATGCTTTATACTCTATCAATTAATAATAGTATAATTCATAGTTACATAAATTTTTTAAATAAGACGAAAAGTTAAAATTAAGACCTCAAAAGTTAGAATGACATTTATTTCTGAACGGAGGGAGCAGTACTTTTCTGCACGCCGTAGCCGCTGTTTTGAACCATATTGCTGCACGCGAAGAGTGAAGTTTGAAGCGCAGGCAGCACTGGACTCTCACAGCAGCCAGCCAGGTTTAATTACTGTTGCTAGATCCATTTCAGGGTAAAACAAGTACTATTCCCCCATAAATCCTCTCCTGCTTCGTAAGTGACCGTGTGGTACTGTACGTATCGTAATACTCCTTCCATCCATAAATATAATCATTGTTAACTTTTAAACTTCGTGTTTGATTGTTCATCTTATTTTATTTTTTATTAAAATATAAAAATTCATATGTCGTATTTCTAGTTTGTCTCACACTAAAACATGTCATAATAAAATTAATAATACTTTTATAATTTTTTAAATAAGAATAAATGATCAAACATGATATTGAGAAATAACAAATGTTTATATCACCCAGACGGACCGGATATAATAGTATTAATTAGAATTAGGTAGGCAAGCAAGTTTGCCATAATTAAATGCTGCACAGCAAAACTCACTTATCATCAATCACGCGGACGTGGCTTCACTAAACGTTCGTGCCCGTCATCTTTCAGCCGGTGCGTGTCCGTATGTATCCTGTTTGGTTTTTTTTTTTCTCTCCTGGTAAATTAGAGCCATTGACATCAGGAGAGAGCGAGAGCGAAAACAGGAGGGTAGGCACCTGTCCGCCAATCGAAAATAAACAAATAAATAATCGAAGGATGCAATTGGCATCATACAGTATGTGCTCCATAATTTCTAGTGTACATCAGCATTTTTCTGATCTGGAAATACACTTTCTTGCTTCATCCACAAACGTTTTTTTTTCTGAGTATATATATATATATATATATATATATATATTATATATGGATAAGTGGATTACATGGACGCATAGCACGTGTTGGGCCCTTGCATTTTATTTTTTTTTGTACCGGTTGGTATTTTGGTTGCCGTTTAGCTGATCTGCCTCCTGCAGCAGGAGACCGGATCCGTAGCCGTCAGCGCTGGTATGCCGCCCCTCCGATCCTCCGCTCACCATCAGTCAGTTATCCACCCAGCCAACGACCAACCAACACCTGCCGGCCCTCCGCTTCTTGCCATCCTCACAGAGAGACGACGACGTAAAATTTCGCAAATCGTAAATAAAATAAGTAAATAAAATAAAATAAATAACGAAGCAAATTTGGCAAAAGAAGGAAAAAAAAGGAAACAAAAAGAGAAAAACGTCAATTCCATGAAAGTAAAAAGAAACGACGAGCTGGAGGATTTTCTTCTACGGCGGCGCTGCTACTGCTTGATATGATGATTGCATATCATATCAATGTGGGTATAGGGTTTGATTGTATTTCTATAGAACATGGTAAATAGGAATTTGTAATTTTCTTTTATAAAACAAGTTACAAGAAAAATTGCAAGCGCTGCCCATGAACCTGGCTATAGCTTTCCTATTACTATTTCAAAAACAGTTGACTTGTAATATCACTTTATAAATATGGACTAACGATAGCTACTTTTCAAGAAAAGTTAACTTGTAATTGGTTCGGTGAATCCTCTAAATTTATGGTGCAGCACCAGGTTAATATCACTTTATAAATATGGACTAGCGATAGCTACTTTTCAAAAAAATTTAACTTGTAATTGGTTCGGTGAATCCTCTAAATTTATGGTGCAGCACCAGGTAGGATGTAACTATTTTCCCAGATCAATAATGTACGCCAGATGGCTTCCTAAAAACAACCCTACTGTAGCAGCATGTCGACGTATCGTAGTCTAGCAGTGAGCAGTCGGTCTTTCGCTTTGGTGTGCAGACAAGACCGAGCACATTCCCACTTCCTAGTGCATATTCTCTGTCCTGTCCTCGCCACTTCGCTTCTAGTTCTAGAGGTGGGTGGAGTCATCATCCCCCGATTTTGATTTATCTTTTTATCTATCCATACTCCTCTCATTTTTTTAATTATTATCGTTAAATCCACATTTTTATTTTAAAAATAAATTAAAGTTGTTATCTTAATGATAATAATTTAAAAACTGAGTAGAGTAGTATATCAGAACTCGTTCAGACGCACTCCAAATCTCAACTTTTCCGTGCTCTTGTTTATACTTACTAGTATTTCACATACAAACCAGAGGAAGCGAGTTCCTTCCTCTAGATATATATGCATATATGGTTTGCATGCATGGACAAACTGAGAAGACATCAATTCAATTCTCCATCACTTTAATTTGTGAGACAGAGATAGAACAGAGGGACATGCTAGTATGCAACTAACCAAAGAGATTGAAAGATCCAGTCTCACAACCACACCGCCAACCTGCTCATCAAAATTGAACCATTCATTTTATTTACAAGCAGATATAATTAGACCAGCAGCACAAACCAAACAAAATTCATGGGCAGTTTTTTCGTGTACAAAGGTCAAAGTACGCGGCCGGGATTTGACTGTGGTTTACAGTCTCGATCGGCGACTACTAGACTTGGAACCACCTGCGGAAGCAACGCTGTCTCCAATAAGCGACTCCTTGAGAAGCCTTCTGAGAACCTTTCCAGCAGCAGACCTGGGAATCGAATCCACGAATATAACCTTCCTCACTTTCTTGTACGGGGACACCTGCACTCACCCACCTCACATGCTTCAGGAAACATTCTAAAATACGAATATTACAGATGTCATCAAACTGCAGCACTGTTAACTCAAAATTGACTGATAATGAAATGAGATAGGCAGATAGCATCACTCATCAAGAGTGATTTTATATTTTATTTTTACCCCAAAAGGCCATATCGGAGAGTGATTCAACTATAACATCATCAGCTACATCCCCCCTGCCTATATATGTTTATCGTACTGTAATTATGCGACGCATGCTGACAATGCTTGAATATACGTAGTCCAGAAGAGACAGCAAATTTCCTTTTCCCTTTTCTCTACTAAAGATTTCTTCCATGCTAGCGCAGCATGGTTCTCGAAGGAAATAAGAATTCAATTATCAATCGAGTCAACAAAGGGAGGGAGTGCAAGCCAGCCTGGCCTATTATATTGGTGCTTGCTAAGCAGTCGACCCCATATATGATAAGCACTGCAATCTCTGGGATAGAAAGGCCAAAACGAGATATGATATATTGAGACGTTTGCCTACTACTGCCAAACCACCTGACCGCACACTACCAGTTAGTAGCTTGCCATCCGTACAGACAGAGCTGGTGAGAGTGAGAGCACACCAGCGCATGCATGTTTTTAGCAAGACCAAAAGGTACAGGTGGGAGGCATGCACAGCAACCAACAAGCACGACCATATGTATCCAGGATACGATTTTGAAAACTTCACATATCTGCCTTACCAGTTACTAGTCCTTATTTGGCGAATGAAACACACATCTGTGTATACCTAGACTTGTTAATCAGAACGCTTGTACCGGTTTCTACTAAAATTTAATGACATGATGAAATTGTACCGTTTTGTACCGTGAAAACATGATATGCTTGAAGAAGAAACAACATATGTGGTGAGGTTTAGTAATTTCTTTACCTGATTAGCTACATGCTCCATCACCTGCATACATGAAAGTGAGCTTCCAGCTTTCCTCACCACAAAAGCCACAGGTATCTCTCCAACTTCTTCATCCTCAGCACTATCGATTGAACCAGAAAATTCAAAGCAGCATTAGATTGCAGATGACAGAAGATGAAAGTTATCTTATGGGGCTAGCTGTGTCAAACTCACGATGTCACAGCAACATCAAGAATTTCAGGGTGCTGAGTCATAACTGCTTCCAAATCAGCTGGAGCTATCTAAACAGAGAAAACTTGTTATAAACAGAATTCCTTGAGACAGTCTAGAAACAGAATAGTGATTTCCATGAGCTGTAAAAGGAACCCTGCATACCTGAAACCCTTTGTACTTGATCACATCTTTCAAGCGGCCCACAATGTACAAGTACCCATCTGAATCGAAGTAAGCAATGTCACCTGTTCGCAGCCAGCCACCTATTCCTAAGCATGAATCCTCAATATTTAAGTATCCTGTGAAGCAAAAACATGTTGGTAATCCAAACACAAAGAAGCAACAAGAAAAACAAAGGTATCATATATGACAAAATTTAATATGTGTTGGATGGTAGAGACACTATAACACCACGCATAAGACATAAGAATTGAACTATGGGGGTTGCTAATATAATGGCAGATAAATCAATTCCATGGTATCAGAATGAGGTGGTTGAATTGGATAATGGCAACAGTGAGCAAGCCAAAGATTGACATAGTACACGAGACTGCATAAGATTAACCACGGAGAAATCAGTCTTTGCCAAAGACAAGAAATCTGTAGCCACCTTCCTCCTCACAATACCAATTGGAGCGAATTTCCACCTTCCACTGTCAGCAGCAGCCTTCCAGGAGTTGGGCCAACTCAGGCAAAAAATACAAAAAATTCGACCGGTGGGGGAAAGATCACCCCCACGGCCCCACGGCTTTGCATTAATAAAAGAAGCTCAACCTTCCCCGGCCGAGAAAACTCACGAACCCTGATTCCACCCCTTAGGGAGCCGCCCCCTGTGGTTCGGGCCTTAACTCATGCTTTGAGCCCAGCCCATACATAAGGGCCCGCCCACCACAGGTCGATTCAACCGAGTAAATGGGATGCAGCGAGTGAATTTTTCTATTTCCACAAAATTGTACAGATAATTTGTTGGCCTTAGTTGGGCTGTTGTACAGTTTCGTCCTCGTGGTCTTACCACCTTTCAATAAAATCACAATAGGGGTTCCCCTACTTTACTTCTTTCGAAAAAAAAAAGATAAATCGATCAAGCTACGTGTGGCAAACCACGAGATTTTGTTATCTTAGAGCTATGCAAAAAGGCAGTGAAAGAAGACCCAACAAATACATGAGATATTGTAATCAAACAACATAATTTGAGTTCTGTACATGCAGAAAGAACTCTCACGTTGCAACTTCACTTTAGACATTTATACTTCATGCAAAAGTGCTACAGAACGGATGAGTCCATCGTACCTTTCATTATAGCCGGACCATGGAGCCATAACTCCCCACAAGAGCCTGGGGGCAAATAGCAACCCGATTCCTGATCAACAATTCTAGCATGCATGTTTGGGGCTAAAAGTCCTACCGATGCATATTTCCTCTGCTTTGGAGTGTTGAATCCTCGAGTTCCTACAGCAGCAGATTCTGTCATGCCGTAACCCTGTGCAAACATTAATGTTACAGAAGTTAAGAATGGTAGTGAGAAAAATGAGGTAAAACAACTGTAGCTCTTATTAAACGCCACCTATTGTTCCAGATCGCTGCACCTTAACTTAAAATTACTTTTGGATTTTGATGCTTATTATGACAGCATTGAAATTTCTATATGGTGCCTCCATAAAGAATGACAATTTCCATAGCTGCTTTTAAGTTGGAGAAATAGTGAATCTCGTCCCTCAACTTTGGTCTAAACGACTTCTAAAGATTAATTTCATCCCTAAACTTTCACATGGGCCAATGTAGTCCATGAACTAGGTTGGCGGGTTCAATCTAATCCCTAGCCCGATATGGTTGTCCATGTTGGCGACTGAAGTCATGCCGATAGGCTGGTATCCTGGTCCAAACCTGATGAGGTGCCAATATGGACGTAATTGGAAACAACCCGAAAACAAAGAGGAGTTTTGTGGTGCATAATAATTGTAGTATTTATTTGGGTATCTTGGTAATTTCAATTTTTTTTATCATTTCTGACATTGTATATTTTTGTTGTTTGTAATAATTGGATCGGCGCTATCTCTTCATCACAGGCATCACGCCGCCCGCCGGCGCCGCCGCTACCTAACGCTGACGCCGCCTGAGCCTGCCGCGGCAGCCTCCTGAGGAACTAGCAGCGACCACCCACCCAGGTCACTGTCGCCGCAATCATTTTACAAACATTACTATTGGGTCATTTTAGGTTTTCTGAAAATACCCCAGTATTGATAATATTATCCAATAATACTTGTAGCATTTTTGTGGCACTACGATAAATGTGAATCATCAAATTAATACTACAAGTATTATGCACCATAAAGAGGCTAAAATAAAAACACACCGAAAATTGACCTGTCGAGTGATGGTGACAGGCACGCCGTGATGGGAAGGCTAAGCAGTCTTAATAATATACGACCTATTATCCACGTGGACAGTAGCTCTTGTCTAATGCCTAGTTTTCTAGTGATCAAAAAAGAAAAAAAAAAGCGCCTGAACCCACCTCAGTTGCTGCCGGTGGTTAGCTAAGAAACCAAATAGGGACGAAAGAATGAAGTGATACTGGGGTAGGTGGGACACACGAAACGAAAGAACCTGAATGAAATCGACGTGGGGGAACGCCTTCACGAAGTCATGGATCAGCTTGCCACTTAATGGCGCTGCACCGCTCGACACCTGCACCAAGGAATCCAATGGCAATCCCGCCGGACTGGTCGCCGCTGACACCAGGGCCGCCATAATGGGCGGCACGATTGGGAAGTGCGTGACGTTGTACCGATTAATGGCATTGATGGCCTCGGCCGCGTCGAACCTCTTCATGACCACCACCGTGGATCCGAGCGAGAGCAGCCCCAAGGCGAAGAGAGACAGACCATAGACATGGAACATGGGCAGCACCGCCAGGTAGACATTATCGCAAGCAGGTTGCGCGTACTGTGAGGCCTCGAAGCGCACGAACAGCTCGACCGTGGCGATCAGGTTGCGGTGCGTGAGCACAGCGCCCTTGCTCCGCCCACTCGTCCCCGATGAGTAGAGGATGGCGGCCGCGTCGTCCTGGCCCACCGCGGGGGCCGTCGCCTCGCCGGAGTCGAGCAGAGCCCGAAAGGGAGCGAACTCGGGTTCGCCGTCTTCGCCACGGCCGAAACTTTCGGGCACGAGGACGACGGGGACGCCCAGAGGAGGGATCTTTCCCACGTGCTCCCTCGCGGAGAGCACGATGGCCGGGCTAGTCTCCCGCACCCGAGCGGCGATCTCAGCGGGTGCGCTGGAAGTGCTCATGGGGACTGCCACGCCGCCGGCCGCAAGGACGGCGAGGAATGTGACGGGGAATATAACCGAGTTGGGTAGGACGAGGAGCACGACGTCACCGGCGCGGAGGCCAAGGCGGCGGTTGAGGCCAGCGGCGAGGGAGGAGACGAGGCGGCGGAGGTCGGCGCGGGAGATGGACTCGGAGGTGGCGGCATCGACGAGGGCCGGGGCACGCGGGCCGGTGCGGGGAAGGCGGGCGAAGAGGTGGGCGACGAGGGAGAGGGAAGGGTCGTCGGGGAGGTGCACCGGAGGGTGGGTGCTGGCGTAGACGCCGGTGGCGGCGCAGAAGAAGCTGGCCGTGGCATTGCCATTGGCGCTGTGGGCGGCCGCGGCGTCTTGCATGGTCTCTACTGGTGAAGAGCGGCGCCCCTTGGGCGCCGTGTGGTTAATCATGTGTCTGGAAAAAAATAGAGCGAAGAAAAAATAGGTATAATATTACACGAGCTGTGTTGTAGGTAGGTACAGTTTAGTGTACAAAACGGTACGAAGGACTATAATTTATTAAGCTAAAAAGTGATATAGAGTGTTAACCTATTGCGGGACAAACTTTTACCAAACATTGCATATTTGTACAGACTGGATACATAAAAATACAGGTTTATCGTAGGCTAAACACCGGATGATAGGTGCAAATTGTTACAGGCCAACATAGAAGACTACAACTGAGATGTCTACATCTAAGATCGTAATAATATTACAAGAGGATCATGAGACAGAGATAGTTTGATAGTAGGTACGCAACCATAAGGAAGTCATATTTCTTATATTCGCTTGGTTACAGGGGAGTGTTTCAGAAGCTGGTAAACATCAACTAAACACGCTGTTAAACGTTGGACAGGAGTTACCGCAGCTGTTGGACGGCGTACAGTATTTCAGGCAATTCATTTCCATCAACCGTGTTTGAGGTGGGAGCTGAAGTTTGAATATCAACACTATCTTTTAAATCCATGCACACATCACGTATCTGAGTAGTAATATCTCGATGCAAAACCTTAGCTGTTGATATCATGGGTTTAAAGTGAGCTAGCTTTGTCTCGAACGAGTCAACCCAACAATTAGCACGTAAAAGTTCCTTTTTGACTTTGGAATTGAAATCATCGATGATAATAAGACCATTGTTCTGAAGATAATTTAAAGCAGACTCACAAGCAGCTTGTGCAGCAAGAGACGTAGATTTTAGGCTGTCACCGTAGAAGATTTTTTTCGATGGTTCAGTATTGGACGCATGTGGTGGTAGATCAACTGTGATTCTCGAAACATGCAGGCCATCATTAAAAAATTCATCGTCGATTATCTCTTTCCAATCAGGTCGATGTAACTGAGAGAGCGCGCATATCATTCTACCCATCAGAGAAGATAACAGACTACTTCAGTAGGAATATGTACAACAAAATAGGCTTGTATCATGGTGCACGTACGGCATCTGCATGTTTAGAAAACCAACCGAGAAAGTTAGCGTACCAAAGGAAAACGATAGCAGAACGAATCCATAACAAAGTTTTTAAAAAAACCACCCTAGTTTGTTTTACGCTTCTTGGCCACAGGGCATGTCTTAGGTGAGACAGGGCGCATCTTGCGAGACTGAGCTCGCCTGGAGGGGGATCTGAGCATAATTGGTTTTGACGTTAGAAAGTATAGTGCTATGAACATGTGAATCACAATCGACTTTTGTAAAGCTGAGGAAAGAGCAACAACTGACTGACGTAAGCAGGAGCACATACTCTTTAGTGATGTTAACCTCATTGTCTTCTGATCTTGAGCCATCATCATTTATTTCCTATAGCACAGGAATGTAAATTAGTTATTAGAAATCATGGATGAAATAATCAATTGTTGAGTGTGCTACCACCATAGAGGAGGAAAAAAAACAACCCAACCATGGGGGTAGCTGTATTTGGCACCTGATCTGACGTAAATAACACCCGACGAATATTTCCTTCTTTTGCAGATTTTGCAGACCTTTGATCATAGAGATTAAAATCAGAACCAAAGGGATCCTTAGGCGGTATATACACAATAATAAAAAACCGGTAATGGACAGGCATTAAGAAGCATGTGAACAGGTACCTTGATGATTTGATAGCGGCAGGTGGAGTTTCATCAACAGGAGGAGGCGGTGGTGGGGAATTAGTTTTAGCACCCTAGAAATAGAGAGAATACAATCATCTTAAATAACAGTAGATTCAGTTATGGGGTAGAGGGTAAGGGTAAAGGAAAGCAGGTTAGAGGTTAGTATTGACCTTTTGTGTAGCTTCAGACTGCTGAACAGCAACATCTTCGTGTTGTTCATATTGAGTTTGAACAGGCTCAGCAGAAGAGGAGGCAGCCAGATCAGTAAGTGTTGCTTTGTTAGCATTGTCAACAGAAGGAGTAGGAGGGACGGGTATCACTGCTTGTCTACCTTAGGCGGAGTGAATCTTTTCATAAGGATAGATCAAGCTTTCGAATGCCCTTTTAGTAACATTGACAGTGACATCATATGTTTGGCCAACTTGGGCAGCTATTTCAGGTGGGACAACATCATGGTCAAGGTACATGTGCATCATGAGCTTAACATCCTTTCCGACGATACGACGACCCATTTCATGGAAGAAAGCTACCTCCACTTCTGCCGTACTATCGGTAGCGATGTAAAACAACTTGTATCTGTGTAAAAATGTTTAGCAACTATAAGCCCTAATCACATATTCTCTAAATTAGATAACAACTTTAGCAGTAAGAAATATATACAAGCAGGTCTATTGAATATAGGTGAAAAGTGTGGTTGTTTATTACTTGAATGTATAGCCTCTACAGTTATCAACCAGACACTTGTAACCGTCAGCCTCTGGAATGCATGAACGGCTGCATTTGTTGCAAAGAAGGGAACCACCAACTCTGAGTATTACTGTACCTCAGAAGGCTTACAGTACAACAAAACCCCTCACGCTGTTAAAAAGAAATAGAAAAGAACAATTGGTTAAAACCGCTGGGGATGGAACAAATGGTTTGTTAATATTTGAAAGAAGCATCAAGGAGATAGTTACTGGGAAATCATAGGGATTAGTCTCCTTAATTTCTGATAGACTGTTGATGGCTGGCTCAGCGGTAGCTCTAGAGGTCTTAGACCGAGCAGAACTGACAGGTATATGTATAACTGGCTGAAAATTAGACCCCATGCTGATAGGAAAAGGCAGAATTTATACTCAGTACATTCTTTGGCATGGGTAGAGAAGGAAAAGTGCAAACAAGAAGAACAGCAGAGTAACCTATTCAGTAACATCATAGTTTCAGGAACTGCAGGGTTTATGTACCAACGAGATGCGTTGTTGCCACTAAGAATGCACTCTCCTGAAATTATTTTATTTACGTAGGTAAGCTTGTTACTGCAAAGCGTTAAGCAGGTACAACGAAGCACACATGCAAACCAAAAAGACCAGGGTAAGGAAACTTGACCTTTGTAGGTTTTCGCAAGCGGACCAACGAAAATGGCAACGACAGGTTTTTGTTCCCCCAAAGCACATATAGTATTAGCATCAAACTCATGAGCTTTTTGTCCCCACAGAGCAGCCAGCATCTCATGTTGCCTGTGCATAAGAAGTCAAATCAATAGGTGAAGGAGAACATCAGCTGTGTTAGCTGCGTGAATATACGTGCATACACTGGACGACATGAACCTATTAGTATGTCTTAGGTATGGAATTCAGCACATACTTGGAATCTTTCATAGCGATCATACGTTTTGGAGTCGCTCTAGTCTGTTGTTTTACGTAAACTTTCGAAACATCATGAACTTCAGTATTCCAATTAAGTCTGACCAGTGCAATCAAAGAGGAAAATATATTAGCGACAGTATTCCCAGGCAAATATATAAGTCAGGGTCGTAAGTAGATCAGAACAAACCGATGAAGTCCTTTCTTTCACCCACAAGGGAGGGTATGTCTGTGAATTTAGTCAACTTGTAAGCATAAAGAGGTATATCTGGGACAGGCTCCCGTGCTTTCTCAATAAGAGTATGGCAAGTGATGTTGATCATAGGGTGAGTTAACAGGTCTGTATGAAGCCTTTGATTTGTTCACCCTGAACCTCTTAAAAACATAAACCTCTCCCTCAGAAAGCAAAGGTTTTTTTGGTCAGGACATCACGACGGCCAACTTCAGCATAGATAGCAGTTTTCTTGGGAAAAAAAAAACAGGGTCACAAAGGAGGAAAGCATGCACATTGGTAGCCAGAAGAAAACAAAAAAACTTAAGGTGAAATAAGCTGAATATATGACTGGATAAACTACCACCTGTCATCAATGAGAACCATACCAACATGAATGATATCCCCCTCATCACTCCCTCCACGGTAGTCCCACAGGCGGGACTAGCCAAAATGCCACCTTGCCTGAAAGTTGGAGTCAACTGGTTGACTTGTGTGAATGTCATTGTGGCTGCGCTCCTATTAAAATACCATAGAAAGGTAAACATTAGGAAAAGTTTGAAGAAATATTGTTAACTAAATAAGGAAGTAGAAACCAAAGCAAAAGTGTAAAAAGGAAGAGTATCCCATAGATAATGTAGAAAATAAAGAGCAACACAACGAGGATATATCTGAACAGCATCTCCATTTGAGTGTATTACAGCAAACAGCATAGTAGGAGAGACCAATCACAATTCAAGATAAGCATAACTGCAACTGATGTGCAAGATGGGTATGCGAAATAGTAGATATGTATGAACATATACGTATACGCGCACCTGTGTGCACACACACACATACACATATATATACACACACACACATATATATATATATATGTATATGCACACGGTTGTTTAGGTTATACCTGGGAAGACCTCCCTATATAAATATTTTTAGTCTTCGAAGAGCAGGATCCATTATCATCCTCAACTAAGATTGCTAGGCCGTTACTGGACGTAACTCTAGAAACACACACATACACACGCGCGCGCGCACATATATATATATATATATATATATTAGGTTATAGCTGGGAAGACCTCCCTATATACAATATTTTTAGTCTTCGAAGAGCAGGATCCATTATCATCCTCAACTAAGATTGCTAAGCCTTTACTGGACGTGACTCTGGAAACAGCCACATAAAGCTGACCATGTGTAAAAATGGGTCTTTTCAGGTAAACACCAACAATATCAAGAGTCTGACCTTGGCTTTTATTTATAGTCATTCCGTAGCATACTTTGGCAGGAAATTGACGGTGTTGTAAAGTTATATTTTTGAGATGACAGAACAATACGAGGAATGGAAACAGTTTCACCAATATTTTTACCAGTAATTATCATTGCCTCAATGACCATCTCAGCAAGGTTAGTCACAATCAGTCTTGTTCCATTACACAATCCTTCTGCCTGACTTATGTTACGCAATAACATTATAGGGACATCTTTTTTAAGAACCAATTTATGTTGAGGGAAGCCATTCAATTTTATAGAATTCAAAAAATCAGGTGGGTATAAAAGATTAGGATCACCGACGCTGTCGTCAGCTTTAGACACACAGTCGTAGCTAAAATATTCTTTTTCAGGACCTGGAACAAGCGAGAGCATGTATGAATTGACAGCATCAGCAAGTTCATTCGTTGGGGTTAATATCGCTCTTTTGCAGAGGTACGAGGAGTCAGAAAAGTTTGCTATAAAATCAGGGTAAACAAACTCAACAAGAGCAGGGATTTTTTCTCCATCAGTACGAATTAGAAAGTCATCAGGTATATTAATCCACGTCGGTTCTAGCTCGTCTTGATCTAATTTGTGGGTAGGCAGGTTTCCATCACCAAGAGCAAGAACCCATTGACTAAATTTTGCAATTTCAGCCTGCACATTCAGGTCTATATTCGGTGAGGCAAGTCGCATGTTAGTAGTAAGCGTTATAATGTTGACAACATCCCAGAGACGAGAATTTGTAATAGAAGCATTAATAATTTCAGCCCTAGTTCCTCCTTCTATAACAGGTAATGTCTGTCTTAAGTCACCTCCAAGGACTACAACCTTTCCCCCAAAGACTAAATCTTTTGCAGATGGGTCAGCAGCAGATAAGATATGAAATGTTCTATCCACGGCTTCAAAACTTTTTCTATGTGTCATGAGGGCTTCATCCCAAATAATAAGTGAGGTTTGAACAATTAAGTCAGCTAGCATTGTACCCCTCTTAATATCACAAACATTTCGATCATCAACATACAAAGGTATTTTGAAACGCGAATGAGCAGTTCTGCCTCCCGGCAGAAGCAAAGCAGCAACACCCGAAGAAGCAACGGTAAGTACAATTTTTTTTCTGCGCTCTTAAAAACGAAACAATAGCATTCCAGAGAAAAGTCTTTCCAGTGCCACCATATCCTGAAACGAAGTAGAAACCAGGTTTGCCACCCGAAACAGAAGCAACAATTTCATGGAAAGCTTGTAGCTGTTCAGTGTTTAAGTGAGCACAAAGATACGTCGCCTCAGCTTCTAGCTCAGCAACGTTATACGACATTTCTTAGTCAACTAATCTATTAGAAAATGGCGTAGATGAACACTCAGTTTTAGCAGGCAAGTTAAAATCTTTAATATCGGCTCCACGTTTACTAAGTAACAAAGAAATATCTTCTAAAACTATGTTTCTGAGTTCTGAATCAGGAAGAACAAAACTGCGGTTCCGTAGGCAGGTCTGGAAACGGTGTTGAATGTCATTTGCTAATAGATGCCAATTTTTTTCAAAAAGTGCTAGTTCATCTTTAACATCACATAAAAGTAACATAGTGACGAATAGGTGTCTCAGCTGTGAAGAAGATGCCCAGCAGGCTGCTTCGTTTAAGGCCATAAACCACTCATCATCGTTTCCCAGAAGGCCGCGTGCTGCACATGCTTCTTTAAAAGTGGTATGAACAGTTCCATTGTACGTTGTAGAGCATCATAACCTGTGGCACCTTTTACAATCATGAGAAGCATCCGTAGAAAATAACGTTCTCCAGAACTCGGATGAACAAAGTATAAGCGACCTATTTTGAAACCACAGCGTCGGATTCTCCAACGTCTGTCTTTGTCATCCCAAGTAAATCTAGTAGGGAAGTCACAATATGTTAAATCGTGGCCCTCACTCATCATTTGATTAGCAACAAACCATTCAGTTAACATTGACCTTTTTAGCCGTTCCTCCGTGATAATTGTGGCTAGATTTTTTTTTTCGTCCCACGTGACATGGTTTTCACCAGGTAAATGAACAGACATTCTTTCTACAGATGGATAGTGAGCGTGGATGTCAAACCCAAAAACTCTCCAACAGGAATCTGGATCACAGAGGTACCGAACATCTAGGTACTCCTTCACCTTGTCTATAGTTTTGGTTTGAGTATTATGAGCTGTGTCTTGACCCTTTTTAATCCATTCAAAACAAACCTTTGCAAAATCAGGGCCTTTAGTCACATATTTGAACAAATATTTCAACACATGACCTTTATTACAGAATTCAACATTTATATGAGCGTGATATTTTTTCAACGGGGCCATATTATAAAGGACAACATATCTATTATCAAGCTTAATATTTCCCTTCATGACATATCTACCGTTGTTAGGACGACGATATATAGGAAACCCTTGAGGATCAATTTTTGTTTGTTCACAAAAGTCTTTTGGAAAACCTTTCGTACAAACACCATTTTTCATACAGGGGCATTTTGGGTTTCGAGGACCACAAGGACCGTGCATCATATGTTCAGCAACCAAAGCATACCCAAGCGGATCAACCATTGGGTCTGGAATCTCAGCGGTGATGAAGGAATCTATGAAAGAACTTATTGACTCAATACCCCCAGCGAGCCATATAAGCAAATGAGCGTGCGGCAGCCCTCTTTTCTGGAACTCAACAGCGTTCAGCACTTTAAGAAAGCGGGGTAAAATTAAAAAAATGTAGAATTTGTTAGCAAATAGAAGACAACAGGTACAAACAGCACCTTATACTACCATAGATGAACGGAAAAAAAACACTCACCAGCGTTAATCAGGCCGAAAGCTGTGCCATCCTTAATATCAGATAGCATCTCATTTAGTTTCATATGAAAAACGCGTACAACAAGCTCAGCTCGATCAGTATATTTTTGTCCAGGTTCAAGTTTCAACGCTTCTAATTTCAGGCCATTTAGGATTTGATGTAAAAGTCAAGAAGATGTCAGTAGGGCCATAGACTCTGGTTATCGCAACAGCATCATGGAAATTCTGCAGCATATAACGTCTACCACCAACATGGCTCGAAGGAAGATAAGTTCGTTTTCCAATGGAATCACCATCCACAGAACCAGAGGCTACAGCATCAACTATACCCTGGTAATGGTGTGATCTTAATTTACCCTGATTCTTAAGAATCCAATCTAAGTTGTGTTCATCAATCAATGCTCGAGCATCAACCCGACATTGTGACGACAGACGACCACAGCATAAATATGGATTTGGTTGTTTTTTTCTGTAATGGAGCCAGAAACGGAAAAAAATCTTGCATAGTCATAGTCTTTCCTCTAGCAGAGTTTGTAACATCAATACCAACATATGGTATTCCTATCTGGTAACCACGTTCACCATAGGGGAAAAGCAAAGGGTACTGTAAGGACATAAAGGCAGGATGCAGCGATGATATGCGTTGTAAGCGGCCGTCAGAGCACTGGACAATTATATCACGCCTATATGTATCAACAGAGAAGTCACCAACAACAAGAATAGCCAGGCTTCTGGATTGGGCATGTTGTATTGAACAGGGTCACCCTGACGGGCGCCGACAATTTGGATCCCTACATTTTCATTTGGGTTTTCCCTCAAACGATCTCTAACCATTCTAAATTTCTTAACCAATGGATTGTGCTCATCCAGCATACGAAGGAGGCCATTAATAATATCGTGGTCTAAATCGTCATTAATGTTTTCAGATAGGTCCAATGCTCGAATCCTATTTGTCACTTCATTATCCGTGTCATAAATATACAGTTCAGCAAAACGCGGTGGCTCACCTTCACGAGGCAACAAAGAACCTATACGATGATGTGTCTGACCGTTAATACGAAAGACATAAACACCCCCGTTTCTATTTATTTCATGGTCTACTCGTGCACCCATAGAAATGAAATTGAACAGGCAATTGTATTGCCGGATGTGCCTTAAAAACTTTTGAGACCGAGAATCTCCATCAAAGTTAAGAAGGTCATGAAGAACCAAAAGTGGATCTTTGAAAGGTGGGACATACACTTTCCCACCTCTGCAGCAGGCGTAGTATTTAGGTTGAGATCCTCTAACATTAGAGGTGGCAGAAGATCGTTCTTTATACTAGAAAATTGCACCACAATACTCACACTCATAATTAGGAGAACCATGATATGACCTCCCAGGAAACGTTTCTACAGGCAGGAAAGGACGAAGCGCAGCCAAGACAGAGTTTTATTTTAGTTAGTAAGAGTCTTAAAGTAACAAAACAACACTACAACAAACAAGGGAGAGCGTAATACCTTTTAAAAAATTAACATATTCATCAGTGAAGTGTGCGAACTTGTCACTAACAATGCAACCCTGGGTTGGGCCTACCGAACACAATCAAGGACATCTAACCAAATGAGACAAAAGAACAGACCAATTCACAAAACAAAAATAAAGGGACAAGTAAACACTACCTAAAAACCTCCCACATTTATGATCAAGACGCATCTTTCGTCTCTCTCGATAATCCGCGGCGGCGCTGACAGAAGATGAGGTAGGCAATGCTGAGTCCCCTATTAAAAATCACCGGAACATAAACAGAAAACACCCCTCCACGTTAGACGCTACTTCGAATACGGTGCCCATAAAAGAACATTTTTTAGATAAATAAGAATGAGGTGAGGAAGTAGAGGCATCACTAACTTTTCCTTTTATGAGCCATGATCGCACGAAGAGGCCTGAGGAGGGAGCACAGTTCTAAAAAATAATAGGTTAGGAGGTAAGAAGAGAAGAAAATAACTCTGTAGGGATGGCTATATGGCGACGGAAGGCACACGAGGTCCGTAAATATACAGGCAAACAACATAACGAGAACCGAGCTCATGCAATTGTTTCATTGTAGCTCACCAGATTACAGCACTAAATAAACACATGCATCACCCAAGCCTCAACCGAACACAACAGCACATTCATCCATCAAATTGGATGCGTCAAGCACATTCATAAAAAAAAAAAAGCAGGGCTCAACAAAGCAACAGCACGACAAAGCACAGTATGATGGACCAAAAAAAAAGGGAGGAAGACGAGAAGCTAAAAAAGAAACGAGCGTACCTAATGGACGGCAGGCAGTGATGTAGAAGTTCACCAGCAGCAGTAGGAAACAAACAACTTACGAGGATGAACTCAACAAATTCTATAAAAGGTAAGAGACAGCTGTGACGGAACACCTCAAACACACCAAACCACTAAGAAATGAAGTGAAGAAAAAAAAAGGAAAAGAAAAAGCACATAGAACCTACAAAAGTAAAAGGTCAACAAAAAGGAGAACAAAGAAACATATGAACTACAAGAGCAATAGGGCTAAGATGAGCATTGTCTTGACCGCTGGAGAAAACGAGCACCGTCAGACAAGAAAAAACAGAAAAAATAAGCCCAGCAATTTGGAAGATCAAAATATTAAGTGTATCATTCAAACCTCTTTTTTAAAGTTAAACGTGGCATACGTTAGATCAGTCACCAATTATCTAGAAACATTTGTGTTGATCACTCCAGCAAATCGATCGAACTGATCCATACCACCTAGGATTGAAGCCAGCTGAGCGGATGAGGCCCTCTTAGAACAATAATGTTTTTTTTAGAAGATCTAAATCTATAACAGATAGGAAAAGAACCATAACAAGCTATTATTAGAGAAACCTACAGCAATAATTACGTAGGAAATAAACATGAGGCCCTAGAACAAGACATAAAAAAAAACATGGTATAATAGGCAGCACGAAACCAAAAAACATAAACAGAATTAACCAGCTCTACATAAACTAAAACTGTAACCTACAGCACAGACACACAGGTAACACGGTACAGAACCACACATTGAATGTAAACCAAAGAAATCAACAAAATCAGTAATAGATTATGACGGAAACAGGCCGGGAAAGGATCAAGACGACAATTCAATCCTATCATGCACAATTCCTACGGCACACAACAAGATCAATCAACAATATAAAACAACAAATTAGGACGCCCTCAGAGAAGCCAACCACCCGGAAGCCAAAAAGCACGCCGTCAGCCTGTATAAGACAACCATAAAAAAACTGCATCAGCGACACCAAGGAATAGAGGATCGTAAAACATAGAATTCCATGGAAAAAAAGACCAACCTCACTCAAAACCTGCCATGAGCACGAACGAAGCGATGCTGCACCACCCAAAGCGACCTCCGTCCTGCAAACCATCAACAAACGAGCCACATCAGGCAAAAGAAAACCAGGAGAAATAAAACAAAAAGGGGTCAAAACTGTAATCTAATGCAAAAGTAAAAGAAACAGAAAGAGGATAACACCGCACAGAACAAATCAACGACAAATTGAACCGTTGGTATGAGATCAGAGGTAGCTAAGTCGTCTTCTTCGTAGACTCTATCCCCCCAAGTCACCGAAAAATCAGAAGGCACCAACGCCACCCGCTCCGGACCTCCTATCGCCGGCTCCCGCGGCTCCCGTGTGCGCGCACGCCGCTGGACCTGTACCCAACACCCCGTCACCGTCCCCATCCAGCATGACGCCAGGGCACCAATCCGTGCCGGACCTCCTATAGCCGTCTCCCGCGTGAGCGCATGCCGCCGGACCTGTACCCGACACCCCGCCAAGGCATCCCGTCGCCGTCCCCATCCAGCATGACGCCACTGTCCCCATCCACCACCTTCCAGATGAACGGCACCCGACGGCGCCTCAGCACCTCGCTGGCACACAGCGCCGGTTGGGCTAACTCCCCCAAACCCAAGGAAAAAAAGAAACCCAACAAGCAGGATAGAAAACAATCTTACACGAACTGGAACCTAAACCATATCGAACAACGCGGAGCGATTTGACGACATCGCGGCCACCAGCGCAAAGGGGAAAGACAGAGGAAGAAGCAGGGCGCCGTACCTGAGCAGCAAATGCGCGAGAAGGAGCCGAAGGAGCAGAGGAAGAGGAGCCGGGAGTGGAGCGACCAGCAGTAGCAGATGAAAGCGAGAAGAAATAAAGCAGGGTGTCGAAGTCGCCGGACGCGCCGCGCGGAGCGGACGACCCACTCCGTCGTCTTCAATGCGGTGCCAGGACTGGAGCGACGTGCGGAGCGACATGCCGACGCCGCCAATGGGAGAGGTCTGACGGTCGCCGCCGTACGGCACGCTTACAGGCGCCAACGGCGAAGAGACCCGGCGCCTAAAATCACCGTGGATGAGAGATTGAACGGGAACGAGTTAACGGGGTGACGTGGACGCTGGGTTCGTCGCGGGGGAGAGAGCCGGTTCCTGGGGGAAATTTTGTTTAGATCTATCTCGTGTTGTGGAGTTATTCAGGTTTCGACTTCGATGCCCCATGCCGAGTCCTTGTGGCCAAACTGCAGTGGAGTGACTACTGCTCCTTTTTATAAATGTCAATCTCGTATTTCCAGAAGTTAAACATTCGCAACTTTATCACTATCGTACTCCTTCCGTTGTTTTTTTTATTGACTTTGATCAATAATTTTGATCATTCATCTTACTTAAAAAAGTATAAAAATAATAAATATTTGTTAGGATTTGATTCATTGCTAACAGTTTTTTAATTTTAACTTTTAATTTTATATATTTGAATTAATTTTTTAATAAGACGAACGGTCAAAGTCAACGACGACAAGTAAAAAAGAACGGAACTAGTATATCATTAGATCATCTTTAATATATTTTAAGGAAAGTGCATTGAAGGTCCTGAACTATTCGTGTTATGTCACTTAGGGTCCATAAACTTTTGAAGTGGCTATCTAAGTCTCTAAACTATTCGTGGTGTGTCACGTAGATCACTAATCTATTTTTATTATATCAAGATAGGTCGAAATCTTTATTTCAAGGTTAAAAATTATAAAGTGAGTGTTTCAATATGGATTAGTACTTACTGATCATACGCGTGAAGTTAGGATTCATCTTTTTTTTATCATAAAAATCAAAATTAGAAAAATTGACCAAAAATTATTTTTATCATAGTACATAAGGTCAATTTTAGTAAGCGAGCTGGACCTTTCGCTGAACTTCTGTAATACTTCGTTTCCTTCCTTCATCGAGTTCAAAAGGAAGAATTAATTAAATTGCAGACAAAGTAACCAAAGTTTTGAATTAAAGCGAGTGATGAAAATTTATGTTAATCACTAAAAACGAATTGTGTTCATTGGTCCCAAGACATAGCTAAAGAATTCTCGCGAATTAAAAAGTTAGTAAAAATTTGAATTATTAGTTCAAACCTTTAAAACTCAAATTTAAACTTTATTTACTTCCTGAAATCAAGTTTTAGGCTTTGTCAAATTCCTGAGAATTTTTGGGCTCTTCTGAAAAATTCATCACTAGTGGGACCCACTGGTCAGTGGGCCCCACCGGGCAGCCCCTTCCTCTCTTCCTCCTTCTCTCTCTCTGGTTTTCCTTCTCTTTCCCGCGCGCACGCTGCTCCACGCTCCCGACCGAGGCAGAGCGCTTGCGCCACCTGCCGCGCGCGGCCTGCACCACGCGCGTGCGTGGCGAGCGAGCGCGTGTCCACCCCGGCGCGTAAGAGGAGCGCTTTGGCCGTTTCTCTCGTTTCCTCCGCCACCCTTCCTCTGTTTCCCGTTCTCCTTCTCCGCTTCGTCTCCACCGAGCCGCCCGTCGAGCCACCGTGCGCCGCACTCGCCACCAACGCGCCATCCTCCTTCACAAATCGACGCACCCAACACTACTCTTCACTCCCGAGCACGGCTGTCCCACGAAGTTCGCCGGAGCTCGTCGGAATTTCTAAGCGCCGCCGCCGGTACTCGCCGCCAAGGAGCCGCTCCGGTGAGGACCCCCTAGCGTCCCGAGTTCAAGCTATTTTCCTTGCCATTCGTGGTCCCCGTCGCACGGCGAAGCTCATCCCGCCGGCCATTTTCTAGGGCAAAGCCTCCATCGCTGGATTGAGCGCTGCCGCCCGCCATTTTCCTCGGCGAAGGGGGGTCCCCGGTGAACTCCCCGTTACGGTAAGGGACGACGCCATTATCCTCCTCCTTTAGCTCCGCCATGCCGTGAAGGTTCTTCCCGGCAAGGTCTCGCCGTCGATCGCTCGCCGCCGCGACGCCGCGCCATGGCACCGCCGTGCGTGTGCGGGCCGCCCGTCGCCACCGCCGTCGGGTGGCCATCGTGGGTCCCACCCGAGCCAGCCGAGCTCACCGCGGCAAGCTCTGGCCGAGGGTGCCCACGCCGCCGGCCGCCAACGCCGGCACCACCGCCGCTCCCCGCCGGCCGGCTAGGGCTTGGCCCTAGCTAGGCTTTTCCATTTTTCTCTTGTCCAAAAATTCTATTAATTCAACTAGAAATTCAATAAAGCATACAAAATTGATACTTGCTCAGAAAAATATAATTCCAAATCTTCTGGAATCAGTGAAGAGTCTAGTTTTTAATAAAAATATGAAACTTCATTGTTGACAATTAATATTTTTTGGGATTTATTTAATTAACAATAAATGACCTAAAACCCTAGTTAATTAGTTTGCAACTATTAAATTTTAGAAAAATTTGTATAAACCCTAGGTTTAGCCCTGCTATTTAATAGTGTATCGATGGCTCGATTAGGGTTGTTTAGATGCTTCGTAGAGCATTATTTTTGGTTTAGGTCAAAAATCGTTCCTCGGCAAAACCCTAATTTTTTCCTTAATACGCTAGCAACTACTTCAATTTGCAGGAAATTATAATTGCTAATAATACCTTTGTAATTGCATCATGTAGACGCCGACGTAAATGAAGCAGCCGTCGAGGCGGACCTTGCTTTTTCTGAAGACACCGTCGTCGCAGACCAGGAAAACTAACCACAAGGCAAGCCCCGGTGCACTACTGTTTTTGAAGTTTTCTTTTGCAATAGTATATGTGAGTCGTGTGATGTGCATTTAGGTCGACAGGAGTTGAATGAAACCCTAGATGCATATGTTTCCAGTAGTACCTATTTGGAATATTGGTACAGGTAGCCCGATATAGCTGCTATGCTTAGGATTTCTCTTCGGTAGAAGTCGAGCAGATTGGACACTGCTCGCGATATGTTAGGAATTGATTGAAACTTTCACTTTGCTAGAGAATTATTTAGCTGGTTCATGTTTAATGAAAAGAAATCGGGGTCAGACAGGGAATGATAGGAAGGCAACAAACCGGGGTTCTGTATGCGGTAGCTCTGTCTGATCCATGGGGCATAGTTGGTTGAGTATTGAACGTACTGCTCACATGCTGGAATTATGGGAACCAGTAAACCTAGGTAGCCTAGAGACGGCAAAGCTGAACCTACCTTACGGTGTCTGATTGGCGGCGGTCTGGGGTGGACAATGTGTGAACTCCATAGATACCGTCCGGGACGGGTGATCTGGTGGGATGCGGCACTGTTGAGGTAGCGTAAGAGGGAATTAGCTTTGCCAGCGCTTGTGAGAGACCCGACCAATTTATATTCAAGTTTACCAAGTTGACTCGCGGTCCACGCATGGTGTGCGAGAACTCAACCCGATAAAAGAGAATATAGACCCGGCAGTCCCCCGACATGCTTCTCAAGCAATGCCCAAGATCCGAGCACGTCGGCAACGTCACACGTGATTCATCACAAAGGTCACATTAATTAATAACATTAATTTAAAATATTCTTACATACCAAGGTTCATCATAAGTCTTGAAACTAACAAATCAGAGAGCGGAAGCGATTCTAAGGAAGACGATAGTCGCAGCGGTTGCAATGAGAAAACAGCAAAAGATTGCGATGCCCAGCCCACGAACATCGCACATCACGATCACTCGAAAGTCTTGACTACGCCTCGCCCTCGCCGGCATCGGCGGGGACAAAGTAGCCGAAGACCAACTCATCCTCACCTGCAAAAACTTAAACAACAAACGTTGAGTACGAAGGTACTCGCAAGTCTTACCCTGTTGTGGGAATCAGTTCCCGACTCCAAGGATAATGCAATGAGGCTGTAGCAAGGTAAATAAGGTATAGGAAATGGACTCGATTGCTTAAAGCAGAAACTAAGCATATATGAATAAGCATAAAGTAAAAGACTCTGCGGGCATGAACTTCTAATAAACCCAATTCCCCAAGTACCATGTAACAATAACTCATGTATATGCCAACATCCATGTTCCATCCGAACCATGGAAAACAATAACCACATTCCAATCCCATCAACAATATCCCAATTTCCATCATGTTATGTGACAACTCTACGATATTATCCAAAGGACACTGAGCTTGATCATAACCGAGACCGCGGCGGATTCGAACCGATTTTACACCCTGCAGGGGAGTCCAACTGTACCCACACGACTGAGGACCATACGGCTCATGCAACCCGCTAAAGTTACACAAGGGGATACTCATGTCAACCTTTTTCACACTCGTGCCCACACGGTTGGAAAATCCACACGGTGCCGAGTACCACGGCCTCGCAGGCACACGTGAGTCCCTCGTCGAGTGTCACGGCCTCGCAGGCACCCATGACTCCCTCGTTCCACACACCGTGCAGTCATCGGCCAAACGTTGGTACGCAGTGAGATACTCAGCTTGTCTTACCATTATATCGGACATGTGGTATGAACGGAAAGTGCTCAGGCCAAGAATAACACGGCCGGTTCCTAGGTCAACCCAGACGGGGCCTATGGCACACAAGACCTCCATGTCTTGCTGCACTCCTATCCCGCCGTCCAGATTTCAGCTTTTAACACTTTTCAACTTTCACCAACATATGAACTCGCCACAAGTCCATAAGTAATCAAGGTGGTTCCTATACGTGCGAGTGGGACTTACCACTCGACTTCTACCGTGTTATCTAAGCATGGCTAAGCATTTCGTGACTCAAAACAATGACACTCTACCCAGTTTGTCAAGGTGACATATTCAATACCAAGGAGGGGTATATGCAGCAATAATAGGTTTTCCCGACCCTATCACTATGCCCGACTTAATGCATTCCTATACGTAAGCATTCATTTTAAATTAATAAGTAAATTACTTAGGGTAGCAATATGAGGTGCTTGCCTTCAACAGCAGTGGTGGTGTCTTCCTCAGCAGCTTGGTCAACCTCTGGTGCTTCTCCCGCAGTAGCACCCGCGTCACTCTCTGGCGGATCGTAAGCTAATAAAGTAAAAACGCGACGGTATGAGATGCATGCCATGATGCCATGATGCCCAAATGATGCGATATGATGCAGAGAGGTAGCTACTGAGTTTACGAACACAATGCAAAAAGAACGAAGGCAATCGGAGTTCTACAGCTTAAGTTATGACCTAAACATTTTTACAGATTCCGGTTACGGGTTTCCCGGTTCCCGGTTCCGATATCGGGTGGCACACGAATGTCGTTTCGGAAAAATTCCCAAAACACATCACATGTACTGGCTTTACTAAGTGGCTTGGGTTATTATGAGACTAATTTTGAGTGGTTTTGACTCGCGTTAACAGGAACACGAGCCCTCCGATGGTCGTTGCCTGTTTACGACATCGGGAATACCGTAACGGTGCCGTAAAAGTCGTAACGACTTTTCCGGTGAAATTCAAAGTTATGTTACAGGCATGGGACCATTTTTAGTTTAAAGTAGGCTCTAAACTAAGACTTTTGGCTCTGGTCTGGGGTCAAATTGAGTTTCTATGAATTTACTAAAAATCTAACAATGTTCTGTTTTCCAAACTTATAAAATCAGAAACATGTATTAAAACTTATGCAAAATTCATGAAACTTTACAGAGCTACTGCTGGGAACCTAAACTAAAGTTTTTGTTAAAGGTCTGGGGCTTTTGGGTGACTTCCCTAATGCACTTTAAACAAAGGTAGATAACCTAGGGTTTAGGGGATATTCACAGTGACATGCATGCACAATGTTCATGAAAAATTCTGGTAAAATTGCAGGAGATGAATCATGCCAAGACAAAAGTATGGTACAAAACTCAGCCCTAGAAACCTTCTGGAACTTCAATTAAAAATCAACAACAGAAATAATACAATGAATTATTAAAGAAATTCCAGGGACAATTATGAACAAGTGCTTTAACAAAAAATTAACTCATAAATCATGTATTCAAATAAAATTAGGTTTGGCATTTTTAGACTTCTCCATGATTTTCTACACACTATGCATCTTCTGGTTAATTAACAGGAAAATAGGAAATTCAATGGAACAGTATTTCAGAACAGGGGAAACAGGCAGTGCGGTTGCTCCGGTGGGGAATTCGCCGGAGAAGAAGGTTGGGAGGGGGATTGAAAGGTCGTGGAGCTTCACCTTGATCCAAGGAACTGATTTGATAGGGATTTGGGCTACGGGGAAGGCGGCAGGATGGTGGTCGACGTGAGCCTAGAAGCTCTGTCAATGGCGGCCGAAGGGTGGCGTGGAAGAATCTTCCTCAACGGCGGTTATCTGGGGCCAATGGCTCATCAAATAGATGTACCATGGTGAGAGGAACATGCGGGAAGAAGGAATCGAAAAGTTGAGCTACCTCGGTGACGGAATTTGAAAAATGGTGGCCGTCGGCGGTATTGTCGGCCGAGGAGCAGTGTAGCGCTGTTCCGGTGAAATTAGGGCACGGCTGATGAATTCGGTGTTCGGAGAGGTTCAGTGGGTCATGGGGAACTTGATTGACACGGTGGTGTGGCTAGGGAATGGCCGAGTCGAGCTGTCGACGGTGAGGGTGCTCGGGCGGCAATGGCGTGACGGCGCACAGGCTAGGGCAGAACAGAGAAAGAGAAGGGAAGGAAAGGAGAGCCTGAGCTTCGGTTTTGTACTTGAGGAGGAGGAGCCAAGGGAGGTAGAGAGAGCCGGGGTGCACGCGGATTGGTGAGAGGAGCGGTGGCCGGCAATTGGGCGTCGAGGCGGTGCTCTGCCGGAGGTGGTGGCGTGCGGCAGAGAGCAAGGCAGGGAAATGAAGGCGCGCCAGAGAGAGGGAGAGAGTGGAAGAGAGATGGAGCAATGAAGGAGAAGATCTTTGGACAAGATTCACCGATGGAGGATTGAAGACGCGCGCGAGGGATTGGCCGGGCGGTCGGCCGGCGGTTGGCTGCGGCGGCAAGGGTCGGGCGAGTACTGTTCACGGTAAGATTATTTTCAATTCTATTAATTCAATTACCCTCCCTCTTGATATAACAGAAAACCCTAGCTCCCGAGCTCAAAAATTTTTGAAACTTTTTGTGTGCGCTAAGTGATTTATTTGGAACAACTTTTCTTATAGGAAGGTCCACTGAAACAGCTTCTAAAGGTCTGGGAATTTTCAATTAGGTTCTAACTTGTTGGAATTTTAAAGGGGTTTAAACCTTTACCAAAAATTTTCATAAAATCTCCAAAATTCTATTTTAATGTATAGTTAATTGTTATGCAAAAATATTGGGGTAGTTTTATTAATAAAACAAAAGGCTTCTTGAAAGTCGATTAGGGTTTTGCGAAAGACGAAAACTCGAAACCCTGACCCAAGTTCAAAACAGGAAAAGGTCGAATTCAAATGATTGAATCAGTGAGCTCAATTCAAAAGATAAAAGATTGCAACTTTTGGGATGTGACAGATCTGGAGCGAACGGTTGCCACGTGCGGTCTGGGACGCGCACGTGTCGCGTGACCAGGTTAACCCTGCAGGTGTAAATCGTTTCGAACCGCTGACACTCTCAGTCTAGAGTCTACTCAATCTCTCTGTCACATACATTAAGAAGTGAACAACAGAAGAATGATGATTATGGTTGTGATGCTTATACTAATCATTGTTTGTCAACATGATTGTTCAGTCATAGCGCACACTAAAGTTACTTTTCTCGAACTTAAATTGAAGCTAAAACTTGAAAGTTGGAGGCAACTTAGTAAAGCATGTCCTTTTGCAACTATCCTACCCAGAGTCAGCCGTGCATGTCTAGGTGTCGGCTATAGACAGCCTTGTTGACGGGTCAGACTTGCTGAGCTTCTTAGAAGCACATGCTTTGCGACTTGTGGTTTTCAGGTGGGTTCGATGCGACCGGTGGTAGTGGTGGCCAGTTCCGGGAGGAGTCATCCCCTGGCTGGGGTAGTTTCCAGTGGGAGCCGCTTGAGTAGCCGCTGCTTGTGTGTGGCTAGTAGCAAGGTGCCGTTGGGCAAGGCCCTTGCTTTTGCTTAGAGTCAGAGTCGGAGTCTGTATCTTTATCTTCCGCTTTCGCTTGAGAACTGTAATCGTTTCCGCTGTTTATGAAAACTGTTTCGCGTGAACTGAAGACTCTGTAACAACACTAATGTAATATTTTTCTCTTGTCTGTAATCCGTGCTTTTTACTGCTTGTGTGTACCCTGTGAATGTTCGCTTCGACAAACATCGCCCAGAATGGATCCATGGAGGGGGACCTCCCCTGTTTCAGGGGCGGTCCGCCACAGCTGGTATCAGAGCCATTCTGGGATGGGTACGACCTTTTTTAGGGCATATTTCGAAAATCGCGTGCGAGTGAGTAGCGTGCCCTAGTAGAACTAGGTTGTATCAGATGGCAAGATAACCTAGTGTAGGGTCTAACAAAACCCAGTTAGATTCATTTTTCTGTAACGACGCACCTACGCTAAGGTAAGCGGAGGTAAGGTGTGCCGCTCAACTGCGGTGAAAAGTCGAGAAACCCCTGTTGCTTAAGCGACAGTAGCGTTCCGTACCCAGGTGGTATGGAAGGAGGTATTAGGTTTGTTGTAACCTAGTACACCCCCTGGCCGTCTAGGGAGAGAAGCGGACCTCTACCATACAAGGTGTGGTTACGGACCTGTTGCGAATGCAGACCTTCACAACAGTGACGTCTCGTGTCTGTGGCACACGAGAGATGAGTTTGTTCTTCGCGACTTGGGTCTCGCGAAACCCTCTCATACCTCCGCTGCCTGAGGTGAAGTGCAGTTTGTCGCCGCGCAGGGAAGGTCGGACACGTGATCCCCGTACGTGGCCTACTCGGGGCGACCCATATGGCAATGATATGGGTTGTTGTTTTTACTTTCATTATATATATATATATATATATCTATTCAACTGCCTGTGGTGTGGTTTTCTGCAGGTATGCTAACCCGTTCGCGTAAGAATGTGTAGACACAACTGACTTGAGAGATCAATTCTACCACCAACTTAACGTATTAGGTTTTTATTTTTGTGAGGACGTATAGGTCGATGAAAGACTGCATTGCATCGTAAAAATCAAAAGATCACACGAATATTAAAACCTCTAAATCTCAAACCCAAGAACATTAAAATCCTTCAAACTTATACTAAAACCATCTAAGAGCAAACACTCCCATCCGTAACGGTTTAACCGTCGTAACCTTGTTCCAGGATGTAGGTCGCTCTTGCACCAGAGTAAAGTAAATCATTATCTGTCTTTGTATCTGCAGATGTCGAGCAACTTGTTTGAGAATGGTTCGGAGGACTATGGGGTCGAGCACTCAACCCCCACTCGGATGACTCAAGAGTCGGGACGCAGGGGAGTTGTCGAGTTACTCAACCAAACCCTGGAGTTGCTAGGCTATGAAGAGGCTTCTTGGTTCTTCCGGGTCCGGGAGTTCAAACAGCATGGCCTACCTCGCTGCTCAGCCGTATTTACACTACCCGCTCATCCTCACCGAGCCAATGGAGAGATCTGAACCACCACCACAGTTGGTTCGGACGAGACGGAGGCCATTGAGGCCGCGGCTCTCCAAGCTCTGTTGAGGCTATGTGAGGGACACTTAACAGACCTAGCAGACCAGCCAGCGGCGCTGTTCCCGATACGAGACCAGATTGATGGTATCTGGCACCGAAACGTCAAGAATGCCATTGACAAGACTCTCAAGGGAGAGAAGGACCATGTGACTCCACTGTTCACGTTGAGCGTAGCGATGCTCAACTTATATGAGGACACTGTGATGTCAGCCCAACATGACCGCCAGGCTCTGGGACGAGCTCGTAGGGAGCTAGCACGAACCCCAGAGGAAACTGGGAGCATGGGGAGCAGGAACAATGAACTGTGTGTTCGTTGTGATGCCCGGGCGCAACGCATTACCGAGCTAGAGCATCTTGCGACAGCGAGGCTTGCCCTGGTGCATGCCAGGAATGCTGATTGCAACGCCCTGCTGGAGCAGATCCACCAGCTGGAGATTACTCGGGATGAGGCTCTGCAGGCAGTCGAGAACCTCGTTCATGAGAATCACCACCTGCAGCACCATATTGCTGGGCTCTTAGAGGCACACCAACAGCAGCTTTCGCCACCAGCCGGCGAGGACGCGCCTGAGTCAAAGGTGTCTAACCCAGATGTGACGGGCCACGAGTCCGATGAGGAGCAGGGCAGTGGAGGTGCGCAACCCCTTAGGGTTGTGACTCTGTAGGCTCGCTGGTTGGCAACGTGTGTTAGTTGTATAACTGAATGGTGTCTGGCTGGTAGTAGTGTGTTTCGATTGTATCCCTTAGGTGTGGTTTACCATGGTAGCACTATGTTGTAGGCTGATGTAAGTCTGGAGTGCGTGACACTGGGGGTTGTAATACGGGTACCGATGTATTGTCAAGATTTTGGGAATGAATGTAGTTTGTTTTCTATATGCATACTATCTGTGTTACATATGTACATTCTTTTATTGTACCATGGTAAATGTATGTTGGACGACCACACTAATGGAACCATCGATTTGTGAATTGCAGCATGGTGCGAAGCGAGGCGGGAAGTTCACATGGTGGGGAGGAGCAGAACCCACCACCCCCACCAGGTGCTCCCACTCTTGCAGAAGCTATGGCGGCTATGATGCAAAACTCCATACAGCAAGGGGAGATGCTGCGGGCCCTTCTAGAGAACAACCACCAGAACTGGGAACGCTGTGGTCCGCGAGAGAACAGCACTTACTCGGACTTCATGGCGACACACCCTCCCGAGTTCAGGGATGCTAGGGAACTGCTGGACGCAGATAATTGGCTTCGTACCATCGAAGCCAAGTTTGGGCTTATTTGGTGCACTGACCACCAGAAGACTCTATTCGCAGCCCAGATGTTGTATGGACACGCCGGCGCATGGTGGGCCAATTACATCGCCACCCTTCCCTTCCACCTGGTACTGAAGTGCTGTGGGAGCAGTTCAAGGAAGCCTTCCGTGCCCATCATATTCCCGCCGGGCTAATGCAGTGAAAGGCCAAGGAATTTATGGCCTTAACTCAAGGAAACCGCTCCGTCCACGAGTACTCCAGAGCGCTCAATCAGCTGTCACTCTATGCTCCGGAGCAGATCGACAGGGACGAGAAACGAAAGAGCTGGTTTATGGGAGGGCTGGACATTACACTTCAGTCCCGCATGGCCCTGAACCAAGGCGGTACCTTTAATGAGTTCATGAGCAGCACCCTTATCGCGGAAGAGTACCTCGAGAAAGAGCAGCGCGAGAAGAAGCGAAGTGGTGGTGGCTCCTCCAGCGCGTCACCCCCAAAATATCGCTTGGTCTACACTGCGCCTGACGGGAGGAGATTCGGATCGGTTCCTTCGCTGGGGCCGTCCTTCCGTCCGCCGCAGCAGCAGTACCGACCCCCGCGTCACCAGCAGCAGGGCGGAAACCGCGCACCACCACCCCCACCGCAGCAGAATCGGGATGCCCGTCCACCTCAACAGGGCAACCGACCGGGACTCGGAGCTCCATGTTTCACTTGTGGACTCCCAGGTCACTTCGCTCGCGAATGTCCTACCCACAGGTAGGGTAACCCGGGTCGGCAGCAGGGCTCGAGACAGGACCAGTCCAGGGGGCAGAGGGCCACCAGATCGGGTCGAGTAAACTATACCACGACCGAAGACATTGCCGAGGGTGAACCGGTGCTGGCGGGTATGTTCTTACTCTCTGGTCACTCCGCTTTCATTCTGTTCGATTCTGGTGCCTCTCACAATTTCATTAGTCGCAGTTTTGTTGAGGGTAAATACTTCAATACCATCCTCCTAGATCCACCATTTATCATAAGATCACCGGGGGGATGTATCTTTGTCACGGCATGGGTTAAAAGAAACACCACTAAATCTAGGCGGGCGCACCTACCCCACTTCTTTCATAATCCTTGACGGCCAGGATATCGACATCATTATTGGGATGATGTGGATGAAACACCACCAAGCCCTCCTCGACATAGCTAACCGAGTAGTCCACCTAACCTCACCACTCTTCGGGTCCGTATCTCTAAAGTTAGATCACCCCAGATCCACTTCCACACAAATCTGTCATACTGTCGGGAAGAGTTTGGAGGAGATACCGGTGGTGAGAGAGTTTCCGGATGTGTTTCCAGAAGACCTATCGGGATTATCCCCAGATCGAGATGTGGAATTCAAGATTGATCTACAGCCAGGCACGGCCCCGATTTCTCGCAGACCATATAAGGTGGCGCCGAAAGAACTGGCTGAGTTGAAAGTACAGCTGAAGGAGCTATTGGACAAGGGTTTTATACAACCCAGCTCTTCTCCTTAGGGATGTCCGGCATTATTTGTGAAAAAGAAGGACCAATCCCTACGGTTGTGTGTTGATAACCGCCCTTTGAATGCGGTCACAATCAAAAACAAATATCCACTACCCCGCATCGACATCTTATTTGATCAGTTGGCCGGAGCTAAGGTCTTCTCCAAAATAGACCTTCGATCGGGCTATCACCAGATCAAAATTCGACCGGAGGATGTTCCGAAAATGGCATTCTCCATGAGATATGGTCTGTATGAGTATTTGGTGATGTCTTTCGGACTCACCAATGCACCAGCTCACTTTATGTACCTTATGAACTCTGTCTTCATGCCGGAGCTAGACAAATTTGTTGTCGTGTTCATCGATGACATCCTAATCTATTCCAAGACCACGGAAGACCACTCCGAACATCTCCGAACGGTCTTGCAGAGGCTAAGGGATCACAAGCTGTATGCCAAATTCAGCAAGTGTGAGTTCTGGATTGATCGCGTCAAATTCTTGGGCCATGTGGTCTCCTCAGAAGGCATTGCGGTTGACCCAGGGAAGGTACAGATCATTCTTGAATGGGAAGCACCAACCTCGGTCCATAAAGTACGCAGTTTCCTTGAGATGGCAAGGTATTACCAACGGTTCATTCCAAGCTTCTCTAAGATAGCTAAACCAATAATTGAGCTGCTCAAGAACGGCAACCAGTTCAAGTGGACCGATAGCTGTGAGAAAGCCTTCCAGACCCTGAAAAAGCACCTGACGACAGCCCCAGTGCTAGCGCAGCCCGACCTGAGCAAGCCATTTGATGTATATTGTGACGCATCTGGTGTTGACCTCGGATGTGTATTAATGCAAGAGGGTCGAGTGATCGCTTATGCTTCTAGACAACTCCATAAGCACGAGCCAAATTACCCGACTCACGACCTGGAGCTAGCAGCGGTCGTACTAGCACTAAAAGTGTGGAGACACTACTTGTTGGGGAATCTCATGCATCTGTACACCGACCATAAGAGCCTGAAGTATATCTTCACCCAAAACAAGCTCAACATGAGACAAAGAAGGTGGCTTGAGCTAATTAAGGACTATGAATTGGAGATTCACTATCATCCTGGCAAGGCTAATGTCGTTGCAGATGCCTTGAGCAGACATGCTCACTACCACTACCTAGACCAGGGAATTTCCACGGGAAAAGAAGAAGTGGCCCTACGAGTTCTACCTCATGGATCATTGTAGAATCTCGCTCTAATCCCAACCATTAAGGATGAGGTAGCAAGTGCTCAACGAGAAGACAAGGGAATGGAAAACATCAGGCTCAGGTTACAAGATAAAAAGATGCAGTGCTTCAAGAGGATAAGAACGGGTTGTTATGGTTTGAGGACAGACTGGTAGTTCCAAAGAGTCTTGTGCTTTGAAGGAAGATTATGGACGAGGCTCATCTGTCCAAATATTCCATTCATCCTGGTAGCAATAAGATGTATCAAGACTTGAGAAAGAAATTCTGGTGGACAAGGATGAAAAGGGAGGTGCAAAATATGTGGCCAAGTGTGACACATGCAAGTGAGTCAAGGCGGATCATTTGAAAAAGCGCGGACTCTTGCAACCCTTGAGTGTTCCCGCTTGGAAATGGGAGGATCTGAGCATGGACTTTATAGTTGGGCTACCCATGACCGCTCGACGCCATAACTCCATCTGGGTAGTCGTGGACCGTCTCACAAAGTCCGCTCATTTCATACCGGTGAACACCAATTATCGAATGAAGAAGTATGCAGAGTTGTACATTGCTCGAGTCGTCAGCCAACATGGGGTACCAAAGACCATCATCTCCGATTGGGGAGCCCAGTTCGTTGCTAGGTTTTGGGAGCAACTACATGCGGCTTTGGGTACCAAGCTAATAAGAAGTTCCGCGTACCATCCCCAGACTGACGGACAGACTGAGAGGGTCAATCAAATTTTGGAGGACACGTTGCGAGCCTCAGTGCTAAATCATGGAGGGAATTGGGATGAGTACTTACCCCTGACAAAGTTTTCTTACAACAACAGCTACCAGGGAAGTATTCAGATGTCACCCTTCGAGGCGCTGTATGGTCGGAGTTGTAGGACTCCGTTGAACTGGTCCGAGTCGGGTGAGAGGGTAATACTCGGACCGGACCTAGTTCAACAAGCAGAAGAGAAAGTGAGGTCCATCCGATCTAACTTGAAGGCCGCCCAATCCCGACAGAAAAGTTATGCAGACAAAAGACGACGGCCCTTGAGCTTCGAGGTGGGTGATTCTGTGTATCTGCGGGTCTCGCCTACCAAAGGAGTACAACGATTTGGGGTGAAAGGCAAGCTGGCTCCGAGGTACATTGGTCCATTTCCCATCCTGGAGAAGTGTGGACCGGTAGCGTACAAGCTAGAATTGCCAGCTCACTTGTCAGGGTTGCACAATGTTTTTCACGTGTCACAACTGAAGAAGTGCTTAAAAGCCCCATCAGACAAAACTGTACCAGAAATGAAAGGGTTACAACCGGATCTGACTTACTCTGAGAAGCCTATCAGGGTACTCGACGAGAAAGAACGAGTCACCAGAACCCGGACCATCAAATTTTGTAAGGTGCAGTGGAGCAATCACTCTGAGGAAGAAGCCACGTGGGAATCCGAGGAATTCCTTCGTCCACATTACCCTGAAGTCCTTCCACCATAACTAGGTACCACCAATTCATTCCACCTTGTTTCTAAATCTCGGGACGAGATTTCGTTTAGGGGGGAGGGTTGTAATACTTCGTTTCCTTCATCGAGTTCAAAAGGAAGAATTAATTAAATTGCAGACAAAGTAACCAAAGTTTTGAAGATTAAAGCGAGTGATGAAAATTTATGTTAATCACTAAAAACGAATTGTGGTCATTGGTCCAAAGACATAGCTAAAGAATTCTCGCGAATTAAAAAGTTAGTAAAAATTTGAATTATTAGTTCAAACCTTTAAAACTCAAATTTAAACTTTATTTAGTTCCTGAAATCAATTTTTAGGCTTTGTCAAATTCCTGAGAATTTTTGGGCTCTTCTGAAAAAATCATCACTAGTGGGACCCACTGGTCAGTGGGCCCCATCAGGTAGCCCCTTTCTCTCTTCCTCCTCTCTCTCTGGTTTTCCTTCTCTTTCCCGCGCGCACGCTGCTCCACGCTCCCGACCGAGGCAGAGTGCTTGCGTCACCTGCCGCGCGCGGCCTGCACCACGCGCGTGCGTGGCGAGCGCGCGCGTGTCCGCCCCGGCGCGTAAGAGGAGCGCTTTGGCCGTTTCTCTCGTTTCCTCCGCCGCCCTTCCTCTGTTTCCCATTCTCCTTCTCTGTTTCGTCTCCATCGAGCCGCCCGTCGAGCCACCGTGCGCCGCACTCGCCACCAACGCGCCATCCTCCTTCACAAATCGACGCACCCGACAGTACTCTCCACTCCCGAGCACGGCCGTCCCACGAAGTTCGCCGGAGCTCGTCGGAATTTCTAAGCGCCGCCGCCGGTACTCGCCGCCAAGGAGCCGCTCCGGTGAGGACCCCCTAGCGCCCCGAGTTCAAGCTATTTTCCTTGCCATTCGTGGTCCCCGTCGCACGGCGAAGCTCATCCCGCCGGCCATTTTCCAGGACAAAGCCTCCATCGCCGGATTGAGCGCCGCCGCCCGCCATTTTCCTCGGCCGAAGGGGGGGGTCCCCGGTGAACTCCCCGTTACGGTGAGGGACGACGCCATTATTCTCCTCCTTTAGCTCCGCCATGCCGCGAAGGTTCTTCCCGGCAAGGTCTCGCCGTCGATCGCTCGCCGCCGCGACGCCGCGCCGTGGCGCCGCCGTGCGTGTGCGCGCCCCCCGTCGCCACCGCCGTCGGGTGGTCGTCGTGGGTCCCACTCGAGCCTGCCGAGCTCGCCGAGGGTGCCCGCGCCGCCAGCCGCCGACGCGGGCAGCGCCGCCGCTCCCCGCTGGCCGGCTAGGGCTAGGCCCTAGCTAGGCTTTTCCATTTTTCTCTTGTCCAAAAATTCTATTAATTCGACTAGAAATTCAATAAAGCATAAAAAATTGATACTTGCTCAGAAAAATATAATTCCAAATGTTCAGAATCTGTGAAGAGTCTAGTTTTTAATAAAAATATGAAACTTCATTGTTGACAATTAATAATTTTTGGGATTTATTTAATTAACCATAAATGACCCAAGACCCTAGTTAATTAGTTTGCAACTATTAAATTTTGAAAAAATTTGTATAAACCCTAGGTTTAGCCTGCTATTTAATAGTGTATCGATGGTTCGATTAGGGTTGTTTAGATGCTTCGTAGAGCATTATTTTTGGTTTAGGTCAAAAATCGTTCCTCGGCAAAACCCTAATTTTTTCCTTAATGCGCTAGCAACTACTTCAGTTTACAGGAAATTATAATTGCTAATAATACCTTTGTAATTGCATCATGTAGACGCCGACGTGAACGAAGTAGCCGTTGAGGCGGACCCCGCTTTTTCTGAAGACACCGTCGTCGCAGACCAGGAAAACTACCCACAAGGCAAGCCCCGGTGCACTACTGTTTTTGAAGTTTTCTTTTGCAACAGTATATGTGAGTCGTGTGATGTGCATTTAGGTCGACAAGAGTTGAATGAAACCCTAGATGCATATGTTTCCAGTACTACCTATTTGGAATATTGGTACAGGTAGCCCGATGTAGCTGCTATGCTTTAGGATTTCTCTTCGATAGAAGTCGAGCAGATTGGACACTGCTCGCGATATGTTAGGAAATGATTGAAACTTTCACTTTGCTAGAGAATTATTTAGCTGGTTCAGGTTTAATGGAAAGAAATCGGGGTCAGACAGGGAATGATAGGAAGGCAACAGACCGGGGTTCTGTATGCGGTAGCTCTGTCTGATCCGTGGGGCACAGTTGATTGAGTATTGAACGTACTGCTCACATGCTGGAATTATGGTAACCAGTACACCTAGGTAGCGTAGAGACGGCAAAGCTGAACCTACCTTACGGTGTCTGATTGACGGCGGTCTGGGGTGGACAGTGTGTGAACTCCATAGATACCGTCCGGGATGGGTGATCTGGTGGGATGCGGCACTGTTGAGGTAGCGTAAGAGGGAATTAGCTTTGCCAGATCTGGAGCGAACGGTTGCTACTTGCGGTCCGGGACGCGCACGTGTCGTGTGACCAGGTTAACCCTACAGGTGTAAATCGTTTCGAACCGCTGACACTCTCAGTTTAGAGTCTACTCAATCTCTCTGTCGCATACATTAAGAAGTGAACAACAGAAGAATGATGATTATGGTTGTGATGCTTATACTAATCATTGTTTGTCAACATGATTGTTCAGTCATAGCGCACACTAAAGTTACTTTTCTCGAACTTAAATTCAAGCTAAAACTTGAAAGTAAGAGGCTACTTAGTAAAGCGTGTCCTTTTGCAACTATCCTACCCAGAGTCAGCCGTGCATGTCTAGGTGTCGGCTGTAGACAGCCTTGTTGACGGGTCAGACTTGCTGAGCTTCTTAGAAGCTCACGCTTTGCGACTTGTGGTTTTCAGGTGGGTTCGATGCGACCGGTGGTAGTGGTGGCCAGTTCTGGGAGGTGTCGTCCCCTGGCTGGGGTAGTTTCCAGTGGGAGCCGCTTGAGTAGCCGCTGCTTGTGTGTGGCTAGTAGCAAGGTGCCGTTGGACAAGGCCCTTGCTTTTACTTAGAGTCAGAATCGGAGTCTGTATCTTTATCTTCCGCTTTCGCTTGAGAACTGTAATCGTGTCCGCTGTTTATGAAAACTGTTTCGCGTGAACTGAAGACTCTATAACAACACTCATGTAATATTTTTCTCATGTCTGTAATCCATGCTTTTTACTGCCTGTGTGTACCCTGTGAATGTTCGCTTCGACGAACATCGCTCAGAATGGATCCCGGGAGGGGGACCTCCCCCGTTTCAGGGGCGGTCCGCCACAGCTTCAAAGAAAAATGATCGGTTTTCATTTTTTAAAACCCCGATCAAATTTTCTGGTGCATGTGCAATACACGTACGTGTTAATCCATACTAGAACGTCCACATCATATTTTCTGATCTTCATAGAAGATTTGGACCTAGCTTGATACATAAAAATAGTTTAGGGACCTAGATGGTCACTTTAAGAGTATATGAACCTATGTGACACAATGCGAATAGTTCTGGGGCCTCCAGCGTACTTTACTCATATATTTTTATAATAAATTTATTAGAAGGTTCAAATATTAATAATATTTTTTATATATCTATCAAAATTAAAAATGTTTGACTCACACGCATCTTAAATGGACACTTTCAGTGAGACAGAGGGAGTAATACTATGTTTTGGAGGTGGACACGAGAATTAAGAAAAAATAATAGATGTAGGTGCACATAAAAGAAAATGAGAGAGATAAAGATAGAGACGTATTAAAAATGAGAAAATATACATCAGGAACGAGACTGTCAAGTATTTAAAAAAAAACTTAAGATGGCTAAAGTGTTAAGTATTTCGGATGAGGAAGGAGTAATATACTGCCACGGTGTAAAATTCAAAGCACGCACGCAGTTGAAAAGAATAGTCAAATATAACCTTTGTATTTTTATTGTTGACGTTTTTTAGTACAAATTGGTACTAGAAAGTGTCAACAATTAAAAAAGGAGTAGTAAGCGTGAGTGATAGTACCGGACAATTGTACACGTGCATGCAGTGGGTCAAGTTGTTTCGCCCAAAAAAGAAAAAAGAAAGTGGTCAAGTTGCTTCGCGAAAAGAAAAAGGTGGAGGTGATCCACGTCAATGCGATTAACGTGGGTTGTGGTTAGCTTGATGCAACATTAGCACTGACCCACCAAACCCAGTTCTTGACCCAAAACATAGAGGGCAGATGGATAGTACTACTACATTGATAGTCGTGCATGGTTATCACAGACGCTGAATCCGTTACACCAATTTTTGATGTTTCGAATGCTTCCTCCGGTGGAGAGTATTTATCAAAATATCATAAATCAAAACGCTGGAGTGTTGAAAGAATTAATAGGTGCTTCGTTTCTCCGGCACATCTTGTGGGCACCAGCCAAAAAAAAAAAAAAAGAACGAAGCCAATTCATGCGTCCATAGGTCTAGAACCCCACGCCTTAACCACTTCAATCAGCGAACAAGCTTGAAAAGGTAGCGTATTCAGTGTAGTTATTACATCTTGATATGCGAGATGTCTAAAATGATTTGTTTCGAGGCCTTGGAGGAAATAGTATCTCTGGTTCACAGACAGCAAGCTCCCTCAAATAAATACGAAATATAATTTAATTCCTAAAAACAAATGCTAGTTACGAAAAAGTGGTGAGATAGACAAAAAAAAAAGAACACATACACATGCTGCTTAGGTCAAAAGGACTTTTTCCAATCCTATATACTAGAACCTTTTAATTTAGGGGAAATTGGTTGAAGGACACGCCAGTATATGTATTTTGTAATTACGACAGTCTTTATTTTGAAGACATTGAGAATCAAGATAGAATTAGGTAACTACAAAGGTCATAAAGTTGTAAAATACCATCCTATGTGAGGATGACACGCGTTGGGTCTACTCCGAATGTCATAAGCATATGATGGTATTTTGTAACTCTATATTTTTTAACGATGGTACTATTCAAAAAGATTGAGAATCAATGATATTGGTCTTAGAACATCGAGAAAGAGTCCCATAATATCACCATGATATTGGGTAGAAGTATTTATCCTAGGAGCAAGGTATCTAAGATCACTGCTTGAGTCGTCCAACTTTCTCATATTCATAAGAAAAAGGAGGAGCCTCGTTCGGTCTGCATTGTTGTAACATTGTACACGGTAGCATTTAGCTCTCGCAAATCAACAAATTATGTTCAGAGACAACATATTGAAAATTTCGTCAACAGAGTAACAATTCAAAGGCAGACATGAGAGAGGAGCTACCCTTTTCGGGCAGAGTGGTTCGGGTTCACCACCATTTTGCTGCAGGGAATCAATCTTCGGTCATGTCAAATATATCAGGCTTTACAGTTACTACCACACTACACACGTGCTGATGTACAAATCATCAATAGTCAGCAGTTCATTCGCATCAGTTGGGGGTTGGGACGTTGGATGACTAAGCCTTCACAAAATAGCCAAAACCACCAAATCAAGTTAGAGGCAGCTTCTTCTCAGAAACATCAAGGCCAAGGTCTTAATGATACACATAGTGCGGCGGTGATGGCGAATCCGTGTCGCTCCTGACGTGAATCCCCTCATGATACTGGTGGCTGCTCCTGACATGGCTCTCCTCATGGTAATATGTCGTCTCGAGTGTGCTCCTGAGGTGAGCCTCCTCGATATACTGTGATGAGTTCCTCACATGGCCGTCCGAGTGATGCTGGTGCTGGTTCTGGGCTTTATCGATTCGCACCTCGATGGTCTCCTCCTTCTCTGCGACCTCGAAAAGACGGAAAATGGGGTGCAGATAAGCATTAGCCAAGTAGGACTTGAGGTTAAGGTTAGGCTCTGAGGCACGCTCCATATTGTCCTTCTCCATTGCTTCCTGACAGAACAAAATAATAACAACAACATTGCAAATATCAGTCATTGTGCCTCTCATACATATATAGCGGCAGAGAGATAGATGTTTGCTGAAATGTGGCTGACCTCTAGAGGATACTTCCGGAACGCGGGTTCGAACCGACTTTTGCAGTATTTGTGGAACCATATGGTCAGCAGTGGTAGGAAGATGAGCAAAGGGGTGGAGTAGGCTGCTTTCTTTGTGCCCAGCAAACCAAACAGAGTCAGATGGGAGATCAGCAGGCTCGCTATTATCCGGGAATGCACCTGTGGCCAAAATGCAGCAGCGCTCTCGTATTCCTGATTATACACATTGATGATCTGAAACCAGCAGCAATAAACCAAGAGGAGCACAGGTTAGTGGAGGTGAGTGAAACAGGATGCAACACTACAAACGTCATAATCACTAGTAGGAGATTAGCTGAGACCTGGTGTCTGTAGACAAGGAAAGCAAAAGCAAAGAAGATGACTATGAATGGAAGGAGAATCGGTGTGACTACAGCGTAAACGAGCCCAAGCAGGAAGTACAGCTGCAAGGATGGAAGGTTTTCTCCAAGTCCGATGCTGCCAGGATCCATTGCCTTCTCCCTATCCCTTTCCGTCTTCACGATGAACATGTTCTTCAAATGGTATATCACCAATGGCTTCACTCGGAGAATCTCGTTAGCGATACCAGCCCAGCCATCTACCATTATGTACGTCATGAAGAATGTAGCCTTCATGGGGATGGCTACACCGATGGTCCTTGGTATTCTGCATAAATAAGATGTTTTTTTTAGTCTATGACCACATCAAAACTCAATTCATTTCACATCTTTGAGAAATGAAGCAGCAGCACTACTGAAATTTCCATGTTTTGCATAATAAATTGAATAACAAGGAAAGGTATATAAAATATGTGGAAAAGATGAGTGTGAAGAAATTTACTGGGTAGGAGATTCGTGGAGAAAAGAGTATAATTGTTCAAATGCTGTGCCAGCGATTATGCTTCCAAGGAACACATTCACTAGCATGAAGTAATAATATTTTGAAGCAGTCCTCCTTTCCAGTGATGATAAAGAGACATAGCCTTCAGCTTTTGACATAATCATCAGAACAGTAGGGAGGATATAGAGAAAGAGCTTCAAAGCCAGACCAGGAAGAAAACCCTGTAGGAAGGACTTTACCACTGGTCTGCAAATTATCAAACGAGAAAGCATATAGTAAATTGCTAGTGAAATGGAACTATATGATCTAAGTAACGCTGAAAGAGTTGATGGAATCAACAGGAGAAAGAAGCCTTACACTTCTATTACTGGCCTCAGAAAGGGAGCAACTTTTTCAAGACCCTCAAGATTGGCAAGTGATTGCACAAACGTAATCGGTATCATGTAGAAGAATATTAAAGCAAAAACCGCAACAGATATTAGGAACCTCCGGACACTGAGGGAGAAAAATGGGATGGCAAGGTTTGGCCAATAAACATCCCGAGGCTCAGGAGCCCAATCTGTTAGCCATTGGGTCGGGTTCTTTGATTGCTGTGTCTGTGCACATACCGCAGCACCCCATCTTGAGTCAAATGTCACAAAGGAAACTGGCATTACAGCTTTTGGGTCACTCAGAACTTTCTGACGCTCGGATGCCATCTGAAAATATCAGAACGACAGACAACATTTATTAAATGGTTAATAACATCACCAAGAACTCCTCCTTGCAATGTAAAATGTTTTGTGCATGTCATTGATGAGAAACCATCACATCAAGGATTGCAGACCCACCCTCTTCTCAAGCTCACTGATTCTGGCACTGTAGTAGTCGATTTGGTCCACCTCCCTGCCACAGAAACCAAAGCATCCTGTCTGCAATAAGATAAGCATCAAAATACTTAGGCATTAATTGAAGAACTAAGAAAGCATGCAAATGAAAGAACAAGCCGGATTGATGTGGATACCCGTCCAATTGGTTTTCTTTCAGGGTGCCTTTCATACTTCAGCTGGTAGTAATCCAACCAGTTTTGGAGCCTCTCTCTTTTCTTAACAAGTTTAGCGTATTGGTTTGCATTGTAAACAGCCTGATTGATAAGGTTATCTTGTACTTAGAACATTTGTAAAGGTTGGTTTAAAATGACACAGGATTAAGCAAAGGAGAGGATCGTATACCTGCTGACCGAGATAGTGATCTGGATGGTTTCTACGGAAGAACTCGTCCACCGTTTCAGATGTTGAATGGCTTGAAACATGAGGAATGTTTCTAACAATCACCTGTCATTAAAACAATCTTAAATTGCAACGCAGAACCAAGGATCACAATTGAAAGTATTCACAACCAGTAGCATTCCATCCAGAGAACTGAAATTCGGATATTGACAATATAATTTACCACAAATGACAGAGCTAGGTCATGATGGCCTAGTTATAAAAGGACTGAACATATCATAGTAGCATTATTTATCAATGTACTTACAGTGAACTGCTCAGCACAGCGCTTCTGAGAAGCCAGGAAATGCAGTCTCATAAATGCCACATTGTTATATTCTTTGAACAGCATAAAGCATGTCCAAAATGTGAACACATATAACATTAAAAGATGAATAAAGAATCTGAAATGAAAATCAACGGAGTGGTCAGATTGTTTAAAATCCATCACAACAAAAAACTTGCAGTGGCACCAATGTAGAACAAACTGAAAACAGTGAAAGAAAGGGTGCTGTATTACTATACAAGAACAATTAAGAATGTGTGTCCATAAGTTTCTTACCTGTTTGATCCAGGGCTAACATTTGATATAGAAAGCTTATCAATATCACTGAAAACAACTTCTTTTCTTAGATTGAGCAGCGTGCCACCGGACACATTGACTGGAACAAGAACCAGTAAAGCAGCAAGCGTGATAGGCAAAAATATCTTGAGGCTGCCAAGCAGATGACAAAGAATGTGTTAGCACACAAAAGAAAAACTGCATCATCATCATGTATGATACATACTGTACAAAATATCAGACTCAGGTGATATTAAATGCGGATCGTGGATCCATCTTTTGTAGTGCAGTAATACATATATCCTCCCGAATAAGGGGAGAAAAAAAACTTGAACTGCAGGGAGTATGACAGCCCCCAGGCATTGCTTTAGAGAAGATCTCTCACGCAGATTAAGAAAACCCCCGAACCTCCTTTCCTCCACCCTTACACAGCGGCACCGTAGCCCATGTGAGTGTGGGCCGGGCCTTAGACCTGTGCTTTGGCACAGAGGCGGACGAGGTGATTTTTTCAACCCCAACTTGAAATTTGCATCAGGACCTGAGGAGTGCCGCTTAAGCTCCCTGACCAGACTAGAAGCAAAGGGGAGAAAAGGGGAAGAGTTCTTGCCACTAGAACTATGGTTGAACTGATGCACATGTGTAAGGCTAAACTTCCACTAGAAGCTTGAGATTTAATTAGTTGCAGAACACGTGATGGTGAAACTATTCTTTGTTCAGTCTATGGCAGTAGAGACGAGGTAAGAGCGCCGGTGAAGTTTTGGAGGGTTCTGACGTCAGGCCACAGTTGCAGTCTGAATAGGGAAACCTTTTGATGGAACCTTTTCGTCCGAAATTCCCTAACTACCGAGAAGAGTATTTCCAGTTGTGAAATCCGGTCCCTGCAGCTTGAGAAAGAATCGGTTGGTGCCACTACAATCACAGCGACAACGACTGCGAGTCTGCGACGGGATAGTGGTGGTGTTTACTGCGCGAGCGGAGCACTACCAAGAATAGTATAATAATAATGTAAAACCAAGGAACTTTGTACGCGTTCCTGGAAGAAAGCCAAAGATCGTGCGCCGGTGATTTATTAATTTGGCGACACCGTTTTCAACGCAGGACCGAAGTCTAAACTGGCCAGGACGTGCTAATCACAACATAATCACCAACTCTGTCATCAAACACAAGCAATTGGCAGGATAAGAAACCTTCGTGCATTTTTTACACTATATGCGGTCTCCAGAACACCTGAATACTGACTGTAGGGCGCCGTTCTTTTGTTGTGAAACGATGAAACGTGCGGTGCTCATCGTCTCCAAAAGGATAAAAAAAAAAAAAAGGTCGCATTTTTTAACATGGAAACAGGAAGTTGCAGAAAGGAATGCTGGATCGACACGCAAACCAGCGTGCATCCAGCCAGGCAGGGTTGGCATGAATTCATTTCGGTTTCCAGCCCAAGCAAAAGATATGGTAAAAAAAAAAAAAAAGCTAATCTTGCGGCGGTTACATTTGGGGAGAGGGGAAAGAATGGGCAGGCACCGATCGACAATTTCACCCCTAGCAAGTTTGCCAAGATTTTTATTCTTTTTTTTAAAAAATAAAACAAAACAATGGCGCATCAACTGCGCACACAAAACACAAACAGAATGACGAAAAGGTTGGGCCCTGAATTAGGCTGCCTAGAGTAGAGTACTGGCGAGAACAAGCACTAGATGCTGCATTATACTACTCCGGAGTAAGTAGTACTAGTAATTACTAGCAGAGAGCAGAAGACGGCGAGTTACCCGAGCGTGTAGATTCGCAGGTACACGGCGGAGTCGAGTCCTGCGTGCGCGACGAGCTCGTCCTCCGTCATGCGGAGCGCGCCGGGCACCCATCCGAGGAACCTGACGTACGTGCAGAGGTTGAGGTTGACGAACCTCCGGACGGCGGAGGAGCCGGGGTCGTGCGCGCGCTTCCCGGCGAGGTAGAGCTTGGGGAAGTAGACGCGGTCGTTGACGGGCTGGATGCGGAGCACGGCGAAGAGGACGAGGAAGACCAGCGCGCCGAGAATGTTGATGAAGGCCGAGACGCCCAGGTCCGGCAGCGTCGCCATGGCTGCTGCTGCTGCCCCACCCCACCAGGCAGGCTCTGCTTCGGCTGCGGCGCACTAGCCCTGAATTCGGCCTCCCCCTCCTCCTCCTCTTCACCGAATCGGTGGAATTGGTAGTACAATTGTACTAGTCGTGCCGCTACTAGCAGGGAACGGGGAAGGAAGCCGGCGCGAGAAATTAAACGCCGTGGAGGGAGATGGAAATGGAGGAACGCGCCGCGGCGGCGGTACTGGTAGTGGTGTGGTGTGGTGTGGTGTGGCTGTGCTTGTGCAGTCCAGTTGGTTACAGCCGGTTTGTTCGCCTGTTTGTCGCGGACTTTTGAAGAAGTAGGTGCATGTTTCTTCTTCTCCCGAGGCTGGCTGGGGCCCCCGTTCCGGTGTCCGCGGATATGATATGCCCTGCCCCTCCTGTTAGAGACCAGGGACGCGCTCGTCGAACATGGAAGGAAGCTTTTGGAACTTCCCACTCACATGCGCGACGTGCGGACAAATCCGTCCGTCCGTCCGACTCACTCACGGGCTCCCTCCGGCCGCTAATTACGCGGCGGCTTGTTGGTTAGTAGTAGTTGTTAGCAGCACCGCCGACGCAAGGAATGTACTGTATGTATGATTAGGCGGAGGGAGAGGGAGGGCAGCACCAGCAAGGAATGAACTCTCGGCTTATCTCTTTTTTCTTCTTCTTCTTCTTCTTCTTCTTCTTCACATACAGATAGATAACGCATCGCGTACACGCCACAGCCAGTGGATATGTATGTATGCGATGATGAACAGATCAGACGCCGGCAGGAAAGGGGAACCCAGGTTGCCGGACCATGTGCTTAGCTTTGGCAGCACTAGCAGGCTAGCAGCAATTGAATTCAAGGCCAGGCTGCACCTGCAACGCAAACAAAACAGGGCTTCATTTTTTTTTCTTCCTCGCCTCTCTTCCTTGTGGAACGGACAATGGAGATTGGATTGGAGAACGACGACGAAACGGTTGGTGCCTGCTGGTCTGGCTCGGACTTTGGACCGGCCTCAACCGTGAACGCGAACGTCGTCACATGGTCATCGGAGGCCGCCGTCTCTCATCCTCCCGAGGAGAAAGAGCCAATATAATAGATTGCGAAACATGGACGCAGCCATCACTCTCTGTCACCGCATCCTAGAAACTCCAACCAGCCATATACATATACTGCAATACGGTATCAAAAACAAGAGGAAGTAACTATGCTTCTTGGGCCGACCAGTCCATCACTGCTTCGTTAGCCCAACAGGCACACAAAAAGCCATTGCCCATCAGGAGAAACAATGCTGCGCGCTACAACTAATAACAAAATCTCTGAGCAACTAGTATGAGCAGCGGGCTGCAAACTATCATAACAACGGTAGCTACAACAATTCCGTTAGTTTATTGAAATGTTACTACAGATTGGCTTCAATCTCCTCCAGCGTGAGCCCTTTCGTCTCCGGGACAATGAAGAATATGAAGACGAGAGACGCCACAGCAATCACGCCGAACCCACAGAAGAGCAAACCCGTTCCGATCAAATCCTACATCATTATATATACGGTGCAGTTATTAACAACCAAGTCACTTCATACCTCTTGCAGATTGCAACACAACTCAACTCCTCTGGCAGTAACAACAGGACAGGGTCGTACCTCCAGTGGAGAGAAAGCAAAGGTGACCAGCGCGTTGGATGCAAAATTTACAAGAACAGCAATGCTCAGTCCACGGCCTCGCAGCTTCAACGGGAATACCTCCGAGATCATGAGCCAACCAATTGGACCAAATGACAGCTGCACAACAAGTTTCCATCATCAGAATATCAAATAAATTACTCATCAATTATGAAGTACAGCATCATATACTTAAATGTTGGTGCAGGGCAAGCGATTCTACTGATTCACGAAGCCCAGTGGACAGCTCTCAAATAAGATATGTGCAGTACAAGGAGAAAAAGGTACCTGATAACAGCCGACATATAGTAGAAGTGCTATTACAGCCACATAAGAAACATCCTTCAGTAAAGAGTAGTACGAGGACAGCAAAAACAAGGATACGGCCTGAAAATTCAGTAACCTTTGCACTTAGCATCATCTCTAGTGAAAAATTGTACTATATTAAAATGCCAAATGGATTGTCAAGTTGATCAATGTTATCAACATGAAAGTAGACTTACAATTCCACTGACACCTCCAATGAGTAACGGTCTTCTGCCAAGTCTGTCAACCACAAGGACTGCCACTCCAGTCATGATCAACTACAGTAATGAAAAAACCATCACAACATTAAATAACAGTAACTCTATATTTTGGGTCACCATGGGTGTAAATCATGTTTAGAAACAGTAAGAGCGGGTTTTCTCCAGTAACATGTGTAACCTTAAAAAGGAAGATACATTATGATTCGGAGCAAAATATATTTTTGCTACCTATGCAAATGAAGTTATATAGCGAATTTCTGCAAAACACCTTTTGAGGCATCTATGGATCAGCTTAGAGTTGCAAATCTCACATTTGTATAGTTCCAAAAAATCTCATGCTAGGATCACAACTAATTTATACCTTCAGTATGCCAAGAAGAATGGACACACGAGTGGCATCAGATGCTCCAGAGAAACCAGCACTCTGGTTACAGAGAGTGTTAGCTATGAGTAATACAAAATAAAAATGAAACAGAACAATGAAAACATTTAAACAGTCCTGCCAGTGCAAGCTACCAATGTGCTTTTAAACCCCTATATTGGGATTCATTATAGAAGTTTCAACATGAATAAAACTTCCATTTAGAGAGATTTTTAACAAAACTCAGACATGTTTTAACTGAATATTTCCATCTAGGAGACCAACTGTACGTCTGTACCTGAAAGATTGTAGCAGCATAATATAGCACGCTCGGTTGACCAGTGACCTGGCATAAACAAAAGGCAGGATCAGATGAAATAACACAAGAATTTCTCCATAGAAAAGAACACCCTCATATCATGGAATCTGTTAATAGAAGCAAGCCAGTAATACATGATGAATGAGAGATATAGGAGATAAACCTGCTGAAAGAACACCAGACCGCATCCAATTATCATCGCTTTAAGACATTTTCCTTGAAATATCTCACCAAAGCCAACTTGTTTCTCCTCATCAACATAAGAAAGTTCTTCTAGAATCAGGTTAATCTGATCCGAGACCAAATCAGGTGATGCTTGACCCCGCAACCGACATAAGCAGCGGGTCGCATATTCTTTTGCCTCTGGAACATTTCCCTTTCCTTGTATGGCACATAACAGGAGCCACCGAGGTGAGCAGGGTAACCAGCACATGCCAACTCCCATTATGAGACATAATGGTGTGCTGGTGGCATACATGTAACGCCATCCAGAAACCACTTCAACATAGAAATTTCCTGCAATATAACCAAACTGCAAAAAAGGAATGTAAATAAGCAGTGCAAATGATGGCTGAATGAGGGAGGGGGATGGTATGCACTTACAAGCATCCCTAAAACAATAAAGAACTCCTTCAGAGAAATGAGCATGCCCCTTATCTGGCTTGCAGCCGTCTCTGCAATATACATTGGAGCAGCATGCATGGCCTGATGAAAGCATCTCACGTAAGCCTCATATATTTGCCAATGTCAACTATGATATGATGAAGTAGAATATTTAGTTCTCCTACCAGTCCGATTCCTATGCCATATAAAAAACGGCCAACCACCATGATAGGGAAGTTGGGTGCTGCTGCTGTCAGAAGGGCTCCAATCAAATATGAAATAGATGCAAGGATAAGCTCTCTGCGTCGCCCTGTGGAAAGTACCAAAGACAAATTTTATCAGAAGACCAGACTACATTAAAATATAGAAATACTTAGCATAGAGCAGAAGGATAGATGGACCAGACCTAAAAAGTCTGCAATGGTAAATGCCAAAACAGAGCCAATCAAAGCACCATAGAGTGAACCACTGACCTGAATTGTGGATAACAGAGATTAGATCATTTAGCACCAGCACCCTAGTAAGTAAAATGAATTGGAGGGTCTCATATGATGCAGATAAGAAATTACCACAAGGCCAGTTTGCACAGATGATAAATTGTACCAAGTTGTACCACTAAGCGTCGCTGACTGTAGGGTGGAAATGATACGAAACTCGTTAGCAGGCAGTATTGATTGAGCTGATGTGGAGTTAATGATTCAACATTTCTGTTAAGGAAGCAAGGCACAAAATATGCAGTACTGTGACACCTTGAGCGATATTGTTGCGCCGGATGTTGCCCCGATGTCATAGCCATAGAGAAGGCCTCCCAAGGCTGGAAAGAAGAAGCTGCCATACAGTTCACCAAAGTTGAAGGTTTCTATAAATTTACTGTGAGAAATCTGATACTGAATCTGAATTGAATACGGATTACAATGAGCAAGTTTGTGGTTCAATAAAAAAAATGAGCAAGTTTGTGCTTGCTGAGTGTCAGGCAAAGTAAGTATCGAATGGGGAGAGAAAATGTTGATTGTGTGCCTATAAAAGTGATGGGCTGTAATGCAAAGAACAGTGAATTACTTGAGCAGAAACAATTGATCCAGCAACAGTAATTAAAGAGTCACGGTGCGCAGTGAGTTGTTAATCCAATTCCATTTCGAGATAAGCTAGAAACCGAGCTGTCCTTAAAACCAAGCAAAAATTTGGGCCACTGATTGACTCGTATACATAGTAAAGCGTACATGGCATGAGGGGTAGGTAGGTAGGGCGTGTTTTAGTGAAGAACGGAGGGAAGGGAGAAGGAAGAAAAGTGCTCACGGGAGGATAGCGGCGGAGACGGAGTAGCGCTCGGCTAGCGCGGGAGGCCTGGACAGCAAGGGCCGCCGGTTCTCGCAGTCGTCATCGCTACGGACGCCGCCGGAAGAGACATGGATCTCCTCCTCAAGCTCGCCACGCTCCTGCTGGCCAAGCAATCGAACAAGTTACTTGCTCGTAGGTACTGAAATCGAACGAGTGGCAGCCAGAATTGATGGTTGATGTGCATACCTTTCCTGAGGCCATCGGAAGAGCTCAGCAGCTTCGTCTTCCGCGTCGCGTGCGTATAACAAACTGGTACGGCCTCCCGAGTCCCAATTCGAGGCTGCGTTGTTTGCGTGCGCGGGTTGGTTGGTGGCTGGGGTGAAGAAAGCAGCCACGTCTTAACCGTGGTACGTGCTCACTTCCAGTTTCATTCGGTTCAAACGTACCCCTCGATCCCCCTCGGACTCAGAGGCCAGTACAAGTTACCTTCCGGACATATATATACATGTACTATATAAGAAATTAGGATTCCGACGGCACTTTCCTGACAATGACCAACTAGGCAACTACCCAGGTCTCATTAAATCAATAGTATTGATCACTGACATATATACATGTATATAAGAAAACAGGGGCAGTTGATCTCTCGAATATTTGAGATAACGAACTACTTGACACAACAAAACGATGTAGAACTTACAATCTTTCACATTTAAATAGACAGTAACAATATTTCAAATTGAAATAGAGGATGATGAGATTATATGGTGTGTATTGCTGTCAGATAGCGCATACATTATTCAGGCTCAGTCCACGGACCCAAAGCCAGGTGACTGATAGCTCCCAACACCCAACACAACCCAAGAACGAAAACACAAACAAGATCCGGTTTAGCCCCGACGTACTCAGGAGGAGACTTCTTCTTTCTTTGGCTCCCAAGGCTGGTACCTTGTCCAGTCCCTCTGTACTGGGTTTAGGGCGTGCCCCTTGGAGTGGTAGATCAACTCCTCACCCTCACCCGTGTAGTTCTGCTTGTGTTCCACGAGGTACCTAACAGTCTTCTGCTCTAGCAGCTGTCACAATAGGAAAGGGAGATGAAACCATATCAGTTGAACAGTTTCGACTTCAAAATGCAAACATCACCACCTTAAATCTCCTTGCACCAAGAGAAATGAACCTCAATGGACATCCACATCCCCACCAGCAGAGTATCTCATTAAAAAAAAAAAAAACCGGGTGCAATGTCTCTTTCTATTGCACAGACAATAAGCACCCCATATCCACACCAACAAATGAGTAGAGCATATCTCATAACAAAGTGTAATAGTTCCTCTCGTCGCTCTATTGCATGAAACATATGATGAGGACAAAATGTTTTTTTTTTTTGGGGGGGGGAGGGGGGGGCGGGGGGACAAGCACAAAATGATTCAGAACCATCGTTTGTGCTTCCAAGTTGCGCATCACCATCAAAAGGCTTACTTGCCAATTCGTCTAACATGATTAATGGCACGTAATATGAGACAATCACTGCTTTGATTTATAAGTAGCATATGCAGGAAGACTCCAAATTTGAACAGTACACAGGAAAACTGGAAGCAAAGTGCACATAAAAACTTGCCTTATCACCGGTGTTGTCTGTGATGAAGTGAAGCCATCCATGCCATTCCGGAGGCACTTGGGATGCATTGTACCGACCCTTGTCTGCATATTCGACCCACCTATGCCTTCCTGCAAAATTAACAAACACTTAATGTTCTAGTGTACCAATGCAATGAACAAAATAGACCTATTATGCTCTAAACTCACTAGTAGTGGCATATCATTGGAACCCAGCAAGGCTATCATTTTTTTTTCATGATCTCAATTATAATGTAAGCGTAGATTAAAAAAAAAAGCAGCAGACCAACTAGCAGACGAGAGTATGACTCACCATATTGAGTGTCATGTAGTTTCTCATAGTACTTGTTTCCAAACTTGTCAACACCCACAAGTGTTGCACCAATACCGTGGATTTTTGTTTGCCTGGAAAGAAAGAAGAGTTATTAATCTGTGCTGTGACCCAGTTATCCATTCCATAAAAATTGAAGGGACAGTGAGGAGGGTGGCCACTTACAACAGGTTCCCATCCAGAAGGCATTTGCTGTAAATTACACCATGTTAGAACATTCCAGGAACTCATACACAAACACAACAAAAGTAGGGTTATGCTACGTCTCCCAAACCGGAGAGTTCAGAATCAAGCACGTCATGAAAAGACTGAAAGGACATAGTCCAGGAAATGTAAACAGTCACAATACGGTGGCGCTCCTTTGCAAAATGTCTCTGCCTAGTTAAACATTTATAACACAGGAATAGGTGGCAGTCTGCCCTTTAGGACATTAAGTGAGCGTGGTAATCAGTTAGCAATTATCATTGTGAACACTGAACCATGATCAAGATCAGTTACAGTAATAGAAGATGAGGTCGTTTCCACTAGTAATGGACCATTGTATGAGTGGTACTGGTACCGCAAGTAGATTGATCTGATTGCCTATGTAGGTCATGTTATATATAAGCTACACAAAATAGGATCACATAACATAGTGCAGGGATGTTAGCGACTGGGCTCAGCTATGGCAACAGACGCAGTCCTCAAACATTTCGTTATACGATAGTACACACCTATTTATGTATGGTTTTGGATTTACATCACAAAAGACTGGCATGGAAGTTACCTTGTTCAATCAATGAGAAAACAGCGACATACAGCATAGATATGTGTACACGTTGACGGGCAGAAATGAACTAAATTCAATATATACAAATCCCAGCAGTCGATCTCTGTAGAGCTTGTTGTGCTACGTGGGATTATTATCAGCTAGAATTGACTGTTGGAATGGCAAGCGAGCAAGGAACCGATATAGAAGGGCGTGCAATTGTTCCTCTACTGGTTTCAATCAAGGGCCCCTCCCCTAAATCAAATTTCTCAATCTGAGGAGGCACGGCGCTGGACGAACCCAATCCGAACGGATTGGAATCGAAACGGGCCAAATCAGTCCATTAGATCCGCAGTACAATGAAAAACTAGTGCGCGTTGAATGGATGAACAAGGAACAGGAGAGGAGGGAGGGATCTGGATCGAGATGGGGGCGGAGACGAAAATGGAAAAGCAAGAGGGTCGCACGGAGCTTACAAGTAGCCTTCGTCGCGGACGTGGCGGATGAAGTTGGAGAGACCCTTCTCCTTGATACCCTTGAGCACCCCCCGCACCACCGCAGCCATGGACGACGACGACGTCGACGGACAAACTCACCGGAGCAGCGGAGAGACGCCTGAACCGAAGATTCACGTCTGGTCCGTCCCGGGCTGCACGGCCTGACTCTTACTTACTCTTCTGCTTGTCCATACGGGCCCGGCCCATCATTGTTTACTGATGGGCCGGGCTTCATCCATGCTCGCGTGCTCCACCATGCATGGTCGACAAGCTTTCCATGGACGCACGCAGTGCAGTAGCCAGTAACAGAAGGCAGTGGCGCGAGGAAGGAGGAGCCCACCCACGATTCCGAGGGAATCTCCGGTGCTTCCACAGACGACAAGGGAAAAAAAAAAGAAGAAAAGGTGGTGAACTAATGAAAACTGTTAGCTATTTGTTGCTTGTTGGATGATGAGAATTTCTGAAATCACATGTGCCATTAGTAGTAGGCGCACAACGCCGGCCTTCTTGGGATCCATGATGGGCTCGTGACATGGTTGGGACCGATCCCATGGGCGGCGGTGCGTAACGATTCTCAAACTGCCAATAATTATACAACACATGCGTGTATGTCATCCAATGCTTTTTCCTCCGTCGATCCGTCTCGTCACGCGGGTCTTAATTTCTTCCCTTTTATTTGCACTACATTACCAGCATGCATGTCCATGTCGTCGTATCAACTCTCAACCATCATCGTCGTCGTCCATGGTGCGCCACGATCCAATACGAGGCTATACCTCTTCTCCTTAGCAGCATCAGCGAACGTCCATATAATCCTCCCGTCCATCAATCCACCTGGCCGGTCTTGTCCATTCCTGTCTAATCTATAATCTCTACAGCGATTAGCTTCTTATAATATTTTTTTCTGAAAAAAACAACAACACATTCTATACAATTGGTCATTGTTTGACAATTAATTTGCATCATTCATTTTTCGTGTACACTGTCTTTGACGTGATCGTGATCATATCATCATCATTTCATTCTTCATCTGATAGAGACGTCAACCTATTGAAAAGCGGGTTTTAGCCTCGATTACATAGCCACAGAATGAAATAGTGGTTGCGAGGAACCAAGCAATGCTGTCTAAGGAACCCTGCTCTCAATAGCTGCAAGCTGTTGCTTACTTGCCTCGCTCCGATTTGAATCTATAATCTTAACTTTCTTGGACAGATAGGCATGTTTATTTCCTGATGAACATTGGGTGGCCCCTCGCATTTACGTACGGAGAATGAACTCTGAACCCGATAAATCAGTCCACACAACAGCTTTGCTCACCATTACTGTCTCACAGAGGTCCAGACCCTCAGTGCACGATGCTGCAATGACTTTACTCAAATCAATTTATTGTGCAATTAATCAATTGAGAGCATCGTCATGGACGCACTGTGTTGTCAAAACTCGCATCAAGCTAACTGACGGCGAGCATGTTTTCGTAGCTTTTTCCCTCTCGCAAGATATATAAAGCATCATTTCAAAGCTACTGCTTTAGGCCCTCTTTGACAGAGATTCTCGTGGAGTGATTTCAGTGAGCAGTGATTCTCTAAGTCAGAAGTGATTCTGTGGCTGAAATTGATTCTCTTTGATTCTCCATAATATAATCTTACAATCAGGACAGAGAATCACTTCACAGAATCAGGAAAAACTACTTTTTTCAGCTCTCATCCCCTTATTCATTTCAGAGAATCACTCTACAAAATCAGACAAGAATCACTTCTCTTGTAATACGGCGTTTGGCAGAGCTTCCCAGATTCTATCTAAAAATCAGCTCCGTGGAGCTCTGCCAAAGGGGGCCTTAATATATCAGAAGGAATAGAAAAAATATTTCCAGCAAAAATATAGCAGTAAATAAAATGTTTTATGTTTAAGATTTCACATTTTGTTTCTTTCTTTTCATCAAAAGAACAACAGAATAATTAATAGAGAACGATTTGTTAAAAAAAAGGCGGCAAAGGTACTTTTTCGAGCGCACAGCGCGCAGGTTAGTCCTCCCCCTATTCATAGCAAAGTCATAATAAGCAGCTGCAAAGATTGACGGATCCAAGATGCATACATAGCTCTGCTGCATGCTAGCTACACGGAGCACGATCATCAAACAGAATCGACCAGTCGGATGGACGACGGACGTGGACACTGACTCATAAAGGAGCAATGGAATTTGCAAATGCTGCAGCTGCAGTGATGCGCCATGATGGATCCATGGATGGATGGAGCCCAAAAGCAACGGAAAAAAGAAAGCTAACAAAACAGGCCGGGTTATCCAAGGAAAAGATGGATGACATGACACTGGCTAGGAGCTACTACTACTCCTACTCATCATTTATCGATGGTTTTGTTGGTGGGAGAGTTGATCGATCTGGACCGGTGGATGCAGCCGCGCACACAGTGAGCTGCAGCTGACTCCAGTCCAGTATATATGTGTGCTGCCTGGCCATGACAGTGTAATCCTCTCTAGCTCATTGTATGTTCCACCCCGCGCCTTGCCATATTCCATCATGTTTTTCTTCATAATAATGGTCTGACTCTAAACTGAACATACAGCATCGCGCGCGCCTTCTGTAATTTGCAGTGGAAAACAAGAAGCCATGTGTGACTTCTTCTGGCCGTCGCCGGCCGACCACCAAGGCGACCTCTCCGACGTGGTCCGGGCAAGTCTGCAGCAGCAGCAGCTGCCGGCGTTGCCGGCAGTTGTAACGAGTCCATGGTTGGACGCCGGCCAAGACCAGCTGCCAGAGGAAGACGCCGGGAAGCTTCTGCTGCTGCATGGTCATGGTCGAGATCAGGTGCTCTCGCAACAGCAGCTTGCGCATGGGCATGGCAGCAACAGCAGCTCGTCTTGTGATCCGCCTCTCTGCTTGTTGCCGTATCCGCAGCTCGACGAACCTCTGCAGATGGAGGAGGGGGTGATTCGACACGTCATGTCCTCGTCCGGGGCACCGCCGCCGCCGCTGCCGCAGCTGTTGGCCGCCGGCGCTTCTGGCGGCGGCGTCGTCGCCGAGGGGGAATGCGATGTGGCAGCAGCGCCGCCGGAGGTGGTGGACGAGCACGAGCACGGCCTGGACGTGGCGATGGTGGATGCGCTTCCTCATCGTGCTCATGATGCCCCAACGATCAATCGAAGGTTCGTCATCACGTGTTCTTCTTCCTAAACCTAGCTAAATAATGCATGAGCTAGGGGCTCGATCATATGACATTATATTTCGTCATTCTACATCACATGATGATCGACCAGACGTAATAATGATGTAAAAACACGATGTGTGTACGTATCTATGTAACAGGAAGAGCCAGACGAAGAAAGTAGTGGTGTGCATCCCGGCACCGACGGCGGCGCCGCCGGGGGTGGGCGGGCGGCTGAGCACAAGCGGCGGCGAGGTGGTGCCGTCGGACCTGTGGGCGTGGCGCAAGTACGGGCAGAAGCCCATCAAGGGGTCGCCGTACCCGAGGGGGTACTACCGCTGCAGCAGTTCCAAGGGCTGCTCCGCCCGGAAGCAGGTGGAGCGCAGCCGCACCGACCCCTCCATGCTCGTCATCACCTACAGCTCTGACCACAACCACCCCTGGCCGACACAGCGCAACGCGCTCGCCGGCTCCACCAGGCAGCCCACCGCCGCCGGCAAGAGCCACCACCATCAGCGTCACTCCGCCGTTCCTCCGCCACTGCCTCGTCACCGCAGCACCACCATCGTCGCCGGCGACAGTAGTGTGAGCTCTATCGGTAACAACAATGTTCATCATCACCAGCAGCAGCCCAAGCAGGAGGTGCTCGACGTGATGGAGCACCCGGTCAACAGAACCGAGCTAGATGATGCAGCTGCTGCTGATCATGACTATGACTTGGAAATGTTTGAGGAAATGGACGGCGCCCTCAATATCAACTTCAACCCGCAGAAGCAGGGGCAACAGAATGCCACTGCTGCTGATGACGATGATCACAGCTTGGAGCGAGATGACAAGCAGCAGCTGTTGGATCCGTTCACCTTCAGCTTCTTCGACTGGGTGGGAGCTTCGTTTGGAATCGGAGATGCAAATAAAGGCGGTGGTTATATTTAGATGATGGCCGGATTACTCGAGCTGCTACTACTAATCCATCGATCTAAATCCTAATCCGAAATGATCAACGTCTCTACAGATACAGCTGGGGTTGCCCAATTTCTATGCAAGCACCGCCGCGGAGCGTTAGAGATCTTACTGTTACCATAACTATTTTCCCCGAGTACTCGAGTAGAAATACATCCTTTTCTCTTCATTGCATTTTTGTTAATTCTAACTGAAAGAATTATCAACAAGCAGTTACGTAATTACGAACAAAAGAAAAGGACGCCAGCTTTTGGAACTTAAATATCCGGTGAAGGAAATTCAAGAACAAGTTTTGAATCTCTCTGTCACTCCAGGTTTCCGAGTCCGTGGTTCGCATGATTGATGGCAGAGACAAGTCCAAAAACACTGTTTAACCCGGGAAAAGGTAATAATAAAGAAAAAAGAAAAAGAAAAGCGGAGCAGAATGAAAGGAGAACCTACGGACAGAATTCTTAGATAAAAAGTTCAAACGACAAGAAGAATCTCCTTACCAAATTGCAAATATGCAGCCGCTGTTCCTCATATAGTCGCTGAAGAGACTGGACGATGCAAGGGGCTTTCCACCCGATTCAATCCAGAAAGTCCATTAGTCCATTCTGTTTCTCCTCAATATTTTTCTTTTCAGCGCCTTACGACTTTGCTCACTGATCAATGAGCTAGAATATTCATGTTAAAACAGAAGCTTGTCCAAGTCTGCAACAATCATATCTAGTAATCATTCCAGATAAATAGCAGTGTTCATTGCGATCCTACGTTAAAGCTCCATGGCCTGGATGTTGCAGTGCTTATTTACTGTTGTAGAGTAGTTACCACATTACTCTGATGAAAACATAACAAAGTGGAGATTTATTAACAATAGTTTTTTTTTTCTGGAAAACAAACAGTACACCCTAAGATGCTCATCAATCTCTAAACAGATGAGAGCCCAACATCTAAAGGCAACACATCAAATGAGAAAATTTAAAATAAAAGAAGGCTCCAGTATTCAGAACTTGCATGAGGATTAAGGGAGTCAATATCAGTCAACTTTTCCCCCCTGCCAAACTCCGTCTCTGTTTGCCTTCATTTCCTACCCGCCGAAGTTGAGCTTCTTTATAACTTTTGCATAAGCTAAATGCACCAATGCAGGTTTACGAAGCCTTCGTTTTGCTTCCTTGGACTGCAATACCATATTCATAAGTAAATCACATGCAAGCAATTCCAATGAGCAAACACATCAGTGGTGGAAAGGTGATTGAGTAGCACCAACTATCTGAAACAAAGTATGATGATTTTCACAATCAACAGTCCTATAATAAATCACATTTGAGGGATTGTTCTGGAAGCTCAATCCAGAGCAGGGTCCCAGTCATTTCACAAGGTGGATGTTCGCAAGGTCAGAAGCCAGCTCCCATTGGCCAGACGGGAAGCTCTTGAAGCCCAAATAACCAGGATCCCAAGGCCCAAGAACTACCACTTCTATGAGGAAGAATAGTGTCATGACACACTCACCTCTCTTCTCGATCGATAGCAACCGCCTCTACGCCCACCCTACAGTGGAGTCCTCACCTCCGAGCTGCATCCACAGTATCCCTCGTCTCCTCACTACACCCGACACCACCTTCTCTCCACTGCAGGATCCACTCGCAGGAATTACACCACTTACATGAAGGCAACTGAACTGGAACAGCACTAACAACTTATTCATTGTAGATTTGGACATGTTTCACTAAGCCAAAGAAACTGTACTTGTCAGTTGTCACTGATTTCAGCATTTAGCTCTCAACAGTATGCATGTGTTTGGTTTGAGGGATGGAATGGGGCGATCCCAGTTGTGCAAGTGTTTGATTAAGGGACAAGTAGAGGTGGGATTATCCCAGCAAGGAATATGCTTTTAAGATGCAAGACGGGCTAGACCCCAAAAAACAGTCGGATCAACTCTTCCCACTTTGATGGTGTTGCCTTCCGTCTCCCTCCTGCAGCACTCAGCACTTGAGAAAGAAAAACCGAGCTTAATGGCTGGATTCTAGCCATGGTGAAATGCAGCAAAGAGCTGAACTGACAAGAGAAAGACGAGGGTCGCAGAATCCCTATCTCCTTGGTCATGTTCGAGTTCTTGCCCCTCCATGCGTGCCGCTGGTGCTCTCCACTATCCTGGCCTGCTCCTCACAGTGAGAGCGGCAACCCCGCTCAGCCACGCCCCACCCGGCTTGGTGAAGCTCACCCCAATGATGACCAGCCAAACCCCTCTTATCCTCTGAGAATTCCGACCCCCATGACACCAGGCATAGCTACCGTTCAAGTAAATAATATCCATCCGCATCCTTGATCGACGTTGCTGCTTCGAAGCCGGAGTGGAAGGCTTGGGCCCCATTCTAGCCGCCATGTAGGGATGGAAGCAATCCAAGTCCAGAGTCCAGACGGACCTTCACTCCTCGGGTTCGCAAAGCCTAACACATGCTAAGTGCTTCTTTTTCTCTTTTGGAGCTCTGATATTTTTTTTAATTCCTAAAGACCATCTCCCACATCTACCAGATGTTTCAGTGGGATTTGCTCTAGAGATACTTTGAAATACGAGATATTATGTGGCCTAGAAAATCTCAAACAGGGTTTATTCACATGGTAAAGTTATTTCTAGCAACTGACAAACCGTGATCGTGGAAGTGAGTATCTTCCACTTAACATAACCAACAAGAGATGACGTTTCTTGAATAGCTTTAGTTTACATTTTCAGCACTTCCATCCAGCCCATTCTAAGCTGGAGGGCACAAGCTATTTCCTGAACTGTTAAGCTTGATTTGAATTGGACCCTGGTGAGATCAAATTATATACAAGGACTAAAGGGCTGCTATGTATTCCAATATTCTATCGTATGCAACTTTCTTGCAATAATCATGCACAATTCTAGATATGACCTGGCCGTTCATAACTTATGAGCCATACAAATATGCAACAGTAGATCAAAAACGAGTAAGAGATGTGGAAATAAGCAGGTTATTCCAAACGGTGTTTTCAAGAATATATGTGGCACTCTATCTCTACTTTAGCACACTGCACATGTTTTACAATAAAATTTCAAGACATAAACTAAAATAATTACCTATCAGTGCACAGTTCGAGGGATATGGATCACAATAATCTCAGTCAATGCAGCATGATAACAATAAAATTGCTGTTGCAAAGATGGATAAATGATTTGCTATGACCGAATGTACCTTGCCGTGTGCATTGTGGCGCTTGCCTGACCTCCACCTGCGGATCTGGCCGTCGTTCATGGTCCGGAATCTAAACTTCATGGACCTGACAAGCAACGTAATCAGCATAAGGTGCCTGAGAAGGGGAGGAGGAAGCGAAAAACTAAGGGAATAGCAGGGATTACGAGGGAGCCTTGAGTTTGTATTTCTTCACTTTGGACTTGGTGGGCGTGAGCGGCGCGCGCGGGTTCCTCTCCTTGGCGTAGTGACGCACCTGCTGCTGGTGCACCAACTGCGCGACAGCACCGGAGAAATGAACGAACAATCGGATGGAACACCCGGGAGAGGACAAGCGAGGAGAGAAGAGCAGGGTAAAGGAGATCTCACCGGCGGGCGGAAGGTGGGAGCGGTTGCCGGATGGAAGAAACCCTGGGGCAGAGGCGCGCGGAGGGAGTGGTGATGCCGGAAGGCGAACGCGTAGGGGAACGAGGCAGAGGAAACCCTCGATATCACAGCTGGTGGCAGCGGACGGCCATAAGAAGCGGCCGTGGAGGACGAGGAGAGGACGCGGCGGCTCAGGCCGCCGGCGGCGTACCACCACCGCCGCATCAATCGATCGATCTCAGCAGCTTCCGCCTTCGCTCGGTGTGTGCGTGCTTGGTGGGCCTAGGGTTGGTTCGCCTGTTTGGGGGCACTAACGATCGACTTTTTGACGCGAAATGGGAGAGAGGAAAAGCCCATAAAGAGAACGGTCCAGGCCTGATTTACTGGGCCCGTGTTTTGGCCCATCAAACTCTCTGACGTTACGATCCAGACTGCGCCACCGTTGTTGAATCAATCACTGTTAAAAAGATCAACGGATTTCTGATTCTGGCTGGCACCACCGTGACGCCAACAAACAACAAGTGGTTCACAAGCCTGATCTCAACCAGCGAAACAATGGATGACAGCTAGTACAACATAAATCTGGGTACTATGATAATTAAGGGCAGCAGCTAGTAGAGTGGTCGAGATTTACGAAATGCTAGATGGCTGCGCGGCACCAATACGGATACGTGTAACCAGTAGTTCACAAGGCTGATTTAAACCAGCGAAACAATGGAAGACAAGATATCGACGGATTGAATCATGATTATTAAATTCTTCAAAGCAAGTTGAGAATCTTACATACTCTTGCTTTACTTTTATTAATTTCTCTTGTACAGGAAAAAACTTTTTGAAACAATCCATTTTCATTTTTGATATCTCATTATCCTTGTGTGGGGGAACACGACCAGCGCCACCTTCAATCCAATTTTGACTATAGTATTTGAAAAATGAGCCAAATAAACATAGGTAAACAAACAGGCAGCAAGCAAACAATAAGACAGCAAAACAACGCAGAGGATTGAGTGCACGAGGATGTGAAGGCAAAGGAAGTACTAATATGGAAAGTATTTTGCTGGTTCCATTCGTGTAATACTATTTTGATGGATTCAGTTAGTAGTGATGCGTGTTTCTCGTTGAGAAAAACCTCCGTTTATATCTTGGAGGCACGTGGTATTTTTGTCGTGAAAGAGACGAGCTGCAGTTTTACAACCATCAGCGGATCAGCCAGTGCCCAGTAGAGTACAACCAAGCAACAAGCAGTAGAAAGGACACACTGATTCACTGAATCGGCCGGTTGGACCCATGTGTCATTATCAGTGCTCCTCCATTTTCCGTCGTGCTCTTTCGCTCTCCGCGGCGCAGTAGTCGTCAGCGGGCGGCTTCGCATCGCATCGCATGGGGGATTGTTTCCTGATCTGTTGGGGGAGTACAGGAGGGTAGTTGGGGTCACGGTCGTCATCAAGGCGAGGGCCGCGAGGCCAATCTCACAATTAGTTTAACAGCACGTGAGCTTGAGTTCACTTATTCTCCTCCTGACCTGGACCTGGTCACCTGGAGGAGTTTCTTCCTTTCTCCGGAGGGAGGGAATAGAGGAAGACGAAGCTCGGCAAGGCGGCGGCGCCATGGACGCGGAGAGCGGAAGCGCCCGGTCGCCCTTGCTGCACCACCCGCAGGTAAACCCGTGACTCAATCTGTCACCCTCATCATTCTTTCGCTCCTTCCCCGCCTGTGGGGATAGAACACGTCTGGTTCACCTACCACGGCTCAATTCCTAGTACTTCTTTCTAGTCTCGCGGTGAAATGGATCGAGCAAGATTCAAATAGTGTCAACTGCTCTGAACTCTTCAACGTCGTTGACTCAGTAATTCTTGACCCATATGCACTCCTGCAGGATCCCTCGGTGAACAAGCCCTTCAACTGGAAGGCTCCTGCCATTGTTTTGGGTACGGAAATACTCCCTCCTTCTACAAATAGTTAATATTTGACACCTCTGACCATTTGTGGTACTCAAAACATTAGTTCAAATGCGCAAAATAACAAGTCGTGGTTCAATACTTTTTAATGATGAAACAAATCATAACAAGCTTGTTGATGATTTTAAATAAGCTGAATGCTCAAAGATGACGCTAAAGTTAGTGATGTCAAATAATTATCGAGTAGGAGTACCATATTTAATCTTGTTGATGCAAAGTATTTTGGGCCCCATCCTTCTGTTCCGTTTAATTATTTACAACCGGCCAAGCTTTTAGGATTGTTTGAACTTACCTTCTTGTTTTCTGATTCTGTGCACTCTGTGTGCAACACCAGCCTTTGAATTCTTGGAGAGCATTGCCTATGCTGGTATTGCGCTCAACCTTGTTGTGTATCTTGGAAATGTCCTCCATGGAAGTACAGCTTCCAATGCGGCAAATGTCGATGCCTGGAACGGTGCCACGTTCCTCATGCCGATACTTGGAGCATTTCTTGCTGATACATACTGGGGAAAGTATAAGACCATAGCTATCTCCATAATATTCTATCTTATTGTAAGTGCAACCGGTACAAATTTTCTTATATATTTAGTTTGTTCTTCTTTAGTACGTAACACTTTGTTCTCAACATATAGGGGTTGCTCGTCATTACTGCTTCTGCCGTTATTCCGTCTCTAAGACCTGCATCATGTGAAGGAACATCATGCCCTCCTGCAACAGGGTTTCAGTACTTTGTGTTCTTTGTTTCAATATACCTTGTTTCAGTTGGGACCGGTGGGGTGAAGTCGGCTATGCTTCCCTTTGGAGCAGACCAATATAATGATTCTAACCTCGAAGAGAGTAAACAAAAACAATCATTCTTCAGTTTGTTCTTCATTGCTGTCAACCTTGGAGTGTTCATCTCGGGCACTGTTGTTGTCTGGATACAGCAAAATGTTGCCTGGTCTTTTGGATTTGGTATCTCCTCAATATGCCTTGTTATTGCCACAGTTGCCTTTTTTATTGGAACGCCAACCTATAGGGTTCAACTTCCAAGTGGAAGCCCACTAAAGAGTATCATGATGGTATTTGTTGCCTCATTTAAGAAGAGAAAAGTGGAAGTTCCTGCCGGTAGCTCACTGTTGTTTGAAGTGGATGCTACTGACTTAATCAACGCAGTGCCAAACAAATTGGCACATACCGATGATTTCAGGTATGTTTATCACCTTTTCTTGATATGGAATCAGAATTCCAAGCTATCTTCCATTACAGGGAAATTAGCTTGCGTTTGATCTTCGGTAGCTTCATTCCCTCATCGCCTACAAAGCTGCTTATAGGTCAAATGAGGAGTTAACTTGCATTGGACCTGAAATGATGAATTGCATTGTGACTAATTTTCAATGTAGGATCTTCCTCTTTAAATGTTACCCTAAAGATTGAATTAAATTGTTACTATAAGTGCTTTTTTTTTTGCCAAAATCTGTTATTATCAAGTCTAATGGCTATGTACCTTAGTATGTCTAGTTTGTTAAGGGAAAAGGACTCTGCTTTTGTTATCCATAAACTGAAAATTTTGTGTCCAACATTTGCTTTCAATGTTTTATGTAGAAATGTGATGCAAACTGTTGTTTGCAATTGAGTCCTTTTTTTCATCCCTGTGTTGAAGTTATATTGAACACAATGTCACAATGGGTATTTGAATCATTCAGGTGCTTAGAAATTCTTTTTTAGACAAAAGGTTTTTGACATCCTTTTATGTCGTTCAGGTGCTTAGATAAGGCTGCCGTTGTTTTGGAGGACCGGGAGGTAAAGGATGGCCGCCGTCCATGGCTGTTATGTACAGTTACTCAGGTGGAGGAGGTGAAGATTCTGATACGGATGCTTCCGATATGGTTCACCTGTGTTTTCTACTCAGCTGCAATGTCCCAGACAGCCACAACTTTTGTTCAGCAGGGAAATGCAATGGACACCAAGATAGGATCCTTCTCTGTGCCTGCTGCGTCTTTGAACTCTGCTGAGGTGATTTTTATGATGGTTTGGGTTGCATTCCAGGACAGCATTGTGATCCCATTAGCCAGAAGATACACTGGGAATCCTGCAGGGCTCACGCTCCTGCAGCGGATGGGTATCGGGCGGTTTCTAGCCATTCCAGCACTTGGTGCAGCTGCACTAATCGAGACGTGGCGATTGCGCAGCGTCAGGGCTGGCCACAATTTAAGCATCGGGTGGCAACTACCCCAGTTTGTGATCCTGGCCTGCTCCGATGTGTTCTGCGGTATAGCGCAGCTTGAGTTCTTCTACTCTGAGGCACCCACTTCAATGCGCAGCTTGTGCTCGGCATTCCAGTTCCTTGCAATGTCACTTGCTTACTATGTGAACACGCTGGTGATCTCGATCGTAGCCGTTGTGACCACGGCGGGTGGGCGGCAGGGCTGGCTTCCTGCTGACCTGAACGACGGCCACCTCGACTACTACTTTTGGTTGTGGACTGGGATCAGTGTTGTCAACTTTGCAGTGTACACGGCGTTCGCGAAAAATTATACAGTCAAGAAGGTACTCCCCAAGTAAGTCAGGTCGCTGCCACTAGCTCCATCAAGTTCTCTATCTGTATGAATACGTTGTGTACAGCTGTACTATAATTCTTTTTGACAAAATAAAAAAGTTGTACTGCAATTCCCCCTGACCGTATATGAAAACACGGGATTTGCCATATTCATGTGAGTACAATGTCCTCTGTACAAATAACGATTTATCGTACTCTCTTTAGTTTTACAATCTGTATAAAACGTAGCGCTCTGCTCCTTTCTTTTGAGGGATAATAGGTTGAACAGTTAGAAGGGTCTCTGTAGTCTTTTTTTTTTTTTGGTTGTTTCTCTTTTTCTCATATAAAATCTCTATGTATCTAACTTTCCTAACAATGATGTACATTGTTAACTAGAGTATGCAATAAAATGTTCAGGCAAATCCTAGAGAAGGGTTGCCGTAGTTTCTTTCAAAAACAAAAATCCTTATAAAATGTATGTGCATATATGGAGATTCAGGCGAGTCCATTTGCTTGATGCTTATGGCTTTTGTGAGTCCTGAAGCTCCCTGCAGCTGCAGTGAAAATGGTGATCGACGTAACTCTGCAGCTCTCCTTTATTATGCCCCTCTTCTTAACTAACGGTCAGATCAAGGCTGGGTATGTAGTACATTCCGTTTGTTGGTTGCTACTATTCGAAGTCTGATCTGATCCAGTGAGGTACAGAAATGAATAATGAGCATGAGCATGGGTTTGTCTATGCTTAGCTCATTCTGGGGGGCTGCGAGCTGCTGCCTCACCTCGCAGTATTTGTAAAATGGGGCACATGTGTGATTAACGTTCAACGCGGAGGCGCCCACTTGCTGTTAGTTAGGCCCTCCACGATGGCCCCATGGAGCGATGCCCAAACTGCTTTGGGAGCGCTCCCACCATTGTGGAAGCTTTTTCAGCGATGTCCGCACGAGCAGAGAAGTGGGAGCGGAGCAACTAGTTGTTCCGGTTCTCACTTCATTAAAAAATAATTTTTTACTGTATATTAGCAGGAGATATTGTTCCCATTCCGACGATAAGGATAAAGAAAGATATTATTGCTAACTAATGGGGCCCAGTTCAAGGATGGGTTTCGATGCATGTTATTGTGCGCTTCGTTCCCAGTTTTCAATTTTCGTCAGTGGGGCCTAATTTTTTCTGGGAACCGTTTTCCCACCGCGGAAGGCCTTAGTTTACTGGATAAAGTAGAGCGGCATTTGTTTTGCGCGACCAATGCCGAGTGACACCAAGTTCCGATCCGTTGGGTAATCTTAAAAATGGTGTACTACTAGTTGGGTAGCACCTGTTAATCAAACCAGTTCCAGCGTATTTTTAACAAAACGATGTTTGCTTGATTACTACTACTACTATTGTTGCATGTATATGTATATAAGAGCTTGTCAAGTCACATGGTATATCTATATCCATCTGTGTGGCTGTCACCAGCATTTGCAGGCATTGATAAACCCTGCACCGATCGATTTGTGTTTGATTAATACTACTTCTATTTTTAAATATAAGAAGTGTCAACGATAAAAAAAACGGAAGGATTACCTGCTAGAACAGGCGTGCGAGGGCGAGTGGCCGGCGTTCTGATCTTTAAGAAGAAAAACCATGGAGCAGCTAAGCCCTCACAGTTGCTGTTACCCTCCGCATCAAAGAGAGGAGACAGAGTTAAAGCAATAAGCTACAGCCAGTGGACACGTGACGGCAACGTGTGAGGTTCGGTGCCTGCCTGCCCACGCCCGTGACCAAGCCAACGTGTGAATGCTGTGTTTCCTTCTTCTCGCATGTTTAGCCCCGTATTAGGCTGATGTTTTGCATTTTCCTCTGTAGTTGTTGTTTGGACTCGGAGGAGAGACGATGACGACGATGATAGCTGAACCGCCGTCGGGTGTGCTGTAGCTCTAGCAGCACGAAAAAAGAGAGGGTTCTCTCCTCTTTTTAGATTTTTTTTTTTCCCTTGGGTTGCAAGGGAGGCGATGTTGACGCACTGACGTATCTATCACTCACCTCTCGCACTCGCAGGTCGGATGGACGCCAACAACAACCATCGGGGCGGACGCGACACGCGACTACGCGAGGGTAGGATCGGTTTGCTAACGTACGTACTTCATCTTTGTATTCCTGCGACTAGCCTACTAACCCCCGATGGATACTCTGCTGCGTACGATCAACGGACTGACGTTAGGTACTACCGTACTCCCTTCCTTTCAAATTAAAATTCGTTTTAAATAAGATCTTGATCAAATATTAGAAATATAAATATTAAATAACTTTTAATTTATTAAGTTTAAAAATATAAAAATTATATGAATAGATTTATTTTAAAAATTATACATGCATTAATTTTTAATTATTTTCGTAAAAAATAAAAATTAAATTTATGTTTTAAAGATCGTGTCATTATCTAAAATAAATTTTATTTTGAAACAGAGGGAGCACTTTATTACTATACTGTAGTACCTGCTAGTAGCCATAGCGGGCGTGATTGGTTAGCCGCATATGGCAGAACCGGGCTCGGTGGATGCAACAAGGGCGTGATTGGTTCCCTGTCGTGCGTCACGGGCCTGGCCCCCGAGCTGCAAAACATCGCCTGCAGCCAGGCTCTCCTCGTGCAGGAAATTTGGGCGTATCTCGCGAGCCTGGCCGGCGGGATGCCGCGCGCGAGCGCGCGCGGATGCAGCCGGCGAGCGCGCGAGATGCGACGCGCGCGAGCGCGCCAAAACTAGGGTTACCTTCCATTTTCGCGCCTTCACCGCCCTATAAGCCTCACCGTCGTTCCCCACACGCGTCGCCGCCATTTCTTCGCTTGCCATAGGTTCGGTCCGCTCCTCTCCTCTCCTCTCCTCCCCTTGCTGTTTCTTCCCCCAATCTTCTCGTGTGCTCCTTTTCCCCAATCCTCCAGTCCGATTCCTTCCCTTAAGCTTCTTCTAATTTTTTTTGTTCGATCTGTTCTTTGCTTTGCAGGTGTGAGATCTCGACGAATCCGCGTGTTGAGGCAAGTAACTTTGCTCCCCCTTTAATTTTGTACAGGTTTTCTTTGATTTGTCCATGTCATTTTGTGCACAGATTAAATCTTAGGTTTAATCAGTTGTATTTTGGTTATGTGGTTGCAGATCTGCCTTGTCTTCCCAGTTTTCGCTGTGATCTGTTTGGTGTGTGCCTTGCTGTTGGTACTGCTGCGGTAACAAATACTGAGACCCCTCCTCTTATCTCTCTCCATTTTTCTGTTGTTTGCTATTGATGATGATAAACTCAGGCTGCAGTGTTTCATCTGACTATGCACGTTATATGTTGTTTGATGTTGATTTCTGAGCACATGTCTACCTGTGATATATTTCATATTCACAAATATATCTGAGCACATGCACATGCTTATGATTTACTTTCAGATTCATAGATAAATCTGAACATATATGCCTATGGTTCTGGTTGCTGATAATGTTTGGGGGAAATTTTTTTTTTTTGAGTTGTGCATTTTATCTGAGCATATGCCCATGCCAATGATATACTTTTATATTTATATCTGAGCATACATGTCCATGTTCCTGCTGTTTATTAAAAAATAAAGTTTTCCTTTGAATGGTGGGTGTTAATTATATGGTGTTTCACTAAATCTGAGCACATGTATATCTGTGATATATTTCATATTCACAAATAAATCTAAACACATGCTCATGCCTATGATGTACTTTCAGATTCATTGATAAATCTGACCATATATGAGTATGGTTTTGATTACTGATAATGTTTGGGGGATTTATATTTTTGAGTTGTGCATGTTATATATTTTTCTTATGTGTTTAATCTGAGCATATGCCCATGCCAATGATGTACTTTTATATTTGTATGTGAGCATACATGCCCATGTTCATGCTGTTTATAAAAAAAATAAAGTTTTTCTCTTAATGATGGATGTTAATATGGTGTTTTACTAAATCTGAGCATATGTCCTCAGCCTATGATGTTCAAAACTGATTGTATGTGCATGCACCTAAGCCTCTGTTATTTTTTCTTTTCATTTGCATAGATGGACTGGGAAGCCATAAGACGCATGCTTATTGTTCAGGCTGCTGCTCTAGTAACTGCTATGTATGCATTCATGTTGACTACACTTAAAATGGGCCAGCAATCACGACCTAGGATCACTTATGCCCCAATGAGTGATAGAGATCAAGAAAGGCTAAACAACATGAATTTAATTTATAACTCTGATGATGTGGAGTGTATAAACATGGTTCGCATGAGAAGGGACCCCTTTTTTCACCTTTGCAACTTGTTTAGGGATAGAAACTTGCTTAAAGACACCAACACCATACATAGTAGTGTCGAAGAACAAGTTGCCATGTTTCTTCATGTTGTTGGCCACAACCAACGCTTTAGAGTTATACACCAAAACTGGAGGAGGTCTATTGAGACTGTCAGTAGACATTTCAAAGAGGTGTTGTATGCCATTGGAGAACTTAGAGAAGACATGATTAGACCTGCAACTGGTGAGACACCACCTAAGATCACAAACAGCCATAGATGGTACCCGTATTTTAAGGTAATTTATGAGTCAAATATAGTGTGCGTATATAAAAATCATACAAACTTGAGTGCATTGATGTTAAAAATATTAAATGGTTGAGTCTCATGTAGGACTGTGTGGGGGCGATAGATGGAACTCATATCTATGCTAGGGTGCCAACCAAGATGCAAGCTGCATTTAGGGGAAGGAAACATTACCCAACTCAAAATGTGCTAGCTGCAGTGGACTTTGATTTAAAATTTACCTATGTGTTGGCTGGTTGGGAGGGATCAGCACATGATGCTACTATTCTTGCTGATGCACTACAGAGACATGATGGGTTAAAAGTTCCACAAGGTAAAAAACTAAACTAGACACAATAATTAAATATCTAATAGCACAAAACATGGGACTAATACATGTCTGTACTTATTTTAGGAAAATTCTACCTAGTAGATGCTGGATATGCATGTCGACCTGGATTCCTTCCTCCATACAGGGGCACTAGATATCATCTTAATGAGTATGGGGGTAGAAATTATCCAACTACTCCAAGAGAGTTGTTCAATTTGAGGCATTCTAGTCTGAGAGTACATGTTGAGAGGGCTTTTGGAGCTTTGAAAAACCGTTTCCGTATTATTGACAATAAGCCTTTCCATCCATTCAAGACACAAGTCAAACTAGTGCTTGCGTGTTGCATTCTACATAATTGGATACTTGGATATGGTATAGATGAGGTTGTTCCCTCTGACTCCACTTGGGTGCCCAACAATAATCCACCTCAAGGTCATGGGGTTGCCATAGATGATAATTCTGCATGGGCTGCAATTAGAGATGAATGGGCTACTCAAATGTGGGCAAACAGGGGGCACTCACACATCTAGAGGCATGTATTAGGTTATTGTTGTTTGAATTCAGTACTTTATATCTGGGTTGTTGTATGGTAGGATGGTACTTTTTTATTATCTAAGGTTGTGGACATGTTGCTATGATGATGTTTTGTTTTCCTATAATCTGAGGTTGTGGACATGTTGCTGTGATGATACCTTTTTTCTTTGTGATTTGAGGCATTGGGCATATTGCTGTGATGATCTTTTTTCCCCATATAATCTGAGGCATTATGCATGTTGCTGTGATGATATTTTTTTTCTCTATGATTTGAGGCAATAGGCATATTGCTGTGATGATACTTTTTTTCTCTATGATTTGAGGCAATGGGCATATTGCTGTGATGATCTTTTTTCCCCATATAATCTGAGGCATTATGCATGTTGCTGTGATGATATTTTTTTCATACAAACTGATGCAATGGACATAGAGCTGTGATGATACTTTTTTTCTCTATGATTTGAGGCAATGGGCATATTGCTCTGATGATCTTTTTTCCCCATATAATCTGAGGCATTATGCATGTTGCTGTGATGATTTTTTTTTCATATAAACTGATGCAATGGACATAGAGCTGTGATGATACTTTTTTTTCTCTATGATTTGAGGCAATGGGCATATTGCTGTGATGATCTTTTTTTCCCATATAATCTGAGGCATTATGCATGTTGCTGTGATGATATTTTTCCCCCATATAACTTATGCAATGGACATAGAGCTGTGATGATACCTTTTTTCTCTATTATTTGAGGCAATAGGCATATTGCTGTGATGGTACTTTTTTTCTATAACCTTATGCAATGGACATAAAACTGTGATGATTGTTTTTATATAAACTGATGCAATGGACATAGAGTTATGATGATACTTTTTATATAAACTATGCATTGGACATATAGCTGTGATGATACTTTTTTTTTTCAAAAATCTGAGGCAATTCACATTTTCTCACTCAACATGCATCACTTGCATTAGGACATGGCACAAGAGCTTGTTCCATTCGGTTTAGTTGAGAAGGGTTCTCCTGTTGTTGCTGGCCCTGCTGTTGCTATCCCTGCTGGTGCTGCCCCTGCTGGTGGGCAGGCCAGGCAGGCAATGAGGTGGACTAATGTCATGTCCTCATTTGTGCTTCGCCGTTTCTGCCAACTCATCTCCACTGGTGTGAGGACTAACAAAGGTTTCAAGGAAGTACACTTGAACCAAGTAGCTAAGGATTTGAATGAGTTCACCGGTAACGATGTTACCGGGACACAAGTCTATAATCATTTGCGCAAGTGGAGGCAGAGGTGGATTAGGGTGATTAAGCTTAGAGAACTTAGTGGTGCTTTGTGGGATGGGGATAACTTCATGATCACTTTGGAGGATGAGCACTACAAGGGTCATGTGCAGGCTCATCCTAAGGATGCTGATCTACTCAACAAGCCAGTAGAGAACTACCAGCAGATGGATGTCATATTTGGCAATGGACTAGCAACAGGAAAGTTTGCTATGGGATCTAGTGAGCCTTTGGGCTCTCCATCTGATTTTGCTGAGAGCTCTCTCAAGGCAGAAACAGGTGGCATGAAGTCTGATGGTATGCCTAAGATGTCTTCAGAGGGAGCAAAAAATCAGGATACTAGTACTGCAGCAGGCAATAAGAGGAAGAGGCCAATGTGGAGTGACGATGACATTAGTGTCATGGTCAGCATGACTGCTGCAGTAAACAATGTTGCAGAGGCTATTCGTGAGACCAAGGTTGAGGATGTCCATCCTGAGCTCTATGGTGCTATTATGTTCATGCCTGGCTTCACAGAGGAATCCTTGATAGTGGCATATTCTCACCTTCTTGATAACAAGGCTCAGGGTACTGCATTCGTCAAAATGAATGAGTCCCACCGTGTGCTGTGGCTGAGGACTTTTTTGGCCAAGCACTATTACTCTTAGATGGTCATGGTATATTGCTGGTTGATCCATCTTTTGCGCAGCTGAGGCTGCTACTCTCCTGAAGGCATATTTTGTGGAGTCAGTTCTTTTGGTGGTTCTTGGCTCCTGTTGTGGATTGAGGTTCATCCTCTCCTGATGGCTCCTTCTGTGGATTGAGGTTGGTCCTCTCCTGGTGGCTTCTTTTGTGGGTTAAGGCTAGTCCTCTCCTGGTGGCTTCTTTTGTGGATTGAGGCTAGTCCTCTCCTGATGGCTCCTTTTGTGGATTGAGGTTGGTCCTCTCTTGGTGGCTTCTTTTGTGGATTGAGGCTAGTCCTCTCCTGGTGGCTTCTTTTGTGGATTAAGGCTAGTCCTCTCCTGGTGGCTTCTTTTGTGGATTGAGGTTAGTCCTCTTCTGGTGGCTTCTTTTGTGGATTAAGGCTAGTCCTCTTCTGATGGCTTCTATCGTATTGCAGCTTGGGGCTACTTCTCTCTTAGCTCCTTCTGTGGATTCGGATTCTCAGTGACATGCTTGAAGGCATGTCCACTCCTCCTGCCTTGTGCAGTTTAGATGATCCTGCAGTGTTGGCTTTGTTGGCTAGTACTATATATACTATCGTATCTAGACTTGTTAACTCCATTGTGAGTTATGTGTGTGAGACACTTTATATTGGATCAACCATGCTGCTGGTTCTGTTATTATTTAATGAACATGAGCTTGTTTCATTTCTATTGCCAATGATGTTTGTGTCCATTATGAGTTTCTGTCCAATGATGTTTGTCCAATGATGTTTGTTTTTCCTGATCACTTGCAACAATATGAGTTTCTGTCCATTACAAATGATGTTTTTTCTGATGAGTTACTATAATCTGAGCTTATGTCCATTGCAAATGATGCATTTTGTGATTATTACCACAATCTGAGCTATGTCCATTATAAATGATATTTTTGTCATCGCTTACTACAAATCTGAGCATATGTCCATTGCAAATGATGATTTTTTTGATCAGTTACTACAATCTGAGCTTATGTACATTGCAAATGATGCTTTTTTTGTGATTATTACTGCAATCTTAGCTATGTCCATTGGAAATGATATTTTTGGTGATTACCTCTCAATCTGAGCTTATGTCCATTGCAAATGATCCTTACAGTTTTTTGTGATTATAATAGTGAACTTGCAAAGATCTGAGCATACAACCATTGCCTATGATGTTGTATTTTCGAACTTGCAAATATCTGAGCATACAACCATTGCCTATGATGTTATCTTATTGAACTTGCAAGATCTGAGCACAACTCAACTGTCTATGATGTTGTTTTTTCAGACTTTTTCTTTCAACTGGTCCTATGTTGTTTTTACATTAACTGAAATTTGTTTACTCTTGCATCTGTTTAGTTCAATATATAACAATTTAGGCTTCATATTATGACTTGGTATGTTGTCTATTATGGCTGTGAAACTGGAGTCTACTCCATATGGAAACATTGCCTTACACAGATTTCAGGTTTCTTCTAAGATTACAGAACAGATAGCAGCTGTTGCGGCTCCGTCATGATGATTCTATTCAAGTGTTAAACCATGAACACAAATTAGCTGCAAGTAGATCCTTCAAAAAATTTGGTCTGGTTTAGTTTTTCTTCATTCTAGTATTACTTTACAAGCTTGTTATGGAATAATATGTACTAAAGATATTTCTGTAAACACTCAACAATGAGGTGGTAATCTTACCATATCTGTTATGCAAGGTATTTGAACTCTATAGCATGCAGGCAACCAAACATATGCACTTGTATTTGATATTCAAATCTGTCCAGATTGTGTAGGCATCCAAACAAAATCTCTGCTCAGCCTGCATGAACTGGTACAGGCAACCAAACTAGAGCCTTTTGCATGTGCACAACCTGTCCCAGGCTGGCCTGGCTCTCACGTGCGAGCCAAGCTCCACTGAGAATGGAACCAAACACGCCCATAGCCCATAGCCAGTCTGTCCATGCGGCCAAGAAACAGAGGGTGCAGTGCAGACGAAATGGTGGAGCAAACAACGCGTGTTTGGTTTGCTGCTCGGTAGAGCCTGGCTCGCATATGGGAACCAGGCTAGGCAGGCCAGGTCCAATGCATGCAACGCCTTACTGTTTGGTTCACTGCACCACTAGAAACGGGATGAGCACAGCTGTTGATTGGATGACTGCATGAATCATAACTTTTAAATCTCAGATACAACAACATATGTTTGATTGCCTGCATGTTTAGAGTTTGAAAACCTTGTAGCACATAGATGGTGAGATCACCACCTCAGTTTTTGGTGTCCTAGTTTTGAGGATTTTCATGAATACAATTGAAACATGTTTACATAAAGAGTCAATAATATTTATTTACAAAAAGGATTATAAATATTGTAACTAAGATTAGAATGACAATAACCTGAACAATGATATAAAATTCGAATAAAATTATGATTGCCTCTTCAATGTGGTACACCCAATCCTTGCAAGAGGACAAATACACCATCCAGTTTTTTCAAAACAACACATCAAGTCATAATATTAGTCCCAAATTGATATAAAATTATAGACAATGGAAAACTGCTCAAATTATTCAAGTATGAAAACATCATAGACAATGGAATAGTGTTCAGATTAGTCAAGTATGAAAAAAAAATCATAGGCAATGGAATGGTGCTCATATCAGTTAAGTATAAAAAGAAAACATCACAGACAATAAATTAGTACTGAGATCAGTCAACATGAAAACAAAACATCATATACAATGAAAAAACTCATACATTCAAGTATGAAAAACTCATCATAGGCCATGGCATAGTGCTTAGAACATTCAAGAATGAAAAAAATCATCATAGGAATGGCATAGTGCTCAAAACATTTAAGAATGAAAAAATCATCATAGACAATGGCATAGTGCTTAGAACATTCAAGAATGAAAAAAATCATCATAGGCAATGCATGGCATAGTGCTCAAAACAAAAGAACATCATAGGCAATGGCAAAATGCTCACAATATGGAAATATGTATTATGATATCATAGAGATATAAGTTCTTGTCCATCATTGCAACCATAAAGAGTTCATAACATCATAAGCAATATAACTGACTGATCAACCACATCATCAAAGCCGATGCATGCCATTAGAACCTAACCATAGAACCTACAACCTAACCAGATTACCCAACCATGAACCTACAGACAAGTATGTTGTCTCAAGCCTAAATTTAAAGGAGCACATGTTGCTAGCTCTAGTCAGCCCTGTCCTGCACAAAATAATCACAACTGCACAAAAGAGGGGTGAGCAGCCAGATGGTAGCTTCACTCCACAAAAGAAGTATCAGTCAGTATGCATACTATAGCATCTAAATGTAGTAGTGCTTGGCAAGCCAAGTCCTGAGCCACAGAATGCGGTGTGCATCAATCATCTTCACAAAGGCATCACCCTGAGCTTTGTTGTCCACCAAATATGAGAAAGCACAGATCGAAGCCTCCTCGGTGAATCCACCCATGAACATCACTGCTCCATACAGGTCAGGATTGATGAGCTCGACCTGTGTCTCACGAATTGCAGCTGCCACATCCTTTACTGCATCAGTCATGTTGGACAGCATAGTACTATCCTCCTCATTCAGGACGATCCTCTTCCTTTTATTGGAGGGAACAGCACCACTTGTGGCTTCTTTACCATCCTTAGAGGCTTCCCCAACTAGGGTGGCAACATCATCCATGGCCTTAACACATTTCTCCTCATCAAATGGTTCAACTTTGAATGAGCTTTGTGCACAGTTAGATGGTGTACCCAAAGTGGCCAAACCAGTCCCAAATATAGTCATCATCTGCTTGTAGTTCTCTATGGGCTTGTTCAAGAACTTAGCATCTTTAGGGTGTGCCTACATATGGTGGACATCACAAGTTAGAAATGGATGACATTGATAGAAAAGCAAAATTATAATAGAAAATTACAAATATTAGAACTGAAATACCTTGATGTGACCCTTGTAGTGCTCATCCTCAAGGGTTATCATGCACAAATCATCATCCCAATTGGCACCACTTATCTCTCTAAGCTTGGACACCCTCATCCATCTTTGCCTCCACTTATGCAAGTGGTTATACACCTGCGTACCACTAGCCTCATTGCCAGTGAACTCTTGAAGGGCCTTGGCAACTTGATTCAGGTGAGTCTCCTTGAAGCCCTTATCAGTCCTAACCCCAGTGGAGATGAGCTGACACGTACGTCGAAGCACAAAGGAAGACATGGCACTGGTCCAGCGCATAGAATTCCTAGCACACTGCTCTAGGAGAACCTCAACAACCTCCTAAACAACCCCCTCAACAACATTCTTAGCCTCCCAGCCATCCCCTATGCACTAAACCATTGCCTCAGTTTTAAAAAATAATGAAGCAACAATAAACTGATCATATTGCACTATACCATTGCTTCAGTTTTTTAAAAAAATAATGCAGGAACAATAAACTGATCATCATTGCACTATACCATTGCCTCAGATTTAAAAAAAATAATGCAGGAACAGTAAACTGATCATCATTGCACTATACCATTGCCTCAATTTTAATGTAGCAACAATAAACTGATCATCATTGCACTATACCCTTGCCTCAGTTTGAAAAAATAATGCAGCAACAATAAACTGATCATCATTGCACTATACCATTGCCTCAGTTTTAAAACAATAATGCAGCAACAATAAACTGATCATCATTGCATATGTCCATAGCTCCATAGAAATAAATTAGGTTCACATCATTTCACATGTCCAATATCTCAACTCACATCATAGCAAATAACTTAAATACTTAGATTCACTTCATTGCACGTCCAATGTCTCAACTCACATCATAGAAAATAACATAAATACTTAGGTTCACACCATAGCAAATAACACATAATAGCAACACATGATCAGATCATCACACCCTAGAGTTGCCCCTATTATTCCACATTTGGTTAGCCCATTCGTCCCTCTTACTACCCTAGGCTGCATTGTCATCCTTCGGGACAAACTCACTAGGTGTAGTATTGTTGTCATTAGGTTCCCAGGATTCCTCATCAGGAAACACTTCATCTTGACCAAAACCAATTATCATGCAGGATGGCACATGCAAGAGCTAATTTGACTTGAGTCTTGTAAGGATAAAACGGCTTGTCTAGAATACGGAATCTATTCTTGAATGCCCCAAATGCCCTTTCAACATGCGCCCTTAAACTTGAATGTCTCAAGTTAAATAACTCTCTAGCATTGGTTGGGTAGTTTCTTCTACTATATTCATTCAAGTGGTACCTAGTGCCACGGTAAGAAGGGAGGAATCCAGGTCGACATGCACATCCAGCATCAACTAGGTACTATTTCCCTAAAAAATAAGTATGTTGGCATCAATTAATTAAACCATACTTATTGCAATCCAAAGCGAGTCTGATCACATGATTTATACCTGCAGGCACCCTTAACCCATCATCCCTTTCTAGTGCATCAGCTAGAATGAGTGCATCGTGTGCAGATCCCTCCCATCCAGCAAGAACATATGTGAACTTGAGATCAAAGTCCACTGCAGCTAGCACATTTTGGGTAGTATAGTGCTATCTACCTCTAAATGCTACAGCCATCTTTGCTGGAACTCTAGCACGGACATGGGTTCCACCTATGGCACCGATACAATCCTACATGATAGCAATATTGACTATTACATGTTTCAACCAAAATTAAATATTAGTTTTATTGTTACAATTTTATTACCTTAAAGTATGGATACCAACTTGAGCTGGTGCTGATCTTAAGTGGTGTCTCGTTAGATGGTGGTTGTATCATCTCATCTCTAAGCTCACCAATGGCATACAACACCTCCCTGAAGTACCTACTAACTGTTTCTATGGACCTTCTAAATGTTTGGTGGATAACTCTAAATCTTTGGTTATGACCAACAACATGCAAAAACATTCCAACTTGCTCCTCTATATTGTTGTGGATAGTGTCCTTTAGCAGTTGCCTATCCCTTAGCAGGTTGCAAAGGTTAAAAAAGGGCGCTCTACGCATACGCAACATGCTCACACATTCTTTGTCATCACAATTACAAATTTTGTTTAAGTTGGCCATACGTTCTTGGTCCATAGCACTCATAGGGGCATATGTGATCCTACTCATGATGTATGCATTAGTGACAGCAACAAAAGTAGCTGCCTTAGCAACAAGCATGTGTCTCTGTTCCACCAGATCCATCTATTGCAAACAAATTATAAACAAACAACCTTCAGAATTAAATTAAAACAGAACCAACATGAACAAGTGCACACATTACAAATCCATTAACATCATGAGAAAACCATTCTCAGTGTACATGTTTTTAACTAAAATCAAAACAAAACAGACATGACAAGTTCTAACAATACACATCCATCATCATCATGAGAAAAATTAATCAAAATAAATCAACATAACATATACATCATCATAACATATACATTACATATACATCATCATCATTCTGAAATCATCACTGACATGGACATGTGTTCAGATAAAATCAAAAGAGAAACGACATAAACCAGTGCATACATTGCAGATTCATCATTATCATGAGCAAAATCATTGACATGGGCATGTGTTCAGATTACACCTTTTAACATTTTAAAATATATCGTCAGCATGGACATGTGCTTAGTTCTCAACAATTCACTCGTACGAAAATAATAATCGTCACAGAGAACCATACAGAGTGACAAAGACGAGGGAAGGCAAAGGAGAGGGGGACAGGTACTCGTTTCCAATAAGGATCTGCTCGTGAGATGACTTTTTACCTTCAATCAAAGCAGTACCGCAAGAAATCCCTACACATTATGCACCATTTCAGAAAACCAACCAAATCCATATGGACACAACTAGATCTGAAGGGGAAATAGTCTCACTTGGTCCTTCTGCTCAAATCCAGCCCAAACCCCACCGAATCTACAACAATCCTGCGCAAAACCAAGCGGAGACGGAGATGAATCGACAGGAGAAACAACTCCAACGAAAGGAAGGAGAGAAAGATTCGGGGGACGAGATGCATCACCTGCTAACGCCGGTGCCGGAGGGAGGAGGGCTTGCCGACCGGTACAGCAGGAAGAAGAGCTTGGCGAGAGAAGGAGGATGGGGGAGGAGAGCTTGGCCTTGACAAGAGGATGAGGACAGGGGAGGACGGGAGGAGAGGTTGGCAGGAGTGAGAGGAAGAGCACGAGTGAGAGGCGAGAGGACTGCGGCAGCGGTGGGGGATAGGGTGAGAATATAACGAGAACCATTGGTGCGAACCGACGCGCGATAACCCTAACATCCCCGCGCTCGCCCGCCTTGCACCGCGCGGGCCAAAATTTCTCACTACCGCGCACCACTCGCTTCTCGCGCAAGCCAGGCCGCCAAGAAACGGATTTCATTTTCGTTTCCAGGCAGCCAGGCTGGCGGGCGCCTTTTGCATCTCGCAGGCCAGACTCAAATTGAAGTCCAGGTAACCAAACACAGGTTTGCTGCATCTCCAGAGCCAGGTTGGGCCTAGTGCAAGCATCCAAACACGCCGAACATGTATTGGCCTTTCCAGGTTGCCTAGGTTCAGAAAACAGCGCGTTTCAGTATACATATTCCATACTCTCCACTCCGCGCGAGAGAGAGAGGGGGAGAGAGTGATTGATTGATTCATAGTCATGAATCGTACTACAGGTTACAGGAGCTGCTCATCAAATGTTGCCATATACGCACTCCGCGAGATCTTAGGGGCTGGGCTCTGTTACAAATAGAATGTCAAAATATGGTAGTCTGTAAAACTCCTCTAATTAAGGCACGGACCCCAGTAACTTTCCTTAATCCTGCCTGCTACCGGCAATATAAGCAGTCGCCCGGCCCCCCTTTTTAGTATTTACCTGCAAGGTGTTCTGTCCAATCTGCAGTATACGTAGTAGTACATCGGGCGAGAGCGCGCGCCCTGCGCCACCGGAGCGTCAGGTAATAACTCGACATCCCGCCCATTCCTCTGCTTCATTCCCCCTTCCCTGCAACTCGTGGTCTGTCGGAGTTCTTTACCATTAGCCAGTAACCATAGCCATAGAGATGCCTGCAGTCGCATGGCAATTGGCATGGCTGCTAGCTACTGCTACCTAGCGCCGCTAGCGGCCGTTGATGATGCTGGGCCGCTGGGTGGTTGGCAGATGAGACGTGGAGTTCCTTTCGGTGCCGGCAGGGGGCCGCCACCGCCATGGCGAGAGTTTTCGCCAGCCTTTTTTGCTAGTATCTCGCCACCTGTTTCCGCCAGCAGTTCAGCTGACGCCCACCGTCCGTGCACCGTGCGCGCGCGCGCGATGTGGCTGGATTGGATCTCTCTCTCTCTCTCTACAGAACCTGGACATGGAACTTGGATACTGTGCTTAGAAACCGGGGGAACTCCCTCTTTTATCTTTTTTATTTATTTTTAAATAAAAGATACTTTGGTTTTATTTTATCTCCTTCTCGCCGCGCGTGTACTCTACTCTGCTGGGACCGTAGCCGGTGAGAGTTTATTAGACGCTGGGTCAATCTCAAGGCAATGCTGGTTGCTGATTGATAAAGGTAGACAACTTTGGAGGAGGAGGATGATGCTTCTTCTTCTTCTTCCCATGTCCTCCGGTTCGTTTGACTTTGCTGGTTTCATACTATACATAACTGCACGGTGGGTAGTACTAGTAGTGTACTAAACAACTGCCATAGGGGGAGAAGGAAAATTGAGGTCACCCCGGGTCCGTCCGTCCTCTCCAGGTTGGCAATGTCATCCATAAGCCTGCCTGGACTGGGACTGGGATCCATCCATCCATCCATAGTCGGTCATTCATCGTACTCTTCCTCCCTTCCTCCCATGCTGCATCTGCGTGCGGCCACCACTGGTTCCAGATCACTACTCCTTGACTGTTAGTTAAAAGCTCTGCCTAACTTCATTCGTCTTCCCCTTCTTCTTTCTTGCGCCGCCGCGCCTGCGCAGAGAGGAGCAGCAAGCATGTCGCCGCCGCTGTCTCCGCCGCCCGGCTCCTCCAATGGCCGCCACCAACACGCCGTTTCTTCCGGTTCCGTGGAATCCGGCGGCGTGGAGTCGGGGACGGCGAGGAAGCGCTTCAATTGGAAAGCGCCGACCATCGTTCTCGGTAAGAAACAATCCGGATTATTCTGATTTTGCTTGATCCGTTCTGGCTGGCGGCCAGCTCATTCATGAGTTGTGGTGAATTTTGGTTGGAATAATGGTATCAGTCTTCGAGTTGCTGGAGAGCGTCGCCTTCTCCGGGCTGTCTCTGAATCTGGTCGTGTACCTGGCGACGGTGCTGCACGGGAGCACCGCCTTCAACGCCGCGCACGTCGACACCTGGAACGGCACCACCTTCATCGTCCCCGTCATCGGCGCCTTCCTCGCCGACAGCTACTGGGGCAAGTACAGGACCATCCTCGCGTCCATCGCCTTCTACCTCGTCGTAAGTTTCCCTTTTTCTTTTCTCAGCCAATTCACCGGCACCAGCAAGCAGTGTCATTTCATCATCGCTGAAATCCAATCTTGGGGGAAAAATTAAAATGCAGGGCCTGGTGCTCCTGACCGTGTCTGCGGCCATCCCGTCGCTGCGTCCTTCGACGCCGTGCGAGGTGGGGGCGACGGCCTGCGCGCCGGCGAGCAAGACCCAGTTCGCCGTCTTCTTCGCCGCGCTGTACCTGACCTCCATCGGCACGGGCGGCGTCAAGTCCGCGCTGCTGCCGTTCGGCGCCGAGCAGTACGACGACGACGACGACACGGACCACCCGGAGCGGAAGCAGGCCTTCTTCAGCTGGTTCTTCGCCGCCATCAACCTCGGCATCTTCGTCTCCGGCACGCTCGTCTCCTGGCTGCAGCAGAACGTGTCGTGGGCGCTCGGCTTCGGCGTCGGCACCGCGTGCATGTTCGTCGCCGCCGCGGCGTTCGTGGCCGGCACGTCCTGGTACACGGTGCGGACGCCGGCGGGGAGCCCGCTCAGGGACGTCCTCAGGGTGCTCGTCGCCGCGTTCAGAAAGCGCGGAGTGAGGCTGGCGGCGGCGGCGAGGCTGCACGAAGCCGCCGCCGACGAGAAGGTGGATCACCAGCAGCAGCGGCTAGCGCGCACCAAGGGGCTGCGGTGCCTGGACAAGGCGGCCGCCGTGGTGGTGGAGGACGGCGGCGAGAAGGCGAAGGCGGCGGGATCGCCGTGGAAGCTGTGCACGGTGAGCGAGGTGGAGGCCGTGAAGGTCCTGGTCCGGATGCTGCCCATCTGGGCGACGTGCGTGCTGTACGCGGCGTCGCTGGGGCAGATGACCACCACCTTCATCCAGCAGGGGATGGCCATGGACGCCCGCCTCGGCCGCGGCGGATTCAAGGTCCCCGCGGCGTCGCTGGTGTCGGTGGAGGTGGTGTTCATGCTGCTCTGGGTCGCGCTCCACGAGGCCGCCGTCATCCCGCTCGCCAGGCGCGCCACGGGCCGCCCGGGGGGCCTCACGCAGCTGCAGCGCATGGGCGTCGGCCGGTTCCTGGTCGTGCTGGCCCTCGGCACGGCGGCGCTGGTGGAGCGGCGCCGCCTCCGCGCGGCGCCGTTGAGCATGAGCATCGCGTGGCAGGTGCCTCAGTTCGTGCTTGTGGCCGGGTCGGACGTGTTCTGCGGCATCGCGCAGCTCGAGTTCTTCTACGGCGAGGCGCCCGCCTCCATGCGCAGCATCTGCTCCGCATTCTCGTTCCTCGCGCTGTCGCTGGGCTTCTACGTCAACTCGCTGGTTGTCACGCTCGTGGCGGCCGTCACGGGGAAGCCGGGGTGGCTGGCGCCCAACCTCAACGACGGACACCTGGACTACTACTTCTGGCTCTGGACGCTCGTCAGCGTCGCCAACCTGCTGATCTACGTGTTGCTCGCCTCGCGGTACACGCCCAAACAGGTGGCCGCCGCTGTCCAGCCCGGCCATTCCGCTTCCGGCTCCGGCTCCGGTTCCAGCTCCAGCACGGAGGAATGATGCATCTCTGAACTGATTGGTGAGGACAGCCAACCAAAGTGGTGGGTGATGCGTACTGTACTGTACGAGGTTACCTAGAGGTCATACTACTACAGACTACAGCGAATTCAATTATTGCAAGATTAGCTATAGCTAATACTACTAGTAGGATACTACACAGTATAACAGTGGTTGGTTATAATTAGTGCAGCATGTAAAATGAAAGGCATTATTGTTAGCTGTTTCCTTACATCTTCCAAAAGAAAAATCGGAGACAAGAGTTGTGACTGACATGTACAAGTGACTAGAGACTGTTAAGTTGAGGAATTTATACAATGCTGTTTGTTGGTGATGATGGGAATCCAATTCCAATCGATTGGATTGTGCGACAACTCATCTGGCCTGTCTACACCATTCTTTTGCCAGCGAAACCGGCCAACCAAAACGGAACTCGCAGTCCCGTCTGGTGCGCGCATCTCGACCGGACGGTCCAGATCGCTCGATTCGGCGTCAGGCCGCATCCGTTGGACCAGACCGCCCCAAGTCTCCTCCCTCCTCCCTCCTCCGGCTCCTTCCTCGCTTCGGCCCGCAAGCGTGTCCTTGCCGATCCTTCCTCCTTCGTCCCCGCAGACCTAGCCCACGAGCGCCGAACCGAATCTTCTAGAACCTTCCTTCCATCCGAGCTGACCCGACGTCTTCCGAATCCCGTCCCGTCTCCACACCCCTTCCGCTTCGGTCCCTGCGGATCACCACCTCGTTCAGATCCGCGGGCTCGGAGAGCGCAGGCGGGAGGTACCATGGGGCAGGCGTTCCGCAAGCTCTTCGACGCCTTCTTCGGCAACAAGGAGATGCGGGTACGCTATCTGACCGCCTTCTCTCTCTCTCTCCCTTCCCTTTTCGTATATAAGTAGTGGTTCCCCGGCTGCTTGAATGAATCGATCCGTTCTGTTCCGTTTCGTTCCGTTCACAAGGTATGGAGATAGATTCGGTGTTGGTGCTGATTTAGCCAGTAATGAATCATGTGTAGGCCCATCAATTCTTCGGGCTACCGATCGCACGGATATGGAAACTAGTGAGTGATGAAATGATGCATGACATTCACGAGCCATACTGTGTGCTCCTGTAATCTTAACCTGCGTGTGTGAGTGTCGTGTTCTCGTGTAGTAGTATATTTGATTTTTCTTCTGAATTACTGGTTGCCAGAAATAGTGAGCCATCGTGTCATCTTGTATTTTATAGAATAAGGTAAGGTCATGCCAGGGCCAGTTGATGTACTGATGGATTCCTACTTCACTTCTTAACTGAAATCATGGGTTCTCTTTACATGTACCGCACCTGCATGCATCACACAGCAGTTTGGAGCATCATATGCTTGCCTACTTGGTCGCCTCTACTCTAGTACCAATCTCCTCGCAGTAGTTTAACTTTAACACACTTGTTGACAGGTTGTGATGCTTGGGTTGGATGCAGCTGGTAAAACAACCATACTCTATAAGCTGCACATTGGTGAAGTTCTGTCCACCGTCCCTACCATAGGTACAATTGTCCAACTGTATGCTTGTGTGGTACTGTGTTTCTTCTCTTTCTGTTTGAACTGTTGCTAACCATCATTTCTCATGATTCAGGTTTCAACGTCGAGAAGGTTCAGTATAAGAATGTAGTCTTCACTGTGTGGGATGTCGGGGGCCAGGAGAAACTGAGGCCCTTGTGGAGGCACTACTTCAACAACACTGATGCTCTGGTCACTTACATTCTGTTTCTCAAGCGTATTCACATTTTATTTTTCTGGCTTAGGAGTATCGAAACTTCATTGTAGTATTTCTGTGCCACTCAAAAGCATGTTTGACCAACTTAAATGGATATTTAACTTGACCCTGCTTTACTTGGCATCTTTTGTTTTTCTTGTTTACTTAATCAGCTTATAAAAATACTAAAATTGTAGGAAACATGCACAGTTTTTCAGGATCTAGTCTGCCCATCTGTTATATTCTTTACCTCTGGTTTGGTTATTCTTTCATGGAATGTAATGGTTTGCTTGCCCTGCAGATTTATGTGGTCGATTCTCTGGATAGAGAGAGAATTGGAAGGGCCAGAGCTGAGTTTCAGGTTCATATCTGTTTTATTATCGCGTTATCCATTTTTTTGTAATGAGATTCTTTTTACTGTCTTTTATTACTTATTTGAATCTAATATCTCTTTCAGGCTATAATCAATGACCCTTTTATGCTTAACAGTGTACTCTTGGTGTTTGCTAACAAGCAAGACATGGTATGTTCAGTCATCTTATCTTATATCTTGGAATTAATTTGAATGTGTGATTTGCACCTTTGTGAACTTGTAGGTTATTTAGTTCAGCCTTATGATTTCGTTGGTTTAAGCCTGCTTCCTTTTTGTACTTATATATAGAAGAAATGAATATTTTTGACTTTGATGTAGATATTGCAAACTCTTATTTCTTGTTGTAGCCTGTACCCATATCCATGTCTATACTTGTGATTTTATTTTGTGGTTTCTGCTAGCAGTTTGTTTCAATTTGGGCACAAACATAAGGTTGCAGATGTGTAGGTTGTGCATTGTTCCTAATGTCTTAATGATATGATGATACTACTGATTATTTGAACTGAACTTACAAAGTTATAATGTGCTCCGACTCAGTTCTAGGCGTGGTCCATTTCTGACTGAATTGCTGCTAATTGTTAATGCAGAGGGGAGCAATGACTCCGATGGAAGTGTGTGAGGGCCTCGGGCTCTATGACCTGACTAACCGCATCTGGCACATCCAGGGCACATGTGCTCTTAAAGGTGATGGCCTGTATGAAGGATTGGACTGGTTAGCTACTACCCTGGACGAAATGCGAGCTACTGGACGGCTAACCTCAACATCGTCATCATCCTGAACAAGAACAGTAATAGGTGGAACATGTCATTTGATCCTTGTGATACGCTGATTGAAGGATCATCTCGCCACTGTTTTTTATGTGCCTTTTTTTATGCCCACGGAGGTGTAGTAGTTACCGATGGGCTATTGGTATTTGCTGATGAAATGTGTTTGCGTAGAACAGAAGGTGAAGCAAAGGCATATACTCGTGCCCTAGTTGAAAGTGCATTATGTTCACCATTTCATTGCGCATGGGGGTGATTGTAAATACATCCACTGATAGACGCTCTTGTTGTTTTGAATCTGAAGAAATGGAATGGAAGGCCCCGGTGCGCCTATGTGTGGTTGAGACGCGCGGATTGATGTATTCTGGAACTGTTTTGGCATGTTGATCTGGATGAAGTAACCTACTGGACTTACCAATTACTTTCTGAGGTAGTAGCCTGCTGGCACGTGGTGTGTTGAGTGGCTAATTAGCTATTAGAAGTCTGGAATCAGCTCGTTGGTCTAGTTGATAACTCAGCTCTGGTCAAGAAAAATAAATTATCCTAACATCATGGAGGAGATATCTATCCGTTGGTGTAACGTCTTGTAGTGTGACTATTTCGGTCAGGGAGCTCCAGAGTAAGGTTTACAAAACCGTTCCAGTTTTTGTGATTTTTGTAAAACATGGTCCGGGACAGTAAGAACAGACGACTGGTTACTGGGTTTAAATTTTTTTTTGAAAAGTTTCAAACCGCTCAAACTAAGCAGTAAACTGTAGAAACCGTTCAGTTAATCGTGAAACATCAACCAAAACATGAAACCGTTCAAACGCTCGCTTTTGTTTTAATTTCATCCAAATTCATATTTTGTCGTTTAAATGATTTTGTAATGGTTTTGTAAAAACTGTTCTGTGCGGTTTCCACGATTAAGCTGCACCAGAGACGACCAGTGAGGCAGTGACAGTGAGGGACTGAGGGTGGATCAGAACGCGGCATACTCGCTGTGCCTGTTTTAAGTCGGAAAAACAGGGTAAGCAGAGGATAAGGCGGCCGGCCTGTTCCCCCCTGCAAAGCAAAGCTAAGCTAGCTTCTCGAGATGAGGCCTGCCATCTCCGCCTCCGGCAGCATCGGCGGACTACATCTCGCGCTCCCGGCGGCGCGCATACCTCCTCCTGGTCCCCCTGGCAACAGCATCAGCATTAGAGGAAGAGGATGCAGGTTACTAGCGGCAGCCGCACCGCCTCCGCCGCCGCCGACACCGGTCGTCCTCCTGGGCCGTCCCCTGGAATCGGTGTACAAGGTGCGGGTGGAGCGCGGCGCGACGGCGGCGGCCCGCGTGGAGGCGTTGCGTGTGATGGAGACGTGGTCGTCGTGGCGCACGGGTGGGCGGTGCCGGATGCCTTGGGACTGGCAGGTGGACCAGCTGGTGTACATCGTCTCCGGCGAGGTCAAGGTGATCCCCGCCGGCGCCGTCCACGGCGACCACTACATGCACTTCGTGGCCGGGGACCTGGTGCGCTACCCGCGCTGGTTCGAGGCCGAACTCCACTTCGAGGGGCCCTACGAAGAGCGCTACCGCTTCCTCGCATATGGAGACGACAACTAGCCTAGGAGAAGCAGAGAGATGACAACTCCTCCTCCTGCCTGTAGAGGAGTGCCATCCACTGCTGGATTTGTAGCAGCAACTGCAGTAGTAGCACTAGCATAAGATGTTTTCCTCAGATTTTGCTTCACGTTGATGCAATGAAATTGCCGTGATTCGACACTAAGATTTAGTAGTATTATTGAATAACAATCCAGTTCCTTGAGGTTTATTCTTACATTTAGCTTGCAACTTTTACAATCTTGTTGTTCCAAACTCTAATGCTTCTTATTTGCTTCCAAACATCACTATTCCGGTGCAATATCCATGCTTCATGATAGAATTGCTTAAACAATTTAACGCTTTAGACCCAACCTCAACAAAGCCAGAACTAGGCAAGTACTAGGTGTTAGTTGCGGCTTGCCAACTCAGACCACGTTTACTCGTACAGCTAAGAACTTAACCACACTGTCGACAGTCAGAGGTAATGTAAATATACGACCGACCCAACATCAAATAAGAATCGAATTTCAGGTAGCCTATGCCAAATTTAATTCAGGCACTTTTCATCAGGAAAAAGAGGAGTGAACAGAAAATTCAGAATATGCATAACAAGGTGCGCATTGCCACAGATTACAAAAGGATGAATCAAGGAATCAAAGCAGAGAAGGATTGACAAGTTTGTTTCTTTGTTTAACAAACCTAGCATCAAGATGGGCTAAGGATCAATCAACTGTAATCTGTCCTGTGTCACCGCCCCTGGTGTCTCCTGCTATCCTGCATCCCTCTTCCACCTGTTGAACTTGAATTACGATTGCTTCTTCCTCTTCTCTCAGCCCATCCACCATTTGGTCGATAAGAAGCAGCCACACTACCATTAGAATTGGCACCAGTGTCGCGATTAAAAGCGCTCCTGCCCCCTGTCACCATGTCATCAGTATTGGACTGATCTGCTGATGCTCTTGCACGACGACGCCGACCATTCCGTCCCCGGTTATGAGAGTGCGGACCAGAGTAGCCAAACTCTCGATGATGAAGTGGGGGAATGACATTCATGTAATCCATCCAATCGGGATGCATCTGTGGGGAGCTGGCATATACACGAAACCCCGTCCAACCGGAATTGTATATCTCATCAAAGTCTTCGGGGTTGAATTCATATGAGTAGTTGTCATATTGGTCGTCCATGAACGCCTCATCAAAGATGGGATCGGGAGACATGAAGCTCCTGAGAGCATCTCTTGCAGGATCTGCTACAGGGACACGTCCCCAATCGATAATGTCGACGAAATCAAAGGGGTTGTCTTCATCCTCATCCACATATTGGTAAGGCAAAGTATGCAGCTGGTGATAGTTCTCCTGCTGCTGTCTGGAGCTCTCGACTCTGGCCCCGGTGGGCCTCGGCGGTACACTCTGGAAGGCCTTGTCCACCGTGGCTGCAGAACCACCACGACCATAGATGGGTATGACAGCGTCCTCTGCGACCTGTCCCTTGCAGACAGGACACTCACGGTCGTGGGAGTGGACATGAAGCCATTGATAGAGGCACTCCCAGCAGAAGAGGTGGCCGCACTTGGTAACGACGGGTTCCGCCGCCAAGTCGAAGCAGACGTTGCACTCGAAGTTGGCGGCGTTGCGGCTCCCCTTGTCGTCGGGCTCCTTGTTACTATAGGCAGGAGCCCCAGTCCCGGAGGCGGGAGACTTGTCGCTGACTGTGGCCGGATGATTCGTCGGCGCGTGGCGGGTGGAGGTGGAGGCGGTCGGCAGTTCGGATATGGTCGGTAGCGTCGACTGAGGATGAGAGGATCGAGAGGCATCGACAGGGCGGTAGACACAGTGAGGCTGTGGGGGCGGCCTTCCCCTTGACCTCTCCCCTCTCCACCTGCTGCCGCCGCCGCTGCTGCTGCCTCCGTGGATGGTGTGGCTGGTATACCGGCGGTTCGAGAGGTCGCTACCCCCTGCTCCTCGGCCGGTGCCCGTGGAATCCATCCAACCCGCCATGGATACGGATCGGATCGAATTGACCAATCGAGAGAATTCGACGACCTGGAACGGACAAAACAAAATTCATTAGAAATTTAACCTTTACGCATACAAATCAAACAATCTGTTCTGTTGGAAGGGGGAGCAAGAAGGATTAGGGTTTGGATATCGGAAGAAAAGAAACCGAAGAGGAAAGGGGATCGAGGTACATGAACGAACCTGCCCGCACAGGATGGTCGGAATCGGAACCGGAGTCGGCGTCTATCGGTGAGGACGATGGCGAGGAGAAAGATACGATGAAGCAGCCGCCGGTCGGGCCGGACAAAGATATGATGAAGCAGCCGCCGGTCGGGGAGGAGAAAGGAATCGGAGAATCCGCCTCCGCCTCCGATTCCTTACCTACACGGGAACGGACCCCTTCCGACCCCGACACGGAATGGATCGAGGTACATGAACGAACCTGCCCGCACAGGATGGTCGGAATCGGAACCGGAGTCGGCGTCTATCGGTGAGGACGATGGCGAGGAGAAAGATACGATGAAGCAGCCGCCGGTCGGGCCGGACAAAGATATGATGAAGCAGCCGTCGGTCGGGGAGGAGAAAGGAATCGGAGAATCCGCCTCCGCCTCCGCCTCCGATTCCTTACCTACACGGGAACGGACCCTTCCGACCCCGACACGGAATGGGAAAGGTGAGGCAGGCAAGGCGACCGACAGAGGGGGCACTCCGTCTTTTGAGCGGTGTTGGGCTGTAGATTTCACAGTCGGAGAGGCCCATCCATCTAAATTCACTTTCCTATAAAAATGGAGAAGCTACATCCAGTTCGCTTTTAGAGACTGGTTTGTCTACTGAATGCCTATGCATCTAAATTCAACACTGCGTTCATATGTCATAGAATCAAATGGTCCCACATATCAATGTACCATTCATACATGGGACATCATAATAAAAAAAAATGTAACGACAAGGGTGCCAAGTTAACAATTTTGTGTAGGTTGAAAGCTGGTTGTGTGAAACTTTATTTATTTGAGATGGAGAAGCAATTTGAGGTTTGGAGGTTTGCAATTTTGCTCAACCTCATATTTATCATGTTTCAGTGACTCATGTGTAGCACATGCCAGCAAAACACCGGTGTCAAAATAAGGTATCCAGCAAAATTACAATGGCTTTGAAGGATTTGTCAATACAATAATCTTTTCCAAAAACACTGTTTCTCAAAGCTATTAAAACATCAAAATAACTAACTAATTATACTCCCGGAACAAAGTATGAGAATTTTCTCGGATGCCAATGATTCCATCTCTAAGTCCAGTTAAATGCAGGTAAACAGAAAGGTATACAAAGTTAACAAAAAACAATAAAGATTTTACTATGTACCTTGTACTTCCACTACTATAAATAAATATGCTGTTTTTCACAAATGCAGTTCCGAAAACCGTATAATAATATCTTAATGCTCGGAGTTACCCTACCCGCTGAGCAAAAATGTACTAACAGTAACGTTAGTCTCCCCATGGAAGAATCTTGCTAACTTAACTAAAACTGCCAAATTGAGGACGCTGAGGTCGTTAGGACGACTAGTACTGGTCTGGTATTATATCTCAAGTCCACTGATTTCATGCTCTTACAATTCACCATTCTCGTTCAAATGCTAACAACAATTACATCAACCATACAAATAACCAACGTGCTCAAAATTTCAGATATACATCATAACCGAGCATCAGTCAGTAGCCAGGATGGGTTAGGACTATCCCCTGTCAGTGTCAGAACCGCCTCTTCTGCTGAGGATACCCAGGGTTTTGCATCCCCATCCCTTGATCGGCCTTCCTTCTCAACTGTTACCCACATAGTAAAAGGTGTATTAATGCATCAGTAATCACAAAGTTTATTCAACAAGTATCTTCAAGTACTTGGAGAACAAAAAGTACCTGATGCGGATGAGACTGACCACCTGCACCTCTCTGCATGGGAATGTTACCAGGATTAAGACCAGCCATGCCAGCCTGCGAAGCAGCATTGAAGGCAGCCATATTTGCACCAGCAGGCACTCTTGGCATCCCCACCATGGGTTGTTGCATTTGTCTTGGCATGGGTCTCGGCACAGATTGACTTCCTGGAGGGGCATTCCCTGATGGCTGAAATACAGAGATTTGTTGCATTATACAATCCAGGTAACAATATTCCACATCAATGCTGCATACAGATGTGTTGCAACTACAAGAAACTGGGCCACTTTAAAACTTGCACTAACCGGTTGAGTTGGTTGAAGGCTTGTTGTTCCTTCAAAATCTGTTGTAGTATCAACTGGACGAACAGGATATTGCACAATTTTCTCCCCTGGCTGGGACGGTAGAAGCGCACTAACCAAAATGGGATATCAGTCAGGAGGATGAGAAATAACTTCAATTTGTATATGAAATGCTGTGCCAAACATCTGAGAATTATTTAGCATGTATGTTTCGAAAAAAAATCTCTTTGGATAGGTAACGGCAATTAAGATCCTGCTCACTCATGACTTACTTTCGACCAGGCAGCGGGTCCATACGGAAGTACCTATGTAAAGAAAGCACAGTATAAGAGTTCATGCATTAAAAAGTAGTCACTGACCACACAACATTAGACAAGAGAGGTTTTGTCAACGTTTCAGAGCGGAAATAGTATCAATCTAGTTATTTTTATGCTGAACACGAATAATCAAAGCTTCAAACATCTGAATAGAAATCTGAACCCAGAAACCAGATCTTAATATGAAACAGATTCGAAAGAAATTCTCAGAGGCTATTATAGTGTTCAACTTTTACTATAGTATACGAATATATACAGCAGAGAAGGGTTAGATAAACTTATTTGTCAAACGCAAGTAAACAGTACAGCAGGGTCATATTAAATTCAAAGGTTGCTATATACATTCAGGCAAGCTATTCAAACAGTTTGTGCACAATCATTCCATAAAAAGAACACTGAGGATGTGAAGAATTTTAGATATTTACTCGTGCTCCAAAGCTTGTGCAGCTGTAATACGCTTTCGAGGATCATACCTAGAACAGGAGAATGAATTAGGACGATAAATCCTAATAAAAAATGAGCATCAACAAAAGATAGAGAACAATGAGAAGTCACATACTCGAGCATTTTTGAGAGGAGATCAAATGCAGGACTCTTCTGCTGCAAGTGAACAATGTTTTGGAGACCTGCATTCTCACTGCAATGGAGAAGTGATTACCTTAAGAAATGATAAAAGAAAACACACACACAATATTTCAAGTCTCTTTAGAGCAGAAAGAGAGATGTCTGACATACTACTTATGTTGCTGAATATGTTGCTGGTCATTATACCAGCATGGAAGATATGCAAGGGTAGGCCACTTTTCAACCGTAGGATGACCTACAGAAAACTGGATCATTACATTACAATAAGGCATAGCCAGACAACACCAATGCAGAAATGAGGCATCCATACCTAAGACCTTAAAAATCTTGTCCAGTTGATCAAGCTACAATATGCGTAAACCAACTGTGAGATAAATAGATAGCATGGACAGGAAAACTTCTGCACAACGTAAAAAGGCTAAATATACAAGATAACAAAATTCTATAATTTCCACCAGCTGATTTTCTTTGAGGAAGATTCCACCACACAAAGAAAATTCATGTACTCCCTCTGTCCCATATTAGCTGTCATTCTAGGATTCAAAAGTTGTTCCTAAAACTCTCATTCTCACTTTCCAATGCACCTTTCTTTTTCCCAATACATGTCTATCTCTATCTTCTCGTTTTTGGTACATACCATCTTTTCCAACATTCCTTAATTCTCGTGCCGGAAGCCAAAACGACAGACAATATGGTATGGAGGGAGCAGAAAGTTTGGTCTAATAGCCTATATGAATAGTAATTACTTGAGTGTATAAGCCCATACTTGGAAGGGATTCGGAGTAACTTTGGATTCAACACCTTGGAACAGTGGTTTCAGTGTAAGCAATTCAGCAAAAATGCAACCAACTGCCCACATATCTAGAAATGATTTAAGGAAATAGTTAAACTAAACAAATCGAAACAGAAGGCAAAAACTGATATTCTTCTGCACTCCCTAGAAGGATACCAACAGCACTGGTGTAGTGTTTTGCCCCAAGTAACAGCTCGGGAGCACGATACCAGATAGTCACAACAACCTGAAAAATTTCATAGAGAAGAGCCATGTCTGAATACTGGATTTTTGTCATGATAACAAACAATGGTCCATGTGAGAATAAATAGAGCTGTCATATAGGTCTATGAATCAATTAAACATCAAGTATATCAAAAATATACAATCACATGGGTAAGTTCCTGATTATCATGTATCCACATCATTTTGTATTTTCCTTGTATTCTTGTAAAGATGAATAGAGGAAGAGCACTAATGCTAGCTAAATAGCAAGAAGATGTATGTACTCACTCCATTGTCACATAATGGTTTGAGTGGAGCTTGATATATCCTGGCAAGCCCAAAGTCAGCAATCTTTATAATCCCATGTTCTTCTCCTTCTCCCATGACCTGTCAGAATGGAAGGCAACACTTTCAAGAAAAGGTACAGGCTGTACAATATAGTACAGATTTATTTGTAAATGGCAAGTGATAGGTTACCAGTATGTTAGAAGGCTTGAGATCTCTATGTATGATCCAGTTACTGTGAAGATAGTTGAGGCCGTTGAGCAGTTGCCATAGCAAGGATTTGACAGTGTATGGGTTAATAGGGGCGTTTAGCTTCTCCCTGTGATGCCTGATAATCTCCTGCGAGTGAGTTGTTGGTTATACAATCAGGGACAGAGCTCAAATACGGAGAATGGTACTGGATTCAAAGAGAAGTAAGGACATGATGACGGACATAGAGGTCGTGCTCGGCGTAATCGAACGCGAGGTATAGGGACATGTCGGCGTTGTTGATATGGACATTGACGAGCTTGACGACGTTCTCGTGGTTGATCTCCCGCAGGAGCTGTCACATGACCAGGTGGGTGTTAGGGTTTGGTGCCACAGATCGTATCAATAGTGGGAGGGGATAGAGGAAGCAAGAAGCAACAGGATGCCGGAAGAACAGACCATGATCTCTCTGATAGCGGTAGGCGAGACCCCATCTCCTTCCTTGGACTGCTTGAACTTCTTGATGGCGATGGGGGGACCCCGTCGGCCGGGGGCTGGGTGCGCCGGCTTGAGCCGCGCGAGGAAGACGAGGCCGTAAGTGCCCTCCCCGATCTTCCCCACCAGCTCATATTGCTGCAGCCAGGCCGGGCGGTTAGCGCCGCCGCCGCCGGCGCGGCCGTCCCCCATCCCCGACGAAGCTGACCTCGCCGCCGTCGTCCTTTTCTCCGACGCCACCCGCACTGGGCTCTGGGCGTGCGGCCTGCTCACCTGACTCGCTCCTGGACCAACAAGCCGTTTGGAACACATCTATGGGGGCTCTGGCCCACAACCAGTAAAGCCGGATTAGAAGCCCATCTAGGATGAGGTCCCAGGTCTTCTTCCCTTCGACTTCTCCTACAGTCCTACTACTACAGGACTATACTAGGCAAAATGTGTGTGTTATCCATTTCTCCCTTCCTCCTCCTACTGCTAGTGTAGCAGCAGCAGCAGCACGCCACCGGTTCCTCCAGCCAGTAGGGTCCAAAGGACAGATATGGCGGCGGGGAGTGCCAGTGCCACCGCGTCCCTCTCCTTCGCGGCGACTGCTTCCCTGCGCGTAAGGAATCCATGTGCACGCGCTCCCACTTGGGCGGCCTCCTCCCAGCGGCAGCAACGGCCCCTCCTCAGGCTCAAGCCTTGCGCCTCATCACTGACGGCGGCGGCGCCTTCCGTGTGGAGGTCCGAGTCGGATGCAGCAGGTGGTGGGGCCGGGGCCGGCGACGTCATGGGCCTCCTCCTCCGGGAGCGCATCGTCTTCCTCGGCAACGAGATCGAGGACTTCCTCGCCGACGCCGTTGTCAGCCAGCTGCTTCTCCTTGACGCCATCGACCCGGAATCCGACATCCGCCTCTTCGTCAACTCCCCTGGAGGATCCCTGAGGTACAACCTTTCCTTCTAACCTTTACTCCTCTTATCAGTTGCCACTGCACTTGTAATGTACAGACTTCAACTCATGCTAAACTACTCTTGGAATGTATACAAATTTCAACTCATTGCTCAACTTTCTCTTATCGAATCCATGAATCATGATCATTCACATCGATATGTCATATGTGTAAACGTGCTAGTCACAACCACGTTCATCTGCAAGTTCTACATTTTGGTCCTGAGGCGCTATATGAATGAATCAAAATAATTGACGAACCTTTTTAGTTGAATAGGAAATGATTTAAAGCAGTTTTAGTTATTTGATTTCATTCTGTTAGTGGAGATGCCAATGTTCTCTTGCTGATAGGCAGTATATAAAATCGTGATCTGTAGAATGTAGTTAGACTGTTATGCTCTTCACTCTTTTTTCACTGCATCCCTGCTGCATAGTGACCTAGATTCATCATTGCGGGCCTACTAGTTTTTGTGCAATTCTTCAGATCCTTTAAATATGATTCGTGCACTTCAGTTATCAGTTTTCTGCTGATATCTCCATGCATGATTGTCATTGTTTGATCCAACAACAACAACAACAACCAGCCTTTTAATCCCAAGCAAGTTGGGGTAGGCTAGAGATGAAACCCAAGGTACAACTTGGAACCCAGACAAAGCCAAAGCAGTAACAACAACAACCAGTCTTTAAAAAAGCCAAAGCGGTGAAAGAAAGGGAAAAAGAGTGGGAAAAAGAACAATAAATCATAAGAGGGGACGAGACGGTGAAATAACAAACACAAATGCCAAGCAAAAAGAGGACCAGGAAGGGTAAACAGCCAAAAATCAAGGTTCTGGCACATGATTGCTAGTCTCCACAGACTCGTATCTATGGCTATCTCCCTATCATATTCCAATCCTTCATGTCCTTCTTAATAGACTCCTCCCAAGTCAAGTTCGGTTTTCCTCTTCCTCTCCTTAGATTAACCAGTCGTCTAATGATCCCACTGTGGACCGGTGCATCTTCAGGTCTCCGTTGGATATGTCCAAACCATCTCAAACGATGTTGTGTAAGCTTCTCCACAATTGATGCTACTCCTAATCGCTCTCAAATGTCCTTATTCCTGATATGGTCCCTTCTTGTGTGCCCACAAATCCATCGAAACAGACGCATCTCCGCCACATTTAGCTGTTGGACATGTCTCCTTTTAGGAGGCCAACACTCTGCTCCATATAGCATGGCCGGCCGGATCATTGTTCTATAGAATTTGCCTTTTAGCTTTTGTGGAGCCTTGTTGTCACATAGGACACAAGATCCTTTTTCTTAAGTTTATTTTGTTCTTATTTCCACTCTTTTCTATTTATTGTGTTTGTTATCAAGCTTATTGGCACTTGCTGATTACCACAAGACTTCGATTTGTAAAACCACTCAGGCACTCGACTCGAAGTTGACCATAATTGTAGATAAAATCTTGAGCAAATTATTGAAATCTGATTGGGCCTCTTCTTCCCTGTCCCCCTGTGATGTGTAACTTTGTATGACTTGTTCCTTGCTGACTACTATGACTGGATCCTGGATAACTACTACTTTCATATCTCATTCTATGTCATACCCATAATGAGTGCCGGTTGTCTTTCGTGATCTTATTTGCGAATCATCAAAGTAGAGCAAATATGATTATTTATCTCCATTATTTCATCATAGCTCTATATATTCAAAGTTATTTTGTGACCGACATTTTGTTTAATGTTTCAGTGCGACAATGGCCATCTATGATGTTATGCAGCTTGTGAGGGCAGATGTCTCCACTATTGGGATGGGCATAGCAGGATCAACAGCTTCCATAATCCTTGGTGGTGGCGCAAAGGGCAAGCGATTTGCCATGCCCAACACCAGGATTATGATCCATCAACCCGTGGGAGGAGCAAGTGGACAGGCTTTAGATGTCGAGGTCCAAGCAAAGGAGATATTGGCTAACAAGAGAAATGTCATCCGCCTGGTATCAGGCTTCACAGGCCGCACTCTGGAGCAGGTAGAGAAAGACATTGACAGAGACCGCTATATGGGTCCTCTTGAGGCTGTTGATTATGGACTCATTGATGGTGTGATCGATGGTGACACCATCATCCCCCTTGAGCCTGTCCCAGAGAGAGTGAAGCCTAAATATAACTATGAAGAGTTGTACAAGGATCCGCAGAAGTTTCTTACTCCAGATGTCCCAGATGATGAGATATACTAGTCTATATAAGTTGTATTGTGGACAATGCAGTTTCTTTTGATCTCCTGTAGCTCCTGTGAAACAAATGATGTACTCCTAGGCACTATAGCAGTAGCGTATTGATCTGGTTTACCGCCTGTGTTGTTGACAAAATGTTGATTTTGAGCAAGCAGTTGAGTTTTGGCATGCCGTTGAAATGGTCTGACTTGTATTCTGACAATTTCAGGTACGGCCGTATGGCACGTTGAATAAATACCAGGTAGGCGTTCAACATTTGACTAAACAGATACGAACCCAATAGAAACCGAGTTAGTCATTTCCTGACGAAGGTTCAGCAAGTACATAATAGCAAGCTGTTTTTGTGTCCAATGACAGTACAGTTTCAGCTTGATTGGTTTGAAAAAATAAATGTACATTCAGAGAAACCTTAAAGGGAGCAAACATCTGTCACTTCCCGAACACATCCTGTTGTTATTGGCTGCAGTTGACACCCCAAAATGAGGTGAACTGAAGAATTCAGCATAAATACCCGCTCATTTGTAAACTCAAAGGTACAATAATGAATACAACAAACAGTGAGATGGATACAATCAAAATGAAACCAATCCTATCATCAGTTGAAGGCACCAACCGTAGGGACGAGAACTGCAGAGGACCCTGCACCAATGACGTTTTCAACTTTGAGGGCAAGGGGGTCCCAGAACTGTACAACATTGTGGTTCCCGGTTTTGAGGCTGATCGGTGTTCTAATGCTGGCAGAAGTATCTCCATTTTCCTCTGCTGTAGATTTTGCTGCTGCTGCCCGCTTCAATCTGATACGTTCAGCTCTTGACCCAATGGTCTGACCCAATATTGAGGCAGCTATAGTAAGTGCCATGGCTGACTTTGGCATAAGTACAGACTTCCTAAGCATCCCAATGAAAGGCACCGCAGCATGCACTGCTGCAAACCACTGCACTGAAAACTTCTTTGTGTGCTCCCTCCAGATACCGAGAGGAACATTTGCAGCCATACCGAGCAATGCAATCACCAGTATTTTTGTTGGCAGGGGCTGAGGGCGAAGCTCCTTTGCAAAGGTTGTGCGGGATAGTGCTGCACGGGCAGCGACCACCACAGGTGGGCATTTCAGTTTCATACCAGCTGGGGGTGTCATGAGCTTTGCAACAAGAGGCACAACACCACTTAATGCCCGATATGATTTTGCAAGTGGACATTGGCCATTTTCCAGCCACTCATTGCTCATTGCTTCATGATTGTTAGATTGGCCTTTGTTCTGAAATGGAAGTGAAAACAAAGCAATATCAGGCGATTGAACGTCATGCTCATTGGCATCATGTAGGAGGATTCACAAACTCATATGAAAGATGAGGCTACTGCAGCCAAGATAAATTACCTGGGGGAGGTTGTTGGGTTTCTTTTTGTTGGAGTTTTTCTTGTTGTGCTTATTTGAGAAATCACCAAAGCTGAAAAATCCTCCAAATGCAGAGAGACTGATGGTTGCCGCTTTGGCTGCCAACGGATTAAATTCAGGAACGGGCTTCGGAAGTGGCTTCTCAATCTTTGCCAATGATCCGTCTGAAAGGGGAACGACCCCATCTCTACCATGGAAAACACGGAACGCCGTGTCAAAATTAGGTCCATCTTCGAAAATTGGACCCTTGGCTCCTCTTACCTTCAAGCAGGGGAAAAAAAGGGAAATGCAATTCAGCAAAACATCCAGAACAGAAAGAAATGTTGTAAACAGATAGCATGCTAATTTAAAGAGGAATGGCAAGGAAAGAACATACGGGAACAGGAAAGTTAGAAGACGAGAAGGAAAATCTTGTTGGCTCATTGATGTTCCTCAGGAATGGGCATCTTTCAATCCCTTGCTGGACGACGGTCTCTTCCAAGCACATGGGCTCACCGAGAGCTCTTTGTAAAATGGGATCCATATGAACAGCAACAACAACTCAACCTGCAAGAGCGGCAATGTGAGCCAAGACCAAGAAAATATACTGATGTCCAGCCACACAATGAGACGCGCTACAAGGTTATGAGTTAGCAAGATACGTCTATGTAAAGCGTCAATGAGAATAATGAGAAGGGTAGGTAATAAATGCAACGTTGATGTCGGAGGAGTTGATGATGAGGCCTGATAAAAGTTTGATCACCATGTGCAGAGTCAACCCTACTAGACTAGATTAATGGTATGATGAAGCTGAAAATTGAGCTGCTGCACAAACAAACTTAGCTGGAAGCTTAAAGCATGACCTTTTCTTCTACGAGTGGTGTGGCAGGCAGGTAGGAGGGAATTGGTTGGATTGGGGTGAAATAGTAGTTGTACTTGCAGGAAAACAAGTCGGTAGCCCATGTTGATTAGTATTTGCCTGCCGAGCTGTACCTAGCAGTTAGCACATGCGCCTGTGCAAGGAGACCTGTAATCCCTAGCCCTGGCGACCAAAAGCACCCGAGTTCCCGTCGTCCCAGGCTGATTCCTTCGCCTTGCATCATTCACACACCCACAATTCGGCACCGAACTCTCCAATCGCATAATCCCCTCTCGGTCTCTCTCTCCAGAAGCGGAACTCGCGATCTCTCCTCGCCCTAATCCCTAAGCTCCTCGCAGCGAGCAGAGGCGAAGCGATGAAAAACGGGGAACCCGGAAAAGGAACAGAGGAGAAAGAGAGGTCACCTCGGATTGGAAGCGACGAGGCGGCGAAGGGCTCGCTGGCGACGGAGGTCTTCTCCTCCTTCCTCCGGGGGGCCTGGCAGGCTCAAGGCAGGCTTGGTCGCGGCGCGTGTGGCGAGCACAGGTGCGGGCGAGGTCGAGGGGCGGGCACACGACAACACGATTCCGTTCCCGGAAAGAGGAAGGGGGAGGAAAGAGAGGAGGTTTGGCTAGGCGCTGAATAGAGAGAGAAAGAGAGAGGGAAAGAGTCAGAGGAGCAGGTTGGTGGGGTGGGTGGGTGGCTCGTTCGTTGCCTGGCTTTGCTTGGCCGCCTTGCGGAGGAGTTGTGTTGTTTGACTCTGACCCAGCGTGCAGCCGCAGCACCAACGCAACGCAACGCTAACGCCAGCGCGCACGCTTTTCACGCGCCCCATATCATGAATGAGGCTTCCCCTTTTCAAGATTATCACGCACGTCGCGTTCAGAAGACGACTTCTAATTCTAAAATCGACGCGCAAAGGCGCTTACTCTATCCTGGCATTCTAGAAGATGATTGGACCACTACAACGTTTCGTGGAGCCTTACCCGACGGCGACACTTCCCTAAGACTAATTTTAATGAAAGTTTCATAAACAATAAATATACTATTATATTAGTATTTTTATGATATAATAGCGTATTAATGATAAAATAAGTCAAATAGATTTAATCATGTTTATATTGTTTTTAACATATTATGTTTTATATGTTATCTAGAAAATAACAACTAATAAAATTTTGTATTATAGAGATTGTTTTATACTAGTTTTATTTAAATGTTTTAATGATATGACAACTTTTAAAAATACCCTCATAAATATTGTATTGAGACTGCTTAGCAGTCTTACGAGACACACTGACCACGTCAGGCAGACTCTCTCTGGTGCAAAGGCACCAGGCTAAAAATTAAGATTTACTTTTAAACAGTGCAGAATGATATGAATTGTACTTAAACAATTACTCCATTTTTTAACTGGGGCACCAGGATCCGTTGAGAGCTGGCTTCGCCACTGACGAGACGGGGTCCGGCGCATGTGTTGAATTATGTGACCGCACCCTGTCCATAATTCCACGGTTCAATTCAATGAAACCTTTTCTTTTTCACATGTGCGTGAGAACGTCGTGCCATCAACGTCATACGTAACTCGTTTGTGCATTTGACCACCGCACCGAAACCATAAATTTTGTCTGAAGAAAAAAACATTTGTTCAGAGGATAATGTATATCTCTCGTTTTCCTATCTTCTTCAATTATAAACTTTCCCAAAGAAAGAAGAAAAATATCTTTGTGTTTTTTTTTCCTAAAAGACGCCTGAAGCATCTTTATACCGGATTGTGTCCCCACGAAAAAAAAATAAAAACGATCGTGGTACAAAAAATAAAAAGAAAATGCTAGCACACAGGGGCCAGGGGGGCTGTGGCCTGTGGGTGCGCGAAAAAACGAAGAACGCAACCAAATCTGCGTCGTCTGAGCGCCAATGGGTCTTGAACGGTGCCGCTGCCTCACGTGGGCTCCATATCATTGCAGTGATTCCTTCAGCGGTTGGGCTTGATTTTGGAGCCCAAAGCAGTCTGGTGTGGCCTGCCAGCACTTGAGTTAGATTGGGCCGGGGTGCTTACTGCGACTCAAACGCAACCCGAATCAACCCATGTGGCGCAGAACCAGGCCCGACCAAGCTCCGAGGAGTTTCAGCCCACGAGCCATCTTGAATGCATTGGGAAGACCGAAGAGCGAAGAGAGCAGCGGTGCGGACAGTCAGAGCGCAGCAAATGGGAGTCCGGAATTCCAACACCCGGTGTCAGTAAAGTACGATGGGAGTCAGCGCCGACGCGGGTAGTAGATTGCGTGCGGTTACTACAATGAGCGTTCAGACTTCAGAGGTTGGAAGCGGATCACCCGGAGTGACTCGAAGTAGGGACGTGGGAGCAGCCGAGCAGGGCGCTACAGTACTACTAGCAGCGGGAGGGCGACGGCTCACCAAGCACTAAGTACCACTGCATGTGTCAACGATGGAATAATATACAGTACGTAGCTGTTTGAATATTGTACTACTACATACTATACTGCTACACTAAGGCACAGACTACACGGTACGTAGCTGTTTGAATACATACAGCACGGTACAGTACTACAAGTAGTACGTATGCAGCTTGGCTTGAATACGATACGACAACGTGACCGTACCCGCACACCAGCCCCACTGTACACACGTAGCAGTACTATGTATGGCCGGGTGAACAGGTAGCTTATGACCGTACCACTGTACCAGCAACTCTCGCATGCAGTAACGGCGAGCGAGCGTGCGAGCGTCCCGTACGTCGTCGTCCGTCAGCCAATAACAGTGCCAGCACACAGACACAGACACAGCACCGACAGACAGACAGGTCGACCTCTGATCATTCTGCTGGGTTAAATTTTTTGATCTCTCTCGCAGTGACTGGCAGGCAGCGGCAAAGCATCAAAAAAAGAACGGGGATGTTGGATCGCATCGGGTGGGAAGAATTCCAAACAAAATAAGGTCACCCGCGTTCCCGTTTCGGCTCGGCGCGGTGCCGGTGTGCCTACCCTGGGCCCTGGCTAGGCGCGCATGATGCCGTCGTCGTCTTCCTCTCCTCCCGCGCAACGCCCGACTCCCTGTGCAACTTCTTCCCTTTTCTAAATAAACTTCCTGCTAGCTAGTAAATAGCGACGCTGCCGGCGGTGGGTGACGGAGTCCACCACGGCGGGCCCGATCAGGCTGGAACCCACCGGCTCCGTGCAGCAGCGCGCTCGCTAGTCATTGCTCCACCGACCCAGTTCTCTCTCTCTCTCTCTGACTCGTACTGCTACTACTCGTGCTACTACATAAAGTAAAAAGCATATGCCGTCATTGAACTGTACTAGGGAAAAACAAAAGAATTGAGAAACAAAACTCACGGATCTAGTACGTACTACTAACTCTACTATCTATGGTTGACGAGGCATCGGCCGTGTCTCATCTCTCTCATGTCGTCACGTCGTGTGTGTGTAGTCCACACAGGACGCACGGTACTCATGGATTACCCTATAATGAACCAACCGATCGGTACTGGTCCTGTACTCCTGTCACGTAGTATCGCATATGGTTGAGGTTGACGACGCATCAAACCCGCCGCCTGCTTGCTGGTCGCCGTACATTCCCGCGGCGTCAAAAGTCGAAACAAGTTAGAGCCGGGCAGCCGGCGGTCGTCGCGCGCGTTTAGCTGCCACCGCACTCACTCCTCACCTCACTGCTTCGTCACTTCCCCCAACCCAGCTCAGTTCAAGTGCGATCGGCCGAACGCAAAGGGAACCGTGTGGGGGTGGGTGCTCTGAGTGTGCTGATACCAGATTTTGTACTATACTACTAACTCTATTTTTTCTTCATTGTTGATATTTTTTAATATAAATTTATATTAAAAAATATAACAATAAAACATAAAAGTAGTACTACTAAGACGGACATCTGCGTAGACGAAACGAAACAAACGAAACCGTGTGTCCGTATGGTATGGGCCACGGGCACCATGTGGTGTGAACGGTCCACGTCCATGTCAAACTTTTTTTTAGTTTTTTTTACTTCCATTCCAAAAGAGCATTCATTCATTCATCCAGTGGCGAAATTAAATGCCCGTGATCTGGTCCAGAGGAATTATGCGGTGGCATAAAAAAAATATGTAAAAAAGTTTGTTTGATCATTTGTTTTGGATGAAAAATTTACGAATTGTGCAAAAAAGAATTGTACATGATTTTTATAAAATCAATACGTTCTACTAGAGGAGTCCAGTTCGGAACGACATTATTGAAGATATTGTAACAGGTCAGGTTCTTTTAATAACATTTTATGTATCAGAAAAGAAAAAAAAACGTCAAAACAAAATAAAGGAAGGAAAACTGGGGAATACGCACCGGAGGCCGAGGGAGTTGAAACGGGGAAGAGGAGAAAGCGACGTGCACCCGAACCCGATCAAACTACACCATTCCACTTCTGAATCTGAGAGCACCCCATCGCCGCGCGGGTAGTGGCAGGCCAAGGTGCACTTAAGGCGCTCTCGTGTTCGACGGAGTACTGTTACTGCCAGTGCGAGTTGAGGCGCCCGGGGGGGGTGGGTTGGGTTTGGTTCGTATCGAGTTCGAGTGGCCCTGCGCCTACCCAGCCACAAACCAGCAAACGAATCATTATTACTACCAGTATTATTCTGCAAACCTGCAGCTGTCGTCGCGCGCTGCATTATTAAAACCTGCTTTCCTGAATCCAGATGGATTCATCATTCATAGCGAGAGAGAGAGAGAGAGAGAGAGAGGTTGGTTTCTGTTACTACGTTTGTTTAATTAATTGCGGTGGATTCGTTTCTGTTTGTTACGCCTCCACCGCGCTGCGCGTAAATCTCTGCAGATAAATAAACAGAGCGACGAAGCGAGCAAGCTGGGCACAAACAACCCTTCCCCCTCCCCTCCTCCGTCGCCATTGCCAGACCTCGCCCGCCCGCCGGTTCCTTCCTTCCTTCCTCGGATTCCCGGGCCACCATTGCCGAATTCGTGCGTTCGTCGTCGTCTTCTTGTTGTTGCCGGGTAAAAGAAAAGGGGGAAGGAAAGAAGGAGCGAGAGAGATAGAGACAAGATCTCCCCCGCCGCGTCCGCATGGTTAGATTAGATTAAAACTGTGCCGACCGACATCCACCAGACTTGCTTGTCCCCGCTATATATCCTGCCATCGATCTCTTATCGTGGCCTGTGCCGGTCGTCCTTGAGCAGCTCATCGCTTCATCAGTTCCGAGGTACGTAGTAAACAATATTGGGATATCCCTGCATTTTCATGCTGATGATGCTACTAGGAATTTCCATGGCGCCGCTGCCTGCGTTTACGCTGTCTGTCGAGGAGGAGGAGGAGGAGGAAGAGTAGTAGTTAGTTAGCTGGAATGCCGGCGTATCAATCTAGTATCATGGGATGACGGTCTTTTTCTGGTTGGATTCTGCCAGGCGCGCGGATATCGCGACTCTGTTCGGTACATATCCCTGTAGATACTCAACTCTCCTTGGTGGCAATACTTTACAGGTGAGCCGAGGCAGAGTCACGGTGGAGAAGGAAGGCATGAAGTACACCAAGGAGGCCAAGCCCGAGCGGGCGGCCGGCGGCGGCGGCACGGGGTCCCGTGCGGTCCCGGTGGCGCTCGTGGTCATCGTGCTGTGCGCCTTCTCCTTCTACCTCGGCGGCATCTACAGCACGGGCCGGAGCCTCCTGGACGCCATCCAGCCGGCGCCGGCGCTTCTCACCCTGGCAACTAGCCGCGACGAAACAGCCGCCGCTGCTGCCGGCGTCAGCGGCAGCAAGAGCAAGGCGGTGGCAGTGGCGTTCCCGGAGTGCCCCGCCGAGATGCAGGACTACACGCCCTGCACGGACCCGAAGCGGTGGCGCAAGTACGGCAACTACCGTCTGAGCTTCATGGAGCGGCACTGCCCGCCGCCGCCGGAACGGCAGGAGTGTCTCGTGCCGCCGCCGAAAGGGTACAAGCCCCCGATCCGGTGGCCCAAGAGCAAGGACCAGTGCTGGTACCGCAACGTGCCCTACGACTGGATCAACAGCCAGAAGTCGAACCAGCACTGGCTGGTGAAGGAGGGCGACCGGTTCCGGTTCCCCGGCGGCGGGACCATGTTCCCCAACGGCGTCGGCGCGTACGTGGACCACATGGCTTCCCTCATCCCGGGCATGCGCGACGGGACCGTGCGCACGGCGCTGGACACCGGGTGCGGCGTGGCCAGCTGGGGCGGCGACCTGCTCGGACGCGGCATCCTCGCGCTCTCCCTCGCGCCGCGCGACAACCACGAGGCGCAAGTGCAGTTCGCGCTCGAGCGCGGGATCCCGGCCGTGCTCGGGATCATCTCCACGCAGCGCCTGCCGTTCCCCTCGGCGGCGTTCGACATGGCGCACTGCTCCCGGTGTTTGATTCCCTGGACCGAGTTCGGCGGGCTCTACCTCCTCGAGATCGCCCGCGTGCTCCGCCCGGGCGGGTTCTGGGTGCTCTCCGGCCCGCCCGTCAACTACGAGAACCGCTGGCACGGGTGGAACACCACCGTGCAGGCGCAGAAGGCCGAGTTCGACCGCCTCAAGAAGACGCTCGCGTCCATGTGCTTCAAGCTCTACAACATCAAGGGCGACATCGCCGTCTGGCAAAAGTCCCCCGACGCTTCCTCCTCCTGCTACGAGAAGCTCTCCCCCGTCACCACCCCGGCCAAGTGCGACGACAGCGTCGACCCCGACGCGGCCTGGTACGTGCCCATGCGCGCCTGCCTCACCGCCCCCAGCGCCAGGTACAAGAAGCTCGGCCTCAACGCCACGCCCAAGTGGCCGCAGCGGCTCGGCGTCCCGCCCGAGCGCGTCAACGTCGTGCCCGGCGGCAGCGCCAACGCGTTCAGGCAGGACGACGCCAGGTGGAAGCAGAGGACCAAGCACTACCGGACGCTGCTCCCCGCGCTCGGCTCCGACAAGATCAGGAACGTCATGGACATGAACACCGTCTACGGAGGGTTCGCCGCCAGCCTCATCAAGGACCCCGTCTGGGTCATGAACGTCGTATCCTCGTACGGACCCAACTCGCTCGGCGTCGTCTACGACAGAGGACTCATCGGCACCAACCATGACTGGTATGGTACCTGTCCTTTTTCTTCTTCCTCTCCTTTTTCTTTTCATGTGCAATTTATATATTAAAATTTTTTTTGAATGAACTTACTCTCGATGCAGGTGCGAGGCATTCTCGACGTACCCACGCACCTACGACCTCCTGCATCTTGACGGCCTGTTCACCGCCGAATCTCACAGGTGATTTTTTTTTTCAGTTTATCAATTCCAAAAGCATAAGTACCATTTTGCTGAACTGAACTGGTCGGTGCACACTGAACTTACTCGACATATACTTCTACCACCATCGCCCTTCACTGCAGATGTGAGATGAAGTTTGTGCTGCTAGAGATGGACCGTATCCTTCGCCCCACTGGTTACGCCATAATCAGGGAGAGCACCTACTTTCTGGACTCCATAGCAACAATTGCCAAAGGGATGAGGTGGAGCTGTGAGCGGCGCGAGACCGAGAACAAGGCTGACAAGGAAAAGGTCCTGATCTGCCAGAAAAAGCTCTGGGCAGGAAAGCACTGAGGAAAGATGGTGGAAACGAGTAGTGGATATAAAGACAGAAATCAGTAGCCTCTCAAAGGGTGGTCAAGGGCATCGATCCCAAAAGAAACAGCAAGCCCAGTTTGGTCTGGCCAGGGATCTTTCAGCACACAGCAGACATGGAGATCAACACTCTGATACAAGAAACATCATATAATTATTATCAAAATAAATAAATTAGTAAAACTTCGTATAGGATCCTATAGCTTTCCTTTTCTGCCATTAATTACTGTTAATTCTTTTTGTATGAACAGTTTATTAGGAAAAGTAATCGTATACCAAGAGGCAACTGTAAGGTACTCCATATATAGTGCTCATTTGTACTATTACTGTACTACATAGTATAACGATTTGGTGTTTTGGATCATTGAGTTGTTCTCGTTTAAACTTTGCGGAAAATTGTCAGTAGGACACTGAAATTCCGTGTCTTCTTCCACATCGCACTCGACAAAAGCTCGGATTCGAGCAACTCTCTTATCCTGAATGGTTAGAGATAGGGATGCACAATGTTTTGTGATGTCTTACCTCAAAATGGAGCCACCGAACATATTGAGCTGCGATGAATACAAGAAGTTCCTTTTTTTCTAGTAATTTTTTTAAGGAATTGTTCCATTTGAATACTTGGAAAGGATGGATTGGTGAATACCGAGTTCAAGCAACTCTTCTATTCACCATTAGATTTTTCTTATGTTCAGGCCCTTCCAAAATTAACATTTTACAAAGACACTAGATTAATATTTCCTGAATTTGGTCCATTTGAGTCACACTTGAGTGCCATGTCTGATAAACATATCAAGTCAAACATATTCTCTTATGTATCATTTGATTTGACCACATCAGTCAACGTCGATATTTGTCACGCGAAATGAATTTTGTGTGACCTAGTTTCAAATGGGTCAAAATATGCGAAACTGCTCGTTAGAATTTGGGCCCTAATGTAGCCCAGCTAGCTAAGCATATCTAGTCCGTGGTGAATTTTCCTGCCCGGCCCATCTCGACTTAGCAGCCACGCACGCACGCTGGTTTGGCAGTCTGCGTCCTGGGGGGTTCCGTCGTGTCCATGGCCTCTGCCTGCCTCCGTCGATCGAGGCCGAGGGAGGAGGGAGGAGGCGACTAGGAGTAGTCCACCGTTCCACTCCGCGTCGTCAGCATCAGCAGCATCATCTTCTGGAACAGCGGCAGGTGGATCGAATCGATCGCCTCTTTGATGCTGCGCTGTTGTGTTGAACTGCGATTGAGCAATAAGAGAAAGGGGAGGGATCTGACTGTCTACTGAGCAGCAGGAGGAGGAAATGTCGTCGTCGTCGTCCTCCGGGGTGGTGTACGAGGGGTGGATGGTCCGGTACGGGCGGCGCAAGATCGGGCGGTCCTACATCCACATGCGCTACTTCCTGCTGGAGCCGCGGCGGCTGTCCTACTACAAGCGCAAGCCGCAGCACAAGGACAAGGCCGGCGGCGGCGGCAAGCTCCCCATCAAGTCCCTCCACATCGATGGCAACTGCAGGGTGGAGGACAGGGGGCTCAAGATGCACCACGGACATGTATCTCCCTGTCCCCTTCTTGGTCGTCTTCGTATTCCTCTTCCGTCTCCGATGAATCCATTCCTGTCCTGCAGATGCTTTACGTTTTATGCGTCTACAACAAAAGAGAGAAGCATCACCGCATCACGGTAATTCCTTGTTTATATACGATTCATACTTCATACGCAGAACATTCATTTATTGTAGCCTAGCAGGCACAATCTCCCGAATTCTCAAAGGCAACAATCAGACCATTATTTAACATAGTCAACCGTGTACACAGAAAATTGCATCATGTCATCACCTAGTTCCTGCAGTGCCATCTCTTTTGTGCTGAAATGTTCTAAATGTTCTGGACTCTGGAGGCTAGCTGGATTTGTGTCCTACACTCAGGCGTCACCTGAACATCCTAGCGTTCAATTGCTTTAACTCAACTCCCTTTCTGTAATATGCACCAGATGGCGGCATTCAACATACAGGAGGCACTGATTTGGAAGGAGAAAATTGAGACGGTTATTGATCAGGTTTGAAATTTGCAAAACCCTGAAACTCCCTATTTGTCCAACTACTGCTTCAAACTGATTACAAAACTAGGACACAGTGGAATAAGTTGCAGTTCTTTCTCCCCATCCTGGCACCAATCGATTGTATTGCATACTGCTCCCTTTCCTAAATACATTTTTTTTTCTGAATCATTGCAGCAACAAGGAGTAGTGCCGGCGGATGGTAATAGAACCTTTACCTCATCGCAGCAAAAGGCTGGCTTAGAAAATGGAAGGAAATCTTCTTCTTCTGATCATGAAAGCCAGTAAGGGACAGCATGGCTCAATTTCCAATTATGCTTCTCCTGTGCACAGATATTTCGGTTCAATTTGGCTAGAAAGGACTTGAAACCATATAAAAACTGCTTAAGATTGATTTCTTACATGTTGAATATTTAAATTAGTTGTAGCTTTTTTGTTGAAATCTTTTGAACTCAATCAAGTTTGTGGATACTGAACTCACTTTATACTTCACTGGAGCGTGATTGCTTGAGTCTGGCTTGTTCCATGGTAATGAGGTAGAACAAAAATGACGCAGGCCCTTGTTATCACCTTGCAGATACAGTAATGATGAAGAAGAAGAGGAGGAGGAGGAAAATCAAAGATCACTTCTGAGGAGAACAACAATTGGGAATGGTTTGTAACTACTAACATGGCTTGCCTGTTACCCTCCTCGACACGATTTTTGTCCCTGTGTTAAAAAAGAATTCCCTGCCTTTTGTAGGCCCTCCAGCGTCATTATATGATTGGACTCGTGAAAATGATACGGGAATAGTTAACCAGGGAAGCACTGAACAAGTTTTCTCTAAAAGACATTGGCGCCTTGTCAGATGCCAGAATGGCAAGAACTCACATTTTGCTGCTTGCTCCTTGCTCCTTGTCTCTGCTGTGTAATTGGGATGCTATTCTAATATGTTGTTAATTCTTCAGGTCTTCGCATTTTTGAGGAGCTCCAAGATGTTGACTACCTTGTAAGTTGATTTTTTTTTTTTGAGAAAACTTTGTAAGTTGATTATGTTTTTATATCTTTTGGTTGTTCAATTCTCTGTTCTTCCCTTTTTTGTTGACACTTCTGACGCATAGGCAAGAAGCTGTAGCAGAGCAATGAAGGCTGTTGGTGTGGTCGAGGCCTCCTGTGAGGCTATTTTTCAGCTTGTCATGAGCATGGACACAACACGTTTTGAGTACAATCTCTTTCTTTTGACTCCTGATAAATTAATTCTATAATTAAGTACTCTTACTTACAGAACTTTGCACACTGTTTCTATTTTTATTTTGTAGGTGGGACTGTAGCTTCCAGTATGGCAGTCTAGTCGAGGAGGTAGATGGCCACACTGCAATTTTGTATCATAGGCTACAACTGGATTGGTTTCCAATGTATGTTTTGCTTTTTGCTGCAAACAATTTTCTCTTTTCCTATTGTACTTCAGTACTCCACAAGAAGTGTGGAGTCATTGCACAGTCCATTTAGAAGCAATGAGACATCTTGTTTCCTTGGTTTGCAAACAAAATTTCCATCATGTTATATTCATGAAATACTATGCAGCTGATAACTTTTTAAAATGCTTTAATTTGTTGAAATATAGTTATGGGCTTATTGATTGTATACTAATTTACATTGTGAGCCTTAAAGTTTATGTTTACTCCTATTTTATCAATAAAATGTATCGTATATTGTTGAAATCCAGAATATTGTTTATTTTCTGGAGGCTGACAAGGTTTTGATAAATATTTTCTAGGTTTGTTTGGCCTCGTGACTTATGTTATGTACGATATTGGAGGCGTAATGACGATGGAAGCTATGGTTGGTACCCTTGGGATTACAAATAGTCATGTGCACATGTCCCAGATATGTACATGAAGCAATTTGTTTTCGTGACTCATTAATGATTGTATATTCTAATTTCATTTGCAGTTGTGCTGTTTCAATCCAGAGAGCACCCAAACTGTGGTCCACAACCAGGATTTGTTAGGGCACATATTGAGAGTAAGGAAATTGCACTGAAGAATTTGCCGCATCATATCTTTTGCATGTCTTCCAATGTACAGATACCTGGATTTTGTATTTCTAACCTGTTATTTTTCTCACTTTCCATTTACTGTAGGTGGTGGCTTCAATATTTCTCCATTAAAATCCCGTAACGGAAGAATACGGACGCAAGTGCAGCATCTTATGCAGATTGATTTGAAGGGTTGGGGAGTTGGTTATGTACCTTCATTTCAGCAGCATTGCCTCCTTCATATGCTGAACAGTGTTGCAGGTACAACTTCTTGTGGAATAGGATTCTGAAAAAGGTTTTGTATGTGGGAATGCTGCTCACCAGCTGCCATATATTCTAGGGATAATTTGTTGTGTGCCATTGAAAACTCACGTAATATGGTCTCTGCCATCACAAAAAATAAAGTATGATGTATGCCATTGTTTTTTTATCAACCTTAATGTTTTGGGCCATTGCCTAGAGGCTGCCATTAGCCAGGACGTGACGGTCATATAGAAGGACCATTGTAGCTGAATCAGTGCTTAGATATTACAATATTGTGTATGCCACTTGTATGGATAAACATTTTCATGTTTTTTTGCATGCAAACAAATATTGTGCCATCTATTATAATGTTTAAACATGTTAAGGGCAATATGTGTTTACATGCAAAAAATTATTAAAATATTTATCCATGCAAGTGGGGTACATAGAAAATCTGAGCACTGATTCGACTGTATTGGTTGGTTGTCACGTCCTAGCTAACGACCGATTCACGACAATGGCACAAAACATTAAGGTTTGCACAAACAATGACGTGTATCATATTTTCTTTTTTACAATGGCAGATACCATATTATGCAAGTTTACAGTGGCATACAACAAATTGGCCCTATATTCTATATGTGTGCTATTGACATGCATTATACACTTAGGAGACAGTCACATAGGTTTTCGTCTCTTGTGCGTCCTCAATCATATTCTGTATTTTCCAATACCAATATACCATTGACTGGGTGTTGAATTATTGTGCAAAATCTTTGCATTTCATTAACAGCATGTCATTTTTACATATCTAATTATTTCTGGTAATGTCATCGATATTATTTTCATTTACTTTTACAAAACTTGTTTGGGAGTAAAAGATTTAGTTGTTGTTACTTCTACACATGACAGCATGGATGGGCAGCATGGCAGCATCATGTATTTACCTTTCTGGGTAGCTGAACTTGATTTGTGCTCTGTTACTCACATTGTGCATTCCTTAACCTATAACAGGACTCAGAGAATGGTTCTCGCAAAGTGATGAAAATCAAGTGCTTCCTCGGATTCCTGTTATGGTCAGCATGGCTCCACCTGCTCCTTCTAAGAAAGGAAGAAAAGGACAAGACAGTAATATGCAAACCAGCCTTCCAATGGATCAAAGTAGACATTCTGCAATGCTTGATGAGGAGTCTGATGACGATGAGTTACCTGAATCTGAGCAAGAGGTTCATGAACTACACATAGTTTTTTCTAGTGGATCTTTAATATTTTTTTAAACAAGTTTGTGTTTCCTATGCAGCCATTAACATGTGAGACTTCTGCAGATGGTAGACTGCCAGGTATATCATAATTTCATTTCCTTGATTCTTTCTTTACGGTTACAAGAGTTTAGTGCTCAGATTCTAATTAGCCTCATGAATAGGGCTGGATGAAGAGGATTCTGATCATATTGATCTGTCTGGCTTTTCTGGAAACTTACGTCGGGATGACCGGGATAACAGTCGTGACTGCTGGAGAATACCCGATGGGAACAACTTCAGAGTGCGAAGCAAGAATTTCGTATATGATAAAAGCAAGGTAGTGATCTTCTCCATCAATACTACATCGTACCCATTATTCTGCTACTAGTGCCATAGAATCACTTTGCTGTTTTTAATAGGCCCTGTCCTTTGTTATGTTGTTTCTTTATTTGTAGGTTCCTGCAGGAAAGCCTCTTATGGAGCTTGTTGCTGTCGACTGGTTTAAAGATACAAAACGAATGGATCATGTTTCTAGAAGAAAAGGCTGCGCTGTTCAAGTGAGTTTATGCTTAGTCCTGATGTTATAAATTGTAATCAGTAAAGGTAAAAAGGAAATAAGTATGAGGAATTATTATTCTGAAATCTGAATTGTTGTCAGTTTGTGAAACTGAACTGTTGCTGCTGCTGTTGGTGCTATTCTGTGTTGCTTAATGAATAAATGATGCTTGATGGATTCATGCTTCTGCTTGTTAAGTGTTGGGGTTGTACATGTATGTGGAATTAGTGTAGCATTATTTATTACACTGACAGTTGTGTTTTGATTCCTTACTTTTAGCATTCTGTACATTTAGTTGCTGATAGTTTTCCTTCTTTTTTTTTCTGAGGTTTTATGCTTAACCATGAAAATTTTCGATTCAGCGGAACTCGGCACTTGCTAAATTGGGTTTTCCTTTTTACAACCCTTTTTTCTTTTTCTAGGTTGCTGCTGAGAAGGGCCTGTTTGCGTTGGCAATAAATCTACAGGTATATATTCCCATGTCATTGCAGCACTTAATAAAACGTGTTGCATTATTTTACTCTAATAGATGATGCTTGTCTCATGTGTTTGGTGCACTCATGTTAGGAAGAAAAGCAAATAATTATGCTACTTCTTCCAGCTCTGGCACCTGGCAGACGTCTCTGATATCTTTGTTGATGTATTTGAGAGCCAGCAACAAGAGATGATGTTAAAAATGTCCTTTCACTTACTATATGGTTAGGTACTGATGTGTGTGTCCTTATGTTTGTAGGTTCCTGGCACAACTAATTATAGCATGGTTTTCTATTTTGTTACGAAGAAATTGATACCAGATTCCTTGTTGCAACGTTTTGTTGATGGTGATGACGAATTTCGGAATAGTAGGTTCAAGCTGATCCCATCTGTACCTAAGGTAGTGCTCTCCATCTGTCATGATTCAGGAATATGGTGAGATTGATGTGAAGAGCAAAGTAAAAAATACACTCCTATTTGGTAGGGCAGAAGAGCAGAAGGGACAAGTTCAGTCAACTTACTAGTTGCTAGCGGGTTTTAAATCATTTTGTCTGACAGTAAGGCATTTTGAATTTCAGGGGTCATGGATTGTCCGTCAAAGTGTTGGTAGCACACCATGTCTGTTAGGCAAAGCGGTTGACATCACTTATATCCGTGGCACAAATTATCTAGAAGTAAGATTACATGAAATGTCCTGATGCTTACTTTTCACCAAATACATGTTGTAATACGGCTATGTATCTACACAGATAGATGTGGACATAGGTTCATCAACAGTGGCCAATGGAGTTTTAGGGCTTGTGTGTGGTGTGATCACGACCCTAGTTGTTGACATGGCTTTCCTCGTCCAGGTGAGCATTTTAGTGATAAGTACTTGATTCAGTCGTTCTTCCGTGCAAAAAGCTAGATAATCATTTGCTGAAGTGCTAAAGTGAATGTTGTGGACAGGGCAATGCATACGAGGAGCTCCCGGAACGGCTGATCGGTGCAGTTCGTGTGTCACATATTGAGCTGTCATCTGCAGTAGTTCCAGTGCTTGAGGATTAGTCGAAGTAGTGGCACTGGGCCAAGTGACGCTCCTTACCTTGATTCTTGACATTATACATTGTACCGTTACCGTACATAGAGAAACCAAAATGCCATCGCCTCGGACAATGAGTGAAGAAACTGCATAGATGCTCTGTTTCATGTACGCTATTATGTATTGTATTCATAGTTACGTGAGGAATTATGTAGGTATATCAGAGTGACTAGTTAACTCGAATTAGAAATAGCGGCAGGACAGGAGAGTACATGATGCGGCCTGGTCCAGCCTAACTTGAATAAAGGCAGGGAAGAAAACCGAGACAATGGCAGCTGCGTGTTGAGTCTCGAGATTACACTATTCGTGATTTCTTGTGAGTATAATGATGGGGTGTATCAACATAAGTGTATTTCGGTGCTTCGATGCATCCTGCGGTGCTGTGCCATTGATTAGAGTAACAAAATATCATGTATGCATGCTAAGATGTTGAACGCCTCCTTCGGTTTGCAGGGTGTCACATCCGGTTTCATGACAATAAATCGAGTTCAAGCGTGTCCAGGAATTACATCACATGAGAGATATAAATATAGCAGTACAAAATATTTTACCATCTTTATTACATAGTTTGAGTTACAAGTATATAAATATCACACAAGGGCTAAATGCGACGACGGACGGAACTAGCGGACGAAGGTCCCATAACGCCACATCAGTCGAACGGGGGAACGCCTGCCTAGGAAGATGAGTCTCCACCGAAGAAGCCTGCCTCAGGTGCGTCCTCTGAACAGCAAAAATTAGCGAATGGTGTATAGTAAGGGTGAGTATAATTTACTTGTATAAATTATACTCCACAAGTGTTGAAAAATATAATGACATGAGTGACTCAACAAAAAAGAAGGCTTAAATAGGTATAAGCAAGAAGCAATCTATGTCTATTTCATATTTTAGTAACCTATTATTAGATGAATATAACAATGTGCATATCGGTGCACAATAATAAGTTAGCCACTTGTCAACCATGAGGCTATCCTGTTTCAAACCAAGTCACAGGCTACCCACCTGCACTCTAATGCTAGTTACCCACCAGCACCATCCCGGACCTGTGTACCCTCCCAGATCCCAACCAAACCATGCTATCTATTATGGAAGTGTCCATGCCACTCATAACCGCGAGTGTGGCTATCTAGACAGTTTATAACTCTATAGAGGTGCACAACTGTACCCATAAGTCGGTGATTTCGTCACTCGTCAGTGACTATGTCTCCGTGTTACCTCACACTTCCTTAGGTGTGAAGCTAAGAGACCACCGCATGATCTTTCAAAAGTGATTCCTAAGCCGCCTGCAATCTCGCTAAGGTTTCGCTGGCGTGGAAGCTTCCTGTTTCCACGACAACCCCCTCATGCGCCATGGGTAGTGTATGTTACCCACATGCACATCCCCTGGGTCCGGACTATCCATCCATATCCTTCCCTTGATCGCAGTGGTACAAAGGAATCAACAAACTACTTAATCAAGTTTTTCATATTCAACTTGTGATTTATGCTGTTGTCATGGTTGCGCGTTCCATAAAGCAGTAAGAATGATCCCGAACAGGAACCACCCCAATCCCCCATTGGATACTACACAGAACCTGTGTATACCCACCTCATCATCCACAACCACCTGCCGGGACCTCCTATGCCATGTTGCTAACGATTAACATCCTCATCGTGATTCTTAGTTTGAAGTTGAGCATTAATCAAGATTAACATTAAATTCATTGTTTAATCATTTCTAAATTATAGCAATACTAAGCATGATCTACCCAATGTTAATACCCAACCACAAGCGAGGACATGACCATAGGATTCATATTAACTTGCATGCATTAAAGTGACAGATAGAAAGAATAGGAGCATTATGGTCAAGGACACTTGCCTGGCTCTCCGGTTTGGTAATACCAGCGCTGCGGAAAAGGAGGCGGAGGGAAATACTGCTGGTGGTCAAACAGCGGCTGCAGGAAGTAGACCTGCCGAGGTGGCGGCTGTTGAACGTACTGACCAAACTCCTAGTCTTGGAAGTTCTGCAGGTCGGGTTGTTCTTCTACCGCCGGAACACAACATCAAACAAGGCCACAGTTAATAATTAAGAAAACAGTATATCAAACAGGTACAAAATAGTAAACAACCAATTCTAACAGATTCTACTCGAAATGGTGAGAATGTGGCCGCGAGAACCGCTAAAAACGGAGCCAGGAATCAAAAGTTATGAGCTTTTAAAGTTGTGAGGGTTAATCTGCAAAAACAGAGCTACCAGGGACCTATTTGTAATTATAGAAAATTAAATCTAACCCTACAAACAGTACAGAAGGACTAATATATAAATATCACTAACGAGAGGGACCTAACTGCAAAATCTACATGACTGGAATGATTTCCTTATTTTTGTGAATTATTTTTATATTACAAAATCCATTAGCCGGGTCTACGCAATAGGAAGGTGCACGGTCCACGGGTCCGTGGACCCGGCATACGGCGCGGCGCGGGGGAATTAATCCCTAGCCGTCGAATCTGGATCCGACGGCGCGCAGGCGGCGAAGCGGCGCGGCGGTGGCTAGTCGACGGCGTTCCGCCGTCGAGCGGCCGTGCTCCATAGGCGCTCGTCGGAGCTCTGCCATCTCGAGCTCCGGTGGGTTTCCGGAGGCGGCGCGGGTACCAGGAGGAAGTGGAGGCGGCGGGGAGGCTCACCGAGAGATTAACGGTCGCCAGCGAGCGGCGGACGGTGGCGCGCGACGACGAGCTGTGGCGGCGGAAGTTCGGCGGCGTCGTGGTGGCGGTACAGTGGAAGGCGTGCCTCGATCCAAGCCTTGACGGAGGCTGTGCGAAGAGGAGGTGCTCGGCGTGGGGTCGGAGGTTGCTGGCGACGACCTACGGCGGCCGGCGACGGTGGCGGGGCTAGGCGGAGCTACGGCAGCGGCGCGCGGTGGCTACGGTGCTCGCGAGGCGGCGCCGGTGTGGAGGAAAAGGGAGAGGAAGGTGCGGGGATCCCGTTTAAAGGGTGAGGGAAACCTATGGGCACGCACTCCCATGATGGACGGCGGCGAGCGTTACGAAACGCGAACGGGCGCGACGGTTGGCGGTGGCGTTTCACGTGCGAACGGTGGCGGCGTTTCACGTGGAGCTGGGCCGGCACGGCGCGATGCGGCAGGCCGACTGGGCCGCAGTGGCGGGCGCGCTGGGCTGGGCTGGCCGGCTGGCTAGCTGGGCTGCTGGCTGGCTGGCTGGCCCAATAAAGGAAAAAGATTTTCCTATTAATTCTAGATTAATTCTAACTAGAACACTTAATTAAACTCTAATCCAGCTGCACTCAGCAATCACTTAAAATTTCTAATGTAATCCTATTCAGCATGAATGCACATGCGCCTTAATAATCTATAGCAATTTAGTTTATTTAGAAATTAATCTTTTTGCAAAAAGAAAAGTGAGGCACACCACTATGTCTAAGCAAATTTTAATAAAAATTTGAAACCTGGAAATTAGGGTGTTACAAAACCGACCCCCTTACAAGGAATCTTGCCCTCGAGATTCGGTCGGCTCGGAGAAGAAGTCGAGAAAATCTGCTCTAAGAAAATCCTCACGCTCTCAAGTGGCTTCTTCTTTAGTGTGATGACTCCATTGAACCTTGCACATCGGAATGTTCCGGTTTCTGGTGACCCTCTCCGCAACCTCAAGAATCTTGACTGGGTGTTCCCGATAAGTAAGATTTTCCCGGATAAACGGCTCTTCTACAGGCAACTGCTCCTCAGGAATCCGAAGGCATTTCTTCAACTGTGATACATGGAACACGCCATGCACATCGACCAATTGAGAAGGTAGCCCAAGCTTTTATGCCACCTCACCACGCTTGCCCAAGATTTTGAACGGGCCAATGTATCTTGGTGCCAACTTTCCGTTGACTTTGAACCGCTTAAGACCCTTCACAAGAGATACCTTGAGGTAGACAAAGTCACCAACTTCAAAAGCTAGCCACGACGCCTATGATCAGCGTAACTCTTCTGCCTGGAATGGGTTGTCCTCAAGTTCTCCCTAATTAATTGTACTTGTTTTTCTGCAACCCTCAAGACTTCTGGCCCAAAGACTTGATTTTTACCGGTTTCACTCCAAAACAACGGAGTCCTGCACTTCCTTCCATACAGAGCTTTGTAGGGTGACATCTTCAAGCTAGCTTGGTAGCTGTTGTTGTAGGTGAACTCTGCACAGGGAAGATTCTTATCTCAACTCTGGCTATTCTTCCAAAGCACAAGCCCTCAACATGACCTCCAGAATCTGATTTACCCTCTCTGTCTGCCCATCTGTCTAAGGGTGATAAGCTGAACTGAAATTCAGCTTTATTCCCAAAGATATCTGCAACTGCTCCCAGAAGCGAGAGCTGAACTGGGTACCACGATCAGATACTATCGTCTTGGGGACACCATGCAGGCAGAAAATTCTGGACATATATAATTCTACCAACTTCACACCATTATAGGAAGTCTTGACGGGAATGAAGTGGGCCACCCTAGTCAAACGATCAACAATGACCCAAATAGAATCGTAGCCTGACTGATTCTGAGGCAACCCCACAATGAAATCCATGGATATTTCTTCCCAGTTCCACTCTGGTATTTTCAATGGCTGAAGCAACCCCGCGGGCCTTTGATGTTCCCCTTTGACCCTCTGACAAGTGTCACACAAGGCCACATACTCAGCCACTTCCCGCTTCATACCATACCACCAATAGCGGGTCTTGAGATCCTGATACATCTTGGTGCTTCCTGGATGAATGGAGTATGATGAATCATGAGCCTCACGCAAAATCAACTCTCGAATCTCCTTAATCTCTGGCACACAGATCCTCTGTTTGTACCACAGAACCCTCTGATCATCCTCAAAGAATCCTGGAGCTTTACCAATCTTGATCGACCGCTTGAACTCCTGATTCTTTTCATCATTAAGTTGACCTTTCTTGATGTCGTGATCCAGAGTAGAATCTACCTTCATAGTCACAACCTCAGTATTAGAAACCCAACCAAGGTTCATCCGCTCAAACTCCTTGCACAATTCAGAAGGTATCACTCTAGTTAACAACATGCTCACGTGAGATTTCCTGCTCAAAGCATCCGTGACAACATTGGCCTTTTCCGGATGATAGTTTATCCCTAAATCATAATCCTTGATCAGCTCCAACCATCCGCGCTGTCTAAGGTTCAGATCTGGCTGAGTGAATTTATACTTGAGCCTTTTGTGATCAGAGTAGATCTCACAGCGTTTTCCAATGAGATAGTGCCGCCAAAGCTTAAGAGCATGAACCATAATTGCCAACTCCAAGTCATGAGTGGGGTAGTTCATCTCATGTCTTTTCAACTGGCGAGAGGCATAGGCCACCACATGACCCTCCTACATGAGCACACATCCCAAGCCTCGACGTGATGCGCCGCAGTAAATATAGAAAGGCTTAGCCATATCAGGCATTACGAGTACAGGAGCTCGCGTTAGCCTATCCTTCAACTCCAAAAAACTTGACTCACAAGTAGGAGTCCATTTGAATTCCTTGTCTTTGGCCAATAGATCTGTCATTAGCTTGGCAATCCTGGAGAAGCCATCAATGAAACGGCGGTAATATCCTGCCAACCCCAGGAAACTGCGGACCTCAAAGACATTCTTTGGAGCATTCCAATTCAACACGTCAGTGATTTTTTCAGGATCCACTGACACTCCACCGGCTGAGATCACGTGCCCTAGAAACGATACCTTGTCCAGCCAGAATTTGCACTTTTTGAGCTTTGCATAGAGGTGGTTGGCTCGCAGTTCCTGCAAGACCAAGTGAAGATGCTCCTCATGCTCCTTGTCATTCTTCAAGAACACCAGAATATCATCAATGAACACCACTATGAACTTGTCCAAATACTCCATGAACACTTTGTTCATCAAATACATGAGTAAGCAGGAGCATTGGTTAGTCCAAACGACATAACCGTGTAGTCATACAATCCATACCGAGAGACGAAGGCAGTCTTCGGTACGTCTGAAGATCTAATCTTCAACTAATGATTTCCAGATCGGAGGTCAATCTTGGAGAAGACGCAAGCGCCTCTCATTTGGTCAAACAGGTTCTCAATCCTTGGTAGAGGGTACTTGTTTTTGATAGTGGCATCATTTAGTGCATGGTAATCCACGCACATACGCTGAGTGCCATCTTTCTTTGGCACAAAGATAACTGGAGCACCCCAAGGAGAGGAACTGGGGCGGATGTACCCCTTCTCTAGTAGCTCTTGCAGCTGCTTCTTAAGTTAGCTAATTGATTAGCATCCATTCTATATGGCCTCTTTGATATAGGAGAAGTACTAGGAACCAACTCAATAACGAATTCAATGTCACGGTCTGGAGGCATACCTGGTAATTCCTCAGGGAAGACATCTGGAAATTCACTAACCACCCTGATACCATCCACAGTGCCATCAACTAGAGCATTCAGCACAATAGGATTAGCTGCCCCCTTGCTAGTGATGAGAGGTTCTGCCACATACTCCAACTCTGAGCCATCCTTCAGGGTGAGCTTCACTGCCTTTCTATCACAACAGATACGCCCCTTGAACTTCTTTAGCCAATCCATGCCAAGAATCACATCGAAGCCACGAGAATCCAAGACTATCAAGTTTGCAAGAAGGTCTACCCCCTTAATGCTAAGTTTCACCTTAGGGCGCACATGCCTAGCTCTCAGCTCTCCGCCAGGAGAATTAACAATCATACCATGCTTAAACATTGCAATAGGTATGTTATGCTTGGAGACATATGCAACAGATATAAATGAATGAGAAACACCAGAATCAAAAAGAACAACTGCAGGAATCCTGTTTTCGACAAAAAAAATGCAGGAATTCCATTAAGGGGGAACGTACCAATCACAACATCCGCTGCCTCTTGAGCATCATCCAAGGCAACATGGTTCACATGAGCTCGAACCTGGTTCTACTTGCCCGCAACAGGAGTAGCATTCGCTCCACTTCTTGGAGCAGGAACAACAGATTGAGTCTGACGCTTCAGGGGACACTTGTTGATATAGTGCCCAACCTGCCCACAGCCAAAACAAGAGCCACCACTAGAAGGTCCCTGCCCAGAGCCAAACTTCCATAGAGCCGCAGAAGGGTGAGAAGTCGGGTTGCTGGGATGCTTGTGCAGGGTGATATAGAGTCTGGAATCCTTGTGGCGGAGGCTGAGCCCTCCATTGAGCACCCTGCTGGCTCGACTGGCCCTAGCGGTACTGCTGCCCTTGATAGTACTGCGGGCCCTGATAGTACTGCTGGCCTTGACGGTACTGCTGACCCTGATAGTATACTGGCACAGGTACGGGGGCCCCCATGCGAGGTCTAGAACTGCTGCCTCCCTGCCGAAACTGTGGTTGAGCCTTGCGCTTCAGAGAAGGATCCATTTGATGCTGCAAGTTTTCCAAGACAAGAACTGTATCCACTAGCTTTTGGAAAATAGAGTGATCACGAGACTCTGTCGCGTATGCTAGGTCCAGCTGCAGCCCCTTGATAAAATGCTGCTACTTGTTCTCATCTGTGCTCACTTCAGTCGAAGCATATCGCGACAACTGAGTGAACTTGGCCACATACTTCTGAACTGACATTGAGCCCTGCTTCAACTCCTGGAATTCTCTACGTTTCATCTTCACCAGTCCACTTGGTACAAAGTTAGATTTGAAGGCATCCTGGAACTCCTGCCAAGTGATGGCACCTGGTGTCTCATGGCTCTCCACAAGACCATCCCACCATGCAGAAGCAACCCCCTCTAGCTTATGAGAGGCGAAGAGGACCTTCTCTCTGTCAGAGCACTGGATCACCTGCATTAATGGTGGAGATGATAGTTTAGATAGGGTGGTTTTTCATGTTGGATGAAAGGTTTCAAGGGAAAGTAGTGAGTGAATAACTTGATTAATTCCAGCTCACCTGCAACTTTTTATCGATAGTCCTCAACCAGTCCTCCGCATCCATTGGTTCCACACAAGGGAAAAATTGGGAGGTTTGGTGGCCTGGAAGTCCAACAGCTTGTTCCTTGCTAGCGGCAGCGGTGGAGGAGGAGGTGGTGGTGGTGCCGCCATGTTCTGCTGAACCAACTGCTGGAGCTGAGTCATGTTCTGAACCAGGCCCATAAGGATCTGGGTCATCATCCGCTCCTGGGGCGTGGGAGGAGGGGTGGTGGTTCCTTTTGACGAGCTCCTCTTCCTTCAGCCATCTGTTTGATATGAAAATGATAGGTTAAGTAAGGATTCAACAAGAATATATTAGGACCTGATCATGGTAATAGAAACAATGATATGAAAGGACGACGGTATGACAAGAATATAGACAGGAGACACATGAAGAAATAAACGATAAAAGGAAAATAACCCTCCCACTATAAAAATAGCTAACAAAGATGTTTCTGCAAGACATATCTCACATAGCATCCTAAGCAGAAGATCCAAATCAAGCATAGCACCATCCAACAACCAAGCACTCCTACAGATAACAACAAAAGCACACGGCCTAATGGCTAGCGCTAACAGAAATCGCTATAGACTCGACGAGGACTACATCGCAAAGCTCTCTCCCCAAGACTAAGGAACAGCCTACTCTCTCCACACCCAACTCACACTCTAGTGAAGTTGCTCCTTCTACAAAAATTTTACACTGTTCGCAAAGATTTCAAGAAGTTCAACAAGTTTTTCACAAAGGGAGTGAATAGACGAGAGAAAGATAGGAACTTAGGAGAGAAAAGAAAGAACGAGAAGGAGATAGTTTAATAAAACCATTTCACAACAATTGGAAAATAGCTAGGTTTTGAAAATAGGCTTCGAAACAAGAATAAACCTCCTAGTCTAGCGTCCTACGCTCGACGTGGCTCTGATACCACTTCTGTCACACCCGGTTTCATAACAATAAACCGATCTTAAGTGTGTCTAGGAATTACATCCCACGAGAGACAGAAATATAGCAATACAAAGTATTCCACCATCTTTATTATATAGTTCCAGTCACAAGTACAAAAATGCCACACAAGGGCTAATTGTGACAATAGACGGAGCTAGCGGACGAAGGCCCCACAACGCCACAACATTGTCGAATGGGGAAATGCCTGCCTAGGTAGATGAGTCTCCACCGAAGAAGCCTGCCTCGGGTGCGTCCTCTGAACAGCAAAAATTGGCGAATGGTGTATAGCAAGGGTGAGTACAATTTACTTGCACCGCAAGTGTAGAAAAATATGACATGAGTGGCTCAACAAAAAGGAAGGCTTAAATAGGTATAAGCAAGAAGTAACCTATGTCTAATTCATATTTTAGCAACATATTACTAGGTGAATATATCAATGTGCACATCGGTGCACAATGGCAAGTTAGCCACTTGTCAACCATGAGGCTACCCTGCCTCAAACCAAGTCACAGGCTACCCACCAGCACCATCCCGGACCTGTGTACCCCACCAGATCCCAACAAAACCATGCTATCTATTATGAAAGTGTCCATGCCGCTCATGACCGCGAGCACGGCTATCTAGATAGTTTATAACTCTGTAGAGGTGCACAACTGTACCCATAAGTCCGTGATTTCGTCACCCGTCAGTGACTATGTCTCCGTGTTACCACACACTTCCTTAGGTGTGAAGCTAAGAGACCACCGCACGATCTTTCGAAAGTGATTCCTAAGCTGCCTGCAATCCCGCTAAGGTTTCACTGGCGTGGAAGCTTCCTATTTCCACGACAACCCCCTCATGCGCCATGGGTAGTGTATGTTACCCACATACACATCCCCTAGGTCCCGACTACCCATCCGTACTCTTCCCTTAATTGTAGTGGTATAAAGGAATCAACAAACTACTTAATCAAGTTTTCCATATTCAACTTGTGATTTGTGCTGTTGTCATGGTTACGCGTTCCATAAAGCGGTAAGAATGATCCCGAACAGGAACCACCCCAATCCCGCATTGGATACTACACAGAACCCCTGTGTATGCCCACCTCATTATCCACAACCACCTGCTGGGACCTCCTATGCCATCTGGTTCTGAAAGTGCCATGATGACACTTCTAATCATGACCCCTGTGGATGTATTCTTGTATTTGAATAATTCTTGTGCAGGATGATTATGTTTTGTGAGCTTTATCAATTAAATATACACTCAATGCTCTTGAAATCCTTGTTTCCAATATTCCTTTGAATTCTTGTTTTCAATGGCACAACTGCAATGGCTTTTTGCGTCAGAACATGAGGAGCTCAAGCGTGATTAGTGGCCTGATCTTGATATTATCAAATGGCCTGTTCTAGAAGTGTTTTTGAAACCGATGCATACAGATGAGTATAATTTAGTGTATTACTACTTTTATTGTACTTTATTATGTTTAAATTACGGTTAAAAGATACATACACACACACACACACATATATATATATATGTATATATTTTCAATTGAACATGCACACGTAAATTTCATATTCTGTAGCACAACATGTGGCTTGTGGATGCTAAACTTTATGGAATACTGGTCAGGCTATAATCTATCCGATTGTCCCACTCATGTATTACTCGGACCTACATAATCTTTTATAATAAATTGTCACAGTAATTTTTTTGATGTGCTTATATATCGTACTCTAAGGATATGATAAGCTTTAGGTTTAAGCTAGCAGCAATCTTGTGGGCATCAAGATGGAACAAGCAGAGGGGATGTGATGACAAAGAGTTAACCAGTGGACTCGACGCTGTTGAAGTTGATCCAAGTGATTGTCAAATTATTGACCCTCAACTAGGTATTTTCAAACCAAAGCAATTTGTTCCACTTGAAAATTCAGATCTAGAAAAAATTAAAGCAAACTTACTACGCTCATATATAATTGGCATCAACACAGATGATTTATTAGAGTGAGTTACCTAAACCATTTGACATGTCTTCCCTCTGCATGATTTGATTTTGTGTAAATAAATATAATTTATGAATCGTTAATTTAAATATATTTATTATGTTGTAGGACACCTTAAGTTCAAAGTTCAGGATCTTATCCAATCTCTCTAAATCTTAAAAAAACTCCAACAAATATTAAATGAAAATATGACACTGGATAATGATTCCTTCACTTTGGCCATTCGGATGTGGGCACGTAGCGATGAGGTGACATCCTATAATTATGACGTTGATTAGAAGACTTATTTCTTGGATATTCGATTTACTTATATATTTACTTATATATATGCAACACTATATATGTTACTTAAATATAAATACATAATATATTAACTATATCTCCTATTATACATGTAAAAAAAGGCAGTTCATTTCTCAACTCGACGAGGTGACACGTCTTGCAGACTATACACCTCCTAAACTTGTATTCGTATGACATGGCACAATGTTCTATTGTAAGATCTTTGATAACCTTTACTACCTGTTATGTTATAATCAATCACTATCATTTTTTAACTTTATGAAAATATTATAAATTATAGATCATGGTGCCATATGCTCATTACGGTCATTTCAAAGATGTTCCTAATTGACCTACAAGCTAGATCTATCAATATTCGACCCAGAGAATATATCATCTTCTTAGCATGAACTTAACCAGAGCAATTACTAGAGTAAAATGTTACATCAAATTTTAAATTATGTGCGTTTGGTGATGCAAAATGTCAATCAAATTGGACAGAAGATATTTTTACTTGGCCCCAAATAGTACTACCATGTGTCCTAAAGACAGACGACTGGTAACTCCCTTGTAATCCATCTATAATACATTCCCCTCTAAACATGTTTTAATTTTAGTATGTATACATTGTTTCAATAATAAGTGTACCAGTGGCTATTTGGTTTTCAACTTCATACAACACATTTGTGGTTCTTCAAGTCTAAACCCATTTTGCATTATGAGTAGGGCATCCAATTTTAATATATAATATATATTGTTTTACACATTTTTATACTTAAAGACAGAGTTAGTTATAACAACGTTTGAAATAATTTCGTATGATGGAAACACGATGAGGGCTATGTTGCTTTTAGAGATGCTTCATTACACAACCAATACAAAGAGAATATTTCTAAATTTATATAGAAATTTGTTAGGCGTCTAAAAAGATATAAATCATTTCTTAAAATGTAAAATGTAAAATTTATTATTTATCTATTTTAGTTTATAAAAAATAAGGATTATTAAAAGAGATGTATAAATTATAAGTGATTGATTTAATTATTTTTTTATTTTAAACCGTTAGCACAGGCATTATACTAGTGAAAAGAATACAAAATTGAACGCGAAGGCGGGACGTGTCTATGGGCCTAGCCGAGCCCAACTAAAAGGGCTTCTTTTGTTTCATCTTCTTCCTCACTTCGAACTGAGGTCTCAAAAGAAAAGCAAAAAGGCAAAAGAGGGAGGCCAATCGTCGCTGATGGAGGCGGCGCCGTCGGAGAAAGAGACGCCGGCGGACTGGGGTTATGGAGCGGTAGCGCTGGGTTTCCGAGTGAAGGCGTCCTCTCGTGAGTCGGCGTCGCAGAAGGCGAGCAACGTGCTGGAGCCTGACTTGCGTTCTCACTGGTCCACCGGCACCAACACCAAGGAGTGGATCCTCCTCGAGCTCCAGGTCCATGCGTTCCATTGTTCCTGCCTCTTCATCTTTCTCCTCTCCTTCCACTCCCCCGAACAGAATTGAGCACCCACTCACTCACTGACCAAGGTGCTGCTTGCAGGAACCGTGCCTCCTCTCTCACGTCCGCATCTACAATAAGTCCGTCCTGGAGTGGGAGCTCACCGCGGGGCTGCGCTACAAGCCCGATTCCTTCCTCAAGGTCCGGCCGCGCTGCGAGGCGCCCAAGCGGGACATGGTGTACCCCGGCAACCACACCCCTTGCCGCTACGTCCGCATCTCCTGCCTGCGCGGCAATCCCATCGCCATTTTCTTCATCCAGCTCATTGGCATCCCCGTACCCGGGCTCGAGCCCGAGTTTCAGCCTCTGGTCAATTACTTGCTGCCTCAAATCACATCCAGCAAACAGCCTCCGTCTCAGAATGTGCACCTTCAGGTGCTTTATCCACTGCATGTGATTCTTGCTACTTTTGTTTTCTTCTTTTGTCTCCTGTAACTCCTTATGGGTTTGCTTAATTCCAGTTACTTAAAGACATTGCAAACAGGCTACCACCATTTCTGCCCCAGATTGAGGTTAATGCAGCCTTTTGCGCTCCTTGCTATGCTGTTGATGCATTGTGCTGAACTTCCCTTTTAACATGCTGTTGTTGTTTAGCGCAGGCTGACCTTAACAATGTCACGGACAACCCAGAGAGCAGTGTGCGGTTTCTAGCACTGCTTGCTGGGCCATTTTATCCAATTATTTACCTTATAAATGAGAGGTCTGTTTTCCATATTTACCATGCAGCTATATAATAGTTGGATTTGTTATACATGTCAGGTTGTCTGCCATCATACATTGCTTTCTAAATTATGTTTTGTCTGCATGTTTGCATTGCTTACCTGTGTGGGCAGTAATATCTAAAATATGTCCTAAATTTACAGGGACCCTTCAAAAATTTCTATCAGTTCTGCAGATTCAGATCCACTAAGAACTAGTCCAGCTGCTAGTCCAACCGTTTCCTCAAATTTTGAGGCATGTAGCTTTTCTTTCTGCATGCTTCGTGTGTCTCTTTTTCTGCTTGAACTGCTGCATTGCATCCAAAACTATGATGTAGGCCGTAAGTTTCACTGTGTGATGCTGCATTTGCTGCCTTTGTCTTATGACGTTCTTAGTTCATTTAAGTGGCTGAAAGCCTAAAACAATATTTTCTCTTCTTTCCCTTTTTATTGTTTTCCTGTTTTGGTAATGATACTACTGAGTGAAAGCATACTCATGGAGCTCCTTTGTGAGTTTTCAATAGACTATGTGTGCATATCCAGCATGCATCCGAGGGAATGGCTGTTGTCTGTGGATATCTGTCGCTCTCATAAGTTATGTTAATGTTATCCAGTATTCTGCTACCTTTTATCATCACATGACAAAAGCTTTTTTTAGCTATGCCTAGGCATTGACAAGCCAAAATGCTACCTTTTGTTCACTTTATTAATTTCCTGCAAGAGGGTCCTTTTACCCCAAGATATTAACCGGAGATTCCTTTTGCACTAAATATTGACACAATATTTTTACCTGCAAAAAAATCCTCTTGCAAAAAGGACCCTAGGCAGTATTTAGGGTGGTAGGAACAACAAAATTTATTTTGACAGTTCCGACACAAATATTTCCCCCTGGCGTTAGGATTCGAAAGGAATGTAAACTCTTTCATTTCATCCAGGCACAGCTTAGGCGGTCCCGGAGTCCATCTGTTCAAACTGCTTCATATTTACTGGCATTTCGATCTGAAACTTCTATGCTGCTCCTAAGGAAGGCACTTAAGGACAAGGCCCTTGGAATTGTTTGCCTTCGAGTACGCTCAATAGAACTTCGTTTTCTAATTTTAGTCATGTTATTTCCCTCAATCCTCATGAAGGATATTCTCAATAGTTGATTCTTTAACCTAGGCATCAAAGGTGCTGCTAAAACTTTTGCAGCCTGAGCCATTTTTAGATAAATCAATATCTAATGATGGCATGCTGCCAAATCATAATGGTGATGAAATTGAGAAAAGTGATTCTCCAAGCCTAGCACTTTCAACCGACTACTCTAGTTTATTTGGAGAAGAATTCAGCATATCAGAAAATGAGTTTGATGGTTCATCTCTTAATATTTTGGATATTGCTGCTGTTGAAGAAGGTATTCTTCATGTCTTGTATGCAGCTGCATCACAGGTTAGCTTTCTTGTTGTGCCATATTCATCTTTCACGATCTTAGATGTACCAACTATTAAGAAACACTAAAATTGTCATCTTCATTTGTAACTATAGCCTCTGTTATGTCACAAGCTTGCTGATAGCACTTCAGACATGTGGTCTGTCTTACCACTTGTTCAAGCTCTTCTTCCAGGTAATGCCCGACCTGTCACACTTTAGACTTTCATTGAAGTGTGCTTAAACTTTAAAGAGGCGTTTGGGCAGCTATGGATTAGGCATAAGGGAATATAAGATTTGGTATCATGAGATGGGTTTGGTTAGGGATATAGATGTGCCTTCCTATCCCATTGTTGGTCTGCATCTGGATGAGGGTAATGATTAATATTTTTGGATAAAACTGCCCCTTCATCACACTGTCCATCAGATTAAGTGCTAAGCCATAGCTCCTGTCCATAACACGAGAAGAGGTGATAAATGCAAGAAAAGCAATAGTAGTAAAGAAAGGGGAAATAATCATAGGGGCAGCCGTTGCAAATACAAAAATCAAGCTCATGGAGGCCTCCACAAGCATTGAGGCACAAACTGCTTGGCTGCGTGTCAAGATTTGAAGAGCTGAGCAACGGTTCCAGGGGTGGGGTATCTCATGCTGGCAATGCTCTAGGGTGGTTATTGATTGCAGCTCTGCTACAACGAGGGGTCTCATACCTCGAACTGCACTGTGGTGAGGTGGGCAGGTGATCGTCAATTCATGGTGAGGGGCCAGTACCCATTTTAGGTACAGTGCTATTGTAGGCACTTGTGGGTGCCTTTTGACTTGTGGGAGTATATTACATCAATGGGATAATTTGTTGTAAGAAAATGACTCAAATATGAGATTTGCCATCACAAATTGGATAATTTGATCAGTGCCATTGGGTATGCAAACCTTAATCATATATGCCACTATTGACACAAAAAGACCTAATTGCCCTTCTCCTCTTCATACACTACGTTTTCCCTATTCCAAAAATCTAAACAATAATTTTATGGAGCTCCAAAAATTGCACCACTTTTTTTTGGTGCTATGCTAAGTTGAGATGGAACCATTTGAATAGTAAAGTGATCAAAAGGTTGAGAAGATTTCAAATGAAAAATCTTCGCAGAACGATTGTTTGCAATTGAAATTTGATTTTTTAGGGTAGTTAATATCTTCTACAAATTTGGCAAAAATGATGTAAATTCATTTTATCAGGTCCGCTACCCAGGGAAGTTTTTTTGGGGTCAATTTTTATTCATATTTTTGTAGTTCTTTCAATTGAAATGTCTTTTATTCAATTGAACTTTCAATACACTTTCATATTTTTGTGATATGAAAGTGCATGATGATGCATGTGACACGGGATTGTGCCTATTAACAAGCCATCAAGATTTTTTGTGTGACACCCACCTTCAACCCATTTTGGGGCAGCGCTAAATTGAAGACAAGGGCAAAACAGGCATTCTAAAAAGTGTTAATGGAATATACTGACAGAGTTGACGGTGATGGCATATAATAAGACTGTAAGTTGCACACCCAATGGCACTCACCATATTTTTACTTTGCAACTTTGCGATGGCAGGCCAATGAGGCTAAAGAACTGGCTTTTCACATTGTGTCTTATGGTTGGCCAGTATCTGAGTCCTACTGACCACATGGTACACTTGGTTTATTTATATGTTTTCCGATACTTGATCACATGATATCTTAGGAAAGGAGCCTTTCAAACTTTTGCAGGCAGACCAACCTGTAATTGAGTGCACTTGTGCCTTATCCTGTAACTGATACTATGTTGTTATTTTTGTCTCTGTAGCGCTTCGTCCTCCACTCAGTCCTGGTCCTACTGAACAGATTCATGATATTTTTAATCTATGGAATCACCCAACTGTTCAGAATGCTCTGTCCCAGGTATCTCAATGGCTTTGGTTGATATAACCTGTTATACCATTCCTCAAGATAACTGTGCCTGCAGATTGTTACAATGTCAGTATCATCATCAGTTTTTCATCCTCTTCTCAGAGCTTGCGCTGGTTATCTTTCATCCTACCTTTCATCACATGTCTGTAAATCTCTCTGCTGTAATTTTATTTTCGTTTCAGAAACTTATTCATGGTTTATCACATGTTTGCTACTGTCGAGGGGATTTTTAGAAAGTATTCATAGTTCTATTTTTTTTTTCTCCTACTTATTAGGCAAAAGCAGCATGTGTTTTGCTTGACTTGTGTACGGGGCCATTGATAACATGGATACCCGTGATAACAGCAAAGGTGTCGTTTCTAACTTTGTTGGAACTTACATTTTTTTTTTTCTGTGATTCATTCCTTTATGACCAATTGCTAATGTTCATGTTCTCAAAACAGATAGATTTTGCAGTTGAGCTTCTAGAGGATCTCCTTTGTGTCATCCAGGTGGGTAATCAGTGCTTTATTTTTTGTCTATATCTTTCTTGTGTTAATTCTATTGAAAGGTTGCACCTGTTTTTGTGATGATACAAATAGTTATTCTCTTGGAAGCCCTTCCCTTTGACATCTGAATGGACATCAATACTTTCTTTATTAAACTAATCCAGGACTATTTAATGTGCTTTCAATCCCGTATTTGTGTTTTTGGCATCCTAACTCCACATCAATGCATTCTTTTATTAAACTACTTCAGTTCATTTTAATATGGTTGCCATTCAATATTGTTGACGAATCATTGACTTTGTTCTTTGTTATGTTGATTAGGAAGCTGGTCGATCCCTTGCTTGTTCTCGTGCGGCGCTGAAGTATTTTGTATTGGCAATTTCCGGGCACATGGATGACGTGCTCACAGAATACAAAGTAGAATCTTTTTCCCTTACTGAAATTGGTTCTTTGCTGTGACTTCATTCACTGCTTCCTAATTTGCCTACTTTCAGGAAGTCATGGATAAGTTACTTTTCATTCTGGAGATGCTTGATCCATTTATTGATCCCTCTACAAATGTTATGACAAACACAACAATATTTGGTGGCATCTCTGATATATATTTGGAGAAGCAGACAAGTGCTTTTGATGTGGCCCTAAATATTATACGAACAGCAGTAAAGAGGGCTGCTGTTCTTCCTTCTTTGGAACATGAATGGAGACGAGGAGCTGTTGCCCCAAGGTTGGTAAATTAATACGTATCCATTTACAAATATAACCCAAGTTTGACTCTATAGTAACCCAATTAACATGATAGATGCAAAGGCAACATACTTCATCAAAAAAATCAAGTAGTAACACCGTCATGAGGTGTACATTGAATTACTGATACGCTATGTCTATTGTGATGTAAAAGCATTTATTGTACATAATTTCTTTTTGACTTGGAGTTCAACATAGTGCTTCATCTGGGCTGGAGACTCGTTTTACATTTTCTGGCATTTGATTATAGAATATACAGTGAGCAATATACACTTTAGGGGTTATGCTGTTTATATTTTCTCTATTTAATATAAAAAAAATCAGGCTCCTTTATATGATGTTACCTATTGGCTATTCTGATCTGTAGCATTAGATTGGGTTGGTAGATTAGCTTGATTGGATTGGGTGCTTCGACATGGACCATGCCCTTTTCCATTGTCATTGATAAGATAAAACAAAGTTTTTACATGTAGTTTGTCTTATATTATCTAGTACAGATTGGGTGCTCCATTTCGAGATAAGAGTTGGTGTGGATACATAGCCTGGACCAATGCATGCTAGATACACATATGATAATATGATGAATATGGTACATGTTTGAAGACCTCATTGCACATTCTGAACCTTGGACTTAATCTAGTGTTGAGCTACTATTACTATTATGCCTGCTGGTATAACATGGTGAACCTAACTTTTGTTTTCAGTGTAATTCTTTCCATCTTGGATCCATATATGCCACTTCCTCCTGACATAGACCTCTGCAAAAGTACAGTGCACGAAGTTGATCATGTATCTTTGGCTATTCCTGATCATTCTGCACTGCAGTCATCCTACCCTGAAAATATTGATGGGTGTGATACATTTGAAACAGCTGTTAGAACTGAAACTTTTGAACAGTGCAATTCTTTGTTTGCTCCTGAAGAGCTAAAGCAATCTGAGTTGACAGGACGTACTTTGATTGGAAATGCACATGATGGAACGACTCAAACAAGTCTGAACAAGGAGATCCCTGAAAGCAAACTAACTAATGAGAAATTATCATCAAATGCTTTCCAGTTAGATAATATTACTGCTGCTGACTGCTTTGATGCACAGGTTGATTATCAACAGTTGATGAACCACCAGGACTGTGAGTTACGAGCTCAAGAATTTCAACGCTTAGCATTGAACTTATGTATGCAACAAGAACCTACACTTGAAGGGCATAATGCTGGAATCGATGCGCTGCTGCTAGCTGCAGAATGCTTTGTTAATCCATTATTTCTCTTGGATTTCCAGTTTAACTTAGAGCCTCTGAAGAAAATTGAACGTATCCACTCAGATTTGATGCAAGGGAATATTTCCCTTGCGGCAAAAAAATTGCCCTTGAAAGATATGGATCTAGTTACAATCTATAATATGGAGAACAAACGGGATAAATCTGTCATAGATTTACTCGTGCAAGCTGCAAAATTTGACTTTGAATACCATAAAAAGGTACCTGAAGGGGAACCTTATCCGGATACCTCTGAAGAAGACAACCAGTCTGTACAAATTACAGCAGAAGCTCTACAGTCTGCTGATGCTCTAACTTTGGTCCGAAAGAATCAGGCTATGCTCTGCCACTTTATTATGAAGCGATTCCAAAGGAAAGAACATTTGCATAGTGAAATTCTTCTCCAGAGTTTGTTGTTCTTGTTGCATTCGGCGACTGATTTATTTTCTCCCCCAGAGGATATAATTGATATAATTTTGAAGTCTGCCGAAGACCTCAATGAGCAGCTTTCATCTCTTTACAGTTGCATCAATGCAGGCGACAAAAAAATAGATAGGGTAAAACTACATGGTCTAAGAAGACGTTGGACTCTCCTCCAGAAGTTGGTTCTGGCATCATCTGGCAACGATTTTACTAGAGAAGTTGTCAGCATTAAAAGAGGTGCTGTTCGTTTCAGAAGTTTAGTCCCTGCATCAGCATGGATACATAAGATATCAGATTTCTCAAAGTTTTCTAGCCCACTCCCTCGATTTCTTGGATGGATGGCAGTTTCTCGTTATGCCAAAGAATATTTAAATGAGAGGTTGTTTCTTGCTTCCGATTTCCCACAGCTTACGTCTTTGTTATCAATTTATATGGATGAGCTCTCTTTGGTGGGTCGACGTGCAACACATAAGGCCAGTCCTGTAAAACATGAGCTATCAGATTGCAGCAAACACTTGCTCCTTAAGAAGGAAACTGCCATGTCAGTTCAGCCAAACATGACCAAACAGTTGATTTTACTTCCAGAGTTGCATTTCTTCTTTCCAACCATGTGCAAATCGTTTAATGCATTTGGAGAGAACATATTGGAAGCTATTGCGTTACAGTTAAAATCTCTCCCCAACAATGCTGTTCAAGATGTTCTTTGTTGGTTTTCCGAGATGTGCTTGTGGCCTTATCTTGAACGCATGAAAGAACATCTTTTATCTGTGAACAAAGTGAGTTATTTGAGAGGAAATGTTGCTGCTAATGCCAAAGCTGTTGTCATGTACCTACTTGAGTCTATTGTTGTTGAGCATGTTGAGGCTATTATCCCAGAAATGCCAAGGATACTGCACATCCTTGTTTCACTTTGTCGAGCTTCTTATACTGATGTGGCCTTCCTCAATTCCGTGCTGTGTCTGGTGAAGCCACTTATCTCCTACTATTTGAGGGGCAGAGCTGATGATGAAAAAGCATTGGGTCATGCAACAAAGGGCGGTGATATTGAGTTGCTTTGTTTTGAAGAATTATTTGAAATTATCCAGTATGGTAAACTCTCAGAGGGTACAATTGGAGATAAGATTCAGGTACCCTTGCTTATCTTCATTCTGGGTTCAATGTTTCCCCATTTCTCATTTGAGAGGAGGACCGAAATATTAGGGTCCATGTTAGATTGGGTGGATTTTCTCAGTTCCGAGCCACCATCATTGACATGCAGTTATCTTCAAAGCTTCCAGACACTTATTGATGGTTGCGAGACTGTATTAGTCCAGAATATTGAGTTCCTCGGTGTCAGAATCCCCTCCGAGAGAAGCCATTCCAAAGAATCTTCTAACCCCTTAGTTGTTGATAGCATCATGCAACCTCATAAGAAGGTGCATGATAGTGAAGAGTATGTACTAACGAAATTTATGGAACATTGTGAAGATGGCGAAAGTTTTAAGATTGTATATTCTCTACGTCCCAATAGTATCAAAGAATTGTGTGGTGCCCTGGAGGAGTTTATTTCACACCTTACTCCATCTATTGAAGGCAGTTGGAAATGGCACCATCAATTGGCTTCTACGTTCTCTTTATCTTTTGCAAAATGTTTATTGTTTGCAAAATTCTTAAAGTCTATTCTACAAGAAGACATAATATTTAGTGGCTGTGAGCAAGATGTAGCTATGAAAATTTCCCATGAACTTGCACAAAAGCACTGGGAAAGTGCCCTGGGAGGTCTTGTTGACATGATATTAGTAAATCAGGAAACACAATGCTGGCAGGTGGCGTCAGCTATGCTTGATTATATAATTAAGATACCGAACATCCTTACTTGGGGTAATGTTCTTAACAGCATATGCTCTGCAGTCAAGCATTTTTGTTCTCATGCACCAAGGATATCTTGGAGGCTGCAGACAGAGAAGTGGTTGCAGTTGTTGGTTTGTGGTGAAATTGAGCAGTTCAAGAACAGAGAGATCTGTTTGATTGATCTTTTCTGTATGATGTTGAATCATTCTGAACCGGAGCAGCGCTTTGTTGCATTACAGCAACTAGGGAGGATTATTAACTCAACAAGTCATACTGAGGTTGACTCAAAACCTCCCACTTATGACCATAATGTCATCAGATCTGATTCAACAGTTGCATCCCTTTTGGCTATTCATACATGGGATAGAGTAGTAGCATTGGCTCTCCATGACTCTTCTATACTATTCAGGAACCATGCAATGGCATTGCTTACAGAATATGTGCCCTTTGTTGATACAAAGCATCTGCGGTCCTTTCTTGGTTCCAGCAACACCATCCTGAATAGCGTGAGTCAACTTTCTGGTGTAATAGAGGAGGGCTATATGACACGACTGTCATTGCTGTTACTTTCTAAGGCATGTCTTTATTCTGCTCCTGAAGACATCGCTTTGATACCTGAATGTGTTTGGAGGAAGTTGGAAACCATGCAGACATCAACTGGTAAATTTACAATACTGATTATTCACATTTCTGTGCAGTATATGTGAATTTCTCTTGGCATTATCGAAGCTTTGTTTTTTCTTCTTTTCTTATTAGGTGGTTTTAGTTATATGGAGAAAAATCTGTGCCGAGCTCTGTGCCAACTAAGAAATGGATCAGATACTACGACAGTACTGTTCTCTCCCCCTCTCCCTTCCTTGTGCTTTTGAACTTAGCTTATTTACAGTGGGTAAACTACTGATTGGCAACTAATCTTGCCACACATTCTTGCTTAAGGTGACCAGGGTTAGTCTTGACAGAGTTTTATGGCAATAACATTGACAAGCTAACCTTAGGCAAAGTGGAGGAAACTTAGTTGTGGCAAGAACACTTCGAAAACTGTTGCTTCCTAAGCTTAGTCGTGGCAAGCTTAGTATGAATCCAAAGAGACCGTTAATACTGTTTCATGAATGTTTTGATTACTGAGTACTGATTCATAATCTGCTCCTTTAGGATGTGAAAGAAGTTCTCTCAGGATGTACCAGACAACCACTCAGCTCTGATCTTAGGAGCATTCGTGAATCAATTCTACAGGTCATAATCTTCTGAACAATTCCTTTTTATCAAAAAAAAGAAGTTTATCAAAAACTGAATATTTTTTTATTCTTTTCCCAATATGTTTTGCATATTATGGTTGTTCATTTTCTATTTTGTTGATTGATCCTTCATTTCAGCTATTTAATTGAATTAAGTACTCACTGTCAAGTGTGCTTGTGTATCACAATCATAGTATGCTAGAAGTTGCAATGACCAAATGGTGTTAACTTTTGCTTTGGTTAGAGCTGGTCTACCTGAACTTGTGAAACTCATTTTGATAGGTAGTGTCCTCGTTGACTTCTGTTGATGCATACTTTGCGTTCGTCTCAGCCAGATCTGATCAAGAATATCAGGTTAGAAACCCAACATCTTTTCATTTTTGAGCACCTTGTTGTGAAATATCCTCCTCTGTGTTCTGACACTTGATTGAATACACCACAAGGAACTTGAAGAAGCTGAGATTGAATTGGAGCTTATTGAAAAAGAGAGAGTAGATCATGACTTTACTGGACATCCCCATGATGCGATGGTTCCCGATATGCCAACATGTGATTTCACACGTTTTTATGGTTATTGTTGTCAATTTTTCCTTTTCGTGTGTCATGTCATAATATGGTTCCATACTTCCATTTACAGATCGTAAGGATGATAAACGGCTTCAGGAAATACGGGAAAATATACGCTCCCTGTAAGTTTGCATGACATGACCCTTCAATTTTTCTAAACTCAAGAAAGCATATCAGCTCTTAATATGTATTCATAATTCCAATTTAATTTTGTTAGGGAAAGGTCCAGACTTAAAGAGGAAATTACAGCACGCAGACAAAAGAAGCTGCTCATGAGACATGTTCGTGAAAAATACATAGAAGAGACGAGATCGAAGGAAATGGAGCTGATGCAAGAGCTTGATAGGTATGGAGCTGTTACTTTTTTCTCTGACACGTTGTGATGATAGAGACTTTGGGCCAATGCTTGTTGTATCTCTTCACAGGGAAAGAGCTCTTGAGATGGAACGTGAAATACAAAGACAGCGACAACTAGATATTGAGTGTGCGAGGTCAAGAGAACTGCAATTCAACCTTGAGATGGAAAAAGAAAAACAAACTCAGGTACAATGCAACTATTGTTTTTTCTAATTGGAGCAACTTGTTTGCGTTTGAACAGTTGGCTTGCAAACAATCCTCAATGCATGAAACCAGTAGAACAATTGCATTGAGAGAGCTTTTTGGTTTTGTCACTGCATTGAATTCGTGCTGATTGATTTTTAGAGAGAGCTTCAACATGAACTGGAGCAAGTTGAGTTGGCACGGTCATCACGTCGGGAGTACTCGGCCAACCCGAACAGGTTTTGTATTGTGGCTGTGCCTTACTATCTTTCCGTAACACATTGCATTACCCATTTTGTCACGTCATGTCCTTGTGTGATTCATTTCCGTCTGCACTGTTGCCGTTACCTCTGTGATTTTCTTGTTCTGCAGCCGGTCCCGGGAGAGATACCGTGAAAGGGATAGTGGAAGATCACAGCAGGAGGGGAGATTGAGGTCAAGCAGCCGAGGACGTGAAGGAGGAGGCTCCGCTCAGGCCGTGGCACCAGCTGGGGGCCCTGGTCCAACCGTTGTGCTTGCCGGATCGAGAACATTTTCAGGAGGCAACCTTCCAACGATCCTGCAGCCTCGCGAGCGAGTGGTTGATGAGGACAGCACCTGGGTTGAGGGCAGCAGGGACTCTGGTGATGCCGGTAGCATCGGAGATCCTGAACTCGATGGCGTGAGGCAGCATGGGCCACGGGGCGGCGGCAGCAAGACGTCATCGTCCAGCAGGCAACTCGTCGAGCGGAGAGAGCGAGATGGTGCTGCCGGCATTACTGCCAGGAGAGAAGGTAAATGGGAGAGGAAGCAGTATTCCTGACTACAGTAGGTGCTAGTCGATCCAGCAACAAATTGTGACGTGCTTTTTAGGAACATCACACGTATCTATCTATCCATCCAATCCACATGATTCTCAGCCAGGGACTTTCCCATTGGTGCTCAATCTTGTTGTAGATGGCAAAAGCGAAACATGAAGAATCTGGGGGGCGGGGGGTAAAATCGTGTGCAGCTGTGTCTGCTTAGAACTCAAAGTGAAGAGAGGCAGTGTATCTGTTGTAAATTTCGTTTATAGCCTAGTACTGTAGTAGAAAGTTTTAAGGTTAGGAAATTTAACTACAGTAGGTTCCTAATTTAGTCTTGTACTGGAGTACTCGTAGTTAAGGGTGTAACTCTGCCTTTTTTTAGTGTACTGCGCTAGTACGACTTGCATGGGGCTGCCTCTAAATAAATTGTCTGACATCTGCCTCGGACGATATGAATGGGCTGTAGAGCAGAAGACTCTGTCAAAAAGGGGGAAAAAAAGAAGCAGAAGGATGGACGGTGTGAACTCATGTTGCAACGATGCATTTAGTGGCGGAAAAATAGACGGATCCAGCCCTTCTTCCAGTCCAAATGTCTTTGTTTCCCGGTTGAGCCTCCAAAAAGTGGCTTCTCGTTACTGTCGCCCACTGTTAAGTATTAAGTGTAAGTTATTACAGCTACTGCATTCATTTTAAATTGCTAACGTTTTTTAATATAAATGTGAACTAGACGTCAACAATTAAAAAAAAAAACTAAGGTAATACTATAGTGGTGTTCCTTACTTGGATTTACATCTTTACTTTGTCACCGGCCGTTTTGCCGAATTAAGGCAGGAGCTGCATTCTTTGCCCATCAACTTGGTATATACAGTACAGCCATAGGAGCATGTGCATTGGAAGATCACAGCGTAGCATGTGTGGTTAATCTGTGAAACTTTGATGCGTTGGGAATCTCAAGGTTTGCAAAACTGTTTAAATCGTGAAAACTGTCTGGAGCAGCTTTACAACAAACCATAGAAGCTGCGGAAACCATTCGAAACCACTCAAACCGCAAAATACATATTCAAGCGAAATTGAAATAAATGAATAGTTTTTTGGTTTATCGCTCGGTTTTCACGGTTTATCATTTGATTTTTACAGTATACCATTTGGTTTTTATGGTTTTCATCATCTACCTTGGATTTATGGTTTATTAACTAGTTTTTGTGGTTTATCGAGCATTTTTACAGTTTGTCACTCGGTTTTATGTAGCTTTTCAGATTTTTTTTTTTTCAAATTTTTAAATTTTAAAAATTCAAATTTCGTAAACCCACCGTGTGTTGGAACCAAGCGTAACGATTTTGCGGAAAACAACAGCTTTCCAAGCGGTTTTCAACAGTTTTGTGAATCATAGTTGAGATGCACTCCTATGGATAGCTGAAATGCTGATACACATGTTAGAAATATAAGACAGATTGTTAGAAAAAAAAAATCTCCAACAGTTATCTCAAATCAATTCCTATTTTTCAAAATTCCTTAAATTTTCCTTATATTTACCTCACTTCACCGGGCCATCCAGACGCACGCCCCGCACATCAGACTTCCACTAGCTCGCCATTTCGGGAAGTGAAGGACGCGCGAACACGGGAACCCGCGGAGGTGGTGGGCGAGCAAAGGAGGACTCGGGGGCAGAAAGCGTAGGGAGCGTGAGCAAGAAGGCGAAGCAGCGCGAGAAGGCGAAGCGACAAACTGATGGGTGAAGGCGAACAGACACACGCGGTATGAGTATATATCCTCTCACCGGCAGGGCGCCTTCTCCCTAATCGATGCGACCGAAGCCCACACAACTGCCTCGATCAGCGCGAGCGGACGCGTCCGCGCTCACAAGGCCCGAAGACCAACGTTGCTGCATCTCCCATCTCAGCAGGCGCCTCTACCCCGAATTAATGCAGGTAGGTAGGAACATGGGCTGAAATACGCCCCGACGGCCCAATTTCCAAGGCTGGCCCAGCGAACGGGTTTGACAGCCGCTCAGGGCGAAAACAGAGTGAGGGGTGGAAAGAAATGGGCCCGCTAGCGGCCAGTACCCTGGCTCGAGCGCCAAGGGCATCTCGATCCGCGTTCAAGTCTCGGTTCATACCGACCTATGGGTATTTCACCACAGAAAGGCAGCGAGCCCTCGAAGCCTATCGAACGGCTTCCGGGTACCAAATGGGACTGCAACCGAGAAGATTGGAGTCGACCACCCGCTGGTCCATTGGGACCACCCCGAAGGGGCCCCGAGGCTTCTTGAACTCACCCGCTATCAGCTCGACGAGCGGCACGCTTCGACCCCCGGGGTAAAGCGTGGTACGGCTCAACCTCCTCGTCCGACGAACTAACACGCAGGATGGACGACACAAGTCAAACCGTGCCCTCGGACGGACCACCGTAACGAGCGGAGGTCTCGGGGGACGGAATCGCAAAAAGAGATCCAATACCGGATCGCAGGACACGCCGGCTCAATGAGGCAGAAAGCGAGCCTATGCTCGCGAAATAATCCTTCCCCTTCCGATTTGAGCGACGCCTGACCCCCTTTACGCAGGGGTCAGACCTCACTCGGGGGCTACTGTCGAGGGTCGATACTAGAGGCGATCAGCATTAACGACCTACGGTCTTAACAGCACGAAGGAGGCAAAACAATTTCCACCTCACCCGACCCCTGTGCCATAGAGACACTCGACGGCTTGGGTCCACGGACGATCTCTGCCTCGTCCGACCTCCCCGAATAGGGGTCGGATTTCCCACAATCGACCGATGCGCTCGACCTTGCCGCGTCGGGGTCGGGAGACCGCACAAGGCTCCGCCTCGCCCGACCCCAGGGCCGGACAAACCGTCTACTACACCACGGATAGGCAGGCCGGTGGTGGTTGGGCAATAAATACCTATGACTCCTACGTCTATGGACAGGTGAGGATAACGACTAGTCAAGTAAGTGGAGGAGTAAATGCGCACGACGCACACCGGCCGAAGGACTGTCACTATTCTGATGACACATGACCAAGCCCACTTCCCTATTGGGATGGGACATTCATGAGTAACAATGACGATGACGACTGACGCCACTCTGCCGACCCCCACCGAAAGTCATCCCCCCATGCGGATGGGACACTCCAGATTGACACACACTCCCGATCGGAGGGGCGCCGCCATACCGATGACACCATCCACAGGAACAACCCCGGAGCCCAGGGAGCGCCGCCAAGCTTGACTTAGAATGTACGGCCACGACCACCACTCCACAGCCTCTCTCTCTCTCTCTCTCTCTCTTCTCTCTCTCTCCCTCTCTCTCTCTCGACCACCACGCATCCCACGTCTCACCCCTTGCAGTAGAAAAGGGGAAGACTGGTATTTCGTGAGGGAGAGACGAAAAACGCTCAACCACGCACCTTCATTCACCCAGAGACTTGGGATACCGTCCCTCTCTCGCCCGTTTGTAATCCCCTACTACAAACAGCACAAGTAACGCGAGCAGCTCGAGACTGGACGTAGGGCACGATTGCCTGAACGAGTATAAATCCTCGTGTCCTCTTGCGAACCATCTGATCCCAAAAATGCACATCCCACGATAATCACTAGTCGGTGGTAACGAGCACCGACAGTTGGCACGCCAGGTAGGGGAGCTCCTGCGCCTTTTCGGCAATCACCCACTCAGGTTCGGATGGTCAACCACGCGAACGGATGGGCTTCCAGCACGATCATGTGTTTTGGGAGCCTCAGCTTCGTTGCCACACTGGAGGGCAACTTGGCGCCGGTCGACGCACTGACTCCGCCAATCGCCGCACCCTATTCCCGTTGCGTGTCGTCCGCATCGGTGGACGGAGAATCGCAACTGCTCGGCGAAGGATCGTGGTCCCTGAAGCCCTCCCGCGAGGGCCCGCACGCAACCCTTTCGCCTGGCCGGACCAGCGCCCGCGAACACGTGACGTCCCGCGTGTCGTCACAGAAAGGCCTGTGCACCACGTGACACCGAGGTGTATCACCCCGAGTGGTTAGCTAATCCCGTTCTTGTACGAAAAAGGAATGAGAAATGGAGAATGTGTGTTGATTATACTAGTCTGAACAAAGCGTGTCTAAAAGCTCCGTTTCCTTTGCCGCGCATAGACCTCGTCGACTCAACCTTGGGTGTGAAACCCTCTATTTCCTTGATGCGTATTCCGGATGCCATCAAATCCCCATGAGTCTGACCAACCCACGACAGCCTTCATCACGCCATTCAGCTCGTACTCCTACGTCATGATGCTATTCAGACTAAAAAATGCAGGCGCGACATATAAACGATGCATGATCAGGTGCTTCGACGAGCTCACCGGAGACATCGTTGAAGTGTATGTGGACGACATCATAGTCAAGTCCAAGAAGACCGACCAGCTTGTAGCCGAGCTGGGACGAACCTTCGCCAAGCTCCGAGCAAACGGCATCAAGCTCAACCCCGAGAAATGCGTTTTTTGGGTCCCGAGGGGAATGTTGCTTGGGTTCGTCATCTTTGAGCGTGGCATCGAAGCCCACCCGGAGAAAATCGCGGCCATCAAACGGATGGGTCCGATCCAGAACTTGAAGGGAGTACAACGCGTGACCAGGTGCTTGGCGGCATTGAACCATTTCATCTCATGCCTCGGAGAGCGTGTTCATCCCCTCTACTAGCTCCTAAAAAAATCCGAACGATTTTCAATGGACGCCCGAGGCACAGGACGCTCTTGACAGGATAAAGGCTATCCTAACGAAGTCGTCGATCCTAGTGCCTCCGACCCCCAAAGAGCCGCTCCATCAATACATCGCCGCAACGACCCTGGTCGTTAGCGCCGCCTTGGTTGTGCGAAGGGAGGAAGGGCACGCCCTCAAGGTCAGTGCCCGGTTTACTATGTGAGTGAAGTCTTGTCGGACACGAAGACACGATATCTTCAGATACTGAAGATCCTGTATGGTGTCATTATCACCAAGAGGAAGCTCCGACACTACTTCGATTCACATCCAGTGAATGTGGTCAGTTCCTTCCCCTTGCACGAAGTCGTGGAGAACCGCGATGCAACGGGAAAGGCTGTGAAGTGGGCGCTCGAGTTGATGGACGAAGGGCTTACGTATGCCCCTCGAACGGCGATCAAATCCCAAATACTAGCCGACTTCGTGGCAGAATGGACTGAAGTCCAGCTATCCATGGCTCCTGTCGACCAAGAATACTGGGTGGTGTACTTCGACGGTTCGCTGATACGCAAGGGAGTAGGGGTCGGACTGGTATTCATCTCCCCCTTGGGGGTGCACATGAAGTACGCTATCCGCCTGTTATTTCCTGCTTCCAACAATATGGCCGAGTACGAGGCGCTCATTAATGGGCTCAAAATCGCCGACGAACTAGGAATTCGATGGCTCGAGATTCGGGACGATTCCCGACTCGTCGTTGGCCAAGTCATGAAGGAATCCAGCTGTCACAACGACATCATGTGTGACACCCCGCCTTAACCCTAGCTAATTAAATTAATAAATAAGTCCTTGGTGTAAAAATAGAGAATTAGAGGATTTCACCCATTTAATGAAAATAGAGGATATTAAATAAATGACATCTAATTCACCTAATTAATTTTCTACCCCTCCTTCTTTTTTGTTTCCCTTCCCTTTTCCTTTTCCTATTTTACTTTCCCTCCCTTTCTCTATTCTTCTTCCCTCTCTGTTGCTGCCGGCCGAGTACTGCTCCCGTACGGGCCTTGTCCTGGCGCTGCCGACGAGCCGTGCTGCCCATGCTGCTATTCCCCGCGGCGTGCCGCCTACACACCCTAGCCGAGCAAAACAGGGGCTACGCGACGGGCGCCATTAAGTTTCCCCGCGCGCGCCGCTGCCTCGCCGTCCGGCCAACTACCTCTGTTCTGTCACCGCTCGCCGGTTTTCCATCGTGGGGGTGTGCGCACGTCAACCTCCCGAGCACGCCATCTCCTTTATACTCGCACTGCACGCTCAATTCTTGTTCCTCCTCCTCCTTCCTCCCCGCCCAGCCCCCTTTTCTTCTTCTTCCTCCCGTAAGCGCCGACGATCCGCCATTGTTGCGCCCCCCCTCAATTCCTCGTCACCGGTGGGTCATTCTTCGATTCCTTCCGCCGGCGAGACCCTCGCGAAGCCCTTTTCCCGATTCATTTGACCGCGGTGACTTTGGTGGAGCAAGGACGACGAAATCACCGCGCCATCGCTAGAGCTCGCCCGCGCCACCACCTCACCATCGACGACCCCCTCCCGGCCAATTTCCCGCCCCCTCGTCGTGCACGGCAGCTCCATCGGTCACCACTATTGCTCACACCGCCCCCGGTCGGCCCTCCCCGATCGCCGAGCCGCCGGAACGCTGCCGCCGCCGTCGTCTTCACCGGCCCACTGCCGCCGGCCCTAACTTCGGCAAGCTCGCTGCCCCTTCTTGGTCCAGTGTACTCGCCGCGCCGTGCTGGTCATGTGGGACACCACGGCGGCCGCCGCCGGCGCCCCTTCCGACGAGAGCCGCCGCCGGGCACCGTCGGGTGCCACCCTAACGCCGCTTCCCTATTTTGCGTCACTGGCAGGCCGGCCCGGCCACTTCCCCAGTTATTCAATTTCCAGGAAAAATTCACAGAACTTGTAAAATTCATAGCAAATAGAATACTGCTCCAAAAAAATAGCAAACCAAAATTTGTTAGAAACCTCATGAAAAGGACTAAACTTCTGTTAAAGCACTTTTTTAGAAAACGACCAAAAATTTTCAGAGACAATTAGAATATTATCTTCTGTTTTTAAATTTTAACTTAAATTCTAGAACAGTGCTAAAGCTAACATTTGACCTACATGTGCATCATGACAGTAGGCACCTTCTGGAATTTTATGAGGATATTAGGACCACAAAGTTGCATATAACACTTTAACAATACTCCTATCTGCCTAGTAAACTACCATTTTCTGAAGTGCATTGTAGAAGTCATCAAAAAGATTAGACCCCTTGTTCTGAGTTTGCTTCACTTCTGGAGTTCCAGAAATCTTCTGGTGTTGGAACTGTGCCAGACGTATGTCATGACAGGCAGAACCCTCTGTTCTGCTTTTGCCTTACTTCTGGAGTTTCAGACTCTTCTGGGTCCAGAACTGTGCCAGAAGTATGTCATGACAGGCAGAACCCTCTGTTCTGCTTTTGCCTTACTTCTAGAGTTCCAGGACTCTTCTGGGTCCAGAGCTGTGCCAGAAGTATGTCGTGACAGGCAGAACCCCTTGTTCTGCTTTTGCTTTACTTCTGGAGTACCAAAACAGCCGGAACTGTGCCAGAAGTATGTCGTGGCGTGCAGCCCCTTGTTCTGCTCTTGCTTTACTTCTGGAGTACCAGAACAGTCGGAACTGTGCCAGAAGTATATCATGGCATGCAGAACCCCTTGTTCTGCTCTTGCTTTACTTATGGAGTACCAGAACATCCAGAACTGTGCCAGAACTCTTCGGCAGCGGCTGGCAGAGTGGTCATGTGAAGGCTTATTCCGCTCGCCAGAGGTGCACGGACGATAGTTACAAAATTAATAGTAGTAGAGATTCCAAGGTTTACTTATAGTTCTGATTTTATAAGATCTAATGACAGAAACTTTGATGAATTTTTATAAAATCTAGAAAATTCATCTAGGCCTCAACCAAAGTTCAAAATCCATATTTCAGAGAGTACCACCAATTAAAAATGATCTTGAGGTATAATTAAAAGTTTCATTTTTAACCCTAGATTAATAGTCGTAGTTATTAAATAATTAATACCGGAGAAAAGTGTCGACCTAACCCTAATTCCTAAACGTTAAACCATAGTTAACCTTTAATAAAGGCATTGTGACTCTTTTCATTTGACTTATCACAATCTTACTGCATTTTCGTCATATAGGAATCGATCCGGAGTTTCCGACAGAGAACGTGAATCCGGAGGAGGCACCCGCAGGAACTAACTTCTCGCTTGAGTGTGCTGACTTTTCTGCAGATCAAGGCAAGCCCCGGTGCACACCTATTTTTTTACAAATTTTATGTTTATCACTATGTGTGTAGGGATTGTTTGTGCATTAAGTCTCGAGAAAATTGCCATAAAAACTTAGTTGCATGACTTAACAGGCTTTCCTATGGGTCATTTGGTAGAGCCATCGATTGAATGCTATGCTTAAAGGATAGGACCACCGGTAGAATACGAGTAGTATGGAGACTACTCGTGTTTAACCAAAGAAGGAAAAGTCGAGGAATATGTTTGATCTTATTTGTGATTAAAATTTGAGAACCTTATCGGGTGCGGTTGCATTGGTCAAGTTTGAGTTGTGTACCGAGTGCATACTGGTAAATGGGACCAGGAAATCGACGTAGCTCACCGTGCTTTGTTGGACAATTGGCCATCCCTTTTTCTGGGTGAATGGACCGACAAGGTGGATGAATTCGCTTTTGTTTTCTCGGGCTCGTGCTAGTGGGAAAGGATTGGGGCCGTACAGGGATGCAGGACATCGCCTGGAGGACCATGTCCTTGGAGGGATGGATGTTGGGCCAACTCTGTCACGATGTTGCAAAAGGTGGCCACGTGTGACTCATTTGAGTGCGCACGTGTCGTATCATTCGGGTTTCTCCTGCAGGATGTAAATCAATTATAATTGCCGTTTCTCATGGTTAAGAGTGACACTTGCTCCTTTCTGCCGCAACGATATGTAATTAGTGGATTGATGATGAAAATGGTTGTTTCAACCCTGGATTGTTGTACTGAACTCTTGTTTGTTAGTAAAGTGGCACACTTAGTATATTAATAGCGCCTCCTGTTAACTTGGCTAAAATTTAGAATAGACTATTAGCGCTGTTTTCATAATACCCGATCAACTTCCACTAATACTCCCTGCATTCTAGGAGTCGGTCATTAGATGGTCACGTTGACGGGTAAGTCTTGCTGAGTATTAGTTGCTCAGGCTTTGTGGATTAATGTTTTGCAGGTGATGCTTCTAACTTTGCTTCGTTTGGTTGTGGTGGTTGGGCAGGGGAAGCACCCTCGGAGTGGACCTTCGAGTGGGTTCCCGCTTCTCCAACCCATGAAGATTAAGCACCCTTGGGCTAGCGTGCTTAATTGTATCGTCGAGTTGTAATTATTAGCTTCCGCTGTCTTTTGTTTGTTTTTGAACTACGCTTCCGCACTTAAATAATTTGAACCAATGATGTAATATTAATATCTTATGTATCCTTTAAATCATATTTTACGTGTCCTTGTTAATTATTGTACTGTATGGTCGCTTGCTTCGCCAAGTGACACCCCAAAGTAATCCTGGATGAGCAATCATACGATTTTATCGGACGGGGTTGCGACATCATGGACGCGTACTGCCAGGAAGTCCGTAAACTGGAGCACAAGTTCCATGGTCTCGAGCTCAAGCATATCCCAAGATGGCTGAACGAGGAAGCTAACTCCTTAGCGAAGATGGCTGCGGGACGGGAGCAGGTCCCGCCTAGAGTCTTCGCCCAGGACCAGCGTCAACCATCGGTCCAGCTCAATGACCACGAGGGGTCGGCGTCAAGTCGCTCCCGGGGGAGGGGGTCGGACCAACCGTGGACCCTCCAGGCCCCAACGTTATGGAGATTGATGAGGTGCCCGCGCAAGGAACCGATCCTCCGATCGATTGGAGAACACCGTACCATGGCTGCCTCCTCAAAGGGGAACTCCCCGCGAACAAGACGGAGGCTCGACGCATTGCCCGCCGCGCCAAGTCCTTCGTCATCGTCGACGGAGAACTCTACAAGAAAAGTCTCACCAAGATCTTGCAGCGCTATATCCCGATCGAACAGGGAAAACAGCTGCTACGAGAAATCCATGGTGTGGTCTGTGGTCATCATGCCGCGCACAAGACCCTTGTCGGAAACGCGTTCCGACAGGGATTCTACTAGCCAACGGCCATCAACGATGCCGCACAGATCGTGCGCACCTGCGAGGGCTGCCAGTTCTACGCCCGGCAGACTCACCTGCTGGCGCAAGCACTGCAGACCATCCCCGTCACGTGGTCTGGAGATTGGACCTGGTCGGACCTCTCAAGAAAGCACCCGAGGGCTACAACCACCTGTTGGTGGCGGTTGACAAGTTTACCAGGTGGGTCGAGGCTTGGCCAGTTGTGAGGATTCGACCAGAAGAAGTGGTCGAATTCTTTCTCGGTTTATCCACCGCGTTAGAGTACCGAACGCCATCATTACGGACAACGGTACGCAGTTCACGAAAAAACGGTTCCTCAAGTTCTGCGACGACTACCACATCTGAGTCGATTGTGCAGCCGTGGTGCACCCCCGCACCAACGGCAGGTTGAGCGCGCAAACAGCATGATCCTCCAAGGGCTGGAGCCCGGGATCCACAATCGACTGAAACAGTTCAACGGTCGGTGGGCAGCCGATCTTCCCGTAGTGCTTTGGAGCCTGCGAACGACCCCTAGCCGGGCGACAGGGTTCACTTTCTTCTTCATGGTATACGGCTCTGAAGCTGTCCTACCGACAGACCTCGACTACGACACGTTGAGGGTTAAGGCGTACGACAACGAAGGGAACCAGACGTCCCTCGAGGATGCGATGGATCAACTCGACGAGGCACGAGACGTGGCGCTTCTTCGATCGGCAAAGTACCAGTAGGCGCTACGTCGCTACCATAGCCGAAATATACGGAAAAGAGCGTTCAACGTCGGCGACCTCGTCCTTCACTGTGCCAGGAGTAACAAGGACCGTCACAAGCTGTCGTCGCCATGGGAAGGTCCCTATATCGTCTCAAAGATCCTCCGACCCGACACTTACAAGCTGCAGACTGCGGACGGACAAGAGATCGCCAACGCCTGGAACATCGAACAGCTACGTCCCTTTTACCCCTGAACTCATAGTCAATTTATTGATCGCACCACACGAAACAAGCGACGCCCGACCCCTACCGCACGGGAGTCGGACCTCGCTCGGGGGCTACACCTGCAAGGTGCTCGCAATGCGTGCGCGTCCTAGCCCTTGCTATGACGCGGACCCGCCCCGTTTCGGGATGGAATCCGGTGCCCTCGAGCCAGGATCCTGTTGGGCAACGCTCGGCGAAGCGAGCGTACACACGATACAACGCAGGCAGGAATAAACAATAATAATTTACAAAGAGAGAGAATTTAATACAACATTAATTCATGAATTTGAAGTTAGGTCTTATATTGATTCAGAGTACGCAAATAAAGTTTTTGAAACATAACAGTGGAAGACTTGATCGTTTACAGATTCCGACACTCAGACTTAAGCAAAAGCATGCACCGTGCCCAAGGACGTCATGCTACTGGCCACTTCAATGTTCACTGCGACGATTCACATAGTTCCCACTGGAGATTCCCAGCCTCGGGGTGGGACTCCTCCCAATGGATGCTATCATCCTGGTTCTGCATGTTGGCGCCTGAAAACCATATATCGCCAAAGCGTGAGCTTCTAAGAAGCTCAACAAGGCTAACCCGTCAAATTGGCTGACTACAGCCGACACCTAGACATGCTGGCTGACTCGGGGTGGGTTTACCTTGCAAAAAGGACTCGCAAGCTGGTACTACTCTTGGTCAAATTTTAGCACAGGTTAGGTAATTAGAATGTAACTTTAGTTAGCACTGAACTACTCAAGCATATCAACAGAAGAATATAGCCATAGTAATCATCATGCTTCAACTTCATTGAAACGGGGATGTGGTGCATTTCATGAGCATGCTCACAAACTGGGAGCGACAATGGTTCGAAACGATTTTTATACCCTGCAGGAGGAAACCTAATCATACGACACATGCGCGTCCCAGACTCGCACGTGGCAATCGTTCACACCAGATCCTGCAAAGTCAATTCCCTCCTACGCCTGTCTTAGCAGCGCCGCATCCCACCAGACAACACATCCCAGATGATTTTTGTGGAGTTCCCACGCTGCCCACCCCAGATCGCCTCCGAATCAGACACCGTAGGGCAGGTTCGACTTTGCAATCACTAGGCTACGTAGGTTTACTGGGCCTCATAATTCCCAGCATATGATTAGTACATTTAAGGCTCGATCAGGCTCGGACCACACGGATCAGACAAGTCTACGGTCATCCTGAACCCAGTCCAGTCGCCGACCTACTTGGTATCCTGTCTGACCCTCAAATTTTTATCTTTCCTTAATCAATCCATCATCATGTTTCGTATGTCTCAAGTAACAGTTTCATTCAATATCCTACCAATCGCGAGCAGCGTCCACTCTGCTCAACTTCTACCAGCAAGAACTTGCTAAGCATAGCAACTAATTGGTTTGATATGGGTCCCAACAATTAGTTGGTTTGATATGACCAATTAGTTGCTATGCTTAGCAAGTTCTTGCCGGTAGAAGTTGAGCAGAGTAGACGCTGCTCGCGATTGGTAGGATATTGAATGAAACTGTTACTTGAGACATACGACACACGACATACTCTGCTCAACTTAAATTCAAAAACAGAATAGGGTCCCAACAAATTTTGGTTTGCTATTTTTTGGATTTTTTTATGAATTTCTAGGGAATTTACAAGACAGAGCAATTAATTGGGAAAATAGAAAATAGGTCAAAACAAGGGAGTGGATATCCGGCGAGCTCTGTCGGCTGTTTCCCGATGGAGGAGTGCTCGCCGGCGGTTGATCCTTGGCCCTACACCTTCTATGGACTGTGGGGAAGCTCGGCAACATGACGAAGGCTAAGTTTTTGCACGGGAAAGGTGTTCTCACCGGAGGAGGGTGATGGCGGCGGCGGCGAGGTGATTTTCCCGGCGAGAGAAGTTCAATTCCGGAGAATGGAGAGCTTTGTGAGCTGCACTAGGAGAAGAGGAAGGGATTAGACAAAGGAATTGGGGTGGAGGATGGCCGGAAGGAAGAGTTCACCGTGAGGGCGCTCGGCAATGGCGTGCGGCGGCGGTGGCGCAAGGAAGAAGGGGATTTCGCGCTGCGTGATGAAGGGAAAAGGAAAGGGGGGAAAGAGGAGGAATGCGCGCCATTTTAAAGGGCCTCGGAGCGGGGAAATAGGGGGGGCATCAGGGCAGTGCCCAGGGTATGGCCGACGGCGTGGCACTATGCCCGGGCGGCGCGCGACGTGCGGGGAAGGAGAGAGAGAGAGAGAGAGAGAGAGAGAGAGAGAGAGAGAGAGAGAGAGAGAGAGAGAGGAGAAGGGAGAGGGAGGGAGATGGCGTGGGGCAAAATTGAAGGCGACGTGCATCGTTAAGGCCGTGCCGGCCAGGGTGGGCATGCCCTGCCACTCGCTGCTCGGTCGGGCGGGCGGCGGAGCACTGTAGCCCGCCATGTTCTTTTTTTTTAAAAAAAATTCTTTTGCTATTCATTCAAATCTTGAGTCCTTAACTCAATTGAAAGACACGCTTCCTGAGTTCCAAAATTTTTGAAAATCTTTTTGTAGGCTCAGTAATTTATTTGGAGCACTTTTCATTTAAGGTTCAAGTCATGATTTGGCTTCTAAAAAAATTCTTGAATTTGCAAGATGATTATTGTTTGTGTGAATTTTAAAGAGGTCTAAATCTTATCCAAAGCTTTTGAATAAATTCCCAAAATTCCATTTTGAAGTGAACTTAATTGTTATGCAAAAATATGGCTAGGGTTTTATGGAAATTTTGATAGGTCACTTATTAGGGTTTAATTTCTTTCCTAATGAAGAAGGTTTTTGACATTGTTGGTTGAAACTTCCCGATCCTACTAGTTGTTCTGTTGTTTGTCAAAATTGGCGTAGTGTTCCTTTGAAGTATTTCAGACAACACTTCTTCTTACATCTAGTGTCGATTTTGCTTTTAAGTGTGTAATTTGTCGATTAGGGTTTCGAATTGGAGTGTGAATTCTTACCCGGCACGAAATGACTATGTACCGCGGACTGAAGGCCCCTGTTTGGTGAAAGTGTTCAAAAATTAACTTACTGAAATTTTTGTGTAGGTTAATGGAAGCGTTTTAGGCAACATTGCTCATTAGTTCACGTCCTAGTTTTGCTCAAAAGTGCAAAAATTTCTTTTTAGGGTTTACGATTTATCGGTGACTTTTTAAGTGACACCCGGGGTGTCACATGCTATCCACTGTTCGTTTGCAAAATCTATGTGAAAGAATAAGTGGAAGATAGGAAAAGTATTAGGTCAAACCGGTCGGACCGCGAAACGCTTTCAGGCCTCGGAGGCTATGGCCACGACGCTCACCGGCAAGACCAAATGCCGATCTTATCTATGACTTATGCTTGCCTAGGCGTCGAACCCCCATCCAGCATTTAGAACCCAAGAAGAAAAGGTCATAGATGAGGAAAGCATGAAGTTGAGTTGGTCGGCCTGTGAAGTACCTACGGTCCTCGGGGCTACGGTAACGACGCTCACCAGCAAGGCCGAAAGCCGACCCTGTCCGTGGCTGGTGATTCTCAGGCTTCACAAACAAAGGAGAAGGAGGACGAACGCTTTCCTTAATTCGTAATAAACATTTTTAAGAACGCTCCTTGATGGCCAAAAGCATTTGAATTGTTCTTTTGATTCACAAAAAGTCCGGGCACTTCGGCCTCGGCCATCCTACATACAAACTAATCTACCTACTTTATCTACTGGGGCGAGGGGCCATCCTCCTCCTCTATCCTTGCAGCCAGGGCCTGTGCCAGGGGAGCCACCTCTTCCTCAATGTCGTCTAGCTTGGCATCGGAGTAGCTGGGCGTGAAAAATCCCTCGCTCATCAGGTCCAGCGCGATGTCGAAATAATGCGACCGCGCGATGGCGAAAGCCCGATGCACGCCGTGGCGCAGCGCGTCTGCCGCCATCCCGCACGATCGAGCGACGATGCGGGGGACCTGAGGCATGAGGGAGCTCGACCCCACCTCTGGCGCGATCTCGAGGTCAGAAAGCACCACCTCGACGATGACCCGCAGCGTGTCGTGCCCCTCGGCTTCCCGCTTGAAGTCGCTCTGGAGTTCTGACAGCTCCTTCGCAACCGCCACCAGCCTCTCGGTGAGCGCTACACGAATCACATAATGGTTAGTCCGCAATAAGCTGGATCATCTTGCGCTACCAAGGAAGAAGAAAGTAGAAACAAAGAACGCGGCGTACCTGTCACCTCCCCCTGGAGCCTCTCGACTGCGGCACGGCTCTAGGTCAGCTTCACCGCCAGGTCGGCGGTCACCCCCTCGACGTCCTCCTAGGCCTTTGTATCCTCCTAGAGAGCTGACCTAAGACGGCCGAGGGTCACCCTCGCCGCCTCCACCTGCCTAGTCCTCTCCACCGCCAGCACGGTGACGTCGTCGCGGACCCGATGCACCGCCTCAAGCTCCCCCCTTGCCTCGCGCGACTCCTCGAGCGCGATGAGGAGCTGACCCTCTGCTTCCTGAATACGGCCCAGCGTGGCCTATTCCTGGGCGAGGGCATCCGCCGCCGCACCACGAGCAGTAGCGAACTACTCCTTGAGCCTCCCATGCGCTCGATAGCCCACTGCAAGGCGGCCCCGCAGTGAGGCCACGGCGCAGTCCAAGACGGACACCGCGGACAGCATGTCCCCTTGTACCTGCTCCATGGACTCCGGCTCCGGGGTGTCCTCGGGCGCCGATCCTTCGATCGGGAGAGCTGTCGACGTCGCCACGCCAGCCGGATCGCCACCGGCGCTGCCCCCCGATGTCCCAGGGACCGCCGTTCGTGGTGCCTCCACTGGGGTGATCGCCGCCAAGCCCTCCTCCGTCGAAGACCCAAAAATGATCGGCTCCGACACGACCACCGAAGCCTCCTCCACCGCCTCCGCCGACACTTACGGCGGGACAGCCGTTGCCACGCCCGCCTGTGCTGGGGGCCTGACCAGGACGGTCTCCGGCTTCACCAGCACAACCTCTGGCTCCTCCGCTGTCGCCGCCCGCTCTTAGGGCAGCCCCACTGCCGACTGGGACTCCACCCCCGATGGGCGCGGAGGCTCTGACGCACCGCCGTCGCCCGCCTTTGACGCGCCCTCGGACCTCCGACGCACCAGGGCCTTCCTCGGTGCCATCTGCAGCGCGATCACCTGCCTCCTACCCTGCACAAAAGAAGACAATGAGCGAAACCAGGAAAAGAGGAAAGAGTAGGGGCACCACGTACTTACCCTCTGACCGTGGGACAGCGTCGCTTCAGAGTCGGCCCCGCTTGCTTCTCTACGGGGCGCGGTCGCTTCTCGCCTAAGGCGGGCCTCGGCGTCTCCCCCCCGACCCGAGGGCTCGGCAGTCGATGGACCCGACTGCGTCAGCCCCAACGGATCAGATGCCGGGACCTTCGATGGTACCGGCAGCCCCTCTTCCGAGGCCGGCCGTGCGGAGGGGTCGGACGGGGCGGAGCTCAACACCGCCTCTGACCTCCGAGGCTCTGACCTCGATTCCAGCGTGTGCGAGCGCGGCCCGCTCGACCCCTGCCCTTCTTGACGAGGGCAGGGGATTTCCACCATGTCATCGTCCTCCTCCTCCTCCTCCTCGTCGTCCTCCTCCTCGTCAGACCCTTAACGGCGTCGACCCCGGTGCAGCCGCTCTCGGAGCCTCTTCGCTTTCTTCGTCGCCAGGGCATCCTTCTTCCTCTTTTGCTCCTTGGCCGCGAGGCGGTTCGCCGTCCTAACAGCCGCGTCCTTCGGGACGGGGGCGAGGGAAGGGTGGAGTAGAAGATTCGGCTGCCAAATCAAAAAAAAGTAATCCGAATCAGCGACGAGGCCGGAAAAGAAAAAATCGTAGGAGAAGGATGTGGTGACTCAGCAGTTGGATGCTCCCGGCTCCGGGCGCATCACAGAATGCCTATCAAGCGGGGCATTCGGCATCCTCGGGCGCGAGGGTGTCCCTCAAGCGCTGCCTCAACTCCGAGTCGGAGAGGGGCTCGTGGGACATCGCCGACCCACAAAGGTCCGCGCTGGGCCCCATCTTGTATAGCTGGAGCGGGCGCGCCATGAGCGGCAGCACCCGCCGAGCGTGGTACACCGTGACAACTCCAGCTCCGCACACCCCCCGAGTCCTCAGGGTCCCGATCGCGCCCAGGAGGTCGGCCAGCCTCCTCTTCTCCTTCTCCACGGGCCCCCACTTCTAGACCTCGGGCGCCAACACGCCTCGTGAACTCCGGCAGAGGGCCGGACCGTCGTTCTTTAGGTAGAACCATTGTCCGTGCCAGCTCCTGTTGGAGGTCTTCAGCCACAACGGAATGTACGCCTGGGCGCGCTCGCCGCGGAGGTGGATGCTGGCACACCCGATGGAAGCCGGGCCTCCGTCCTTCGTTTGGAGGGAGACGGCAAAGAAATACTTTCAAAGTTCAAAGTGGGGGTCGATTCCCAGGAACCCTTCGCATAACATCACGAAGACGGTGATGTGCTGGATCCGGTTGGGGTTGAGGTGCTGAAGCTCCAGGCCGTAATAGTGGAGCAGCCCCCGCAGGAAGCGATGGACGGGGACGCCAAGTCCACGCTCATGGAAGTGCGCGAACGAGACGACGTAGTCGTCCGCCGGCGCCGGAGCCATCTCCTCACTGGGGAGCACCCACTCCCTCACCTCTGTCCGCGCGCGGAGAAGACCACACGTCACCAGGCCATCCAGGCACACGCCCCGCACATTAGACTTCTACTAGCTCGCCATTTCAGGAAGTGAAGGACGCGCGAACACTGGAACCCGCGGAGGTGGTGGGCTAGCTAAGGAGGACTTGCGGCAGAAAGCATAGGGAGCGCGAGCAAGAAGGCGAAGCAGCGCGAGAAGGCGAAGCGGCAAACTGATGGGTGAAGGCGAACATGCACACGAGGTATGTGTATAAATCCTCTCATCGGCAGGGCGCATTCTCCCCAATCGATACGACCGAAGCCCACGCAACCGCCTCGATCGATGTGAGCGGATGCGTCCGTGCTCACACAGCCCGAAGACCAACGCTGCTGCATGTCCCATCTCAGTAGGCGCCTCTGCCCCGAATTAATGCAGGTAGGTAGGAACATGGGTTGAAATACGCCCTGACTGCCCAAACAGTTCCAAGGCTGGCCCAGCGAATGGGTTCGGCAACCGCTCGGGGCAAAAACAGAGTGAGGGGTGGAAAGAAATGGGCCCTGTAGCGGCCAGTACCGTAGCGCTAGAGCGTCAAGGGCATCTCAATCCACGTTCAAGTCTCGGTTCGTACCGACCCATGGGTATTTCACCGCAGAAACGCAGCGAGCCCTCGGAGCCTATCGAACGGCTTCCGGATGTAAAATGGGATGGCAACCGAGAAGATTGGAGTCGACCACCATCTGGTCCATCTGGGCATCCTCGAAGGGGCCCCGGGGCTTCACTTGAACTCACCCGCTATCAGCTCGACAAGCGCCACGCTTCAGCCCCCGAGGTAAAGCGTGGTACGGCTCAACCTCCTCGTCCAACGAACGGACGTGCAGGATGGACGACACAAGTCGAACCGTGCCCTCGGACGGACCACCGCAACGAGCGGATGTCTCGGGGACGGAATCGCAGAAAGAGATCCAATACGGGATCGCAGGACACGCCGGCTCAATGAGGCAGAAAGCGAGCCTATGCTTGCGAAATAAACCTTCCCCTTCCGATTTGAGCGACGCCTGACACCCTTTACATAGGGGTCAGACCTCACTTGGGGGCTACTGTCGAGGGTCGATACTAGAGGCGATCAGCATTAACGACCCGCGGTCTTAACAGCATAAAGGGGGCGAAACAATCTCCACCTCGCCCGACCCCTGTGCTATAGAGACACTCGGCGGCTCGAGTGCACGGACGATCTCTGCCTCGCCCGACCTCCCCGAATTGGGGTCGGATTTCCCACAACTGTACCGATGCGCTCGACCTTGCCGCGTCGGGGTCGGGAGACCGCACAAGGCTCCGCCTCGCCCGACCCCAAGGTCGGACAAACCGCCTACTACACCACGGATAGGCAGGCCGGTGATGGTTGGGCAATAAATACCTGTGACTCCCACGTCCATGGATAGGTGAGGATAACGACTACTCAAGCAAGTGGGGTAGTAAATGCGCACGATGCACACCGGCCAAAGGACTGTCACTATTCCGACGACACATGACCAAGCCCACTCCCCTACTGGGATGAGACATTCGTGAGTAACAACCCGACGGGCGCGCGGACGATGACGACCGACGCCGCTCCGCTGACCCCCACCGAAGGTCATCCCCCCATGCGGATGGGACACTCCAAATTGACGGACACTCACGATCGGAGGGGCGCCGCCATACCGTTGACACCATCCACAGCAACAACCCCGGAGCCCAGGGAGCGCCGCCAAGCTTGACTCAGAATGTACAGCCACGACCACCACTCCACAGTCTCTCTCTCTCTCTCTCTCTCTCGACCACCACGCATCCCACGTCTCACCCCTTGCAGTATAAAAGGGGAAGACTAGGATTTCGCGAGGGAGAGACGAAAAACACTCAACCATGCACTTTCATTCACCTAGAGATTTGGGATACCGTCCCTCTCTCGCCCGTTTGTAATCTCCTACTACAAACAGCGCAAGTAACGCAAGCAGCTCGAGACTGGATGTAAGGCACGATTGCCTGAACCAGTATAAATCCTCGTCTCCTCTTGCGAACCATCCGATCCCAAAAATACGCATCCCACGATAATCACTAGTCAGTGGTAACGAACACCATGACACTTACTAATGCCAAATTTGTAAGCGTGTTAAAAATGTTAAAATTGTTGCGTAATAAAAAAATGTGTAATTTCACTCAAAATTGTTGGTTAAAGTAACTAGAACCATACGATGGTCACCATAAATGAGCAAGAAACATAATCTTCTAATATGTTTTAGAGCAGTCAAACAATCAACATTTCCCACCGCAAAGTGAGCTCGGTCAATTGGTTAAGTTCTCTATAGTGGAAATTACCAACGATGATAAGCGATATCCCATTGATAGCGAGATAACTATATTGATTTTGTGGATCTCGAGATTACCCAGCTCAATCTTTGAGATATGCTAGTTAGAGGTATAGGCTGTACACGTGTATGAAGATGATGATAGGGATGAGTGCTCAACTTCAGCAGTAGACTCCAAAATTAAAGAAAAGGCTACTCCTTAAGAGCAACTCTAATAGTTTTAATATTTAGTTGCTAAATATTAGTATTGGAATGTGAAAAAAATGGTCTTCCAACACTTATATTTATAATGAAAAAAAAATGGTCTTCCAACAGCTAATGTAATAACACACTCCTTATCTATTGGGACTTCCAACTCATCTCCATTTACTTGTTATATGTGCAACCTTATTTACCCTAATCCAAAAGATTGTTTCATTTACTTGCTATATTTGACAACATTTCAATGGGATGAAATACAATAAGTGGGCACACGATGACATGTCAAAAATATAGTTCCCGATATTTACGTAACTGTTGAAGTTGGGAATTTTTTTTATTTCAAATAAATATTTAGAATTTTTTTATTAATCAGTCTTATGATAATGTTTATTTTATATAACTATTAGAGTTGCTCGAAAGCTGAATTTTCAAACAAACGGTTGACTGGGTTTTGTAATAGTAACCGCTCACGGTAAGTAGTATAGATGCCAAAGATGGAATATTAAAGCTGCATGAGACTGGTACGCCAGAGCCACTTGGTACAGTAGCATAAGTACACCACCGGAGAGGAGTTGAAGTACTACTACTGAACTAAGTAGAAGTAATTGCGTGGTAGACAGTAGACAGGCGCGCTCCGCCGAGATGATCCTAGCAGCAGCTCGACCTGTCTGTCAAAGGCCCATGCGAATGGGACCTGACGAGTCCACAATTAAAGTATTAAGCGCAAGTGTCCGGATAACACAACGAATCCGTTTGTATAATAGTAACACACAAATCCACCTGCTTGCACATGTGTATGTGTACTGACACTTCAACTTCAGCTGTCCTCACGTCCTGTGGTTTCGTCTATGAACAGCTGTGATTTTAAAACAATTTCTGTTTTTGATCCCCTCATCTCAAGAATCACTTTTATAATTTGGACTAGAAGCTAAAAGCATTAATAACAGCATAACTTCTCTATTCACCTTTTTATTAGAAGTTGTTTGACTAAACATTTCTACAATAGAAATTATTGTTTTACAAGAACAATTTTTTACAGAATTTTTTTTTCTGAGTCCTATACCAAACAGACTCTAAGTCGATGCTCATGATCCATAGGGTGCATCCCAATGCATGAAAGTTCCACACATAACACGCATGATTAATTATATCAGTTATCTAATCATTGAATTAACTAATGAGGCCAAAGGGTAAGTAGAGTAGAAAGAAGGCAAACCTCTCCTGTCCTTTCAATTGAAGCTGATGGAAAAAAAATTAGTTTAATGACCATTCAAAGGCTCTTATAAGTTATACGAACTCATATAGTACCGGTACTCTTATTTAAATGGGAAATATCATGCACCTGATATCATTTCTTCCTATTTAAATAGCACTATGCTCGCAATGCACGATGATATAATGCATCCACACGGCTCCACGCCCGTTCATATGTAACGGGCTAAAGAATATTCCTACTTAGTACGAGTTAAGTGAGACATGTCGATCTGGTTAAGTAAGCCGCATCCCAGATTTGGCAGCGTTGCATTTACAACTGATTATTCGTTCAGTGACAGGTGACGTTTCTGTCGATAGCGAGGCACCTATGATGACTTTGTGGAATCTAGAAAACAATCAGTTCAGTCTTTCGTTAACCCTCGTAGGGGTAAGTTGTGCGTGCGTGTGTTCATAGTGGTGACGTATATATGAATGTCTACGTCCGTGCTATATTCGTATGAAAAAAAATGTGAGACATGTCGATCTAGTTGTAATATCTACTTTGTCTGCATACTTGTAGTTGACCGTTGGGTCTATTCGTAAGGCACACACAATAAGCAAAGCGTGTTCCGTATTTCTGGATTTGGCTCACTTTTTTTTTACATATTGCCCGGTGTTAGTAGTTGACGACGTCCTATATACCGTGTTATACACATCTGATAATAGATATAAACAATAATATCGTCAAATTCTATACGTCTTGTAATAAGACTCATATCTTTGTTAGTGGAAATACATATCAGATCCGAGTAGGCCTTTAGAAGGGTCTGGTAAGTATATAAATATGTACGTCCCCCCTAGAGGAGGGGACGTCGAAACCACATCGAAAAACAGAGGAAGGGAGAGTTCGTGGTAGCTAGTCGAGGCAAGCAAAAACCCTCAGAATAAGAAAATACATCATCAGAACTAGATGTAGGGTTGTTACTCCTGACGGAGGGCCCGAACCAGTATAAATCCTCGTGTCATTTTCTTGATCGATCTTCCCTAGAAGTGTAACCCCTCCGAACCCCAAACATGTGTCGATCAAATCATCGACAGAGGCGCCCCAGGTAGGTGTCTTCGCAGAAGATTTGATCAAGATGCTGACGAACAAATCGACAATCGACGAGATCTATTTCAGAAGTCTCAAATTCGTGTCAATGAATCTGGGGTTCTGGAATTGGCAGATCTCATTGAAGATCATCCCAAAACTTCAATGCTGGCACCAACCACGAAAGGTATCGCACTGACCCTCAAATTGAAAACATTATTGATGATGATATCAATTGGAGTGAGATCTACGAGTACGAGCGTGGAATCTTCATGGTCAACAGTGGAGATCCAAACAGAAACAGAACTATCTCCTCAATGTCACAACGCGGTCAGTCCGTGTATAGTGAAGGCTCAAGTCGAGTCAGATCTATAACCCCACGTAATCTTAACCATGACTTCCAACAAGTCAGGTTACAAACTATCCTGGAAACTATGAAGGATCATGTATCGCGAGATTCTCCTGCAGCACCAATTCTCAGACGAGCCCTCAGAATTGCGGGACAAGCTCCGGGAGCAATTCCAGAAGATGACTGGGAGGCGGATCATCTGATGTTCAAACTCATCGACAAAATTGCAATCTTCCTCCCCATGATGCTAGACATACCATCAATGCTATAATAGCTCGGAAAGAGCAATGGAGGCCATCAGATGGAGGATGTCGAGCGTATACCCCAAGGCTATGTCAAGTCAGATGGCCAGAGAAGTTTAAATCAGGAGCGGTGGAAAGGTATGATGGCACCACCAACCCAGATGAATTTTTGCAAATCTATTCTACTATGATTGAAGCTGCAGGGGGCAACTCAAGGCTAATTACCTTCCCACAGCATTAACGAGCAGTGCCAGATCTTGGCTTATGAATCTTCCTCCCGGAACCTATGATTCCTGGAGAGAAGTCGCTGAGGCTTTTTCAGCCAACTTTCAAGGAACATACACTCGACCTGGTTCCAGACCCTCTGCAAACAAAGAGACAACGAGAGCTTGTGTGATTATATCACGAGATTCAGTACAACACGGAATTCTATCCCCATGATAGATGATTTTGCGGTTATCATGGCCTTTGCAGAGGGGGTAAAAGATGTCTATACTGCTAAAAATTGGAAGTCAAAGCCCCACCTACCGTTGAAGAACTCTTTCAGATTCTAGATTCCTGCACCAAAGCCTTCGACGCGTGTCTCCAAGGAAGAGAACATCACTGAGAATCTGATAAAAAGCGCAAGCCAGAAGGAAAGGAAGTCAATATCGTCGACTCCAGTAAGAAAACTACTGGTCAAAAGTTCCAGAAGTGAAAAAAGAAAAAACCCAGTGATTGGATTTAAAGAGAAAGACCTGCCAATGCTGAGAAGTGGTGTCAGATGCATCATTCTACTACATATAACTTGGAGGATTGTAACATGTACCAAGAGTTCCTGAAACTTCAGAATAGCAAGAATCTAAAAGAAAAAGTGGCTTGAGGAAGAGATCGCAGCAATTTTGATACCAACAGCATTGACATGATCTTCGGAGGATCAGCCAGAACTACCTCAAAAGGCTAGTATATGGATGTACACAGATAGATCTCTTTGGCAGAATCTTGTCTACGGAAGTTAAAATGATCTGAAGCAGAAATCAAGTTTTGAATAACAGATCATCCGGAAACCCTACCAGAGCTGTATAACCTACCATTAATAGTCAAAATCCTCATACATAAGTCAAAATGGGGAGAACAATGGTAGACAGCGAGCAGTGATCAATCTGTTGTTCTACGAACCATTGAAGAAAATGGGTTTTACTCATAAAGATCCGAAGCCATCCAACACTCCATTCCATGGAATCATACCTGGCAAATTCGCTTATGCCCTTAGGCAGATCGATTTGGATGTCACAGTGGGACCACCTGAAAATGAGAGGAAAGAAAAGCTAACTTTTAAAGTTGCTGACTTCGATTCTCCATACAATTGCATTAGAGGAAGACCGTTTTTGAGGAGGTTTATGGCTGTCATACACATTGGGTTTTACACAATCAAAATTCCAGGACCACAAGGCGCGATCAGATCATGGCCAATCAGTCTCAGGCAGTCAGATGTGATATGAATGTGCTCGAGATGGCAGAAAAAGCAGAAGAAGAATTTCTGAAGAATAATGTGCCATCGAAGCGAAACAAGCCAATGCCTGATACCGAAGAGACCAAGAAGAAGATAGAGAAGACAGGCGAAACCAAAGAAGTCATCCTCAGTACAAACATGCCATCACAAGTAACCAAGATAGGAACCCAGTTATCTCCTAAATAGGAAGACGCGCTCATCACCTTCCTTCGGGCTAATACAGACGTGTTTTCCTAGGAACCATCTGATATGTCTAGCGTCCCCAGGGAGGTGATCAAGCACAATCTTGGAATCAAACAAAGGGTAAAACCTGTCAAGCAGAAGGAGCGGAAGTACACTCCAGAAAGAAGAGCGGCTATCAAAGAAGAAGTAGAACGGCTAGTCAAAGCTAAATTCATTAGAGAAGTAGCTTATCCTGAGTGGCTTGCCAACCCGGTTTTAGTAAAAAAAAACCTAATGGGACCTGGCGTATGTGTGATAAGGCCGAGTATCCCTTGCCCCGCATCGACCAGATTATTGATTCTACTTCAGGATGTGAATTGTTGTCTTTCCTAGATGCATATTCTGGATACCATCAGATCCACATGAACCCAGAAGATGAGGAAGCTACCACCTTCGTCGCGCCTTTTGGTACGTTCTGTTACATAGTTATGCCTTTTGGATTGAAAAATGCTGGTAGCACATATCAGAACTGCGTACACATAGTCTTTAGCAACCAGGTTGGTCAAAACCTAGAAGCATATATTGATGACATCGTAGTCAAGACAAAAAAGAATCAAGACTTGATAACAAGATCTTAAAGAAACATTTGATAACTTGCGCAAGTATCAGATGAAGTTAAACCCTAGCAAATGCATTTTTGGAGTGTCCTCCAGGAAACCGTTGGGATATATTGTGTCAGAGCGAGTTGTTGATGCCAAATGAGCCAAAATAAAAGCAATTGAAGATCTACAATCCCCCAGATGTTATAAAGAAGTCCAGATATTGGCAAGGAAGATAGCATCTCTTGGCAGGTTCATCTCCAAAGCAGGAGAGCGCGCAATGCCATTTTACAAATTATTGAAGAAGGAAAAAGGTTTCCAATGGGATGAAAAAGCAGAGCAAACTTTTCAAGATTTCAAAACGTATCTGAAAACAATCCCTACCCTTACTCCCCCAAAACTCAATGAAGAACTTCTGCTGTATGTCGCAGCAACAGAAGGAGTGGTAAGCACAGTATTGGCGGTCGAGCGAGAATAACATCGTGAAGTAGGGAAGAACAGAATCACTATTCAATCTCTAGTATATTTCACAAGCGAAGTACTACATGATGCCAAATATAAATATCCCCAGGCACAGAAGCTCATGTATATAGTATTATCAACCTCGCGGAAACTAAAGCACTACTTCCTGGGACACAAAATCAAGGTAGTGTCAGACCGACCACTAGGAACCCTATTGTTCCATCAGAATGCAGAGAACGAATCTCGTAGTGGGCAGTCGAGCTCGAGCAATATGATTTAGAATTCGTTCCTCGAACAGCGATAAAAAGTTAAGCCTTGGCAGATTTCATCGCAGAGTGGACAGATCTAGATTCAGTCAAGAATTCAGTCACTCCAGAACATTGGATTTTATATTTCGATGGTTCATTTACTCTTAAAGGAGCTAGAGCAGGAATAGTACTTATCACGTCAGAAGGGACTTCACTGAAGTATGCTATACAACTGTTATTTCAAGCCACCAACAACGTCGCAGAATATGAAGGATTGATTAATCGGTTGAAGATCGCAAAATCTTTGGGTGTAAAGCAATTGTTGGTAAGAGGAGACTCACAACTAGTAGCCAGGCAAATCCAGAAGGAATATCAATGCTCAGATGAAAAAATGGCAGCATACTTGGCAGAAGTCTGCAAACTAGAGGCAGCATTTACTAGTTTTGAAATCCAATATATTCGTCGATTGGATAACAAAGACGCAGATCACCTGGCCTGGATCACATCGTTCAGATCTCCAGCTCCACTAGACATCTTTCTTGATAAACTACAGCAGCCATCTATATCAACAACACCAGAGTCAGAACACACGGGTGTCATGATCCTAGATCAAGAACAATCGTGTTGGATGACACCAATCAAAGCGTTTCTTCATAATCAACCTATACCAGATCATGACAAAGAAACTATCCGGATAAATTGACAAAGCCGATCTTACCATATGATTGAAAATTTATTATACTGACGATCTACCAATGGAGTTCTATTAAAATGCATACCAAGGGAGGAAGGAATCAAACTTCTACATGATATTAACGGAGGAATTTGCGGTGCACACGCGGCACACAGATCTTTCGTGAGAAAAGCTTTTCGATATGGATTTTATTGGCCAACAGCAAAGTTAGATGCTCTGCAGATAGTCAAGACTTGTGAAAAATGTCAGATGTTTCAGAGACAGATGATACGGCCAGCTAATACATTAAATACCATTCCATTATGGAGCATTTATATTCTGGGTCCGTTCTCGAAGGGCAAACATGGGTACTGCTTCCTCATTGTGGCCATTGACATGTTCACTAAATGGATCGAAGCAGAACCAGTAGTTAAAACAACTCAAAAGTCAATCATTAAATTCTTCAGAAGCATCGTCACCAGATTCGGTATCCCAAACAAGTTGATATCAGACAACGGTCCTCAGTTCAGAGGTCATAAGTTTGAAAAAATTTTAACAGATCTCGGTATCACGCATGCAACGTCATCAGTAGTACACCCTCAAACCAATGGTCAAGTTGAAAGGGCAAATGGTATTATCCTTCAAGGTATCAAGAAGAGAGTTTTTGAGAGAGTTGAATTTTTATGAAAAGAAGTGGGTAGATCATTTACCCACGGTACTCTGGGCCAGTAGAATGAACATCAAGCAGAGCCACGGGGGAAACACCATACTTCCTAGTGTTCGGAGCTGATACAGTAATTCCCCTAGAAGTACACTTACAATCAGATCGAGTTTTGGTATGGACACAAGAATCAGATGAAGAATCCAGATTAGATATCAATCTGGTTGAAGAGAATAGAAATCAAGCCCTCGCTAGGACGCAACGATAGCAAGAAGGGTTGAAGCGGCATTACAATAAAAAAAAGTCAATAAAAGAGAGATCGATGTGGGGGATCTCGTCCTAAAAAAAGATACTACCACGAAGAATAAACACAAGTTGTCTAGTAGTTGGGATGGACCATACATAGTGATAGCAATCTTCAGAAGGGAGCATACGTGTTAGCAAGCATAGATGGAGAGATGCTGCCCAATACATGGAACATGGATCAGTTGTGCAAATTCTACGCGTAGCAAAGTCAGGAAGAGTCTCACTTAGATTATCCTTTCACAGCTATGTACACAGGGGGCTCTGCCCATTGTCAGATGTTTTCATGTATAGTCAAATCCTGGATAGTTAAATCCACCAGATATTCTCACAGATAGTCAAATCCTGGATAGTCAAATCCACCCTTAAATGCTTTCATGGATAGTCAAATCCTGGATAGTTAAATCCACCAATTTTTTTTCTTCTGTCGTCACATGAAGAATTTATGTTGTTTGTCTCAGGCATGTTACAGTAGTGTTTCTGTAACCGGATGGTTATCAGAAGACACGGTTTGTACTACACGCTGTCCTGATTATGACTACACATGCGCTTGTTCTCAAATCTTAAAATTTAAAGTCATCTGTCATATACAGGCACGACGTATGTCAGGAGAATATAAGCATCAGGCACGGTAATGCGTCTAGTAAGTCCTGAGTTGCATTTATTTCTGTAATGTCTTTTATTATCAGAATAAGCTGGCACCTACTATTGTCAGCAGTTCACAGCTACAAAGCACAGGTCTCAGGCAGCTCACCTTGGTAACAAATTACAAATCCCAAATAGGCAGAACAAATATGTGAAGAAATAATCAAGGGCAAAACCTATAGAAGGGACAATAACTTCCTCATCCTAGACGATCAAGTTCCTCAAAATGAGTGGGGGCAGATAAGTTATACAAATGTAGTTCAAATTTAGAGACGTCAGTACTTCAACACAAAATCACAAGTATCACCAACAGATCAGCTACAAGCCTAATCTTCATTTGATAAAAGGTCTAAACACTGGGCTACAATGAAGTCTTGGGTAGGTTTAGTCGCTTCTACTACCAACTTGTCAACCTCTTCACCACTCAGCTTGGTCAGGTCCAAATCTGGATGATAGCTTTTTAAGGCTGCCAAAGTAGAAGTGGCTCCTCCAGCCGCACCTCCAGTAAGCCGCTTCGTCAGACGTTGTCGTTCTTGCTCAAGAGCATCATGCTCCTGCTTGAGTGTTAACCATACGGGTCGCCTCAGAAAGTTCTACTGTGGAAGTCTTTAGCTGTCCCCGCAAAGAAGCCACTTCTTCTGATAGAATAACCACCTGAGCAGAACGATCTTCCAATGTCTTCACCTTCAGCTCTAGATCTTTCAGCTGTTTTTCCTTGTCGAAAAAAGCAGCATTAGCCACGCCGGTCCACTTGACCACCCGACCCAAGCCCTTTGCCATAATCAGGCAATCCTCTTCCATAGCATTACTAATATCAGTAAAGATGACATCAGAAGGAACCACAAAGGGCTGATCAGATACGTAGACGGGAACAGAGGGCATGCTAACAGATGGACCCCGTGGCTTAGAAGCATTAGAAGTAGACGCCATCAAAACTAAAGGTGCTTTGTCAGATGTCCTACAACAAACCATTATTCACAGTAAAAAACGGTACTGAAATAGAGCAAGGAACTCAAATATGCAAACACAGTAAAAGCCTACAGGGGCAGCTTGGTCACGCTCATCTTCTGCTTCTTGGAGCTTGAACCAGCAGGAAGAGTAGGACTCTTGATACCCCTTTTGCGTTGCCTCGCAAAAGAAGATGGTAGATCAACAGCAGCAACAGCAGGGGCCTGAACCGAACCACCAACCCCAATGTTAGGAGTCACCCCTGATTCGTGAGAAATAATAGAAGGCCCTGCCCTTGTGACCTCAGCTGATAGGCTTCCATCACTGCGGCCCTGGGTGCAGTCTTAGCGCTTCCCTCATCAGAAGTATCTTCCAGTTCCACTAAATTTTTATCAGGAGTACTATACAGATCCTACAGAAAAATTCATATTATGTCGTCTCCTCGAACCAAAGCAACAATATTAACCAACAATACCTGAGGAACTGGATTGGCAGCGCTAAAAGGCCTCGGACACCCTTTGGGAAGAGGGTCAACTATTGACACATCCATCATCCCCTTTAAACGTTTCTTCATGTTAGATACTACAACTCAACAAACAGAAGGTGACTCAAGGTAATTACCAAACAACAACAAACAAATAAAAACATAAATACGAAATAATCACCTTTAGGACCCAGGCAATGGGGATCATCTTCTCCGGTATGCTCAGAAGCCAGATAGGTCCGCAGTTGCAAAGTGATCAGACGGCGAGATAAAAACTCTTGCACAACATGCAGACCAGTCAATCCGCAATGACTGAGCATCTGGAGGTGCTTCAAATACTCACTCATACGAGGGTTAACCGGAGGAGGGCTCTTCAGATCAGGATTAACATAGGCCAATGTCAGACCTTTCTCCAGTTGCTGCTCCCGATCCAAATCCAGATAAAACCAGCGAGCATCACAATATCTCCAGTTGTCCTTGACCTTTACTAGAATATATTCTATGCCGCTTCGTCTGGTAAAACCAACAGAAAAAACTAGACCCTGCTTTGGGTAGTACACTGGAAAATACAGGTATCGCCAAAGAAGCAAACTTGGTGATATCCCCAGCCACATCTCACAAAGCATTACGAAAATGGTAATGCTAGCTACGGCCTGAGGTTTCAAATGAACCAACTCCAGATCATAATATCTAAGCATCTGCTTCAGAAAGGGGTGCGGCTCTATCCCCAACCCAAAAAAAGAAATGTGCGGTGAACAACACAATCCAACCAGTAGGCGGAGCAGGGGAGGCGATACCTTCACAAGCTTGCCGACGGAAGTCCTTGGCCGGCGACAGCAGGAGACGCTTCTCCAGGGCATCCAATGTCTTCTCTGTCGTCATTGAGGGTTTCCACCAGTCGGACTGTTGTGGGATCTCAGTGGGATCCTTCTGCTTCATCTCCACAATTTTGGGTGGAGGACACATTGAACCGTCGTCTGAGGACGGAGGAGCACGAGAGCCACAGGAAGTAGAGGATCTAGCGGCGGCCATACAACAAGAGTTGAGGTTTAGGAAGGGCAAGAGACACGAGCGCACATGAAAGAATGGACGCGGCGCGCTGAAGATGAAAGGGGAAAAGTTGGAGCCAGGGGTCCCCACGGTTATATAAGCGAATGACCTTATCCCCAACTTTCGACTTCCCACAACGGAACCAGAAGACACGCGTCAATTACGAGGGCCATCAGCAAAAAGTATCTCAAGAAATTGCCTTCCAAGTCAAAAGATATCCTTCCAAGTCAGTATCGCCTACATCAGAACTAGTAAACCCTATGAGGTTCTTTCACATCAGAAGATCTTCACCATCATCAGAAGGACGCACGTTCATCTTACTTCCTTGCAAGACAATTTCGAGGACTAGTGACGACGTTGTGTATACCGCGTTATATATACATCTGATAGTAGATATAGAAAATAATATCGTCAAATTCTATACGTCTTGTAATAGGACTTATATCTTTGTTAGTATGAAAATCCATATCAGATCCGAATAGGTCTATAGAACGGTCTGGTAAAGATATAAATATGTTGTCCCCCCCAGAGGAGGAGACATCGAAACCACATCCAAAAACAGAGGAAGGGAGAGTTCGTGCTAGTTAGTCGAGGCAAACACGAACCCTCAGAATAAGAAAATACATTATCAGAACTGAACGTAGGATTATTACTCCTGACGGAGGGGCTGAACCAGTATAAATCATCGTGTCATCTTCTTGATTAATCTTTCCTAGAAGCGTAACCCCTCCGAACCTCAAATATCTGCCGATCAAATCATCAACATTAGCGATTTTGTGAATCTCAAGATTGGACAGCTCAATCTTTGGGATATGCTAGTTATAGTACTACAGGGTGTGTCATCAGTATTTACGTAGTTTGTACTCTGCATTCTGCAAACTATTGTTTTTTTTAAAAAAAAAGAAAAATCAACTTCTACAGAGGTAGTGGACTCCATCATAAAGGCTACTCCTTGAAAAAAACAACTGATTTTTCCAAATACCATTTGTTGACTGAGAGATGTGAGAACACGTACGGTACGGTTTTGTAATAGTAACCGCTCAAAGATACGGTAGGTAACAAAGCTGCAGGAGGCTGCAAGATGGAATATGACGGACCCACTAGATACAGAAGTAGTAGCACACACCAAGTGGAAGAAGTACAGTAATTGCGTGGTGGACAGACTCCGACGCCGAGATCAGATCATCTGAGTCAGAGCTGCAGCTCGACCTGTCTGTCAAAGACCCACGCGAACGGGACCTGGCGCGTCTCCTTCGTTCGCCGGCGCGCGTCGAGCTGGTCCATCTTGCGCACCCTCTCCGGCAGGCGGCACACGTACTCCTGCGCGCGCCTCCCCTCGCCGGTCAACCCGACTCCGAGGTCGGCGACGCCCCACCTCTTCACGAAGAACTCGACGAGGTCGGCGTAGTCGGCGGTGGTGTAGACTCCCAGGCTCTGCGCGACGGCGGCGTAGTGGCGGAACAGGTCGGGGTCACGGCCGTCGAACATGTAGTAGGCCGGCATGAGGATCCGCTCCCTCATCATGTGGCCGAGCGCTCTGACGGCGGTGTCGGGCGCGAGCTCGAACATCCGGGCGACGACCCGGGCGTAGGCGGCCTCGTGGCGCTTCTCGTCGGCGGCGATGGCGCCGCAGACGCGGGCCAGCGCGGCGTCGCCGAGGTCCTTGGCGCGGCGCGCCGTGTTGCCGTGCGAGATGGCCGTCGCGCGCTCCTGGAACGCCGTGTACACGAACCCGCGGAACGGGCACCCGTCGACGGCGGCCAGCCGCATCCCGGCCGTGATGAGGTGGTGGATGGTCTGCTCGACGCGCCGCACGTCCACGCGCCCCGAGAGGTACAGGTACCGGTTGAGCAGGTCGCCGTGGCGGTTCTCCTCGGCCGTCCACCCGCGCGACCACCGCGCCCACGCGTCGGAGCGCGACGGCCTGTCGTACCCGACGAAGCTGTTCAGCGCCGCGTGGTACGTGGGCAGCGCCTCCTCGGTCACCATGTTGCCCACCAGGACCACGTAGTAGTCGTCGGGGATCTCCTGCGCCCGCGCGCGCAGCTCGTCCACCTCGTCGCGGAAGGCAGGGGAGGTCGAGTCCGGGAGGAGGTCGTGCGGCTGCCAGGACCGGTCCACGGGCTTCAGCAGCGGCAGCAGGTTCGTCTCCGCCCAGCCCTCCAGCGACCGCAGCACCTCACCCGCCTCCGCCGGAGAAGTCGTCGGCGGCGGCGAGGACATATCCTGATTATGCAGCCTGCTGCTGCTGCTGCCGTTGTTGCAGGTGGTGGTGGTGGCCGCCGTCATAGTAATAGCACGATGGATCCTCCTCCTCGTCGTCGTCGTCGTCGTCGTGGGCCTGACGAGAAAGACCGGCCGCGGTGGCGTCCTCCTCCATCTCCACGAGAAGGCGGCGGCGGCGGTGGGCTTGGTTGCACGGAAAGTACAGCAGGCCTCCATCATGTCTGTCCGTGTGCGCGTGTGTGAAAGGGAGAGAGCGAGCAGTCAGCAGGTCCTCACACTACTAGTCTAGTGGTTCCGGGTGCAGTGGATGGAAAATGGGAGGGCGGGCTGCGCGTGTTTATATAGACCGATCTGGCTTTGCAGCAGCCCGGGCGGCAGCAAGCACACATAAGGGTCCAATGCTTTCTCCTCGGGCGAATTGGTCTGCTCCCGGGAGGTGAACGAAACACACACCCACTTGCGTAACATCCAAGGACAAATAAAGGTCCCGTCGATGCAAATGAAGGTGGCGGCAGGGCCCACACCACAGCTGATCTGTAGCCTAATGCTACTGGTCGTACTCCTACAAAACCTCCAAATCTACATACGCTTTGCTGTCTATATACGTATACGTTTCGACCGGAATACAAAGAAAAATATACCCGAACTCTGCTATCCTTTTTTCCTTTTCTTTTAATAATACGTAATCCTGAAGCTACTACTAGTTTCCATTATTAAACGGAACCCGAATTGGTATCGTCAGCAATGAGACAAGAGTTCACAAGATTCCGGCCAACAAATGGATCATCGGTGCCAAATGAAGCAGCGACACTACCCGACAACAGTGCACGTTAATAACAAACTACAGTGAACACCTTTATTATTTGAGTCTTTTCATTGTCAAATAATATCATTCAATGGAACTACAAAAGTTATTAACTTGATTTCGACAGGAATCCCCCCCCCCCCCCCCCCCGTTTCCTTTCTACAGTACATGCATGCACGCCATTTAATACTAGCTTGCAGTGTACAACAGTCTCTTGCTTCATTAGGAAACTCTGTTATGGTCTTATTTGATTATGCCTGTACCCATTTCCCACACGATTTTTTTCTTAGTTATGCAGCCAAAGTAATTAAATGCCCATGCTGTATCATTTCTGTGAGTCCTACTATACTCCCTAATCAATTTGCTGCCTTTATTTAGGATGATAGTACTATACTACAATAGTACTAGCCTTGTGGCTATCCCACAGTTGTGGTTTAGTTAAAGTCAAACAATTTCAAATTTAACTATCAACATCTATAAAAATAAATTAATTTAAATGCATATTTGTATATTATGATTGTGATGAATCTACTTACGCCGTTTTTATATGATTAAACATTTTAACTTTTTACTACTATTAATGGCCAAAAAGAATAAGATTGACTTTAATTAAGCCTAAAAATACTTATATTGTGGGACGGAGATAGTACAAGTATATAGTTGAAATTCTGTCAGACAGTGAACAATGATTATAGACCTTATACGTCTGCTTCATGTTCCATGCCGTACATGGCCCATCTTCTAGACTTCCAACTGGAGGTATGGAGATCTCTCTGCGTATGTTAGCATTCCATGTACCTCTGTCCATGTTTAGTCATAGCTGCGTATGGAGATCTCTCTGCGTATGTTAGCTCTGATCGGATGTATTACCTGCGATGCTGCAGCCTCTATATATAGTCCAAGATACCGTACTACTGGCATGGCACCAATATGGGGGCGGGCGCAGCCGCAGGCCTAGACAAGCGCAACCGAACACCTATTACTACTGTAATAATTGTAGGTATGGGTACTGAGACAAAGGAAGTAGTACTTATTATTAACTGTAAGGGAACAGATGAAGTAAGCAGGGGAAGTTCGTTACGGTTACTGTAACGATGATGGAACTTGACTGAGCGTGCCGGTACCTACAGACTCAAGTCGAATCGTTTTCAGTATCCATGTTTTATTTGTTGTTGTCTTCAGTATCAATTCCTGCGTAGCAAAGTACTACATGATTAACTAAGTCTAACCAAGTATTATAGTTGAACTAGTACACGATTAACTATAACGTAACAGCTGAAGTAATAAATTACTACTAGTAGTATTAGAAAAGCTAGTACATATTGTACTATACTGCTATAGTACTGCATCTATCTAGAGAGAAAAATCTCATCCAGCAGCAAGTAATAAGTACTACGTGTGGCTGCCTGATCGGTGTTGTGTGCGCGTCGCCATGCATGCATGGTGTAGGTATGGGTACTGTACTGATCCTTCAATACCATCGATGGTTCGCCGGTAGCAGGTAGAGTACTCCGTAGTGACTAGAAGAAAACGCCGGCATGGTCATCGTCTTTCGTGCACGCATCTGCCCTCCACAGCTCCAGTCCAGTCATGGTGTGCACAGGACAGGATTCTCAGGACATGAACGAGCAAAGAAGAAAGGATGGACTGACATGCTGTGCACCATCAATACGACTCTGATGGCTAAGCAGGTCGGTCAGTCTGTCGTACAGGCTGCCTGCTGCCCGCGCATGAGACTCCTTCATTATTGCTCTCTGCTCCTCTGATTAGTAGTATTAGTAGCCAGGAAAGTGCTAAACCTTGTTCAACGGAAAGATTAATACGGCACCGACTCCCCCTCCTCCTTCGTAAATGCCAGCATGCCACCTACTCAGGGATGATAAACCACTCTGCACGGCACTCCACCCCTTAGTCATCAGGTGTTTGGACACCAAAGGACAGAGGAGGGATACGTATTAGAGAGAAACAACTCTTTCTATATATGAATCAGCCCTCGCCATCACCAAGGCCTCTCTAGTAAGCTCCATGTTAATAGTAGCTATAATGTTCATGTACAAAGTTTCTAAAGTTTGTGTCACCAAAAAGAAAAGCAGCACTCTATATTTTCCATCCTTTTGGTCAAAAGAAGCCTGCGAAAAATTCAGCCTCTGCACGTTGCAACAAAGTCTATTTTGAAACTTTCATGTCAGCTGTAACATGATTGTATCCTTTTGGAAAGGTATTCACCATGTATGCTTGTGGTGATCATCCAAACCCGGGGGCGACATGGGTGGAACAGCAATTGCATCCGGATCACGTTCCCATGTGGTAGGCTCAAGAACGCTCTGCAGTATTTTCCTAGTAGATGCCTCAGAATTACCTCTGATTAACTTTCTTGGTAAATCTCCAGGTCTAGTAACATTTTCCCTCTGCACAATGGTTTTCTTCGATGAGAGTTTCTCACTCACAAAAGGTTGCCCAGCTTCAATGACAGAACTGAAGACACCAGATTCACGCAAACCTTGAACAATTGCCTAACAAAGAAGATATAGACATAAGTATATACGAATTAAATAGCATAGAAATTGATAGCGACTTCCATCACCATTATTACACACCATTGGGGCGTATATTCGAGTCAGCACTCCTTTACGGAGAAGCTTTAGGTTCAGCTGCTTATCATTCCACACAACACGTTCATTGTACCTGGTCCAGAAAATGAAATAAAATGAGAATGAAAAGAAAAAACATCATGGATTGCACATCTATGTTTGATCAGACAATATATCTCAGAAACAAAAAAAATGCAAATTAACATAATAATTATATCAAGAAGCAGCTTGAATGCTTCCCCACAAACTAGATCCGGGCAGGCTACGGTGCAAGGGGGAAATAACTAATCTAGACAATATGAATTTCATGTATATCTAACTTCCAGGTTCCAACTACTATAGTGCAAGCAACATCAGAGCAAGTAACTAGAACTACAAAAATTACCAGCGGAGCATTTCCTCTTCACTAGCAGTTGATGCTATTATAAATGCCTGCACAGGAAACATGATGTTAGATGGTATATGATGATTCCTAATAATTAAGGTGCTTATTGATATATATCATGCCACTTTAAATTATCAAGAACATATATTTCCATGAGCATTATTGTTAAGCATATTTACTTACCGCTCTATCAAAGTCCAGCATAAAACATCTTTTAACATCTTCTTTAGTAGGCTTGCATCCACAGCGATCACGTCTAGATGTTAAGTCTGAAAACTTTGTGTATGTATAGTGCAGAACTGCAGCCTCCTCCAACTTGATTTCACTATTAGTGGCGTGATAAGTGGCAACGATCTTAGGAAGGATACAGCATGATGTATATGCTTAAACATAAATAAAAGGTGTTCCCCTCATATAAAAATAAATGTTGTTTTGGATAACGAGACGACCTGTACTCTTGAAAACATTTGTTGCATATTTACAAAATCTGTAGTAACTACAATATATCAAACATTTTTAGGATAAATCTATGAACATGATTTCCATGTTCACAACCTTAATAAAATTTTTTCTAAAATTGTAAATAACGGCACGTTCAGAACTACCGTATATAACTTTTTTTCTTGAATACGCAAGATAGAAGTACTGTTTATAACTCATGATGATAAAGTAAAAAAATTGTTAGCTACAGAAAGGTATTTACCTTGGGCTCTTTGCATAGTTATGCCATCTGTGTGCGCCATTAGGACGGAGATTATCTTGGATTCGCGCAGCAGATTTGCCATTACCATACGTGAGAAAATAGTTAGGATTCCCACGAGTTGCTTCCTTATACATGCCAAAATAAATATCTTTAGGGAGATGATCATAGTTCTTCTTGAACATTGAGACCTGGTAAGATATTGCAAACACAACAGAAAATTTTCATCTGTAGCAAAGTCTGGAATGAACATATACCTTGTCAATATTCAGTACTACTGCTCATACAATATCTAGTTACTAAGTTGTTACTGGTGTCAATTACTTACCGAATCAAGATGTTTCCATTGCAATATAAAAGTATGAAACATAAATAGAGCAAACAGTATGATGTCTGACAAAAAATCCGTATGTCTAACATATCTTGATACATTTTTATTTTTGGGAATACTAATGGACAATAACGAAGATCAAAGAGCTTCGACATTATTGTTCAAGATAGAAGTTCAAAGAAACATATAAGGTCCTCCAGAGGTCAGCGTGAAGGGTGCCTCTGGAAGGGTCAGCAAAGAAGGACTAATTGCTAGGATGACCAGAGGGATGCTCTGGGAAGTAAGTCTTATTCAGCTATGGTGTGGTCGCCCTTATAGAGGTCCATACCGGAACTCCTTACTGGGAAAAGGAGAATGCCCCTCATACAGAGGGGGTTGGGGGCTATTTATAGCTTCATAGCCACTGCATGGGCTGCACCTATTACAGTGTTACCCTAATCTATGCCTCATTACCCCAAGGGTAATCTAATAACTCAATCCATGCTGGTACACTAGTTTCTTCCAGGCCAAGTCTCTTCTGGGCCTTAGTGACACATACAGCCCAGCCTGCATCCCTCCGTACGGAAACCTTCGCCCGGATGGCCTTCGTACTAACTCCTTCGTACAGACTCCTTCGTATGGACGGCCCGGCCCAAATAACTGCACAAGTGCCTTTGCCTTAGCAGGCCTTATCTTCTTCGATGGGCCTGAGACCCCCAACAATTATCATACCAGAAGTTCCAAACATCGAAATAGAGCAACACGATTTCACCAGAAAAATCTTGGTGAGCTGTTGGAGCTTTCAAAGAAAACTGAAAACTAGCACTGGAATATGAAGAAGTGCTAGTTTTCCTGGATGCCCCAATAACCAGTTCTTAGTGTAGTTGTCCTCAGGTTAGCTCAGGTCGTCTCCTAGTGTCACAGGTGCGAATGTAATCTAAAAACTCAAATGGGTGTGTGTGTGAGTTGTGTGTTGTAACCAGGTTCTTGTCCCATCGTTTTTCTTCTTTTTATAATGAATTGCAGCTCTCCTGCGTATTCGAGGAAAAAAAAAAAGAAAAAAAGAATATGAAGAAGTCATGCAGAGTTCAGAACCAATGAAAATTACCCAGAAATAGATACAATGCTTACAAGTTACAAATTCGCATCATAGCATTGTATCTTCAGTTTTTTGACATCAGACATGCATACACATATGGACATATGCACTTATCCACTGGCGAACCCACAATCGCCAAATAGACTAAACGTCCTATAGAATTTCAATTCCAAGTATAAGCTATAAAAGCTTCTCTCTTTTTTTTTTTTGGTTAGAAATGACAACTGACAAAGTTAAATCGTATATTTTGTCTAAATAAAAGTCTGAGCAAGCAACTGGAAATGTAAGTCCAAATTAGATTTTACCCTTTAGCACAAAGGAAACAATCACAAGATAACTAAGGTCAACGGGAACCAAAAATAAAAAAAGGATATAAACTTACACAAAAAAAAATCAGTTGATCTTTTTTGTTTAGATTCCCTACATAGATGGGAAGGAACTACAGCATGCAATCATTCAGAGTTGTCGCCATAACAAATTAAAATTCCAACATACAAAAAGAAACAGTGAAGACCCCTGAACGTTAGCACAATTAGGGAAATAAAACTGTTTGTATGATGAGCAGAATATCAGGGTATCGAATATTCAAGATCAGTAAAGGTATTAAACTCTCATACGTAGGGTTGTGTCAGGACGTGGCTTACAAGTTGCAATTGCGACAAGTACATATTAGCTTGAGCTTGAGAAAATAGAAAAGGAACCACAGAAGAGAAGGCTTACCTCGCTGAATGGATCTTTTATATTATCATGCTCTACACTACTTTCCTGCAGACATTTAACGTAGTTAGTACTCAGAACTTGTACACAGCCAATTATATACCAATAGCAGTGCAACACAATTCTTTACTTAAGGAAAAGAGACAAGAAGGTTCTTCACTTCTTTTACTTACATAATTTGGAAAAATAACCATGTCAACATCACGAGGGACCTCATCTAACAAACGTCGAACAGAATACTCAGCAGCTCCACCCGGATATAGTAACTCATCAGTGTCTAGATGTATAATCCAATCCATGCCAGTATCCTTCAATGAATAATATTGGCCTTAGTGTTGAGTACCTAAAGGAAAACTAGAAGCCTAAATTGTTGCATAGTAGCCCCATTGACTAAGTTCAAAGTTCAAACTTCAGATAGAAGTTCAATCATAGTGGAGACTGGAGACATCTGAAAAGAGACATACCCGAGCCATTACAATAGCCATCTCCATATTGAGTGATTGCTTTACAAAGAGTTCATAGTTGCAAGGTTTGTAGAAAAAACCTGCAAGCCAAGTCTCATTCCAGATTCGACTTCAGCCACACAACAAAATACATCAGAGTGGTGAAAGGAGTCACATAAATACTATTAAAGAGAATGACACTTGGCTACTCAGCAATCAGCATATTAAGATATCTTGCCATGTTATGTTCTAATAGAGACTCAGTATTGTAACCTGCTGGATTTTCATGGCCCAAAAAAATAAGTCAGTTTTTTCCTTCAATAATATCATAAGAAGATGCCATGATAAGTGATATTTCAATGCTTCTTCATCTTCATCTTCATGTGCATAAAGGAACTGGTTCAATTATTACACATATAAAATGTCAATGTGGGTAGCATGTGAAATTCAATTTTATATGCCCTGAATCCACAGGTACAAATTGTAGAAGAAATGTTTCTAGATAAAGCCATTTCTCATTAAAGTTGTAGCCACGAAAATTCTAACTTATGGCGTTCCTGATCACACAATTCTCCTTTCATCCCTCATTATTAATGGTTTAATGCGCTCTGACTCAATTTTTCTGGCTCCACCAAAAAACGTTTGACTTTAAAATTCTTGTTTGTAATAGGATGAAAATAAAGCACAAGCAAGGTTGATCAATATAATGATCTGGCAAGAAGAAGCTAACCTGTGCGCCTGTTGCTCCTCGAGCTCCTTAGTTCTATACACCACTTTTACCCCCTGCAGCGTCAAAAAAAAAAAAAAAGGCACTCAAGTGAGGAATATAATGGAGAGATTGGAGAACCTCAACGGTCAAATGCACGGATGCTCTCAAAACTGGTTACCCACAGGAATTGACTCGAGGACCCCCGCGACATGGGGTTTGGCTGCCTTCCCCTCCACGAAGAGCAGGAACTGCGACACGCCAATGACCTTGTGATAGAAGAGCCAGGGCAGGATCTGCTCCAGCCCTGCGGAGGTGCTCGTTTGCACGCATATCTGGCGCCGAGGAACAAGGTACGGGTGAGGACAGGACCGGACATTGAAAGGAACGGGAACGTGATATTCAGAGGGATACCTTGGGTTGCAGCGCGTCGCCGGAGTCGTAGGGGAAGGACCAGCCGCGGAAGTAGGGGAAGGAGGGGACGGAGGAGCCTACGAGGACGTCTGCGCAGGCGGAGAAGGGGAGGGACGGTAGCGTGGGCTCCGCCATGCCGGGGAAGGCGTGCGTGGGCCAGCGTGCGGTTGGGTCATCCACGCCGCCGCCGCGCCACTGTAGCACAAACGCCAGGGTGGCCAGTGTGAGCGGGAGGACCGTCAGGAGGAGGAGGAGCTGGCGCCATGCCGCGCCAGCGGCGGCGGCGGAGGGCGGCGGCGCCGGCATCTGGTAGGCCGATCTATTGAGCCCGGTGGGTTCCTCGCTTTCTGGCGCCCGTTACTTTCCCTTGATGCAAAATGATGATCGTGTATCTGTGCACTATCATTTCAAAAGAAAATGATCAACTCAACTTATCTTCTTCATGATTTTCTTTCCGTAAAATTTCTAATGACGTTTCACTGTTTCAATACAATTTTGCACGTGATTATTAGATAAAAACACATTTTCAATTTATATCGACGATACCTACAATGGCCCTGAACTGATTATTTGATTATGCCAATTAATTATTCCTCCAGCTTCAAATAAATATATATGACAGGTTTGGAAAAAATGTAAATTTATTAGTTTAATTAAAATTCTCTGATAGTAAATTTGATTAAACCTTAGGGTTTTTATTTTACATTTCTTGTTTGGACAATGGGTTAAAAAAAATTTATTGGTGTTATAAACCATATAGTATTTTGCGTGCCACTTTAATTGTCCTTACGATTTTATTCCCTCAGATAGTTTAAAAAATAAAAACATAATAAGAGGAAAATTGTTGCCATAAAACCCTAAATATCATGGTCTGTATCCTAGGCATTGATGTTTCAAAAAGTCAAATACTGACTAATGGATAGATAACTGTGGATTATATGGCTTTCAAAACTTTTTAACGAGCTATTAGTTCCATTTCGAACCGTCAGATGAACGAATTGTGATCGTTGGCTGCAACGTTATCCATTTTTCTGCGTAGCACTGAGCGCTTCGTACTAGATACGTAGCATCAATTTGTTGAATTTGGCCGCAGAATTTGTTGAATTTGGGTTTGGGAATATAAATAGGTAACGTGGGTGCGTGACTGTGAGACTAACCCAACTAGCAGTACCATTCACATTTATTTATCTATCTACTTTTTGCGAGGACCTCACATTTCATTATGCTGTCATAGTGTCACATAGATATTTTGTTGATGTAGTAAACATAAAAAGAAAAAAAGGAAAGAGAGATAATAAGCGGCAGATTTGAGACAAAATCTGTCTTATTGAGTACACTCTCATAGGCAAAACAGTACAACAAATATGGAGCTGCTAGAAAAAAGATCAGGATAATGCATTGGAATGGGTAGTCTGTATAAATCAATTATTTACTGACATTCTCAGATATAGAACCATGATATTATGAAAAATAGTGTGATTATCCGTTCACAGTGACCAGTATTCAGATCATTTTCATAGTGTACTTGAGTCCGTTCTTGACGGTTTGCCTTTTGTGTACCATCCGCCCATAATAATCGATAAGTAAAGGATTGTTACCGACTTCCATACTACAGTCTTACCTAACACACAATGGTTAACCCACATGCGTCCATACTTGCTCCCATCAGACCAGTGTGTAGTGTGTGCGCGTGTTTCCAGAGCTGCATATCATTAGATCATACTTGTAGTTCGACTATCGAACAGTACAATAAGTAACATTAGAATCATCATCAAGAAATGTCATATGCAACTAAATAACTTAGCACTCGTCTCTACATTCCATACTACAATCACAAAGGATAACAAAACATACATGTTGGCACCATAATTGCATCCTAAGGCCGTTCAATCTTTACTCCTCTTCCTCGTCAATGTCATTTTCACTAACTAGATGACCAAGCGAAACTTTGGCCTTTTTCAACTCAGGTGAACTAGACCCAGCAACCCCTTCAGTTTTCCTCTTCTCACCATGCCCAACGCCGTCTCCATCTTTCCTAACCTCACCTGAAGACTTGTTGTCATCCATGTTCTCGGCTGTCGTTGACACAGAGCCATCCTTATTCACTGACGTTAGCTCGGCTCCCTTCTTTAGTGACTGCTCGCACTCTTTCAGGAACCCACGCACATCATCACTCTCTGCAACATGCAGAGCTGTCTGCCCGCTTTTTGTCTTTGCCGCGATGTCGGCACCTTTCTTGACAAGGTACTTCACAAGATCCAGGTGAGAGTTCTGCGCAGCAAGGTGCAACGCCGTTAAGCCTTTCCTATTCTTTGATTTCACAGAGGCCCCAGACGTCAGCAGCTCACGGACCACTTCTACATGACCTTTCTGGGAAGCAAAATGGATTGCAGCGGTGTCATCCATTGCTGCAGCTCCAACATCAGCTTTGTGCTTGCAAAGGCATCTCACAACCTCAACATGCCCAGACCATGCTGCCAGGTGGAGTCTGGATGAATATATCAATTGTGTCAAGAAGATAAAATTTAACAGAGAAAAAAGATGGCTTAAGCAAGTTAATAAAACGACATCAGAAGTTAGAAGACAGTCATGTTTCATGTAAAGAATACAAATGAAGCCAAGCAACAACGTATCCTGCATACGGAGAAACTATTCTGCCCCCAATATTGCAAAGAAAATTCAGAAAGAATGATACACAAGTTGAATAGACCGAAAATACAATTTTTTTTTTTCATGAATATGCAGGAGAGCTGCGTATCATTATATTAAGACGGAAAATACTAAGCAATCATACCTTACTTCCCCTGGTTGCACAGGGGGTCAGCGATTCAGCTGTACAATGTATAATAACGGGCTTTCAGTTATAGGGATCATCATTTGAATAGGCAGGAAAGGATCACAGAATGCGGATTATCTAAAACCTACATGTATGCTAGCAGAAGAATATGGTTTGTGTCGCAGTAATGGCATATGACGACTAGGTCCTACAGTTGCCATGAACAGAAGTCAAGAGGAGAATGCAGGAGCTTGTTCTCCTAATTAGAATCTGTTAAAACTAGGTCTTTTGTTACATGCCATTTCCATTCAGTAGATGATTCAGAGACTACATTACCAGTTCTTGACAAACTCCTCCAGTTACCACATCTCTAATACAGGAGTACGATTTGCATGGTGCTCAAAGCTTCCCACACCTTCTTCAGTATACTTAGGCTTGTTGCATTATTCATTTGCACATACTGCAACCACCGATATTTATTACCTTTATTAATAACTGATACAATGCCAGAACCTTGATTTGCCCTTCTAACAGTTTTCCTTTTCTATTTTCCATCGTTTTGTTTTATGGTTGTTTGGTTTGCTTGTCTTCCATAATTTGTCCCCTGTTTTCCTTTGGGTCTTGTTTGTGTTGGTTCTCAGAGGTTTCATTTCTAGCCTACCCCAACTTGTTTGGGACTAAAAGGCCTGGTTGTTGTCGGTTGTTGTATTAATAACTGGATCAATCAAGTCAAAAAACTAAACTATGGTAATTATTTCCATATATTCCATGTTGCATATGTTCTTTAAGTATTCTGAGGATTTAAGTACTCCACCGAGGAAGAAATGCAACCAATTTCAAACATGACACAAAGCCTGACTCTTTTAACTTTTTATTCAGGCATTATTACACTGGTTTCTTGGAAGTTTGATCCTTTGCATCCAAACATATGATTCCTTTGTGTTGTTAGATATGGCTCTTTAATTGTAATATTCTTCGCGTCTTACTACATGCACAAAAGTATCATTCCTCTGAGGAAAAAGTCCAACCTCCAAGTATAGATAAAGTCTGGATAACTCCCTAAATATTATTCGGTTCAGTTTACCCCCAAAATTGTGTCATTTGGTTGAATTTACCCCCTACTAGAATTTGTCATTTTTGTTTCTCTATGCACAAGTGAAGTCTTAAGTTAAATGGCATTTTAGGGCAACCATGAAGAAATTCATTTTATATGGCCCAAGGCCCACTCAAGAAAGCAGTTAAAATCCAGAAAAACGAGCATTAAGCATGCCTTTTGGGCATGCTTTCGTGAAAGTGAGGCGGCCAGCCACCGCATAAAAAATTCATAATATATTTCTTAACATACACTGTAATATCAAGTTGCCCACTACCACCCTATAAAACTATAAATTAAAATTCAGTGTACGGAAAAACGAAAAAGATAAATTGTAGGTGGGGGTAAAATGAACCAAATAACATGGTAGTTTTGAGGGGTCAACTGAACCAAAAAGAAAATAGTTTAGGGGGTTATTTGAGACTTTGGTCACACTTGAGGTTGAGGGGAACGTTTTCCTCCCTTTAAGCTAAAAAACAAAGAATTACGCTATAACTTCAGTATTGTAACTCCTTTTTAAGGATGCACACAATTTTCAACTGTGAGTGAAAAAAAAGAACTCTAATCACATTCTTCATGTCACAGAAACCATCCTGTTTTTGTATGATTCCTGTTGAAAAAATAATTTCAATACCCCAAACAGATCTCAACAGCAAAAGCATGTATCGCCACTTAGACTCCACATTTACAGATGCTGTGACTCAACCGATTTTAGTGTGTGCTTTTCTCTAGGGTCTAACTAATTTTACAGACAACTAATCTTGACAATTGTACAAATAAACATTGTTAAGGGTTCCCATTACAGTCAGCTATGTTGACTCAACTGATCTTGATAAATGGACCTCTTAAGGTCCATCCTATACCATCTCAATGGCTGGCTTGACGGGTTTAACAATGACAAGTACTATTTGTCTTATGTCTGAATTTATAACAAGTAGATTCAGCAGCGAGGGTTGTAGTGGTTTGTAATGCTGACTTAAGCCACTTTCGAGTCTGATTTAACCATAACAAAACGAGGAGGAACAGAACTTGTTTTCTGTTTGTCTAGTTCATCTTGTAAAAGAAGGTCACCCCAATTAACTGCAGAAAGTGAAAAAGGCCTAACAAGTAATGGTTCAGCTAAGGTGACCAAGGCCTAACATATTTGAAACTCGAAAGAACGATAATAATTGTCTCTAGCTCGCGGGATGGCTACTCTGCTATTATTTCCTCGGCGAGAGATGAGGGCAAAAACGGGATTAGCAGGGATGGTGGTGCTTACGGGGTGCGGGAGTGCCGATCCCGGGAATTGACGGCGAGAGGGTTGGATTCGCATACCAACTCTGCTGCTGCCACATCGCCCGATCGTGCAGCTCTGTGAAGAGGCAGGTCTTCCTCGTCCCTCCCTCGCCCATGACCTCTGCCGCCTCCACGACCGCCTCCGGCGCCGCCGCCTTGACGCCTCCCCATCTCTCTCGACTCTGGCACGAACCTGAGAGTGGGCGTGGGCTGTGGAAGGAATTGGATCTACAGATCATTGGACAGCCCATAACCGGAGATCCAGATACTCCCGGTCCAGTACTCACGTCAGCCCAATGTAGGCTTCTGTTGCCAGCACCCAGCCCAACGGTGGCTTACTCCAATTTCTAATCCCAAGAATTAAACGTTATGTGCTACAAAAAAAAAATGAACGTTACGGATATAAAAGAAAATTAACATGTAGTACAAGAAGTATTTTCATCTGTCGCTTGAAGATTTTATGATTAGCATTTTCTATAAATGTTGCAAATTATTTCTTTTGAGCGAACAAATGTTCCAATATTGCATTTTTTAATACTTTTTGGCTCATTTGGACCCACCTTTTTGAATATATTACTCCATTTGGTGTTTTAATTGTTGATGTTGCTAGCAAACGTTAACTACTAAAATCCGTATGTAAGTATTTTGAGACCTAAGAAAGAAAAAAGAAACACTTGACAAGTTGTACCCATAATCCATCATCTAATGTTGGATTTAGGTTTTGTTCGGAGCTTAGGGCAGGGGAAACTGAGTAGCAGAAGTTTTTGTTAATAATCGGAATTGAGTCGCATTACAGTGTCCTGGGGGGCTATTTATAGCCCGAGGCCATTATACCTTTATTAATCCTATTACAGTAATACCCTCCTCTTTCTACTTTTACATAGGGCATTCGGTAATTTTATTCTCTCCGATACAGGCACAGCTGTACCTCTGTGCTTTATACGTCACCGGCCTTATCCTTCCGTCGTGGGCTTCTCCTTTAGTGCGGAAGGGTGACGTGACCGAAGGATCCTTCGGACCGGAAGGATCCTCCAGGCCCGAAGGGTTTCTTGATCACTAGCCTTCGCGGGCTCGTCGCAGGCCTTTGTGGGCTTTGCGCCATCTTCCGAAAAGGGCCATGGGTGGGCCTTGGCCCCCCAACAGCAGCCCCTCATGGGTGAGATCTGCCTTCGAAAGGACCGAAACCATGATCCGAAGGCCAGGCCCATCGGTCCTCCCCCCTTTTCGGTGTTTTAGAAGGCCTGCGAAAGAGATTACATGCCGATAAATCAATGTTAGCCGTGAAGTGTCCGAATACGAAGTGGCAACCGCGGGGTTGGACGAAACGGACACGGTGTCCGATGAAATGCATTGCGCGAGCACGAAGCGGCAACAGCGTAGTGGAAACGGAACGGGGCACGTTTCCCGATAAAACGCGTTTTGCAAGCAAGGGGCGGCAACGGCGTAGTGGGACCGGAGCGGGGCACGTTCTTCGATGAAACGTGTTTTGGCGCGTGTGACGGCGGAGTGACGAGACTCGCGCCTATAAAAGCAAGAGTGGGGCGGAGGGGCGCGATCCATTCGCACCCTCGCGCGCTCAGTTGAAGAAGCTCTAATGGCCTTCTCGCGACTTTGCTTTGCCGAAGCCCAACTTTGAACCGAAACCTCCTTCCCTTTTCGCGGCCGCTTCGCCGAAGCCTGAGCTGTGACCTCGAAACCTCTCTCCGAAGTCCCACAATCTAACGCAGTAATCATGCCGAAAGCTGGAGGCGCATCGAGCTCGAAGGGTCGGTGCCGTGTCTCCGACTCCCTGCGTACCAGTCCCGTGCTCGGACTGAGCACGGTGACGGAGAGCCAACTGGACGAGATGGCGGCGCGGGGGTGGCTGGAGAGGCATTTGGCCTCGCTGCCTTCGAAGGGAGCAACTCAGCCGGAGGTGCGTGCCGGCCGCGCCGTGCTGTTCCTTCGCTTCTTCGACGGAGGGCTCCGGATGCCGTGCTCAAGCTTCGTCGGCAAGGTGTTGGAGCACTACAAGCTGGAAATTCAGCAAATCACGGTGAATGCCATCGTGAGGCTGAGCATCATGGAGTGGGCCTTTCGTATGGAAGGAGTTATGCCGGACGCCGACATCTTCGCTGCGATGCACCGGACGGCCTACCGGAAGCATGATAGCCCGCTGGGGGAGGGTTACATGATGCCTTACGCCACCGTCAGTTTCGTGCCAATCGACGAGAACCGGCTGCCCGCTAAGGCTTATCGCGAGCATTGGGGTCGGGGCTGGACCTCCGGGTGGTTCTACTACCAAGTGGAAGAGGGAAGCCCCTTTCGGTCCACCTGCTCGGAGATTCTGCACTGGCCGCATCCGGACATCGAGCTAAGTGACAAGTCGAAGCATTGGATGAAGGTGCTGGAGGAGGTGTCCCGCAGGCTGACCATGCGGGATTTGTGCGAAGAGTTTGTGACTGCCGGAATCAGTCCGCTGCTCAAGGACTGGTCCCGGGAGTTCCTTGTTGGGCTCCCCGGCGGTCGAAAAAGACTGGTGCTACAGCCGGAGAAATTTCCCGGTAAATTTTCTGTGCGAGCTTACTCTCTTCGGCCTTTCGGCACTTAAAGTTTCGTGCGGCGGACTCATATGACTGATGCAGATCTCAGTTTGGAGGAGATCGAAGTGCGGGCCGAGCACTACCTCGGAAAGTTCCGGGAGATGGAAGCACGTCACCGAGAACGTGCTCAGTGCAGGCCGCGACTCAATCGGGTCCTGCTGCTGAAGGACCCGGACGCGCAGCTTCTGGAGCGGAAGCTGGCCGATAAGGAGGAGAAGGGGAAGGGGAAGGCAGCAGCCGAGGAGGCTTCGAGTTCGAAGAAGCGGAAGGTCGGCGGCGAGGCGGCCTCACCCCTTGAGGGCGCTCGGGCCGCGAAGAGGGCCGCTGCAAGGGCCATCACGGCGCTGCAAGGCCGAAGCTCTCCGAGTGCTTCGGGCTCGCTGCCCGCGGAGCTGGAGGCCGAGGAGGACTCTGCCGAAGGGGCAAGCCCGGGCTGCTCGACTGCCGCGGCGGGGGCTTCGGGAGGAGGGGCCGTACCCGAGGCCCCCGGTGACTACTTCGTTGGAGATGTAGATTTTGGCTTCGGGGAAGCTACGTGCTTTGGACTTGTTAGGTACAGATAGTGATGTACTTAAGTTTAACGTTGCGTCCTCTGCAGAGTCTAAGACCTCCCCTGCGAAGGAGGTGGGGTCTGATGAAGACGAGGGCACCGCCGACAGCGGTAGCTCCGAGAGGCCGTCCGTCCATGGCCGCGGGAAGGGCTTGTATAGCTTCCTGCCTCCGGGGTCCATGCCCGACGATATAGCTGCTGAGCTCCGGAAAGAAGATTTCCGGCCGCACGAAGGTGCGCGGCACGCTCTGGGTTTGGCTGGTCGGCTGCTTGATATGGCCGCAGTTGACGAGCTGCTCGAGGAACTGAGTCCGGACGAGGCGTCGGAGTCCCTCTCCGGGATGGCTATACAGGTATCTCTTATATGCATAGGAGCTTCGTATTACTAACTTGTTCGGATGCTAACAGTTGCCTTTGCATATTTGCCAGAGTGCGATGCTGGCGCGGCATGTAGCGTCGCAGGCTCGAAAGAACCGGGAAGATCTGCAGAGCCGACTCCGGGCCGCGGAGATCGAAGCAAAGAATTCTTCGGAGTTACGACGTAAAGCCGAGCTCCGCATTGTGGAACTGAAACAAGCACTTGGGGCTGTGCAGAAGGAGCGGGACGACTTCCACGAAGCTCTCACCGCTGCCGAAGGTCAGCTTACGACCATGGAGCAGCACGCCGAAGAGGTGGGGCAGTTGATGGAAGAAGTGGACGGTCTCCTCGGCACGCTGGGGGTGAGCATCGCGGCGAGGAAGCCGGACGCGTCGGAGGATCCCTTGGCGGGCATATCACGGATCCGACGCGGCATTGAAGCCGCCCATAAGGCCCCTCCGGACCTTCGGAAATCACTGCGCCCAAGTCTCCTGGACCGGCGCCTTCGCCGCCGTTCGTGCGGGCGGCATTGTGGACTTCACCCCCATCAAGAAAGCTATCACCGGGGTGCAGGAGGCTTGCGCCGGAGGCTTCGAAGCGTATGCAGACCTCCGAGAGTCTCTTCGCGACGTGTTGAAGGCCTTCGCCCAAGGGTTCTGGCTTCGAGGCAGCACCGAGCTAAGTCGCGAATCTGCGCTCCGCTCACCGGGAGGCGGAAGACTGGCCGCTGCGACAAGGCTGGGACCCTCGACACAGGAAGCCGGAGGGGCCAGCACCGCTCGGGCACGCGGAGGCGAAAGCGAAGGCTCGGCGGCGGCAGGCAGCGCATCGGAGGGGGCGGCCGAAGGATAGCCCCAGGTGTGAGAAGTCGGCCTTGCTATGTAGCTTGTACCTAGGTTTTTGAGAGCTTCGGAACTAGCATTCTGTGAAAGCTTTGTAATATAACTTTTGGCTCGGAAAGTGACTTAAGTTCCTCTTGTTCAGGACGGATTAATTCTTGATGCGGTCTTGTGTCGTACGTCCCCTCGGGAAGCACCATCGTTAGCCGTATCGACTTCGCGAGTAAACACCAGTGGCGCAAATGGTTCCGGAAGAACCCCTCCGGAACCCTAGAAGAGTTCCGAGAGTTCGTGAGAAAGCATAGCGCCACTATAAAGGAGTCGTGTAACAAAGTAAGCTCGGAAGAGAGGCTGAGGCGACGTGTGAAGCGGGACCAACGAAGGGCTCTTCGGGACCATCAGAGCCCGGCCCTCCTGCTGGGTGCACCAAAGGTAGAGCCGGGAGTTGAGATCATTGAGATATCGAGTGGGGCTTCGTCACCCGAAGAACCAGTTCCAGACTTGGAGTGGTTGGCCCACGCGCTTCCGATCGCGGAGAGATAGTGAGCTGTTTAGCGCTGCTTCGACGCGAAATGGACGAGATGGAGGAACAGTTCCCAGCATAGGGCGCTTCGGTCGGCGAGCACCGTGACTCGGTTGTTGTAGTGGTATGTGAATGACGAGGGAGTGCTTCTTATGTTGTGTATACGGATAGTTGTTGTAACGAAGGAACATTGATTGTGACGAAGGAATGTATACGACATTGCACTTATCGAAGAGATGTATGTGACATTAATGTGCCGAAGAGATGTACTTTGAAGTCGTTGTAACCGAAGAAATGTGTTTAATATATATTCTTCCCTTGTTCGTGAGCCGGGACGAAAGGTGTGCTTCGGTTTGCGTAACTTTCACCTTCGGGAGTACGGGCCAACGTGATTGGTTATCTTGCGAGAACCGCTGCATAGTTGACGAGAAGCCTTCGGGTCGCTGGAAGCGTTGCGTTACTTCGGTCACGAAACCGCTTTTATGCGCACGAAGGGGTGAAGGAGCGTTGCGTTGCTTTCGGTCACGAAACGGCTTTTATGCGCGCGAAGGGGTGAGGGAGGGTTGCGTTGGATGGCGGCGTTTCGATGCATCGAAGGCACGAGGAATCACATGAGTCACAGCCTCTTCTTCGGACATGAGCCGGCATCTCGATGCATCGAAGGCATGAGGAATCACCTGAGGCACAACCCCTTCTCCGGACATGAGCCGGCATCTCGATGCGTCGAAGACAAGAGGAATTATCTGAGGCACAGCCTCTTCTTCGAACATGAGCTGGCATCTCGATGCATCGAAGGCACGAGGAATCATCTGAGGCACAGCCTCTTCTTCGGACATGAGCCGGCATCTCGATGCATCGAAGGCACGAGGAATCATCTGAGGCACAGCCTCTTCTTCGGACATGAGCCGGCATCTCGATGCATCGAAGGCACGAGGAATCATCTGAGGCACAGCCTCTTCTTCGGACATGAGCCGGCATCTCGATGCATCGAAGGCACGAAGAATCATCTGAGGCACAGCCTCTTCTTCGGACATGAACCGGCATCTCGATGCGTCGAAGGCACGAGGAATCATCTGAGGCACAGCCTCTTCTTCGGACATGAGCCGGCATCTCGATGCATCGAAGGCACGAGGAATCATCTGAGGCACAGCCTCTTCTTCGGACATGAGCCGGCATCTCGATGCATCGAAGGCACGAGGAATCATCTGAGGCACAGGGCATGCACAGGACGTTTGTGGGGGCATCTTTCGGATGTTACTCGGTTACATTGTCGTGAGACGCAGCTCAGATTCGGTTTACAATGTCGTGAGACGCAGCTCAGCTTAGCAAATCAGCAACTAAAAGTTTGAAAGACCTAGCTCGAGGCGCAGCTCGGCTCATAGGTGAAGAGGAAATAAAACGACTTGCAGGACTTCGCACGAGACGCAGCTCGGCACAAAAGGAAGAAACCTACAAGGCTCCGCAGAAGTTGTAGCTCGGCCCAGAGAGAATAAAATAAAATGACTCATGAGGCTGCGTGCGAGACAGGAGTTGGCATGGTCACAGATGACATCTTAAGCATAGAAGCGCTTAAGCACATCCGCATTCCAAGTATGGGTGATAGGTGATCCATCCAGCTGCAGCAGGTGATAAGCTCCAGGTCTGACCGAACGGTGGACGATGAATGGACCAGTCCATTTGCTTTGAAGCTTCCCTACGGAGGTAGGATTGGGGTTGAGCTTGAGAACAAGATCACCCTACTCGAAGGACCGAGGATGGACCTTCTTGTTATAGGTGCTCTCCATTGACTTAATGTAGCGACTGAGGTTCGAAACGGCCTTCAAACGCACCTCTTCGATGGTATCTTTGGTGAGGTCTTCGGCATTGAGGGATGGAAGATTGGTTCGAAGGGAACCATGTTTGATCTCTTCAGGAGTCATAGCTTCACTACCATACATAAGTTTGAAGGGTAAACCCTGTTGCTCTTGCCTTCGTGGTGCGTAGAGACCATAGGACATGGGGCAAGACTTCCACCCACTTTCCTTTCGGCAAACCCACCAGTGCTCGGGAGACAGCATGGAAAATGTTGCCATTTGCGCGTTCACAAGCCCCATTGGCTCTGGGATTATCGACGGAGATGTTACACTTCTTAACACCGATGCTGGTGCAGTACTCTCGAAATAGCTCAGCTTCGAATTGTTTGCCATTATCCACCGTGAGTTCGAAGGGTACGCCGAACCGGCATATGACATTCTTCCAGAAGAATTTTCTTATGGCGAGCACTGTGATTTTGATCAGCGGTTCGGCCTCAACCCATTTTGTGAAGTAATCAATGGTGACCACCGCGAAGCGGAAGCCACCAGGAGCGGTAGGAAGTGGCCCAACGATGTCGATGCCCCATCTAGCCAATGGCCAGACTGGAGGAATTGGTTGTAAGGGGGTGGCTGGTCGATGCGACTGCCGACCCATCCACTGGCATCCGAAACATGTGCGGACCAGAGACTCCGCGCTAGCGAGAGCTGTAGGCCAGTAGAAGCCTTCGCGGAAAGCCTTAAAAACCAAGGCACGAGGGGCGAGATGCGACGAGCATAGCCCCTGGTGTATGTCGGAGAGAAGGCTACGGCCCTCGTCACGAGACAGGCACCGAAGCAATGGCGCGCAGACACCAGCTTTGTACAGGATTCCTTCGACTAAGAGATAGCCCCTTGCACGGTGGCGGAGACGTTGCTCCTCTATATGATCATCAGGAGAAAGACGCCCTTTGATGTAAGCTCTGATAGGGGCGCGCCAATCTTCTACCACAGAAGGGCTCACAGCAGTCACAAGCTTGATGTGTGCGGTAGATGGGGATTTGATGACTTCATGAAAGACGTCAGCTGGTTTGTCTTTCTGGTAAGCTGCGGCCTTAGCCAACATGTCCGCTTCTTCATTCTCACTGCGCCGAATGGCCCGAACCTCAAATCCAAGAAATTGCTTCTCCATGTCCCGAATGAGTTGGATGTAACGGGCAAGCTCTGGCTCTTTAGTTTGGAAGTCTTTCGTTATCTGCCCAGAAGCTAATTGAGAGTCACTCAGTATAACTAGCCGCTTCGCACCCAGATCACGGGCCTTTCGAAGGCCTAGCAGGATGCCTTCGTACTCAGCCCCATTGTTGGTTGTTTGAAACTGAAGAGATGCTGAGTACCGAAGCTTCTGCCCGCTAGGCGACGTGATAATCGCAGCGCAACCGGCACCAGAAGCTCCCCAAGCCCCATCGGTGAAGACAAGCCAGGAGGGGTCTACTGGAGGGATATCAGAATGCTCAGAAGTAGCCCATTCTGCCAGAAACTCTGCTATGACCCCGGACTTGATGGCTTTCCGAGCGACAAAAGATATGTTGTATTGTGCTAGCTCTGCTGCCCATTTGATGACTCGACTTGGAGCATTCTTGTTCTCGAGAATGTCACGAATGGGGTACGCCGAAGGGACTAGTATGGGGTGCTCATCGAAATAGCGCTGGAGCTTCCTGGCCGCCATTAGAACTGCAAAAGCCAGTTTCTCTCCCAGAAGGTAGTTGCACTTAGCTCCAGATAGCACCTCCGAGACGTAGTAGATTGGCTGTTGGACGAGTTTCTCATCCAGCTTGAGCCCGTGCACCAGAACGGCACTAACTGCGCATTGAGAAACAGCAATGTAAAGTATCAGAGGGACCTTCGGAGGTGGGGGATGTAGAGTGGTTATCCGGATGAGGTAGGCTTTGAGCTCCTCAAATGCTTCCTGGTGTTGAGGAGTCCATATGAAAGGCCGGGACCCTCTAAGGATCTCGTAGAAGGGCAGGCACCTTTCAGCTGACTTGGCGATGAATCGATTTAGAGCTGCCAGCCACCCGGTGAATTCCTGCAAGTCTCTTATGGTCTTAGGAGGCTTCATATCGAGTATTGCCTGTATCTTGGTGGGGTTCGGGTCAATGCCATTCTTCGAGATCATGTAGCCCAGAAGCTTGCCGGAGCGTACTCCAAAGACACACTTAGAAGGATTCAACTTCATTCCAACCCTTCGGAGGCTCTCAAATGTCTCAGTGAGATCTGAGATGTGAGTAGCTTGCACTGTGCTCTTAACCACGATGTCGTCAATGTAAGCAGCTACATTGCGCCCGAGCTGTTGCTTCAGCATCTCTCTGACCACTCGAGAGAAAGTAGCCCCGGTGTTCTTGAGGCCGAAAGGCATTCTGTTGTAGCAGAAGGTTCCCTCTGGAGTTTGGAATGCTGTGAATGGTTGGTCTGATGGAGCCAGCCACACTTGGCGAAAATCAGAATAGCCATCCAGAAAGCTCAGTAGCTCACAGCCCGCTGTGTCGTCCACCAACTGGTCTATGCGAGCTAGTGGGAAATCATCCTTCGGACAAGCCTTGTTGAGGGAAGTGAAGTCAATGCACATTCTACATTGGTCATTCTGCTTCTTGACGAGAACGGGGTTGGCAAGCCAAGTTGTACGGTCTATGGGTCGAATGACTCCAGTGTCAAGTAGTTTCTGTACTTCCTGCTTGAGTGCGGTAGCTTTCTCGGCTGTCCATTGTCTTATCTTTTGCTTCACTGGGGGTAGTGTGGGCTGATGTCTAGCCGATGCTCCATTATGTCCCGACGAATGCCAGGAAGATCTTTGGGCGACCAAGCAAAGATGTCAGCATTGGATCGCAAGAAGGTCAAGAGCTCTTCTTCTTGCTCAGGAGACAACTCAGTGCCTATGCGGACGAGCTGATTTGGAGCAGTCTGGCTGAGGTGAACTTCCTTGGAGGCGACTTCGGCTTTCGCCTGGACTGGAGGCTTAGGCAGTGCTGTGACATAAATTTCGTCAAGTGCCTGACTCTTCGGCTCCGAGGCGAGCGCATGAACCTGCTTCTGACCCGGAGCAATGCCCAATTCAAGACGGCGTGCTTCTGCCTGATCACCATACACCGCGATAACTCCATTCAGTGCTGGCATTTTCATGCATAAATAGCCATGGTGTACTGCAGCACTGAACGCATTGATTGCCCCCCTGTCGAAGATGGCATTGTAAGGGTACGGGAAGTCCATGACATCAAAGACTATCTCTTCAGTACGATGACCTCCTGTGCCAGAGAATGACACTTTGAGCTTGATGCTACCGATGGCATACACGGGCTGACCCCCGAACCCCTGCAAAGGTACTGGGGAGGCTCGAAGGTATTTCCGTGAAATACCCATCTGCGGAAGAGCGCTAAGGAAGTTGACATCAGCAGCACTGCCTCCATCGATAAGGACCCTACGAACCTCATCCCCGTTGATGTCTACAGCTGCAACAAAGGCATCTTTGTGTGGATAGTCCATCAGCTTGAGGTCTTCCTAAGTGAAGCTTATACGCACATGAGACCAACGGCATTGAACAAGAGGTGGGTGAGCTGCCACATGATTGAGTCATCTGATATATTCTCGGCATTGACGTTTGGAAGGAAAATCCTGACCGGGGCCCCCAGTAATAGCAAAGATGACCTTGCGCGCTTGGGTTTGCTGGGCAGAAGGAGTGGCCTGCTCAAACGTCTGCTGCGGTAGAGGCGGCGGCGGTGGCAAATATTCTTGATGTGTGTTATGCGTAGGAGGGGCCCAAGCAAGGGCAGGGCATGGTGGTGGTGAGTGCAACGTAAGCTGCTGAGTTGGTTGATATGACGACGAAGCCCCTTCGTGTCGCCTGAAAGTGTGAGAAACTTGCTTGGCCGCTTCCAGTGCTTCCGCACGAAGCTTGGCTTCTCAAAGGGCTAGGAGGTCAGGGCAGTAGTTCGAGGTATGCCCCTGTCCAACCCCATGATAGAGACAATAGAGTTTGCTGGGATCTCTTGGTGGGCGATGCTGAGGGCCAGAGAAGCGCCCCCCTGGTCTTTGCTTGTCCGATGTCTGTCCTGCCGCCGCGACTCCGGTTGATGATTGCGCGGCGGGGATCGGGCTCGGGATGGTTCAGGATCCTTCCGAATAGGCAGCACTTCGCGGCGAGGTGGCTCATATGGCTTGCTGTGGTGGCGATGTAGGGAAGATTGGCGCCTTTCGGGGTGAGCCCCCCTTTGTGACACATGGTGCTCTTTCTCCCGCCTGATGTCATCCTCGACTCGGACCTGAGCTTCCAGGATGCTCAGCATATGATCCAGAGTCCTTGGTTGTACCTTGCGCAGTTCAGACCTGGCTGGCCCAAGTCAGAGCCCCTTCGTGACGGAGTCAATGATAGTTGCGTCGTTGATGTCTTCGGCCTGGCACTTGAGGTGGATGAACCGTTGAACATATGCAGCTAGGCTTTCGCCATCGCGCTAAATGCAGGCGTGAAGATCTCCTGAGCTGACAGGACGTGCATGATTTCCCCGGAAGTGAACAGATACCTCATGCCTCAGTTGCCCCTAAGAGAAGATACTCAGCGGATGCAATCTGGTATACCACGTTCGGGCAATTCTCTCGACGGCCAGCACAAAGGCCTTTGCTTTGACGGCTTCTCCTCCGCCAATAGACTCGATCGCTGCTTCGTAGCTCATGAAGAACTCCCTGGGATCAGAGACGCCTGCGTACATTGGAAGCTTGACCGCGGCAAAGCGCGACGGCCAGGGTGCCGGTTGAAGCTCTGGAGCCAATGGCGAGGTCTTGTCATAAGGTGCTACCGGCGACAGAGGTGATGGGGAAGCTTCGTCGAAGGAGGCATAGCCTGGGGCTTCGGCTTCCGGAATGCCCACCCTCGTCAGAGCCTCTATTTGCTTCCGAAGGAGCTCCTGTTGCCGGCGAGCGGCTTCGGCCCGGAGCTTGTACCCCGACTCCTCCTTGGACATGCTCTCCAGAGCCCGCCTTCGGAGCTGCTCCTCCTCTGCCGCCGTCTTAGCTCTTTCGAGCTCCACCATGAGCTCCGCAGCTCTTCGCTCTTCCGTCGCGGCTGCATCTCTTTGCTGCTGAAGGCGCGCCATGGCTTCGACTTGTGAAGGTGGAAGCTCTTGACCGTCGGCTTCGGTAGGGCCTTCGGTGATCAACCTTTCTACCGAGAGCGCCGGAGCTGAGGTCCTCGTAGTTGCCTCTGCAGCCACAATAACCGCCGGTGCTTGAATGGAGACTTCGGTTTCGTCTTCCAGATGAGAACTTTCACCGTCGCGAGATGGTTTCTTCGCCTTCCCTTTAGCTCCGGCCATCCTAACAGACTCTTTGTTCGAACAACACGGACGGCGCCAGCTGTTGGATTTAGGTTTTCTTCGGAGCTTAGGGGCAGGGGAAACTGAATAGCAGAAGTTTTTGTAATAATCGGAATTGAGTCGCACTACAGTGCCCTGGGGGGGCTATTTATAGCCCGAGGCCATTACACCTTTATTAATCCTATTACAGTAATACCCTCCTCTTTCTATTTTTACATAGGGCATTCGGTAATTTTATTCTCTCCGGTACAGGCACAGCTGTACCTCTGTGCTTTATACGTCACCGGCCTTATCCTTCCGTCGTGGGCTTCTCCTTTAGTGCGGAAGGGTGACGTGACCGAAGGATCCTTCGGACCGGAAGGATCCTCCGGACCCGAAGGGTTTCTTGATTACTAGCCTTCGCGGGCTCGTCGCAGGCCTTTGTGGGCTTTGCGCCATCTTTCGGAAAGGGGCCGCGGGTGGGCCTTGGCCCCCCAACATCTAGAGTTCTCGTCTAGATGGAAGGAGACATCTCATACCACCGAACTAATCAATAACATGTGGCTTCCACTCGTATATGCCACTAACACAAAAATGATGGCATAGATGGAGATTACATTGAAATGATGGTGTAGATTATTTTTTTATTCTTGGTAAGAATGTTCTTCTGACGTACGTAGTACCTTTTAAACTTTTTTATTAGCATTTGAAGAGCTAAAAATTGCACTTCCAATAATTAATACAAGGTAAAATAAGATAAGAACGGACCAAGACATTGATGATCCAACAAGCCCATCTGTTGGGCCATTAGCCTTGTCCTTCTCAAAGCCTAATTCAAAGTCCTGTTTCTAGTACTTTTAATGATAAAATCACCGTACTATTTTATCGAATGATCAAATATGATAATAAAAGTCAATGGCGTCAAATTGAAGTTAACTAAGAGATTTGAATAAACAACATTTGGTATATTATTGATTCTTATCATTGTACCACAATGTTCTATTTCTCTTATACTCCGCGAAACAGTGATGACGCTTATAAGACACTGTGCTTCAAACGCTAAAGTAAATCACTCTTTTTTCATGCTCCATGCTATACTATAGGCAGAACCTCTTTTTATTGCACTTGTTACATTTGGATGTTCAATTTGTTAGTTTCCACAATCATAAATAAAATTGTTGGTTTTACATGTTTATGTTTTTCTGAACAACATTGTTTTGTTTGTCATGGACGCAACCACACGGCGTGGCTGAGGTTTTTAAAATCAAACTATTGACGATGGAACATACTCCTAACTATTTCTTTTTACCATTTTTTTCATAAACATTCATTAACTAAGTTTTTATCAATAATTTAAGAACAAAGGAAGTACCAAACTTTTCTTTTGTGTACAGTATATTGCAGAAAATGGACGGTAGTAAGCTCTCGGCTCTTATAATCCGGTGGTAAAATCAAAGAGGCCGGCTGCTTAGAGAACGCCCCCAATAGAAAGAAGGGAGGTCACGGAACTCTGTGTAGTTCGCCGGTGTGGTGCCGACTGCCCGCGCTACGTACGAAACTCCAGGTCAAAGTCTTCCCCGTCTCCGGCCGCCACGGTCCCATCGTGACTGTCCTCTGTCTTAATTAAACGTTGATTAAGAACAAGAGGCCTCCGGTCCGATTCCGGATCTCTTCAAGGCTGGACTGGGGCCTACTTGACAACATGTACCCATTGCTTGATTTTATTTTGTGTCGTACTTTTTCTGTTTTAAATTACTTATTTTTCATTTCTCTTCTTTTTAATATACCGCTATCTTTATTTTTCTTTCTTACTTTCTATGCATCTATTTTATTCTTACTTTTTTAAACTCTGTGTCTCAAGTTAAACGAATAAGTAAAAAGAGACAGAGAGAATACTAGAATTGCAATTGCAGTTGCAGCTCGGATAGTCCATTCATCAATAGTAGTAGTAAAAGCGACTTGCCTGTGAGGTTCACAAAACCATTTCAATCGTAAAAACCGTCAGGATTGGTTTTATGAGAACCGTGAAAACTGTAAAAATATGAATTTGTATAAAATTAAAATAAAAATCGAGCGGTTTTTGCAGTTTACTGCTCGGTTTTAACAGTTTTCATCATCGGTTTTGAAATTTATGATTCACAAATGATTTTAACGGTTTACCGGTCGTCTATAAAACCGCTACAGACCAGTTTTATAAAAAAACCATAAAACTCGAAATAGTTTTCAATGGTTTTGTGAACCTTGCTTGCGAGTGGGAAAGAAGCAAAAGGAAACCAAGAACTCCATTATTCTTATTTATTTACCCCGTGCTAGTTAGCACTACTTTCTATTCCAAGGAAAGCAAGGCGGCGACCACACCAGACGAACAGCAAAACTAAGACCGTACTGACCCATTGATCGCGATCGCTAGTTGGTCTTCGCCGCCGGTCGATTCCACCCCACATCACATCATGGATAATAGTAAGGATTTCCATCTCTGCAGCTACTACTAGCCTAGCGAGCCAGCCATCAAGCCTCCTCAGTCGATTCCATTCCATCTCCGGCGTCCGGCCCGGAGGTAGTCGATGATTCGTGCCATGGGCGCCGCCTCGGCGGTCCTCCTCCTCAGCCTCGTCCTCGTCCCGCCTCCTCTCGCCGCCGCCCAGCAGCAACCGCAGCAGATGCAGTCCTTCTCCGCCAACGACACGGCCTGGCGCGCCGACAGCAACCGCACCCTGGTGTCTCCCAACGGGGACTTCGCCGCCGGGTTCGTGCCGTCCCCCTCCCGGGCCAGCAGCTACCGCTTCGCCGTCTGGGTCGTCGCGTCCAACTTAAGCAGGATCCCCAACAACGTGGTCGTGTGGTACGCCCACGGAAGCGACGGCTACACCGCCTTCGAGGCCGACGGCGCCTCGACGCTCGCGGTCGACGCGGCTGGCGCGCTGTCCTGGCGGACCGCCAACCGGAGCGTGGTCTGGTCGTTACCAGCCGGCGCGGCGGCGGCGGCGGCGCTGCGGGTCAACAACACAGGGAGCCTGGTGTTCGGGTCGTCGTGGGCGAGCTTCTCCGAGCCCACCGACACGCTGATGGCCGGGCAGGCCGTCAACGGCACCACGCTGCGGTCCGCCAACGGGCGGTACACGCTGATTGGCGCCACCACGCTGCAGTTCGATGGGCTGATGTACGCCAACATGAGCGCCGCGCTGGTCAACGTGGCCGCCGACGGGAAGCTCGTGCTCAGCGGCGGGAGCCCCTCGACACTGATCGCGTCCGACATGGGCAGCTCGAGGCGCGTGCGGCGGCTCACGCTCGACAACGACGGCAACCTGCGGCTGTACAGCCTGGTTCCCCGGACGCGGGAGTGGCGCGTGGTGTGGCAGCTGGTGCAGGAGCTCTGCACGATCCGGGGCACCTGCCGGAGCGGCCGGATCTGCGTCCCCGTCGGCGCCGACAGGGTCAGCTGCGTGTGCCCGCCGGGGTACGCCAACGCGACCCGGGACGACGCCTGCGTGCTCAAGAGGACGAACAGCAACAACAGCGTCAGCGGCGACAAGTTCGTCCGGTTGGACTTCGTGTTCTTCTCCGGCGGCCAGCGGACCGCGGCGACGGACCCGGGGCCGCTGATGACGAAGCTGGCGCCGCAGAACCTGTTGGACTGCGAGCGCCGGTGCCGGGAGGCCCGGACGAGCTGCGTGGCGTTCGGGTACAAGTTCGGCGGCGACCGGACGTGCGTCCACTACTCGGGCCTGGAGGACGGGTACTGGTCCCCGGGCACGGAGGCGTCGACGTTCCTGCGCGTGCCGGCCTCCAACGCCGACCCGAACCCGTTCACGGGGATGACGGACATGATCCAGACCGTCTGCCCGGTCCGCCTATCGCTCCCGATCCCGCCGAAGCGGTCCGTGACGACGGTCCGTAACGTGGCCGTCATAACAGCGCTGTTCGCGGTGGAGCTCCTCGCCGGCGTGCTCTCGTTCTGGGCGTTCCTGCGCAAGTACTCGCAGTACCGTGAGATGGCGCGCACGCTCGGGCTCGAGTACCTCCCCGCCGGCGGGCCGCGCCGGTTCTCGTACGCGGAGCTCAAGGCCGCGACGAAAGACTTCTCGGACGTCGTGGGCAAGGGCGCGTACGGGACCGTGTACCGCGGCGAGTTGCCCGACCGGCGCGCCGTGGCGGTGAAGCAGCTGCACGGCGTGGGAGGCGGCGAGGCGGAGTTCTGGGCCGAGGTCACCATCATCGCGCGGATGCACCACCTCAACCTCGTCCGCATGTGGGGGTTCTGCGCGGACAAGGACCAGAGGATGCTCGTCTACGAGTACGTGCCCAACGGGTCCCTCGACAAGTACCTCTTCGCTCCTTCATCTCCTGCCAGTACCAACGGAGAGGCCGCCGGGAACGAGGACGACGATGCCAACCAGCAGACTCCGTTGCTGGACCTCCACACCCGGTACCGCATCGCGCTGGGCGTGGCCCGCGCGATCGCGTACCTCCACGAGGAGTGCCTGGAATGGGTCCTCCACTGCGACATCAAGCCGGAGAACATCCTGCTGGAGGACGACTTCTGCCCCAAGGTGTCGGACTTCGGCCTGTCCAAGCTGACCAGCAAGCGCGACAAGGTGACCATGTCGCGCATCCGGGGCACACGCGGGTACATGGCGCCGGAGTGGGTCATCCACCGCGAGCCCATCACGGCCAAGGCCGACGTGTACAGCTTCGGCATGGTGCTGCTGGAGGTGGTCTCCGGGCGGCGCAACTACGGGTTCCGGCAGGACTCGGTCGGCAGCGAGGACTGGTACTTCCCCAAGTGGGCCTACGAGAAGGTCTACGTCGAGCGCCGCATCGACGACATCCTCGACCCGCGCATCGCCGCGTCCTACGACGACGCCAACAGCGTCGCCACCGTCGAGCGCATGGTCAAGACCGCCATGTGGTGCCTCCAGGACCGCGCCGAGATGAGGCCGTCCATGGGGAAGGTCGCCAAGATGCTCGAAGGCTCCGTCGAGATCACGGAGCCGGTCAAGCCGACCATCTTCTGCGTACAGGACGACTAATTAAGTACCATCTCTTCTCTTAGCCCCAATTCGCATCACTATTCAGTGCAGAGTGAGCGAGATCGTTGTCGGTTTAGAAGTTCAATCCCGCGCCACGTAACTGATTACTGTAATTACTAGTAGTTGCAGTTACACTTCAGGTTCGGTAAGTAGAGGAGATGCATGGGAGTTCCTCTCTACTTACTGGAGACCAAAGAAAAAGAAAAGTTTAATAGAGGGAGTTCTCTCTCAGTCACAGACTGCTGCTTAATTAATTAATCCTGTGACTCGGTCAGTCACAGATCGAGACGTGACAACCTTCGCGGAAGTTGCGTCTCTCCTTCGGCGCCTCCAGATTAGATTCCAGTTCCAAACGTGATCATGCTCTGTGTGCTGGTCCAAAACAAAGTACAGTGTACTACTGTGTATAATTGATTTTGACTGAACCCACCAGTAATCAACTTTGATTGTTAATACTCCTCTTTCCTTTTTTTTATGTGGCGTTCCAATCAGCAGATTAGTATCGGAGATAGTATAATTGTGTTGTCTTAAACGTCACACAAATAATGATGGAGGAGTATCTCTTAAATTAGCTCAGCTTTATTAGAAGGAATTACATTATTTGTACATTATAATTTCTTATAAATTTTGAATTACTCACAGTTAAAATTGCATCAGTTTTTCTTCCGCAGGGAAAATTGCATGAAATGTAAGAGTGCTTGCTCCCTCCAATTTTTTTTCTATTGCTATTGACTTTGATCATTCATTTTATTAAAAAAGTACGACAGATATCATATATTTTGTTATGATTTAATTTATTATTAAAGATTTTTGAATATATGATTTTTTATTTTATATATTTGAATAAAATTTTAAATAAGACGAATAACCAATATTGATGATAAAGTCGATGGAGGCAGGTATTAGGCCTCCTTTGGCAGATATTTTCGGGGAGTGATTGTCAGTGAGAAGTGATTCTCTGAGTCAGAAGTGATTCTGTTGCTGAAATTGATTCTTTATGATATACTCTCACAATCAGGACAAAGAATCACTTCACAGAATCAGAAGAAGCTACTTTTTTAGCTTCCAACCCCTTAGTTCATTTCAAAGAATCACTTCACAGAATCAACCAAGAATCATTTCTCCTGTAATACAGCGTTTGGCAGAGCTCCTCAGATTCTATCTGAAAATCAGCTTCGTGGAGCTTTGCCAAAGGGGGCCTTAGTCGGAGAAAGTATTGTTATTTTCTTTTGTGTCCATCCGGGTGATGGGAAATAGGTGGTCCCCAAAGCTAAAACACAGGATAACACATGGATAGGGCCTCCTCTCAAAAAGACATGGATGGTCCATCACATATTTATACCACTATTATTCCTGGTGATTTCAAATAGGTCAGCTAACTCAGAATCGTCTCCCAATTCTAGTTTATTGTTGTTTTACTGTGTCTTTTTCCATACCAATTCCGACACTCTAGTTTGTTGTGGTTTTATTGTATACATTGGTTGCACAACGGTTCGTAGTTCCCTGTTGCACCTAGGTTCCTTGCAATCCTCCCTTGAAACCAAGACGTCAAAGAGGGTCCCCAGAAAGCCACCTTTTAAACATCACAAAGCATTGCCTTGGCATGTACTCCGGAGCAGTATGTCCACCACCCTGTACAGACCATGTAAACAATGTAATCAGCAACGCCGTCTGTCAAGGCCACTCTTCTCAAAAGTCCATGGTTATCATGCAGAAATCTTGATGTTTAGCATAGCATGTGCATGTCTACAGGACCTTCCAGACTTTCGGTGTTCTTACCTTCACAGTTGCGAATGTAAGGTTATTAGAGTATGATCTTGTATATCTGCAGAAAAGCATGTATCTTTGGTCAGACTGGACTGTTGCAAGAGAGTTCCTCTGAGCGTCAGAAAAATAATGTCTCTGTGATGATTAAACTCTGTGCTCAAAGAACTGAAAAATGTTGAGAAAAATGATTTTGTCTGGGATTAAGAGAAATAATAGAACGATGTTCAGGCAGCATTAGTCTGCTTAAGTAACTATAGGATTGTTCAGAGATATTCTAAACCGAATACTGTCCTTACCCTGCAACTTGGCCGTCCACATACCATGACCTCCATTTCTCTACAACAGAGAAATTAAGAGACTTTATCCAGGCTTGCGTGCCAATAAATGGTACGATCAGGTCATGATCTCCACTGTAAACTAGACTTCTGTAGCCTTTAGTGGTCACATCCAGATGGTACTTCACCGTGCTTCGGATATCATAAGTATAAGGTATGTCGTAGTCGCATCTTATCCAAGAAGGAACGGTTCCCTGCATTGTAGAGTACAATGAAGTCCATGATGGGACTGCTAAGGACATTTCTCTTCAAAAGAACTTAGAATTAATTATCTGTGCATGAAATCTGGTGCATTGAAACATAGCCTCAGGCATGAGCGTGATCGTTGAAAGAGATTTGGAAGCAAGCAGAAAGATTGTCCATTGAGTACCCACGAAACAGTTCCTAGGTCTGCTACTGGAGTCAGTGAAGCGTTACCTTGTGAATACCGAGAGCGTCTCTTACACTTGCGTTGTTTGCCCATGTCTGGGACAATAGATATCCTGCCGTCTGTCAAAAAGATGGAATTATTTTGCAAATGACAGATAGCAAAACTGTATAAGTTACACAGAATAAAAGATAGAGAAAAGGGAGAGAACATAAGCATTTGTTCACTAACTCGGCACTGCATAGAAATTTCAGACAAGCTCAGCTCTGCATCTCCAGTGTAGCCCTGGAGCTGGAGCATCTCCCGCACACCTGAATTTATCCTGGGCCTCCGCTTGTGATGATGAGGACTCGCAAAAGTGCAGAGGGGCTCCAAAATGTGGTTAGTGTATATGTCCTTGATGCACTGCACAATCATGTGTCAAAAATTGTCTAGAAAAGTGTCTACAATTTTCTTCTTGAAAAAAAAAACATAAGTATTCGGATGCCTCATCTATGTCGTCGAGGCTGTTTGCGCACTCAACCCTTTGGGAGCTGTCCTCTCCCATGCTGCAGCTCTTCCTGTACGCCTGAAAGTAGCAAGTAAACGAGCACTTTCAATGTTCACAGTACTAGTTAGTGTTTAGAAAAAAACATTTCGGTGAAATTGAATGGTAGTCTAAATTTTTATTGTTGTAGTTCGCTATAGATCATGCACATCTTTTCTTTGATTACAACTTTTCTCATCCATTTGGAGTACAATTCATATCACTCGTTTTGTTTTGAATGGTGTTCATATCACTCTTGAAATTCAACCTCCGTCTACCATCTCATATACATTTCATTCTTGGCTTTATGGTGTTCAGCATAAGACAAATTTTTAGTGGGTCTAGAGCCTTTCGTTGGGGTCAACTGACCATGAAAATTTTGCTTAAAATTAGTGGGCTTAATGGTGTTCGGCATAAGCCAAAGCTTTAGTGAGCGCAATGTTCATGGCTAGAGAGCTAAGTAAAGAAACAAGGGGCCAATGCAAATATGGATACATAGCAACTTTTGTAATCATTTATTTGCTTCTTTTTGTCCTGTATATGAACTTATGGTTCATAAAAGTATGTAGGGTTACTTCCACTCCAGTTTCCTTAAAAAATGTGCAGGGCTAAAGCCTTTCGTTGGGGGTCAACCGAGCATGACAATTTCGCGTAAAATTAGTGCAAACCACTATTCTTTGACGGAGACGACTTTCATGCAATGGAGATGACCCCAATGGACCTCAATGACATCTTCGCCTGGCTTCGCCCTATATGTTGGGCTATACTATTGAATACAAATGATATGATGTTCAATAGTTCTAGTATGTTTTTGCACGTAATTTTCAGGGTGACCTACTGGATTCACATGTGGTCCTTGCTTCATAGAGAGGAATTGGTAGGAAAGAGTCAACTTGAAGGAGTGATGCGGGCACTTTGTAGACAGTGATAATGGAGATTTTATGAAGTTTCTTTTTCTTTTTGAAAGGAATATAAGTTTGGTTGAAAGTTCTCAAATCAAGTCATAGCTTAGTCTTCATTTTCAATTCAGTGAATTTGTGTCGTCAATCATGTAATATGCTTTTATTTGAGTTGTCATCCTAGGTGTTGTCTTGGTTGTAATGAACTCGGTTGTGTACTTACATCTTCTAGACGATGTAGAGATACTAGAACCTAACCTTTTAAAAAATATTAATGTAGTTGTCTTGATTATAATTGATGTTAGCTGATTTTTCAGTTAAAACTGTACTCTCTTTTCATTTACACCTCCATTTTGATTAAAAAAAAAAACAAGAAGTACATCAAACACGTGAGGCCACTGAAGGATCCAGTTGGTAGTATATACTTGGATTTAGTTGGACAGTACAGGAACAAAATCTCAGAGTCCAGTTGTTCAGTTACCTCGTAGATTTCGTCCGAGATGAGACCCATTCCATGAGCAAATGGGATCTTTGATGGGCCATCAAAGCTGGAATCTGTTACTGGATTGCCCACGAGGTAGCCCTGTCATGTTATGGCGATCGATGTACTTTACTAGATTAATAACCTTTTCACAGAACCCAAAATATTCATTCGTATAAACAATAAAACATGGATTTTTTTTTTTGTTCTCACCTTCAAATTGAGAGATGGTTCCCTACCAGCTTCTATACCTGGTGGGAAAGGGAGCTGTTAATCAAGTTACACGCATCGAGTAAAATGTAGTACATGTCTAATAAGTGGAATGAAATTACCTCGGACAATTTGAGCGGTGACGGGTGGTACAATCTTGCCAGAGTAGGAATCACCGGCGATGTAAAGAGGATTCGATAAGAACTCCGGATGCTCATCGAACCACTGGAAAAACAAAGAGGGACGCGACCTCTCCAATTTAGCACGTGCTTACTTATATATATCAGTGATCAGTCTGTCCTTATTCTGACAGTTGTTGAAGTCCTAGATTAATTAATTAGAGAACAGTACGTGCGAGACGTGACCTTCCTGAGGAAGATGAGGATGTGATTGACGGCTTTAGTGTCGCTTGCCTTGTACCCTTGCTCCGTGTTGGAATATGAAAACCCCGCACCAACCGGGGAGTCAAGAAAGATGATACTGCTCAGCTTGGTCCATGAGTTTTTATTGTACAGCAACTTCGGCAGTCGTGCTTTAAGGTCGAAACTGAGAGGTCCTGCAAATAATAACATACTTATATCAGAAATACGGTTGAGAATGAGATCAGATCAGGGCCACTAAGTCTAAGTGACGACGAAAGATTTCAAAAAAAAAAAACAGAAAATGAACAGGATTTACCAATCTCGTAGGCGACGGCGCTGAGGACGGAGCATCCGGGTCCGCCGGTGAGCCAGAGCATGAGGGGGTCGTCGGCGGGGCTGCGCTCGGAGCGGACGAAGTAGTAGAAGAGGCGGATGCCATTGGCCTCGTCCACCTCAACGTACCTGCACAGTACACGCATATCTAATTTCTGTTAATCTGTACTTATGTAGTATATAATAATCCCATTTAATATCGAACTTGGTGGCGGGGTGGCTGCGTAGTACTAGTACCCTGTTTGGAGGTGGAAGGGGAGGGGTCCATCGAAGCCAGGGAGGTGGGTGATCCTGCTGCTACTGTAATTGTTGTGGATCTGGCGGCGGGTGGAGGGGGACGAGGAAGACGACCACCAGGATAAACAGAAGAGCGAGGTGAACAGCAAGACAGTGGATGTTGGGGCCATCGGGGCTCATCCGGAGATGAGGCCAACCAACCACTCGATGTCGAGTTACTCGGGATCGTAGCTACTCTTTTCTACTCTAGTAGTAGTATAGTATCTCTTTTCTTTCTATTTCTTGCTGTGCTGAGATGTGACCATTCGTGAAGATATTAGTGCAAGCCATTGCATAGATGAAAACTCTACAAAACTATATATTTAGAATTTTTTTAACTTGCATGTCTATTGCTAAGACGGAGGAAAACTCATACAAAATCGCAAATGCAAATACATCTTTTCTAATTTAATGTATAATAAGGACCTATTTGAAAGAGCTCTACTCTATTTTTTGCTCTCGAACATCTTACCTTCACCAACTTGAGATAAAAAAAAAAGTTAGAGCTGGAGCTAACTCCAATTTTTTTGAGCTTACGAGGAGGCGCTCCAGAAATTAAAAATCGTGAAGTTGATAGAAAATTACTACCATGTCACTTATTACAAAACATATTCATTAGATTCTTTCGTCTTTTCTTGCGTTTTCCTCCTGAATCAACGAATCTCACCTAGATACATAGGAGCTCCCACCGTATAAAACATATTGATTTGTAATGATAAAAATATAGATTTTTATAGGGGTATAATAGATATTATTTAATCAAAATCTTAGATATTTAGAGCTGGAGTTAAATTTTAAGCCAAACACTTTACGGTGGATCTGCAAATCTGGAATGGAACTGCTCTATGATAGAGTTGTGGAGCAGAGTTGATTTATATAAAGTAGAGCTCTCCCAAACAAGCCCTAAGATGTCCAAATCCGTAATGCCACCTCTGTAATTTCGAGGGCCCTAGGGCGAGGTCGACGTTGAGCCCTTAATTTATTTTGCTATTTAAATATAGATAACTTTTTGGAGTAACATAAACCAATTAATAAAAACATTTCTTTGTTCTTAATGGTTACATAAAATAAGAAAAAAAAACTTAAGAAAACAATCTATCAGCTCCATGAGTAAAACCAAGGAGAAAGTCCAATTTACTTTGTTCAAGTATAGGCAAAGTCTAAATAACCCCTAAACTATTATTTGGTTCACTTTATTTTTTAAAATAATTTTATTTGATCTAGTTTACTTTCTATGTAATTTGCATTTTTTTCTCTATGCATAAGTGGCTTCATAAGTTAAAATTTTACATGATGGTTGTTAACATTATAAAATATTTTAGAAAAATAGTTCACAAAATTTTTATAGTCATTTTGGTAGAAAAATACATTTAATGGTAAAATAATTATTGGGATACAAATTATATGCAAATAATGTCAAAGAATGCAAAATATATTTTTAAGATGTCCACTACAACCTTATAAAATTTTAAATTAAAATTCAACTTGTTTGTAGAGGAAGAAAAAAGAATAAATTATAGTAGGGGGTAAATTAAACCAAATGACATAAGTCTGGAAGTAAACTAAAAAAAAGTTTAGGAGGTTATCTAGACTTTGTTTGTATTTGAGAGGAGTAAATTGAACTTTTTCCTAAAATCAGTCATGTGCACTAACCAAAAAATAAATCATGTGAGCATTTTTTTGGTGCAAAATAATTACGGATAGTATTAGAATATTGTTCTCAATACATTGTAGGATACATTCATGTCACAAATAAAAAAAATTCTTTTCTAAACAAATTAATTAGAAGGTTAAAAGATTGAATTGGCGAGCTCCACATAAAAGAGCAACCATTTGTTGGCTGATGCCTGCTTTTATTGTTTTGGCCCGTATACATTGTTTGGGCTATAAAGGTTTATGTGGGCCGAAGGATACACCTATATGTACAAATTTTTTAAGCTCTTTCCTAGGCTAGGCGCTACCCCAGAGCCGATACTGTTTCTAAACAACTTCACCCCCCCCCCCCCCCCCCTCCCCGCGCGCGCGCGCACACACTTACACTTTTCTTATGATGAGCACATATTGAAATAGTTTATTTTACAATGAATTTAGTAATGTTCTTGTTTTGTACTTTCCTAGTACTTGTATCTTCTTTTGCTGTTCACAAACTTTTAAAGTTTGAATTTAACCAAAACTAAAATCCATTAAGTTTAGGGACTGAGGGAATATACTTGACAATCTCAACTAATCTGGTTGTCTAACAATGTACAGTTCTCTTGGAATTTGATGCACAGAGTAACTTCAACTTGAGCTGCAATGTAGAGCATCAAAGGGGGCCACCAGAAATCCATTTTTCGAACATAACGAAGCATTGCCTTGGCATGTATTCCGGAGCTGTATGTCCACCACCCTATACACAAACCAATATATATGCAGCAAATTCGTGAAGACCAATATTCAGGTCCATAGCATAATGCATGAAGAAAGGCCAAAGGAAACACACAAGGTGGATAACTGGGAAGACGATAAGGCATAGGGCGTTCTTACCTTAACAGTTGCGAATGTGAGGTTATTAGAGTACGACCTTGTAAACCTGCAGAAAGCATATGTATTGTGTTAGACTGCCTCTTGGGAGAGAGTCTCTCCAGGTGTCACAAACATGTCCTAATAAATGATAACTAACTCGAACGGTTCTCAAAGTATTTTAAATTTGTTAGGAAAAATGATTTTCTTCTTGTAGTATCCAAAAAATGGTTTGATATTAATAATGTGATAGTAGTCTTCTGCACAGAAACGGCATATCATTGTTCAGGCTTCAGAAGTGTCCTACACTGAACAAGTACTTTTCTACTCACCCTGCAACTTGACCGTCGACGTACCATGGTCTCCACTTATCGACAACAGAGAAATTAAGGGATTTAATCCATGCTTGTGTGCCGATGAAAGGTATAACCATGTCATGATCTCCACTGTAAACCAGACTTCGGTAGCCCTTTGTGGTCAGATCCAGATGGTACTTCACCGTACTCTGAATATCGGCATTGTAAGTTATGAAATAGTTGCATCTTGTCCAAGAAGGTATGGTTCCCTGCATTTCAAAAGGCAACAGGAGGAACGAGTTGCATAGAATGAATCTACTGCAAATGTGAGCTCTGGTACGTTGCTTGAAATATACTAGTACTAGCTAGAGGCTGTGTTACGTCAGTTGAAACCTTGTGAATACCAAGAGCCTCTCGTACAGTTGCATTGTTTGCCCAGGTCCTGGACATTAGGTATCCTGCCGTCTGCCAAGAATATTAGGTTAATGGCGCAGTTGTTACGAAGTGTTAGATCGTTGCTTGGTTGTCAAAAAAAAAAAGGTAATGCAGGCAAAGGAAAATAAAGGGATAACATAGCAATCAGTCACTAACTCTGCACTGCAATGATATCTCAGACAAGTGAAGTTGTGCATCTTCGACGTAGTCCTGGAGCTGGAGCATTTCCCGCACGCTTGAACTTAGCTTGAGCGTCGGCTTGTTATTTGGATGAGGACTAGCAAAAGTGCAGAGGGGCTCCAAAATCTGGTTGGGGCATATGCCCTTGACACACTTTTGTTTTTTTAACACAAAGAAACCATTTGCTTTGTCAATCATTTTGTAACAGATTAACAGTATCTCTCGAGATACTACGATTTATGCTTGCAGAAAAATAGTGTAGAGTTGGATTAGGGTTCTGCCTCATCTATGACGGCGAGGCTGATTGTGCACTCAAGGCTTTGGTAGCTGTTGTTCCCAACACTGCAGCTCTTCGTGTATGCCTAAAAATTTCATAAGGTATATTGGTATGAGAAGTCTGAAACCTCAGCAGAAAACTTCTGCACTGTTTCATGATATCTACTCTGTTACCTCATATGTTTCGTCTGATATGAGACCCATCCCATGTGCAAATGGAATTTTGGATGGACCATCAAAGTCGGAATCTGTCACCGGATTGCCTACGATGTAGCCCTGAAACAAGACAGGCGTTAAAAAAAAAAAATCTCACAACTTCAAATTGAGAGCTTCTGCTTTTGCTCGGCTTGTGATAGAAGTAGAATATTCTCAAACCTTTAGATTCAGAGCTGGTTCACTATGATTACCAACTTCTATACCTGGGGAAAGCACATTACCATCGTCAAGTTCATATCATAGAAAAATATGGAAAGGAAAAAATTTTATACCGAAGCTGAAAGCATGAGAGAAGAGATACCTCTGGCAATTCGTGAGGCGACGGTTGGCACAATCACACCAGAGTATGAATCACCGCCAATGTAAAGAGGATTTGACAGGAACTCTGGGTGCTCATCTAGCCACTGCAAAATTAATTACTACTCTTTAAGAACTTGGCATGCTCGCCACACGGCCGCACCTTCTAATAACTTACAAAAATCGAAAAAAAGAATGTGCATGAGACCGTTATTACCTTCCTGAGGAAAATGAGAATTTGGTTGACAGCTTTGGTGTCGCTTGATCTGTTTCCTTGCGTTGTTTCGGAATACGAAAACCCAGCACCGACCGGAGAATCAAGGAAAATGATATTGCTCACCTGTCCAAACGTTCAAGGACAAATGAGAGTTAAGTTCTTTTCCTTTTTTTTTTTGGGCATGGGAGAGGAGGGACAGGGAAAGATGCAAACTCTACTAACCTTTGTCCATGTATCTTGTCTATATACCAGCTTAGGCAACCCTCCTCCACCAGCGTCGCCGCTGAGGTCGAAACTGAGAGGGCCTGAATGTAATTTTACGAAATTTGTTAGGCCTGTAACGAGTGAGTGCGCACGCAATTAATGTCGTCTTCTTCCTCTTTGTTTTTTTTTTTTTTCAGACGGAACAAGATTGCCGCTTTATACGTACACAGATAACGTCGCCCTATCCTACATATGCTTGGATGGGAATGAAAGATATAAAAAGGGCATAAGATATTTTGTGGACAAACCAAATAAACAAGTGCTTGGGAGCACCCTCAACGACAAACTATTTATGCGTTAACAAGGTTTAGAGAGAGAGAGAGAGAGAGAGAGAGAGAGAGAGAGAGAGAGAGAGAGTTCAATTAAGATGACCCTGAATCAAACTATTTCAATCTTGTGTTGGAAATAAAGGAGAAGAAAAAGAAGAGTGTAGCTCGATTGATGAGCAGAAGAATGGGCGCACACGTACCAATCTCATAGGCAAGGGCGGTGAGCACGGAGCATCCGGGGCCGCCGGTGAGCCAGAGCATGAGAGGGTCGTCGGCGGGGCTGCGCTCGGAGCGGACGAAGTAGTAGAAGAGGCGGACGCCATTGGCCTCGTCTACCTCAACGTACCTGCACATATACACATGTATGTTCGATATAGAATCACTTGTGAATCCTGTGTTCATATGAACTCTGTGTACTCGTACCCTGTTTGGAGGTGGAAGGGGAGGGGTCCATCGAACCCGGGCAGGTGGGTGATCACCCCCCCGCTGCTGCTACCTCTTCTCTTGCCGATTATTCGGCCGGAGCCGGAGGAGGAGGAAGATGATGAAGCAGAGTACGAGGACAAGAAGCAGAGGATGACGAACGTCCAGCTCCAGCACCGCCACAACACCTCACTCGAATTTGGTGTCATTGTGGCCGCCGACCGGTGCGGGCGGGGACGACAGGGCCCAACTCTGGTGATGAAATGAAGTCGAATATTTCCCGGGTTCTTCTTGTTCCAGCTACCTTTTTCTAGTGTCCTTTGCTCGTTGTCCGTCTCTCTGTGTGCTTGCGTGCTTTGCTTCGCCTGAAGCTCGTTGGACTTGTCTCATTCTCAATGACCATGGCATCCCTCGTCGTCGTTTCTGGCGCTGTGTTCTCTGTTTACAGCGTCTTTAGCTGTCAGTACCTGATGTTCCTCTGCTGTTGCTGTTGGTGGTATGTTATTGTAATCTACGTAGATCGCATGCTCATCTTTTTTTTTTCTTTTTTATTGTTGTCAAGATTCGACTGCTGGTTTTTGTATTAGCATCCAAGGACAAGATGAAGCACGTTCCGTTAAGCAAGAAAAATCATATGTGGCCTTGCTCCATAAGGCTCCAAATACATGCTACGGTCAGCGCCCCCCTATCTTCCCATAATGCTGTCAATTTGGACAAGTTTACTCGTACCGTGCACTGCCTTTACTCTCGCCTATTCTTTTGTTAACATTTTTCTTTTGCGAGGAATTCTTTTGTTGACATTGACTACATGCTGATTCGCTGCATGCTGGTCGATCATACACGACACCAACACTTTCATAGTATACTTATCTAATCCTCCGTCGATTAATTTACTGTGTTCTCGAATCCTGAAAGAATAAGTTAAGTGTCCCTCCATCCCACATCTTAATAATATATTCGTGGATAGTACTAGGTATCGGATATCGCATCAGACATTATTAACAAGGCAGGACAGCAACATCAAAAGGCAACTTTATAAAAGCAAGTTTATGTCAAGAGTGTACAAATGGACTATTGACGTTGTTAGTTTCCAAGAAAAAATAGCTTTATAAAAGAATAATATTCTTATTTACTGCATAATTTAATCATCTATCAGCGGTTGTAATAATTTTTATTCCATACCTTAGGCCTCCCTAATCAACGGTCCACGATTAAAATGGAATTTGGAACCTTTGGAACTTGAGCAAAATGAAAGTGTCTTTATTGTCTTTGTCATACTTATACATAAATTCATCCATCAAATGATTTGAATAAGATGATAAAAAACGCAAAAAAAAAAGATTATAAAAGTTTGATTACAAGATCATCCGATCCTTTTCCTAATTAATGAAATTCTCTCCCACCAATTTCTTTTACAAAGTGTAGTGATAAGCATTAATGATTACCGAGAAAGAATTACATAAATCGGCAATCAGTTACTTAATTCTCTCTTTAGTCAATGGGAACCTCGTAATTTTATTATCTGACTGTATACTAGCTACCTAGGAGGTACTGTATGCACTTAAAATCTGTATTTTTAAGTGGTCCAAGTAGGAATGGGCAGGGTATCGAATGACTAGTTAATAAATTCATCAGAGCTGGCCAGCCGGTGACGTCCATCGGTCCAGCATGGCTAGGCATTCCTTGGGCCTGTACTCCGGAGCTGTGTGCCCTCCCCCCTATATTGTGATTGGCAAAGAACAGATCAAATATAGTCGCAAGAAGTACACAAAGCTGTGTATATCTCTCTGCATACATAACAAAGCATGGTGTATCATATATATGCATATATACCTTTACAGTGGCGAAAGTGAGGTTGTGGGCGTAAGTCCTTGTGAATCTACATAAGGGGTTTGGATTGAATAATTAGAGAAATGCGCGTGATAGATCAATTATTGTTTTGAGCTGAATTGAATTGTTTCTGAAGAGTAATAAGAAGAAGAATGGCTCACCCTGCGACTTGCCGATTGGCGTACCATGGCCTCCAGTCGCTGACGATGGGGTACCCAATCGATCTGATCCACTCTTGCGTGCCAACGTAGGTCATGTCCATGTCATGGTCGCCACTGCGCGCGCCCGGATCAGCATCATTCATCAGTTGAAGCTTAGCTTATTGGTTAACAAATGGCAACCAGAGGGCAAATGGATAGTCGTCTTACTTGTAGACGAGCGCCTTGTATCCTGCCTTGGTGAGGTTGACGTGGTGCGGTACGACGGTGGTGAGGTCGTGCCTGAAGTGTACGAGCGTCGTGCACCGGCTCCACCACTCGACGGAGCCTTCGTGGATGCCCAGCGTGGCCCTCACCTCCGGGTCGTTGGCCCAGATGTAGGACAGCCGGTACCCGTTGTCCCTGCACACCGGGTCCAGGCCGAGCCTGCTGCCTCCGCTCAGCTGGGTGGCGGTGGCGGACTTAAAAGAGAAGAAGTCCGGGTGGTCCACGTCGTCCCGCACCAGCATGGACCGCCTCCCGCCGCTGCCGCCGGCGTAGCCCTGGAAGATGCTGACCCCCGGGTCGCGCACCGCGAGGCCGCAGAACGGCTCGAGGATGTGCACCGGGTTCACGGCGAAGGTGACCATGTTGATGGCCGTCATCGCGCTGGCGCAGGGCGCGTTGCTCGGGTCGGGCGTCCGGTAGAAGTCGCCGCCGCACCCCAACCGCGCCGCCTCGAAGAGCTCGTCGGAGATGAGCGCCATGCCGTGCATGAAGGGCACCTTGCCGCCCGTGTCGTACCGGTCCTCCGTCGCCGCGTTGCCCACCAGGTACCCGACCAGGTTCAGCCTCGGCTGGCTGCCGTCGTGCTTGCCGCTGCTGGTGGCGGCGATGTCCAGCGCCGTCACCGGGACCGTGTAGCCGGAGTAGGAGTCGCCACCGATGTAGAGCGGGTTCGACGCGAACTCCGGGTGCTCCGCAAGCCATTTGCGGAGGAACGTGTGGTGCTGACGCCCGGACTCCGTCAGGCTCACGTTGTACCCGGCCTCCTCCTCCGAGTAGGAGAAACCCGTGCCCAACGGCGCGTCCAGGAAAATCACGTTGCTCACCTACATGTCCAGTATATTTATATGGGAATTCATTCTTCATCCATCCGTCGAGACTATGTGTGTTTGCATTATTACTGATGACTTTTTTTGTTACCTTGGTCCATGAATCTTCGAAGTAGACCAAACGTGGGAACCCTTCAGTGTACCCTGCCACGTCGAACTTGAGAGGGCCTGAAACACACATGCATGTATATGCGAGTTAGTTAGATAATGGTAACTACTAATAGCTCCCAAATTAATAAGCGATGGCTTATTCATCATGAAGCAGCGAAACAACATTTAATAAAGAGTTTGTTTTAGAATTTTACAATTAAAAAAGTCATCACTCTCGCGCACACAAGTGATTTTGTGTGCATTTAAATTTTGAACACAAATACTTTCAGATGTGTATTATTGGAGAAACCATTGTCCTTACAAAAACTGGCTTTTAACCGATATACATATAACTATATCCCACAATTTACCAAAGTCACATGTCCAAAATAATTACTATGAAATGAAAACAGTGATCCAACAAAATGGTAGACTACTATTGAGTCATACTAATTAAGGACCTGTTTGGATATAATATATTTAGTTATCTAGTTAATAGCTAATAGTTCATAATTAGGTATACATAGTAACAATAATTAGCTATGAAATTAATTAGTATCGGAGCTGTCTGAAACCACTAGCTAGGGACAATTTTAGCAGCTACTACCTAACTGTTATCCTTAATTAGTTGTTTCAAATAAGCCCCAAGATAATAAGTAAGGTTAATAGCGTTGACATTAACCTCGTAAATGTGCGAGCTATACAATAGTACTCTCTCCGGTATAAAAAAAGAAATATTTTATATTTTAGGACAAGATTTTCATCAAATATCAGAAATATAAATAATAAATAACTTTTAAGTTATTCTGTATGAAAATATAAAAAACATATATGAGTAGATGGCTGGTCCCTCGGAACTACCGAAGAAGCAGTGGGGGGTCTGACTTATTACAAGTGGCCAGGAGGATGCCTAGCTATATGGTTCAGTCTTGCGTTGCTGTCAAGATAGGAAAGAGAAAAAGGACATGGAAGATGCAGTAGTAGTACTACTGTAGTAAGCTAGTGGTTAGTTAAGGGTCGGGTAGCGTAGTAGTTCGTCTGCAGGTGTGGTCGATCAGCCTTGTCGTCACCGCCGTTGTCATGTGTTTTGTCACCGCACAGTACAGCTAGCTAGGCCGATGTATGCTATGCTCGACAAGGCAACTACTACCAGATAGACAGACTAGGACGATACGATACAACCACTCTGCGCCGCTCGTGCCATGATGAGGCACCCTCGCATCGCATCGTCCGTCATATATCCTTTTTTTTGTTTTTTTTTTGGAACAGAGCAACGAAATTCGCTTCCTGTTCTTGCCGCCGGGCGCCGGCATACCAAAAAAAAAGAAAACTTTATTAAATACGGATTCAAACATGCTAGCTAGAGGGTGCAGCAGGCCGGCCGGCGATGATCGTGAACTGGGAGTTCGAGATTGCTAGGCGGGCGGAGAAGGCGAAGAAGAAACGGACAAGGCAGAGAGAGATAGAGAGAGAGAAGGTTATGGGTTACTGTGTAGTACTTACCGATCTCGAAGAGCAGGCCGGAGAGCGCGGAGCATCCTGGCCCGCCGGTGATCCAGAGGATGAGGGGGTCCTCCGCCGGGTTCCTCTCCGACTCGATGAAGTAGTAGAAGAGCCGGGCGCCGTGCTCCTCGTCGACCTCCACGTACCTGATCACGATTATTATTCATTCATTCTTCCATGACCCCATTTAAAATAATACAAACGCTGCTGACGGAGGACGAGGATGATGATGACCACACACAGTGTAAACGATTTCATTATTCATGGAGCAGGTAGGTTAGGACTTAAAAGGAGCAGGGAGCAGGTCATCATGTCCTGTGTGTGCTTGTGCTAAATGTTAAATAGTAGTCGAGAGTTATATACCGACCCGGTCTCAAGGTGGAAGGGCAGAGGGCCTTCGAACCCCTTGATGTGCGTGATCACATTCCGCCGCGCCTCCGCCGCCGTCGCCGCCGCCGCGAGGAGGAGCAGGACTGAGTGGAGGAGAAGGACGACGAACGGCGAGCCGCCGCGACGGCGACGGCACCCGCTGCTCAACGCAGAGGGAGGAGAAGAAGAAGAAGAAGAAGAGCACATCATCATTTGCTTCTTTTGTGTTTCTTAATGATTTCTCCGTCACTCGCTTCTTCACCGTACCTGCCGGAGGCGTGTGCTGCACTGTATTATACAGCTTGCGCAGCTAGCTTTACGCTGACTGTGCTGAGAGTTCCCTTTTTCCGTCAAATACTCTGACTGATATGCGGCCAAAAAATAAAATAATAAAAATCCACATCTTGTGCATGCGTGTGTCCGAGAATAATACAATCACATGTTTGACTGAACTTCTTCATCCGTGCAGACTAAAGTAAACATATAAATATCCTTTGTTCTCAGATGATTATTATATCATCATCATACACACACACACACACAAAAGACTATGATATAAGAAATAAGAAAAAAAAGGGAAAATATATTCCATGCTTCCATAAATAAATAAATTTAATCCTTCGTCGTCAAATCATAAATAAAAAAAATAAAGGAATCGGTGATGTCAGCGTGTGGGTGATACGTAACGGAGTGTCCGGCACGAGGTGATTGGGAATCCTGGATGAGCCCTGTTAGTTGCCGACAAACATATAGGCCCGTAATTATCGCGTTAATTACAACGACGTCTACTTTTATGCCGCAAGCAGAGGGACGTGTGTGGCTGCCCCAGGCCCTGGAAGGTGCTCTCTCTGCGATCGTCTTCATATATATTAATTAACCATGATTCAAATCAATCAGCAATCACACGGTGCCAACACGCAAACCGTATGGCATCGCAGAGAGAGAGACAAATTAATGAAGGAAAGGGTAGTGTGGTGTGGGTAAAGGATCAGAGACATGAGACGTATACAAATTCAGACACATTATTATTCTTTCTTCGATCTATCTCAGAGAGTAAAACAATATATATGCTCGTTCGACATACAACAACAGCCCATGAATCCAAACAATCAGACCAGGCATGGTGGAGCGCGTGACTTATTAGTGACCTAGTTATTATATTGATGAAGCGTGCCACCAATAACTTGAAACTTCTAATGGAACACTGCACATGCATGGATATTCTTCACTCATGTTAACGTATATACACATGAATACATTTCTGTAATATGCATGCCAGAAAAAGACTAAATTGGAGGATATCTTGAGATGCACGCAAAGTAATAACTATTCACGCGTCTTACTATATATATATATATATATATATATATATATATATTGTGTATTCTTATTCCCCATCAGGAACTGCGAACTCTAATTTTTAATTTACCACTTCGGCCGGAACACGGAACTGGAAATGATGATCGGTCAATCTCATAACATTTTTCTTCGACAGTATATCCATATGACAAAAACTATATTCGTCGGAATCCAGAGGTGAACGAGAAAAATTGATTTTGAATTCCATTTGACAAAAAAAACAAATTCCTTCTAGAACCTGAGTATAAGCGTCCGTAAATAAAATTGATTTTCTTGGGTTATTTTTCGTCGTAGGCGCCGTACGTGCATGATAGAGCAGCTGCTGTTTTGGCATCCAATCTTTCCATGTCTCCATCTTCAGGATAACAGTGAGCTACTGTGTGGTATATATGTTGAATACATGGTGGTAGAACTGAGGAGAGGAGCATATATATAGCTACATATTCCAAATATAATACTCTCTTCTTTCTTTTTTATTTAATTTGCAGTTTTAGCTCTGAACATACGTGACCATGGGATAGATAGGTGCATAGGAAACGAAAAGGGAGAGAAGTAGTGATGGAAATATATTATGAAAAGAGAAAAAATATATTGCCAATTTAAAGATAAAGAGTAGATGAGGACGGAGGGAGTACCCAACGATCAGTCGCAAAAGGAAACTACACTGCTGACCATGTGATACCTCTCATACCTGGATGCGGTCGTCACTGATTGCGTAATGAGAAATAACGAGTAGTCTGGTTGGTTGCTTTTCGGAGAAGCCGGCGGTGCCTTGCCTGATGATGAGTTGCGTGCATACTACTGAAGCGATGGAGAGGAGAGTAGGTGTCGACGTCGACGAGGGCGATCGACACACAGCAGGTGCATGTCGTTTACCTAGCTGGCGTGCGAACCCAAGCGGCGGGCTAGTTTTGTTGGTGGCGGTGGTGGTGTTTGTGGCAATGATGTTTAGGAGAAAAGCCAAGAAATATGGGGAATTGAGGGAATTCTTTCTGTATTTCTTACAACAAATAAGATACTACCTTCGATGTTTTTTTATGTCCTTAGGACATGGAAACCAGTTTATTTTTGACTTGGGAATGCTGTCGGAACGTCAAAAAAAAATTCAGAGGTAGTATATAGGAACTAAAACAATGGGATTTGATTTAAATAGAAGCTACTACCTTTGATTATTTTAAATGTTGACACCTTTTAGTATAAATCTATATACTAAAAAACGTCAATAATAAAAAAATAAATGTACTTAGGATATTTTTTTCCCTCGCAAAAAATGTACTTTTTAAGTCATACAAGGGTGTTTATATATATAGTTGAAACTAGTTTTAGATGGAGATCGAAACAGATATATGATGTTGAGATCATGTGTGTACGGTGATAGTGACACGCTTGGACGTTGGAAGGATAGGATATGTATGGCTGGTTCCGAACCAATCCGTAATATAAGCAGATGATGAAAAGCAGCATACGCTTTTGACGAAGTTGTTGTTACACACCACCACAACAAGCAAACGTGCAGAAGATCTGGATGAATTGTTGCCCCGCACGGCACATGCTCTTGCGCGAAGCCTGTGTGTGTGTAGTAGTAGCAGCCATAGACTGACGACTGTTAATTACAGAACTAGTAAGCAGAGACTACCTGTTGTTGGTCGCAGATCTAGTCACAGGCCTTGAGCTTTCTGGACGCGCTCCCTTCTTAGCTAAAAACTCCATCAGGAATCGCTCTTGATTACGCAAATTAAGCTAGCTCTTGATTTACGTAAATTAAGCTTAACTCAGATGATTAATTTTTTTTTACAACCAATCTATCTAGATCCAAATCCTAAATTTAACATAGGTGTTATATTTACACCTAATTATTCTTTTAGTGGTAGGGGATGTCTCCGTTGAGAATGAGACGTCCGTGTGATTTCGGAAATCTCAAGAACAACCATCTTCTATACGTATATATGTGGATGTCCACAGTATAGATCAAGAAAAAAGTGCTCTTAATTCACAAAGTCGACATGATGCACACAGATGCATCAATAATGTTGTCCATTGTATTCCATAACAAGAAAAATGTGACCCTTATATACCATCCAGTTGCAATTATTTATTTACTTTCATAAGATTTTAACCTCAATTTTTCTTTTTTTACTAGCCCACGACCAGCTTTTTTTTTTCAAAAGTTGAAAAACTCAAATACATGTTGAGACCTTTCTCTTTTATAATAAGAACTAGAGTAAATTCATAAAAACCTTGGGTTTTGTGATCGTTGTTGTCTCACAAAACTAAATCATAGATAAATAGATACAACATTATAAGCTCTATGCATATGTATTTTTAATAACGAACGAGTGCTAGAATATTTCGAATTGAAGGCAAGAATAATTTATGACAAGTACTGGAACAATTTGAATTGAAGGCCAAAACAATTCGAAATCCAGTTTCCATATCTACAGTAAAAACAAATGTGGTGCGAAAATACTCCGTGCTAGGCTTCTAATACTGACGCGCAACGTCTGGACCAATGAAGAGGAACCAACATGTTGTGCTTCTGAGCCGAATTCAGCCCAAAACACCCCTCCACGCGGTGTCTTATCATTTCCACGTTAGCGGCCCTGCTAGTTGGCGTAGAGATATTCATCCATCTGTATACTCCCTCCTGTATAAAAAACAAAGTAGTTTAAAATAATAAATAATTTTTAAAATACGACTTTGATTTCAATTTTTATAAAAATATTTATTAAAAAATGATATATATATATTTTTATGAAAATATTTTTTAAAATGAATCTACTCATATGATTTTATATTTTTAAACATAATAATTTTATGATTTATATTCCTAATATTTAAATAAAATATTATTCTACATTACATTTTTTTTTAACACTGAAGGGAGTAGGTGAAAGAGGAACCCGCTGCCAGCAAACGGCCGAAAACCCAGGCAATCCTGCATCCTGGCCTCTCGCCCTCAGCCACATCGCTGGGTTGTCGGATCGCCGACCCATGGCATCACAGCAGCAGCAGCTGGTTGGCTCTCTTACACAACCAATAGTCCGACACCAACGGTGCTGCGCAACGACATAGGGTCTGTTTATTTACTTAATAGATTATATAATTTAAATTATAATTTATAAATTATATAATCTAGATTATAATCTATAGATTATAATTAAAATTATAAGTTCTTTAAAAGTTGTATGAGTATTAGAACTTTTGTATCAAATAAGTTAGAATAAGCTTCTATTATATGGATTATTAAATTACATAATTTATGATGTTAGATTATATAAGCTGAAAAAATAAGCAGTCTATTTGTTAACCTACTAGATTATAATCTGTAGATTATATAATTTTATGGATTATAATCTAAAACAAACAGGACCTATAATCATGAGTTATTCCTTTATGTAAATATATACACACATTGATTTCTTTCTCTTGACCACGCATACAGAACTTAGACATTGAAACTTTGATAATTTATTACTTTATTAGGGGCTATGTACCTAGAGGTTCTGCAGCAGTAACCACAATTTCTGCTACCAACAAGAAGAGAAAATCTCCATTTTATGGTAGTGTCTGAGAGCTTTGCCCACCACCACCACGATTTGTCATATGGAATCAATCCATCGTCATCGGCACCATCTGACAAACATCAGGCTCAGGTACGCGTTGGCGATGTACAACTTGCCGGTCTTGGCGTAGAACTGGAGGCCGAGTAGGGGGCGGCCGCCCACAGTCTCGTTACCTCCCGCCCCGCCCCCTGGCCGATAGTGAGAGCTGTATGTAAACGTGCTACAGACACCAGCGCCTCCGTCGCACTTGAGGATGCGACCGTCGGAGATGACAGGGTAGGACCCCTCACCATGTTGGTCGAAGGCTAGACTCTCGCCGCTGGTGACACCGCTCGGAAGCGGGATCTTCGTGGGCTAAAAGGCGCAATGAATCTTGTAGTCGAGCAGGGTGCAATGGATCTTGGTGTTCTTGATGTTGTTGTTCCTGATTACACCTCAAAGTGACTTGGTGATGTCTTCTTGATCTGTGCCGACGCACGGCAATGAGAGGAGTAGAAGGGCCACCAGAAAAAGAAGAGGCATCTTTCCCTTATAGTTTATCTCACATGAAGATCTCAACACACCGTGAGTCTTTTTTTTTATAGGAAAGAAGGAACGGTAACTTTATACTCCCTCCCATTGTTTTTATTGACGCTCTAGTTCAAAAAAATAGTGTTTTAACTATTGACGTCGCTAGTGTAAAGAAACACTCATCTCCCGTGTCTACCCCTGCACGTCTTTTAACAGCACTAAAGGTGCTGCGGGGTCTTGGACCAAAAACAAAGCGCGCTGAGCGTAACGCGGGCCGCGGGGGGCACCACGAGGGACGGCACGCGGTAGGGTGGTGCTGTAAGACTGGGAAGAGCAGCATGCGGGGCCGCCGATGGACTGGGGTAGATTAGTCATGTTAGCATTTCCTTAACTTCCACAAACTTGTCTGAAACGCCAATAAAAAAAATAGAGGGAGTATTATATAAGGATTTGTATGTACGGTTATCTGAAAGACTAAATGACATAACAGGTACAGCAACTTGTGTCGTAGGTGCAAATAAATCATACTTCTTAAAAAATGTTCATATAAGTCATAAATGTTTATTAAGTGGTGCGTATCACGTCAAAATAGCAGATGTGGCTTACGATCAGCTGATGTGGCCTCCACGTCATCTCCAACTTGATCGATCTTTTTACAAAAACCTCTCCTTTAATAAATAAGTATAAAATAGCCCTAGATTAATTAGTTCCCAGTCTGATTGATGGTACAAGGGATGGAGGGGCGGGTGCACGATGCGTCTGTGAGGACGCCGGCAGAGCCGCTGGCGGTATAAGGAAGGCGGGAGGCGTCAACGACGGAGGCGTCGTACGACTGTGGAGGAGAGCGCCGGGAGGGACCGAGGCGTAGGCGACGAAAGCGCCGGGAAGGCGTCGGAGTCATGGGAGGCGGACTGTCACGAGTGCACTAATGATAGCGCGTTAGTCACGTCCATAGAAAAAAGGGTATTTTTGATAAAAGACTCATCCCATGTGTAAAGTGACATGGATATATACCATGTCATTCTATTTGACCACGTAGGCTATTTTGATGTGAAACGCATCATCTAAGTAATATTTGTGATCTATACGAATATTTTACAAGAAGCAAGACCTATTTGCACCCACGACGTAACTTGTTGTACCTGCTACGTCATTTACTTTATCTGAAAAGTAGAGATAGGTTTCCTAACCCAATACTACTACTCATTTAGGTTTGTCTATCTCTAACATTTATAATATAAGCTAGATATCAGTCCACGATTCTCTTTCTAAAATTATTTTATGTAAGAGATTTGATACTGTATTACATATATGAATAAAAACTTATCGAGCCCATACGGTCAGAGTATGTATAAATTCGATGAAATCAAGCTTAAATTCGATGAACAAAGAACTCCATAAAGTTCCCTCACAAAGAAGTACTCTCCCGAAAAAGAAAAGGACTCAATCTAATAAGGTACAAGATGATAAATCTCACATACGCTAAAAAACTATAATACTACAATAATAAACGCCACGAACCGGAGCACGGTCCACCTGTATGGGAAGATCACCGCCGTACGTGTTTCGTGTAGCGGCGGGTTCACCTTGTGCAGGCTCTTGGCGTCGGCGCGCGCCGTGGTCATAACACCCAGCATGGGACCTGTTATTGAGCCCGAACAGCTTCAGCGAGCCCAGGTGCGTCGTTGCCAGGAGCACCATGGACGGCGTTGCTGATGGACCACATCTTGGTGCCCTCGTCCATCCTGTTCTGTGTGTTGAGCAGCTCGATGCGGCATTCGGGCGGGTGTCTTTGCGCGATGGCCACGCACACCGACGCTCACGCAGTAGTTTGAACGGCGGGTCCTGGTCCGTCGTCAGGTGGATGGAGTTGCTGTCACCGGAGTAGTGGTTCGACGACGAATGGGCCGTCGGTCTCCACCAACTTGTGATTCTGCCCTAGGATTGATCAAATAGCGAAAGGAATCAACAACCCATATCATCGTGTTTGTGAGCGGTTTGTTTGGAGGGCGGTTCAATGTACTTTTGGTTTAGACGCACCATTAAATGTCAATCATTTATTGTTGGAGGGTTACGATTTTAATTCCAAAAACATGTTATTTGCAGGAGCTTCCGTGATTTTGTGGGCTATTTGGTTACATAGAAATAATATTGTTTTTGATAATCGTCCGATGACAACTTATATGCAGCTGTTCTTCAGAGGAACCCACTGGTGTAGGACATGGGCACTGCTGCAATGGTGTGAGAAGGACTCTAATGTCTTAATGGATGCATGTCGTTTGCTGGAGTCAACAGTCATGCAAGTTTTCGCCATCTTCGACTGGAGGTGTAGTAATAGAACTACTGGTTAATAATGTCCTCCTCAAATATTGTTAGATGTTTTATAGGTTCTCCTTACGTTCTTGTGCAGTCAGAATTACTACATTTTTTATGTAATAATTTAGCTATAATCTCCATTGGAGATAAAGGTCAGGATCTTATCCCATTATCTAAAAAAAATCGTGTTCGTGAGCAATTAGGTGGTGCTCGCCACCGTCAGCCTGTACATGTCTTGTTCGGTTGCACGTGCCGGGACCGGGAGGACCACCGACGCACTGCCGGATGAGACCGCTGCTCTGCTTGTTGGATGATCCGGCACGAACACATAATAGACACATCAAAAAACCTATTAAAAGACTTACTGCTGGCTTTTTCTTCCAGAGCATCTCATGAGGTGATTTGAACCCCAATTTATCCTGTGGTAGCCTATTAATCACATAGACTGCTGTCCTCATGCACTCGGCCTAAAACCTTCCAAGAACATTCTTAGCATGAAGCATGCTTCGACAAGTTTCGACAAGATGTCGATTCTTCTGTTCCGCCACCCCATTTTGTTGTGGAGTATTAGGGCAGGTTAATTGCCTTCTTATTTTGTTTTTCTAGAGATATGTAGTGAACTCATTGGATAAGTACTCTCTCCCATTACCAGTGCGTAGGCACTTAATTTTCTTGTTGAGTTCACCTTTTACCTTCTCCTTGAACTCTTGAAACTTCATAAAGGCCTCCGACTTTTCCTTCATAAAGTATACCCAGACATACCTTTAAAAATCATCAATAAAGTTAATCATGTACCTCATTCCTCCAATAGATGTCTGCTTGATTGGGCTGAATATATCCGAGTATATGAGTTCCAACGCCGTCTTGGACCAATGCTCTGACTCTTTGTACGGCAATTGATGGGCCTTGCCATACTGACATCCAGCACAAACTATGTCTATACGAATCTCCATTAGAGGAAGCCCTTTCAACACTTGTCTTTTCATCATCTCCTTTAATTTATTATAATTCACATGGCCAAGACGAGCATGCCAGAGATCACCATTCTCATTTCGCCGAGCTTTGTCCACATATGCAGACTCGGCTGAGAGCACGTAGACAGATTGTCGCCTTTGCCCTTCCATAATAGGTGTACCAACCACCATTACTCTTTTTAAAAATAGCCACTTTATCAGGCCCAAAGAGAACACACTTTCCTTCCGCTGTCAATTGTGGAACTGACAGCAAATTTTTCTTCAGGCTTGGAATATGATAAACCTTCTCGAGTTGGAGTTGATGAGGGCCATACCTTGGGATGATAGTTTTTCCAACATGACAGATAGGAAGTCTTGAGTTATCAACTGTCAAGACCACTCTTTTTCCTTTATAGTCAGCCATATCCTTAAGCTTTTTGTCATCACTGGTCATATGATTGGAACATCCAGAATCAATGATCCAATCTTCCTTATAGTTTAAGTCTTGGCCTGTGGTTGCTGCAAAAACATTGGCCTCCATTCCCTCTTTCAACTCATCTTTATCAATCTATTGTGGCCAGCTTCCGCATTCCACTCATCTTCACTATTAGATACTTATTTCTCCTTTTTCTCCATTGTGGCCATATTTCCTTCAAAATGCCTCCTTGGCAATCGGCATGAGCAAAATGACCCTTCTTACCGCAGTTGTAGCATCCATCATTTTGCTTCTTGACTTGTCCATCTTCCCTTCTCCCTTGTGCTCCCCCTAACATGTTATTCCTTTCTCTTTCATGAGTTGTGCCACCTTCTGTCAGTCTTGGTTTAAACCTTCCTTGTCCTCGTGGTGAAAACTTCTTTTTGTTTGCAAAGAGTGCCTCCTCCTCTTTCTTTATAGAGATATTTTTCATCTGCTTGGCTAGCTCCTCCTGATTAGCCAACAGATTTCTAGCTCCACCAGTGATGGTTGAGTAGGCTAGCCCCTCACCGCGGTAATAAACCCATTATATTCAGGTCTAAGGCCGTGAATGATGATTCTCTTCATGTGGGCCTCACTCTCACTTTCTCCTCTGGCTCGAGTTGTGATATCTCTCGACAAATAGACTTAACCTTGGAGAAATATTGAGAAATTGTCATATTGCCTTGGGAGATACCTGAGAGCTCATTCTCGACTAGTTGGAGGTGCGGTTCACTCTTCTTGGAGAACAATTTACTCAAAGTCTCCCAGGCCGTCTTTGGAGTCTTAGCATCTCGGATACGCTCCACTAGGTCTTCCTCAATTGTTGTCTTCAGCACAAACATAGCTTTGCCAGCTTTGATGCGCCACTTCCATAGTTCATCCTCCTTTTATAGAGCCGGGGGCACTACTTCGATGCCTGTGCTAAAGAGATCCAACATGGTGATTGACGCCGTGTATAAGCTTCTGTGGTTCCAAACCAATGAGCTTTAGAGTCCCAGACTATGCACAGATAGAATCTCCTCCTAGCACTGATTGATGCACCGATGACGACAAACACCCTGTGCTCACCAGAGCCTCCCCCTACTAACGGTCCCGGACCGCCGGCTCTAATACCAATTGTTGGGAAACTGGTGGACCTAACATCCACAATTATAACCTAAACCTACGCTAAACCAACTGACTCAAGTCGGTTAGCCTTATAACCTCTAGGTACTTAGCACCGAGTCCTTGGCGGCCGAGCCACCTTCTTAACTTCCGGGAGGCAGAGCCTACCTACAAATAAAGCACAGACCCTTCATGATCCCGGGAGGCAGAGACCAGCCTTCAGATAGATCATAACTATATATATGCCAAGTACTTAGAATTATACGGCCGATCGGGAGACTAGAACTTATAGGAACTCACTCTTTATTAGTGGCACAAATATTATACAAGAATGTACACACAACTCACTATCACACTCTCCGCCTAGCACTCACTATTACTCACCATGACACTTGTAGATGCATATGGATGGTAGGGGATCACCCTCCTTATATAGGCATACATAATCATTGAATGGGTGACACTTGTCATCATCCTAACCTAATTCTATACTCTTTTTAGAAAGGGTCCGTATCCTATGCAAACTAGACAAGCTGTACAAACTTGGAAACTAAGGATCTCGACCTCTGAATGCCCGTCCGATGGCTCTGGAGAGTGGTGGGGTATTTTTTCGTTTAAACGCCCGCCAGCCCCTATCAAGTTTTGCAAAGAACCCCTGTGCGCGGTGGAGCCAGGTAGCAGCGGTGCACCCAGGAGCCGAGATCCCCAATCTTGCGATTCACTCTCCTCTTCCGCCACCGAGCGCCGCCTCCTCGGCCCGGCTGCTGCTGCTCACCTCCGGCGCGCTGCTGCTGCTCTCCACCGCCGCGCTCCTCATCTTCCTCGCCCTCACGTCACTCTCCCTCGGCTCGCGCTGCTGCTGCTCCTCACCGCCGCGCTCTACTAGATGTAGCCGGCCCTCGCCGCGGCAGCCGGAGACCAGTGGGCCCCCTGCCTGTCGTCGTCCTCGTCGAGCTGCGGATTCGCGAGGACAGCCCCAGCGTTGGAGCACGAGACTGTGGCGCCGTTCTCTGTGGCACGCAGATTCTCCACGACGGCATCAACTCTTATGCCTGCATAGTTGCTAGCTTCGTGTGAGTATGTGTGTGACTTCTTTCAGCATGCAAGATAGGAAACCTATGTTAACATAATTGATGTGGACTACAGGTTTTTCGATCCTGATGAGTGCATGACCTTGTGCTCTCACTTTTAAGATGATCCACGTACTGGTGTTTTTATTATTAATTCATGGTTAGGCTGCACAGACTGTACATAGGACTATATGAGAACCTGTGTTAACCTGAAACAGCTTCTGAGCAGAACAGCTGCAGGTTAATTCTTGTTGTGGGATTCATTTAGTATTCTAAGGTTCCCAAAACTATGAGACCAGAATTTCAATTTCTAGTAAATTTGTTATTCAGACTATTGCAAATAATAAGAGGCACTGAGAATTGTATTGTAAACTGAGAATTGTATTGTACACTGGCACTGAGAATTGTTATAATAAAAATGTATTGTAAACTGGCATTGAGAATCTTGTAAACTGGCACTGAGAATTGTTAATGAATTACATATTCTGTTTCTGTTAAACTTGAGGTTGACGGCGACCAATGAATAAATTTGAGGTGAACACAGTGGCCACCAATGAATAAATTGGAGGTGAACACAGTACATAATAGGGCAAATCCCATGTTAAAAATCTCTTGCATTATCAACAACAACTAGTATCCTTTAAAAAAAACAAACAAACTGAAATTGAGTAGTGGAAATAACGGTGAGACCAGCCTCCTGGTGATTTTTCGAATGGTTGCATAAGATCTGAGAACAGCCTCCCTGTGGATAGATGTGTTCCATTAGAACTGAACTGAGAACCTCACTTGTAACGACAGAGAATGAGATTGTAAATTTGATATTATGAAATAAATATGGATGTTTTCTCTTATGTCGAATATGAATCATTTGGATGTCTCATTCTGTGCAAGGGCTTGCAATGTCAAAGGAACAGTATGCAAATTTCAGTAAGTACTAAAATTTTGATGACATCAACTCCCAACAAAAAGCATTAACCGAGAACATTCAGTAAGCATTCAAAACATTAATTCACCAAATATTCAGTATGAACCTACAATATTTGGTAACATAGAGTATCAACCAACGACATTGTCTGGGCAATTACGGGCATCATGATCCACTAATTTCTTGCATTTTCCACACATCCGTTTTCTGGGTGCCTTCTTCTCCTTGCCCTTTTTAATTCTTTTGCATCGCCCTTTGGAGCTGATATCGTTTGGTGGATGTATCTCAACTTCTTGTGGGATTTTGCCACCAAGGAATGATTCAAACTCATCTTGTTTATTAACTGTAGCAGCAGGAATGATATTTTGAAGAGGTTCAACAAGGTTTGATAAACTAGAATATAAAAACTCCATTCCTTGTTCAGAGTTCTTGGCCATCTGGATAAGATCTTCAAACTTGTTGCGTGAATCTGAAATTTTTCTCCGCATTGCCACCTCCATAGGATCTTTAGCCTTTTCATCGAGAAGGTTACCTTCGTCATCGAAGAACAGTTCTCTATGAAAATAAAGATCCGATCAACAACATTTCAATAGAAAACAATTTTTGAATAGAAAATAAATCAACCGTGTAAACTCACCTTTTACACCTTTTCTCCCACCTCTTCATAAAATAAATCGATGGTATCTCATTTTGCTTCTCGCCTCTAAGCACTTGAATGATATGACAGCACGGGATGCCATAGGACTCATAAAATTTACAGGAGCACATACCATACATGTTTGACTTGTTCATCTAAACCACTCGCTCTTTTCCAGACTGGCTGCTGATGGTGACAATTTTCAGATCTTCAAACTCTGAAATCCCTTGAATAAAGCAATGATCCCTTGCAACTATGAGTTGTTCTTGAAACTTGCTGAAAATTTCATGAGTATATACGACACTACATTGCTTCTCCATGACCCATGATGTTATCAATTTAGGATTGGTGTGAAGACTTTTATTGTCGGCTAACAACTCCTCTTGGCGCTGGCACTCCAAAGCTGTGTCAAACCTTAGCCAAAACTCAACAAAGGATAATTTTCGATGAATGAAACGGTTAAAAAAGGAATTTGCACTCTCCGATCGTGATGTAGTCCTAAGGAGTCCTGCTAGAGGTATGTCCATAAAGTATGCTGGAATCCATGATTCTCGAATGTCAAACTTTGTGGAAAACCACTCATTTCCAATGAGCCCATAATTTATCATGATAGAATTCCATTGAGACTCAAACTCATCTGAAGTCTCGGAGCCCCAAACACACTTGTTTAATATTTTCCAGAAATCCTCATCATTTCTTATGGTGGGCCCCACCTTCTCAGGTACCTTTTCCATGATATGCCACATGCAAAGTCTATGAGATGTATTAGGTAGAATCTGAGCAATAGCAGCCTTAATGCTGGCATCTTCATCTGTTATGATTAGATGAGGTGCTACTCCACCCATAGCCTTAAGATAGGTCTCAAACAACCATACGAATGACTCGATCTTTTCATCAGCCAAAAACGCTGCCCCAAGGAAAACACTTTGCAAGTGATGATTTACTCCAGTAAATGGCACAAACTTCATATTATATTGGTTAGTAGTATATGTAGAATCTACCGAAACCACATCACCAAAAACACTGCAGTTTTTCCTGCATATGGCATCTGCCCAAAAGACACGCACAAGTCGTCCTTGTTTATCCACCTCAAACTCATAAAAGAAGGCAGGATTGACTTCCTTCTTTCTCTCAAGTTGTCCCACAAACATTTGTGCATCAGCATCCTTGATTTTACTCCTCAGGTCACGATAATAGTTCTTCAAATCCCTCAGCGTGCAACCAACATGCTCAAATCCACCATCACTGACTTGGAGAAGTCGAAATGCCTGGGACGTGCCAATGCTAGCCTTATGACAGTTGAACAAAGTACTCTTTGCCCTCTCACTAACATGACGGTTGGATCTTAGCAAATGCTTCTTATCTGGCGACACAAAACCATGGTTGTGCTCCTCAACAAATGAAAATATTCGATACTTTTTGTCACAGCCAAGCTTGACAACAATATGTGCGTCACAACCACAACGGGTTTCCATCACGTTTGTTGTCTTTCTTTTTTTTCCGGATTGCTCACTAACATCTTCTACGGATTCCTTTCTGTACCCTTCCCTTGAGCACATATACCTCTTGTAAAATATTTCCTCATTTTGCTTCTTGTGCTGACCAACACGAACAGAGAAACCAGCTTCGTGTGCATACGATTTATAAAAATTCTCCACATCCGTGAGTGTATCAAAAATCATTTCAACCGTAGGCTTCAAATGTGCTTTGCAATTATCTACAATATTAGAAGAAGATGTTGTCCGTGGTGTGCTTGGTTCTTCAAGGTAGGCTCCAACTCCGGCATCGACGTCCATGATGGTCATGCTGACATCATCCATGGCAGAATGAATGACTCCTGCAGGTTCACCGTGTGCAGGATGTTAGCAATGATCGTAGTCAAGTAATGTTAGCAATGATCGTAGTCAAGTGAGAAACGAACCTGCATCGGGGCGCTGTACGTTCGTGGGCACCATGGTGGCTGCGTTCGTGGCCAACATCATACCAGAGTTCGGCCTGGCGTTCATGGCCAATATCGGAGCCGAATTCGTGGGCAGCATCAGGGCAGCGTTCGTGGGCAACATCGGAGTGAAGTTCATGGGCATCATTCCAGTAAACGAGTCGGCGGCCAGTGACGAGAACCGGGCAGCCTACCAGCGCTTGAGTCCGGCGGACGGGTGTTCTTCATCTTCGCAGCGGCGGCCGGCCGGGTGCTCTTCATCTTCGCAGCGGTGGCCGGCTGGGGCTCCTGTACGGCGGCGGCGTCAGCCGGCATGGGCTCCTGCACGACGGCGGCCGCCCGGGGCTCCTGCACGGCGGAGGCGGCGGCCAGCCGGGGCTCCTGCACGGCGGCAGTGGCGGCGGCCATCTTCGTCCGGCGGGGTGAATCGAAGCGACGGGAGAAACACAGCCCTCGAGTCCGGCGTCGGGGTGAGTCGAAGCGACGGGACAAGTTTCATCCTCGAGTCCGGCGGCGGGTGAGTATCGAATGGGCTGAAGGCCTCCACGGGATCAATTAGGCGGAGGGGTCAAAATGAAAAAAAAAACAAGATTAGTAGTTGGCTGCGGGCGTTTAAACGAAAAAATACCCCACCACTCTCCAGAGCCATCGGATGGGCATTCAGAGATCGAGATCGTTAGTTTCCAAGTTTGCACAGCTTGTCTAGTTTGCATAGGATACGGACCCTTTTAGAAAATATCTAGTTCTAGATTTTTCTTATATTATCATGATATAGGATTTCTACATACTTTCTAAATATCTATATTCATGGCTAGTGTAGAAGATTCTAGAAGATTGACTTGTTTATTTCAACATAATCCATTCAACAACCAACTAAATTGTGTTGTGCTCGAGCAAGCAACTTACAGTGTCTGCCCACATGAAGAACAACACAAATGCCCACATGAAGACGACACAGATGCAACAAGGAACCACATCTACATATGGCAAGTACAACCTGAATTAGACATGGGATGTGATCCGATTTGCTGCTGGCTGGCGCATCATGTTGAAGCACGTAACTCTGGAATATCCGCCTCGTGCACGATACATACAAATAGGGGAAAAGGAGAGACAGCTAGCGCTCGCTACAACCGGTGTCGTCATGTCCGATCCCTGTCTGTTTTCTTTTGGAACAACGGAGAAAGCAAGGAAGAATCCCACACCGAACGATCTGCTCGGCCTTGCGCCTCGTGGTCCATTGGTCGGGATCTCATAATAAGCTCGCAGCTCAGGACCCGCCTGCTAGCCTTGGCTCGCTTGGAGCAGCCGATCGAAGAAGAAGACGAGACGCGCCATTGCCGGTGTCTGACTGAAGCTGGAGGCACGAGTGCGGACGACAACTGTCCACCGTTTCTAAGCATGTGAACCACGGCTGATTTTGTCGATGCCTGGATGGGAACCAGAATATTTTTTTTGTTTGTTTTGAGCACAAATTCGAAGAGCATTTACTACAATGATTCCTGATGAGCCGTATATGATTGGGCTGATTTGGGCGGTATCTGAACGCAACAGAGAGCCATACGTCCCAATCGGCCCACCGCTGCAGCCGGAGCCGCACCACTACGATGGTAACATGGACGAGCCGCCGCTAGGGCAGCAGTTGAGCACGGCCAGTAAAAGTAGTACGGGAGTAGCAAATAAACAATATAATTTCTTTCTCATAAAAAAAGCAAACTAATTTATTCTCCTCAAATCCCTTTGAACTATTCGAACCAATAATGACAGTCTAAATATCACCACACGCACACACTTTACAACTAAGATAAGAAACTAACTAAGAGATATCAAACTTTAATCTAACCATACTCGCCGGCGCTCACCGCTACACCATTCGGAAAGGGCAGCCCGGCCCTGAGCACTATGTCGGTGAAGTACACATCGCCCGTCGCCTGGTCGACATCGAGGCCGTCAACGAAGTTGTCGTCGGCCTCTGTTGCGAGCACCGTGGCCTCTCCGCCGCGAGGCCCGACCTTTATCAGGCCTGGGTACGCGTCGGCGATGTAAGCTCGCTGGTCTTGGCATAGAACTGGAGGTTGAGCGGGCGGTCGCACACGTTCTCGTTACGTCCCACTCGTTCCGTCCTGTCGCCATGCACGGATCTTGCTGCAGCTGGAGCTGTATGCGAACGATTCACTTGAGGATGAGACCGTCAGAGACGCTAGCGTAGGGCCCCTCACCACGACGGTCGAAGGCTAGGCTCTCGTTGCAGGTGACACCGCCTGGAAGCGGGATCTCCATGGGCTAAAAGGCGTAGTGGATCTTGCTGTCGAGAGGGTGCAACGGATCTTGACGTCCTTGATTACACCCCATGGTTTTCTTGTGATGTCCTCTTGATCAGTGTGACAACGCACGACGAAGAGAGGAAGAGTAGAAGGGCTACCCGAAAAAGAAGAGACATTTTTCCCTTGAGGTTCATCTCACACGATGATCTCAGCACACCATGTGGAGGAAAGAAGGGACGGTAACCTTATATATTATATAGGGGTGTTGTACGTACGGATATCTGAAAAGAAAAGAGATATGTTTCCTAACCCTAATATTTTTTTTACGTCTATCTCTATCTCTAACTTTTATATTATAAGCTAGATATCAGTCTACGGTTCTCTCTATAAACGTAAAAGATTTGATATTTACTACACATACATATACGAACAGAAAACTTATCAAGCCCGTGTGGTCAGCGTATGTATTAATTCGGTGAAATCAAGCTTAAATAAGAACTTTATGAAGTTCCCTCACAAAGAAGGACCCTCCTTCACAAAAAAGAAAAAAAGAGACTGCTGCTTTACGTTTGCGTCCAACAATAAAATATTTTCTGCAATTCAATAATGGTACAAGATGATAAATCTCACTTACGATTAAACAATACTGCTAACAATAATCATAGTCACAGCCCTAGTTGGCTTTCTTCCACCACCAACACGAATGCGCTGGCGCAACATAATAGCTAGCAGTTCTTCGTTTCAAGGAAATCAATCCTCAAATCCATGCATAGTAATGGTTCTGTTCATTGTGTGTTCGATGTGTCAGCTAGGGAGCTCATCCTGTGCTCGATGGGTGAGCTACGAACGAGTAATGTGATGAGCTATATATTGAGTAGATAAAAAGAAATTGATTCCTCCTGTTAGACCACACACGGAACTTGGACACTGAGACTTTTTAGGTTATTAGTTGCTGCAAAGTTATTAGGGGCTATATATGTACCTATAGAGGTTCTGCAGCAGCAACCACAATTTCCGCTACCAACAAGAGAAAATCTCCATTTTGTGATAGTTTCTGAGAACTTTGCCCACCACCGCCATGATTTTCCAGAGGGAATCAATCCATCATCATCAACACCATCCGGCAAACAAGCTACTCTACTTCGAAGGAAGAGGAGAAATATGTGAGCGCTGACATTTCACAGCGATGGAGGTACGGTGCTGTGACCATATGCAGGAGAACAAAGACGAGGACACAGTGAAGGAAAAAAAAAAAACTTCCGAACAGAGCACGCTCCACCAGGTTGCTCTGCTTCATCTCTCGACATTATTCATGGAGGCTGCCACTAGCACTAGAACCGAAATGACGGCCTGATTGCTCCACCAAATCTTACCGTGTGCTGCACAAGCTTTAACTGTTGAGCACACTCTTGGTGAACCGCCTAACCAGACACGCGCCTCCTCTGCTGGGACTGGGAAACTCCTAACCAGACCACAGAATGAGGGGAGAAAGGGGAATCGCGCTGAGATGTATTGCTTGATTTGATGAATTGTATTGAGTCTCGTGATCTTTTATATTAGACAAAACTAACTATTACACACTCCAATAGAATACTTGATTATAACTTAATTAAGTATAAATATAAAAATTAAAACAATGAATCAAGAGCAATAAAAAGAAGCTAGAACTAGGTTGATACTAGAGTAGAAGTTTACGAACTTAGGGTGACATGCAACAATTTATTCTCTAGTAATGTAAGCACAACAATAATAATCACATCCCAAAATTACAGTCTTTTATTCAGAAGAAAATGAGCTAACTGGTCTTGATTTTGATTTTTTGACCATTTTCTGTTAATGGGGAGTTTTTGGTTTCGGATAGCAAAATTGGTTCAATTACGGATAACCTTTTATAATGCTTTTGCAAAATCTTCTGTTTTCGCAATAAAACCACTCTAATATTTTTGCATATTAATTAACTACACTTTAAACCAGAATTTTGGAGATTTTATCTGAATTTTTGGATAAGATTTCAACCCCTTAAAAATTCAATCAAACATGAATTTTATTGAAAATTCCCAAACTTTTAGAAGCCGAATCAGTCACCTTTCTTAAATAAAAGATGTTCCAAATAATTTCCTTAGTGCCTACAAAAAATTTTAAAATTTTCCTAGCCCGGGAGGTGTGGTTTTCATTTGAATTAAGATGAGAATCTTGAGTTATTTCAAAAAAAGGGAAAAGAATCGGCCACCGCCCACGGCGGCCAACCGCTGCAGCGGCTGGCCAGCCGTGGCAGGCGCCGGTCATTGCGCGCCTTTTTCCGCCGTGCCTTGAAGTCGACGAGAGAATGCCGCCCCAAGATCTCTCTCTCTCTCTCTCTCTCTCTCTCTCTCTCTCTCTCTCTCTTCTCCTCCCTCTCTCTTCCGCTCCCGCGCGCCTCTACTTCCCCTTTGGCGCACGCCACCGCCTGCCGTCTCCAATCGACAGCGCGTTGCGCTGCTCCCTTCCTTTCTCTCTCCATCTTGGCTCACTTCCGCGCGGGCAATAAAGCAGCAGTCGCTGCAAACCAGCCGCCGCTCTCCTCCTTCATTTCTTCTTCCTTTCTCCACCCGAGCGCGCCGCCCGCCATTGCCGCCGCCAAGGTCACATAGTGAGCACCCCTCTCCGGTAGATTTCCAATCCTTCAACCTTGTCTAACAGCTTCCCCGCGCCCTCGCGCAGCTCCCAAACCACCAAGGCGCCCTCCGGTCCACCCTCTCGCCGGGAACGCCTCTTCTCCTTCCTTCGGCCGAGAGCGCCGCCGCCGGCCGTCAACCTTCGATTTCTTTGCCTCGGTACACTCTTGCTTCAATTCCACTTGCCAGCGAGTTCACCCTATTCTTGTGCATTAACTTGACAAAGATTCGTCCACAGAGGATCGCCGGTGACGACGAATTCGTCGCGCCACCGTCGGTCACCATGGTCGCCGCCCGCAGAGCTCACCATCGCCGACCAATTTCCGACCATTCCCGTGGTCTTCATCACCCACAAATCAGTTTTATGTGCCACGGTGAAGCTCTTAGACATCCTCCCTTACTCCCTACGCACTCCTCCAATGAGCTCGCCACCGGACTTAGAGTGCCGCCGCGCCTCCTCGTCGCCGGCCGTGTCCGTGCATCGCCGGTGGCCATGTCCTCCACCCTAGGGTGCAGCTCAGTGCCCTGAGCGATAATTTGGCCAGCCCCTGGCCAAACCGCCTCGCCGTCGGTTCGCCAGAGCTCAGCCACCGCGCCCCTTGTTTTCTCCTCCATTTTCGAATTTAATTCAATTTTCTATTAATTAGCCAGTTTTGTAAAATGCCTAGTAAATCGAGAGCAAATCTAAAAATAGTAAACGAATTTTATTTGAATCCTTGTAAAATGCACTAATTAACTGCTGAAACACTTTTTTGAAAAAATTCATGGAACTTCCTCAATAAATAGAGTATTCCTTTCTATTTTTGAATTTTAATTGGAGTTCCAGAAGGGTGCTAGGGCTGAAATTTGAACCATGGGTGTATCATAACAATGTGCAGCTCCTGCAATTTTATCTGGATTTTACAGCAACAAATTTCCATGCTTGTCATGGACAATACTCCAAACTGTCAATTTAATTTATGTTTTTCTAAAATACATTATGAAAGTCATCTAAAAATCCAAACCCTTAACCAAAACTTTATTTTAGATGCTCACTGGTACCTCCATCTAGTTTCATAATTTTACTATAAGTTTTAGTGTTTGCTTCTGATTTTTAAATAACAGAAACTTGTTAGATGTTTAATAAAATCTTGGAAGCTCAACTTGACCCCAAACCAGTGTCAAACATCTTGCTTTGGAGGCTACTTTGAACTGAAATTGGTCCCCTGCCCGTAACTTAAGTTTGATTTTTCATCAGAAAGTCGTTACGACTTTTACGATGTTTACGGTGTTTACCGATGTCGTAAACAGGCAACGATAGTCGGTGGGCTCGTGTTCTTGGTAACGCGAGCAAAACCTTCAAACCTAGTGTCGTAGTAACCCCTAGCCACCTAGTGAAGCCTCTGCATGAGACATGTTTTGGGATTTTTCCCAGAAACGATGTCCGCGTGCTACCCGATATCGGAACCGGAACCCGGGAACCGGGAACCAGTTTTCCGAATCGGTAAAACTGTTTTCAGCATAACTTGAGCAGTAGACCTCCGATTGACATGTTTCTTTTTGCATTATATTTGTAGTCTCAGTAGCTACCTCTCTGTACCATATCGCATCATTTGTTTGCATCATGGCATCATGGCATACTTCTCATAACGACGCGTTTTACTTTATAGAGTATGATCCGTCGGAGAGTGACGCGGGTGCCGATGAGGAAGGAGTACCAAAAGCTGACCAGGTTGCTGAGGAGAACACCATCGCTGCTGCTAAAGACAAGCACCTCATGTTGCTATCCTAAGTAACTATTTAATGTTAATATATATGCTTACATATAGGATTGCATTAAGTCGGGCATAGAGGTATTGTCGGAAAATCCCATCATTGTTGCATGTTACCCCTCCTTGATATTAATTACGTCACCTTGTCAACTGGGTAGTGTGTCATTGTTCAAGTCACGAAATGCTTAGCCATGCTTAGATTAGCGGTAGAAGTCGAGTGGTAAGTCCCACTTGTATGTATAGGATTCACCTCGGGTAACTTATGAGCTTGTGGAAAGTTCATATGTTAATAAAAGTTGGAAAGCATTAAAAACTGAAATCCGGACCGTGGAAAAGGAGTGCAGCAAGACATGGAGGTCTTGTGTGCCGTAGGCCCCGTCTAGGTTGATCTAGGACCTGGCCGTGTTATTCTTGGCCTGAGCACTTTTTGTTCCTATCACATGTCGAATATAATGGTAAGACAAGCTGAGTATCTCACTGCGTGCCAACTTTTTACCGATGACTGCATGGTGCGTGGAACAAGGGACTGATGTGTGCCTGTGAGGCCTTGACACTCGACGAGGGACTGACGTGTGCCTGCGAGGCCGTGGTACTCGACACCGTGTAGATTTTCCAACCATGTGGGAATGAGTGTGAAAAAGATTGACATGAGTACCCCCTTGTGTAACTTTAGCGGGTTGCACGAGCCGTATGGTCCTCAGTCGTGTGGGTACAGTTGGACTCCCCTGCAGGGTGTATAATCGGTTCGAATCCGCCATGGTCTCGATTATGATCAAGCTCAGTGTCCTTTCGATAATATCGTAGAGTTGACACATAACATTATGAGATATGGATTATGGTTGAGGGTATACTGAATTTATGGTTACATGATAATTATGGTCATGGGTTTAGTAGGTGTTTATGCCCGCAGAGTCTTTTCCTTTATGCTTATTCACATATGCTTAGTTTCAGCTTTAAGCAAATCGAGTCTATTTATATGCCTTACTTACCTTGCTACTGCCATATTGCATTATCCTTGGAGTCGAGAAATAATTTCCACAACAGGGTAAGTCTTGCGAGTACCTTCGTACTCAACGTTCGTTGTTTCAATTTTTGCAGGTGAGGATGAGTTGGTGTTCGGCTAATTTGTCCCCGCCGATGCCGCGAGGGCGAGGAGTAGTCCGTACGTTCGTGTGATCGTGATTTGCGATGTTCGTGAGCTGGGCATCGCAATCCTTTGCTGCTTTATAATTGCCGCCGCTGCGACCGCTCTATTCCTTAAAATCGCTTCCGCATTTTAAATTTTAGGACTTATATGTTGAACCTTCGGATTGTAAGATTACTTTAAAACTGATGTAATTGAGCTATTGTGACCTATGTGATGTATCAATCGTTGTTGTACCGACGTGCTTGGATCTTGGGCATTGCTTGAGAAGCACGTCGGGGGACTGCCGGGGTTACATTCCTTTTTATCAGGTTGAGTACTCGCATATCGTACATGGACAGCGAGTCAATTCGATAAACTTGAATGTAAATTGGACGGATCTCTCACAATAAAGCAGCATAAATCAAGCATAAGAAATAGAGCTAGATTAGGTGGATTCTAAATAGAGATTTACAATCCTAGGGTGATATTCAACAAATAAATTGCTAGGAAAGTAAAGTATAAAGATAAAAAGACATGTGCGAGACACAAATTTATCTAGGTAGTGTGGATGACTTGTCATTCACCCCTAATCCATGTTGAGGTGGACTCAAACTTTTGACTTGCTTCTCTATCAAGTATGAACTTTTTCGTTGTAAAAAAAAAAGGTACGCACTTTTTCAACTAGGACTCACAACGAACAATTTGACCTTAAGTCAAATCAATCCCCTAAACCTCTTCAAACCTCGATTCCACTAGAGTTGTCCCTTACTACTCCAGTGTGGTAAACATAAAACCTCTCACAATCACAATCGGGCCTCCTTCACAATATTTTTGAAGGGCTCACCATCAAAGCCGTCTAGGAGGCGACAAACTTCAAGAATAATAAGTCGATGACGTTTGTTTGGAAATCACTAGCGTCGTCTGGGAGGTGAAACCTCTAACAAAAATAATATTGTGTGAATCCGTCTAGTTTGAAAAGACCACTTTTATAAAGACCTCCTATGCGCAATATTCTAGGTAATTAACAAAATAGACGGATTTACAATATTATTAGGAGCAGATGAGTTATTTTATCCTTACCTTAACACAGCAGTGTGGGTCATATGCGTAGAGTATATATCTGCAGTTACAAGGAAATAATGTTGGCGTTGCCTATGTACTGTACGAAATACTGTAAAATATCCTTATGTGTCCATACAAATACTAAGAATAGCTACATATACGCGAAATAGATTGATTGTTGTGGACAGAGAACGAAGAGGCCAAGTCCACATCTTCATTATTTTTCGATTGTCGTCACTCCAGTAGCAGCAGCGGTGCAACCTACAGAAATCAAACGCAGCAGAAAAAATTTCGGTTACGACAACTTTAACTATGCTAATACCACCAACTTGAATAAAATGCTTTAACAAAAAAAAAAGAAAAAAAATCTTGAATAAAATGCTGTTCTGCGCACGGACGAGTTGAGGTCAACAGAGCTCAGTGACGAGGTCCTTATAGTCCTATAGTATATGAGAGTACCTTTTAATGAACAGTGTTTTTTCACTGACTTGGCCAAAAGTCATCATCGATCGATCGGGAGTCGGCTAACCGATGCTACAAGGTAGCTTCGCCTCTGTATAACAACAAGACGTACTGAGCCCGGCCTGGCGAGGTGGTCCCTAGACTAAAACTTTCATATGGGTAGCATAGGCAAGGTGCTCTTCTCTTCCAGAATCCACTTTCGTTTCGAGCCGCCATTGTAACGTCATCTCGTACGTGGGCAGCAGTGAAGTTGAGCCAAAAGTCACGGTTCCCTTCCCTGAGCCACCGCCACCTAGCTTATTGCTACCCAAACGAATGTGTATACATATGTATGTATATATACAAGTGCACCTTGCTAGACGTTTTAGAGCTATGGCGGCGGCTATGGCTATGCAGGAAAACCCTTCTTGCCGCTATCAAGTCACGAGGCGGAGCAGGACGAAGCGAGACCCCAGCAGAGATATGGTCTACCAGGTGCCGCCGCAGGACTTCGCCCACACCGTTCAGAGGCTCACCAGCGCCGCCGCCGCCCAATCTCCGACGCCGACGCCTAACGACAGTGCATCACCATCGTTGTCGCTGCCGGCGACAGATCCGCTGGAACAGCTGGCTGCCACATCATCAGCTCCGCCGCCTTCGCGACCACCCATCCAAGCCCATCTTGCACCGGCATTGTCGTTGTCGGTGCCCGTTCCAACTCTAAGGTCCGTGCAGGAAGCCTACCTTGCTTGGTGCGACTCCAACAGCCTTCTGCTCAGTCCAGGGACAATGGCGGAAATAATGGAGGAGCACCAAAAACATCGAGATTGATTACTAATGTTGATAGTTAATCTCTTTGCGATCAAAGCATTGCGCCCAGAGATTCTTATCCCGAATATATTAAGTGTTGGATTATTAATTGGCTAATTATATGAGCATATATATACTTGGTTATGGGTATGCTTTTACTTTTTATCTCTAACTAAACCAATAGGATCTTCAAGATGTTAAAGGAGATCAATATAACATGTGTTTCTGTCTCTTGATGTGTTGCTCAATGGATACCACTAGTATATTAATAGATCTGCAAGCGAAAGCACATTAGTGAGTTTCACTACAAGTGGAGACAGTGCTCTGAAGATGGAAAATTAAGATTAGGCTACGTGCGCAACCCACCCGCCCCCCCAAAGCCAGTTTCGCAACACATGGAAAGTGTAGGGGAGCTAATCGGATTACTAGTATCTCTAAATAAGAAGAACAGGGTTGACTACCGACGGTTGTGTCACTATAGTCGGTTGTACACAAGATCTAACTGGAAATTATGTTGTGTCACTATGTTGTAATATCTTGATTGTGTTGTTGATCCCTAAATTATTATGAGATAATTGCAAAAATAGTTCTGACTTTTACATTGTAAAAAGGCATACATCATGCAAGTACGTAAATTACATAATTTCATGAAAACTGGAACCTGATTTCAAAAAATAGGAGCTTTTGGTTTTCCCTAGGATGCCAATTTTAGGGCTTATCTCAATTTTGCCTTTTTAATTTGCATATCTGACTTCCAAATTTTGTTTTCATATTTGAGTTTTTCTAATCATGTTTGCCTTTCAACTCTTGCATTTTTTCTTCCTTTTGAAAAAATGAATTTAAGACAACTTTTTGGGAGAAATACTTTTGGGCAAATTTTGTATATTAATGTGTGTCGGCTGAACTCTAGGATGATCGTTGCTGGCCTCACACACACACACACACACACACACACACACACACACACTTGAAGCAAAGTCAGAGGAATTCGGGATATTATACCATTACCAGAGTTAGAGCAAAGATGAGCACAGCACAGCCACAGCTGCCCCGATCTATCTTGGTGCCGGTCGTCGCCCTTATGCAAAGAATGGAGCTTCTTTAGTCGTTTTCTCTTCATGGCCGGCGCAAAATGGAGGCTCGTGGCCCGGCAAACACTGTCACATCTAGGATTCTTCGTCGTCCCGCTCCATCGTCCTCTCTATCGTGTTCTCCATGTGTGCTGGCTTGCTGCGAGCCTGCGACCTGCATTGTCCATGGCCGCCCGATTTGGAGAGTCGTCCCTTGTTTTTTTCCTTTTCTTTTTAGGAAATGGAAAATCCAAGATGAGGTGGAGTGATGGTCTGACCCGAAAAAAAGAACGCTGGCGTGGCTTATTTATTTAGATATGAGTTTTGTTACAGTATTTGAAAGGTATCTTTCGATACCTCTTCTTTTAAATTAATTCTAACTGTTAATATTAAAGAATTGATATTAGATTCACTCATTTTGGTACCGGTCCACCACTTTAATTACCTTTTTAACAGGTACTTTCATATTCTTAACCGTTAGATCTAATTAAATAAACGGTTATTGTTAAGCCCAAGCACCGTAACAAACCTCGATAGATATTTTTCATAATGATTGTATTCTTTTTCTTTATATATATGTAACGAGAATGTGATTGTTTTCTGCATTACTCAGCAATTATAAACGTATGTGGATTTATACCCATTACAAAAGTCAGCAAACTACTGCAACCAGAGATTACCTGCAAGGCTGCAACTTTGCCATCCTGTCTTCCTTGCGCTGTGCCAGTGCCACATAATACAAGTGGTTTGCTGCCAACCATCTTGCCATTCATTTCCGAAAGCTATGGACTTAAAACAAGAAAATAATTAGATTGTCACCATTCTTTTTTTCTTGTCATTAGGACAAGATTTGCAGTGCAAATTTGCATTAATTTTTTTGTCCTAACAGAAAAAGAAAACAGGAGTATAATTTGTCTACCAGCAGATATTTAAATTAAACTGAGCCCAGCTTACAGCTCGGGAAACATCAACACTGGATTTGAAAATAACGAATCCAGAGCCTCAGCTGACACCATTTGAATCCTGCATGACCTAAACATTTTTCCCCAGTAAGAAGCCAGAACAGGGAAAATATTTGCAAAATAAACACTGTCTATATTCAGAACAAACCTTACAGAAAGTAATAGCACCATACTCAAGCAAAGAGCTCACGCAACTCATCATCAGTTTAGCTGTATCGATTGATTTCTTAGAGCTTATACCTTGTTCATCAGTAACGACATGAAGTTCCCTAACAAATTGGATAGCTAGGCTACACGATTGAAACCTCCCAATTTTTCTAGCTTTGTACACTTTGATTCGACAGAGTCCACAACATTCATGTCTGAAATTGTCCCATCGATTCATTACAGCTGATCATCAAAATGATAAAACCTTACCTACGCCACTTCTCAGTACTAAACCCAGAGTAAACGAATCAGCTTCAGTTGATCCGTGATCAACAGGTTCAACATCACCTAGAATTCATACAATCAGCACCTGAAATAACACTACTTAGCAAGACACAAAACTGACAGCAATGCTCACAAACTCCCCTTTGTTTCATTTCTACTAGTACCATTCATCAATTTTTTGCCACATAAACACGGTACACACTGATAATCAAAACAAAGTACTGCATGAACTACAGATAAAAAAGTAATCTACACTGATTTATCCAACATCAATGATAACTGCATATACCAGTACCAGATTGAGTAGCTCTACTAAGAATACGGTTTGACTGATGAAAAGCATTAAACCAAACATAATTGCCAGGCTGCTAGTTTGATGAATAAATGCATATAAAACATATGCATCTAACAATTCAATATGGAAACATCAGGATCAAACAATACAAATATGAATTGCTAAATCAATACAGCAAAGTTGAGAAAGACTGACAAGCTCACAAATAGCAGCACAGTGGAGCATTGTAAGTCAAGATGAGAGCAAAACTCATCACATTATCTGATAACTCAAACAACAATACAGCCATCGTTGTTCTAGAGTCTCAATGAAAATTTCCCAACCTACCATAGCAGTTCAAAGTAGTAGGATGGTAATAGCCTAAGGATAGTACATAATATGCCTATAGCAGTTGCAAGGGATATCAAAGAAGCAACAGATGCATTAAAACTTCCCCTGCAACTAACTCAAAATAAGTAAGACAACCAGCCATTTTAAGTCCTACCTACTGTTCTTCCTCAGTTTCCTTGCTCTTCTTCTTTTTCTTATCCTTTTTCTTTTCACTTTTCTCAGCTTCTGCACTGTCTCCATTTTGAGCACTTTCTGGATCAGCAGCATCACTACCCTCCTTATTCTTCTTCTTTTTCTTTTTCTTCTCACTCCCATCCTTCTCTTCCTTCACTTCCACCGCCTCAGCTAGTCCTGGTTCACCCTTGTCCTTTTTCTTTTTCTTCTTCTCACTCTTCTCCCCTTCAACTGCCTCAGCAACTTCCTCAGCCTCAACCTTGATCTTCTTTGCAGGCACAGAACCAGCAGCATCATCACCCTCCTCATCCTTCTGCCTCTTCTTCTTTTTCTTCTCACTGACCTCTCCAGTGGCAACTGCATCCTGTTCCTCCTTCACCTTCTCTGGTTCAGGAGCAGCTGCAATGCTCGCAATCGATACATCACCACCTGTCGGAAGCGCCACATTCCGAAGCCATTCAGCTGGTGTCTTCTCATTTGGCTTACCATGTTTGTCAAGGAGACCCTCAGCAATCAACTTCTTCTTCTTAAGTGCCACCGGACCAAGCCCCCACTTCCTTGGGTATGTGTCTCTATCCATCACCACTCTCTTGATCTTAGCCACCGCACCATGGTCACAAGTCGCCATAACAGCAGTGGTCATCTCAGCAATACCTATGGCTATCGCCTCTCCCTTCGTTGTCATGAGGACAACCTCCTCCCCTGTCTCAATATCATTCTCGAACCGGAGCAGACCAGGAATCATAAGCTTAGCACCATAGCAGATAGCATTCACAGCAGAGTCCTTCACAACAAGCCTCTTGTAGCTTGTAAGCAGTACCTCAAGTGGCATGACAACACGCCTCAAATAAGTCTCGTCCTTGTAGTTGTCAAGCGACCACATAGCATCCATCACATCGTGCATGGTCACCATGTTATCCTGCTCTCCGAGGATTCCTGAGCGGACACGGCGCAGCTCCTGCATATGCGCACCAACACCAAGGAGCAGCCCAAGGTGTACACAGAGTGTACGAACATAGGTACCTGCCTCGCAAGAGATCCAGAACACCGCAAGGTGGCGCTCAGGATCGTGCTCCAGGAGCTTGCTCTCGTAGATGGTCCGCACCCTGAGCTGGCGCTTCACTGCGGAGATGAGCGGCGGGCGCTGGAACACGGCGCCGGTGAGGGCCTCGAGCGCACGGGCCACCTTCGCCGTGTCCGGCACGGCGGCGTGGAAGCGAGCGACGCAAACGTACTCCTTGCCGGCGCCCTGCTGCGACTTGACGAGGCGGGTGGCGCGGTCGATGCAGACTATGAGGTTGCCGGTGACCTTGGGGTCGAGGGTGCCGCTGTGGCCGGTCTTCTCGGCGCGGAGGAGGCGCTTGATCCAGGCGACCACCTCGTGGGACGACGGGTTGGAGGGCTTGTCCAGGTTGATGATGCCGTAACGGAGGTGCTCGGCGAGGGGGCGCTTGAGCGGCGAGTGGCCGGAGGGGAGCGGGGTGTAGTGGCCGGTGCGGACGTTGAGGCGGTCGTAGTTCTTGAGGAGGAGCGGCCAGGTGGAGGTGTCGAGTGATGGTACAAGGGACTGGGGCTTGATGAGGTAGCCATCGGTCTTCTCCTCGGCCTCGGCGAGCGACGGCGGGTCGGTGGCGGCGGCGGTGGCGAGGGCGTCCTTCGACTTGCCCTTCTTCTTCTTGGATTTGGCCTCGGAGACGGGGGACGCGACTGCCGGCGGCGTGGACGACATGGCGGCGGATTAGTGGGGGGAGGGTACAAGGTCTTTCGCGAAGAGGGTGGGGGAAAGGGTGGCGGGGCAGCGGCGGGCGGCGGCGTGGCGGCAACGGAGAAAAGGAGGAGGGCTTTAAGAGGAAGGGTTTAGGGTTTAGCGAGTGTTGAGGAGAAGACAGATGGGCCGACGGGTCAAATGAAACTGAACCGGCCCACCAAGTAATTTTTTTTGGAAGGAATGACTACGTCCCAATGAACATTGCTAGCTATTTTTCATTGGTCATTCTAAAAAAAAAAAGCTATTTTTCATCGGTCATTCAAAAAGCTATTTTTCATTGGTTTCAGTTCTTTTGCGATAGTTGCATTGGTTTCAGTTAATTTTCAGATCAATCCCAATGAGACACATAGCATTGTAGGGTTAGTTGAAATGTGGGGCGATGGAATTAAATTTTCACTCAAATTTCATAAACATTTTGCAGAACGAAAAAATGATTGAAATTGTTAGTACGCCCGGTCAAATTTTCCACTGCTAGCTTTACTCAGCAAACCATGGACTGACATCGACAAAAATGAAGAAAGAAAACTGATAATACTAGATTGGATTTCCATTACATTAACGTATACATTGATGTTATATGAACATCATCTCAATGCCATTTAATCAAGTTTGCAGCCTATGGTGATCGTCTCATGTCCCTAGGTGCCTCATGAGGGGATTTGGACTTACGGGAGGATCGCAAGATTCGTTTCACAGCGGCCGCTGAACCCAGCGGACTATCCTGGTCGTTGGTTCCTCTAGGTGTGTCAGACGCCGGTGGTTTAGTTTGTGCCCACCTCCCATATTCCGTGCCGGATTCGTTCCCGCCGCACAGGTAATCACCATAGCAAACGACGATGTTACGTGCCCGTGGAACATGATGTTTGCAAGTGCTAAAGAGCCGTCGAACAGGAGCTGTCGTCGGATGGCTAGACTTGTACAAATGTATACGGATCACGTTTTCGGCTTGTAATATTGCAAACAACTGCGTGTCATTTGTACTCTGCTCCGTCAAATGTTATTTTTAATTTGTGAGTATTTTCTAAAATGTGTTATGATGTCAACAATCTTGATGTAAAATTTTAACTTATGACGTCATTTATGCATGAAGAAATAAAAAAAAAATTTATTAGGAGTAAATTAAACTAAATGACATAAATTTTCGTTACAGGTCCATAATAGCGTTAGTGCAGGTGCAGCATAGTCATCAACCAACCACAGCGAAGATGGGAAGAGAACCTCAAGATGCAGATTGATTGACACGCCGACAGTTCACCCGGCAATCACCTCAGATCAGATATTCAGATCAAACACCAAAAGAAGAGGTAGAGGTTGAACCGTTCGTGGATTTTGAGGAAGCTTCACCAGGTTTGACATAACATCTCATTTAAAATGCTCCAGAGTACAAGAGAAGAGAAACGTGAAGGAGGTAATAAACGGCAAGCCAGACCTGATTAGATGGGTCCGGAGGTAGATTCAAGATTCAGTTTCACAGTTTTCATTTTGTTTACTTTGCTCTTTGCAGCTGCGCCGGAAATGAATGGAAGAACCCTACGGGACGCCTCAAGTAATTTTCAACAGGGGTCAAAAAAAATCCTGAGAGTATACAAGCACGCATCAATCGCAAGGTTTGAATAAATTAAAGAAAACTAAAGACCGTCAGAGATCATAAACGCAACCCGTTACATACCATTCTCGACTACGAACCAAGTGTTTGAATCAGGTCACCACTACGCAAAAAATAGCGGCAAACTAACCAAAACAGCGGCACAAAATATGTGCGCCTTACACCAGAGCCGCACTTAGAATTTGGATGAGAAAATTACTTGTAAAGCTTCCAAAAAATTGCTCCTTCCTTATTGGTTCTGTCCAACTAAACCTCCCTAAAAGGCCTTGAAATTTTAAGACTGCTTTCCTTGACCTTTTGTCGTCAATCCGTTAACTTTCTTTAGATGCCGAGTTGACACCGTTAACATGAGGTCAAAAAAAGAACTTTACAATTTTGAGGTGTTTTTGAATTTCATTAGAAGCCTGTTTCTTTAAAAAAAATGTTTTTGTTTTCAAAAATTCTATGCCGCACTCATGTTGGGAAGTGCCGCATCGAGGAGGACAGACAAGATTTATGAAAAAAAATTAGTTAAAAACTACTTAATTTACATTTTATTTTTATGTTGAAATAATGACAAGATATATTAATTTAAATCAAAATAATACAGTATTTTTTGTTAAACATATTACTTTCTGATCAAATTCATACAAGAGATAGAGTTTTTTGGTGAATTGTAAACGTACTCAAAAACTACCTCAAATTCCTTATTTGTCCTCATGTAAACGATGTCAACTCGGCAACCGATGGAAGTAATGGATTGGTGCCAAATATGACATCCTCAAAATTTTCGAGGCTAAATTACGCTGGGACAAGGCCGAAAAAAGAAAGTAGAAGTTTTTTTAGGGTCTTGCAAGTAATTTTCTCAATTTAAATCTTAGATTAAAAGATTTAGGTATAGCAGTTCTGTTGGGTCTGGTTTTAGTCTTTTGGTAGTTTTTAAGGTATAGTTAGGTTCTGTTTGGATCCTTCTGGCTAATTGTTAGTCGGCTAAAGATTACTCTCTAGACCTGCAAACAGGTTGGCTAATTCAAGGGCTAATAATTAGCCACCTCCTTGGCTAATGAAAAACCATTAGCCCCTCTCACCCTGGTAATAGGGGTTAAATGTTAGTCAGGAACAAAACTAGTTTCTCTAAACCAATAATTTGTGAGGCTCCAAATATACTTAGGATTAATTGTTAGCCAGCTAATTTTTAGCGAACTAACAATTAGCAGAGTTTAACAATTAGACACTCGTATCCAAACAGGACCTTAGCAATACTGATAGCAATGCTCTCATCATCTCTACAATAATGGCTACTGATAGCATTTCTAAAGATGATCTTCGTAAGAATGGCTACTAATTAACGAACATCACAATTCCAAATCTATGAACTGAATCAAATCTACCAAATATCAACTACGCGCAAGTGATCAAGCACTCCTCATTGCAAACCCTGCATCTAGCTATGCCACATTAAGGGAGCGAGCGAACAGTGCAGAGAGAGGAAAGCTAGGACTCGTACATCTTGATGGTGCGCCTTGGGACCGAGGTTGGTCTTGAGCACGTCCTAGAGGCACTTACACTACCGGGGATCATGCAGCAGACAGCGGCATAGATGTTGGTGGGACAGAAGCCGGCCTGAATGAACAGTGGGCCGATGTCGCAGCCCAATATGGCGACGCGGTGAAGATCTGGAGTCCCTCTACGTGTCGTTCGCCGATTACTACTCTGTCGGCGCTTCCCAGCCCCATTGATCAGCAACCAGCACGCCCGACGACTCACGAGTAGGCAGAGAGCTGAGAACTGCGATGCTGGAGCGGCAGGTCGTGCGGTCACGACAGATTGCGAAAGTGCGGAGGTGGGATTAGGGTTGAGTACGGTGGCGGCTTGAGGTTTTATTATCTACTACCACCTGTCTTACTAGACTAGGCTGACTTATGTTATCAGCCTTTCTCATTTTTGTGGCTCGTGGTCCATGCTTTCGTGGCCCGCATCGTGTTAATTTTGTCTTCCGTTTATCTGTTTAAGTCATACTGCTTATTATTATTGTCTCACTAGGGTTTCGAATTGCATAAAACCACATACTTAACGTGTTTTAAAAACGCAAACTAATAAATTTAGTAGCTTAGGATCGGTGCCTTGAACTTCAATTTGTTTTGTTGAGCTTTGAACAAATAAAAGGGGATGGAGAGGGAGTAGTAAATATGAGACACAGTACATCCGTCGTTTAACTTTTGCTTTGAAGGCCAAAAGAGAACGCTAGCAATAGTGATTATATTATATACTAATAATTAACTGAAATACACACACCAAAAAAGCGACATGTATATAGATTATAAACTGTATCAATCGAACGTACACAAAGTTGAGTTAGACTCAACTTCATGACGGAAAAAGTATAACATGATATTTAGTATATAGTTTACAGTGTATAAATCTATATTAAAAAAAATCAACAATTAAAAAACGGAGTAGTAATATGCAGTTCTAGTAGAAGAAGGTACTAATAAAAGGCAAGAGCGTGTGCCCACTCCGACCATAACCGATCCGACGCGCCCGGCGAGCTATATATTAGGAGTGCATATGCGTGTGTACAAACGAACGTAGTAGTTTTGACAGGTCGTCAGTAGGGGTCGTCGTCGTCGGAGTTGGCCCAAGCCATGCACTCCTGGTGCATCTGCCCCAGCGTACGCTGCCCGCCGCCGCTGCTCTCCTCAACGCCCTTGCTGGCGCCGCCTTCATATTGCCGATGCCGCGCCGCCGCTGCATTGGAAGGAGCGGCGGTGGCTGTTGCTGCGCCGCCGCCATTGCTGTTGTCTTCGACGCCTTGATCGCGGGCACGCGCCGGCGATGCTGGAGCGCCGCTGCCCGTGAGCTGCTGCACGACGTCGCGGAACTGGGTGGGGTGGACGACGTAGACCGCCGTCGCCGCCGGGTCCCGGCGCCTCCAGTGCGTCCTCGCGGGCTGCTTATTGCCGCCGCCGCCTGCTTCCTTCTTCTGCTTGCCGCCGGCGTTGTTGCTCTCCTCCATCAGTTGCGGTCACTGTTGTTGATGATGATAATTAACTGGTTGGATCGACAAGGGAGTCGCCAGATCTTCAGCCTAATTACGTACGTAGCGCGCTGCTGCTGCGAGGGGGAGCGAGGAATTAAGACGATGCTGACTCTCGAACTCTAGCGCCGAACGCCGTGCGTGGGTGCTTCGTTCGTTGTAGAATCTGCGCCGCCGCGCCAGCGTCTATTTATAAGTTGTGTGTGGCGACGACGACCACCTACCCATGATGCCTCACGCGTACTGCTCTGAGACGAGGGCGCTGACGTCATCATTTTTGGCAGTGCAATCGTGGTGAGCTGGCCAATGGAATATGAAGATAAGGTATGTGTGCTAATAACAAATATTCAATCACGCCCTGCAAATTATTAATTTAGGTTCATTTCACTCGATCATTTACAGCCGCCCTCTTTGGTCTACGACTCTTCATGTTATAATATTTTCTGTTACTATACCAGTTGTGTAAAACTGAGAGACAAACTGTTAACAGCAAACACACAAATTTGTACTGATCAATTGTCCCACGTATCAGTGAGATATCAATAATAAATAAAAAAGGATAACTAAGATTACAACGACATTTAAAAGTTTACTCCTGTTAATAAGTACCACTACAGTAAAATTGATCGGACTTACGAGCCATCCGGCCGTCAGACAAATGCTGATCTCAGTCCACTCAAGAGCAGGACTCCCGAAGCAGAGTACTACTACCAGTAGAATACTTTAAACATGCGGCCGCCCACGTCAGTGCTTGGCAGATGATCCAGCGCTGCAAAGACCGAGTAGTACAGTGACGAAAACATGACGTTCGGCGTGGCGTGCATGTGGATACAATGTGGCGGCAGCGCGTTTATCAGTTCTACCTTTTCTGATTTCCTTTATCAGCGTGTGCTTACCCCTTTGTGCCACACTAGATCCTCCTGCCCTCACAAGTGGCGTCAGGGGGGTTCGTCATTTCACTCGACCGGTTGACCTTGTACGTTAACGGTAAGTATAGTAGCTTTTGGAGCAACAAGTAGCATTAGTTAAACATGATTGAACTTCGCTGAAGCTAATTAGTTATTAATAAGCACGTAGCTTTATGAGCAACATTAGTTAAACACATGGACGAAACTTCGCAAGCTAGTTATAGTAATTACTACTAATATGTCGGCTTGAATTCCAGATTTAACAAAAAAGCTCGAGCTTGAATTGGGCACACATAAGGTGCCGAGCACGAACGGTATAAACTAGGTATACAATTTACCACTTTTCCTCCACTATAAAAAAAAAAAATCAGTGTCAGCTTCCTATCCAGATACTGTTGTGCACACCAACCATCATGTGACAGTGACAGCAGGTTTATAATTATGTGTGGCACATCCAGAAGAGAAGATTGGGTGAGCCTCGGCCGGATCCACCGAGCTGAAGGTTTTTGTGACCCAGACCGATCGAGACGGGAGGTGGTTCACCCTCAATCAAAACGTTTATGCGTTGGTTGACTCAGTCGAGAGCCTACCACCGCCACTGGTCGTCGAGGCGCACCCCGCATCCAGAACCAGAACAGGAACCGAGAATTGCTGTTTTCTGGCGCATGCACGCACTAGCGCGCATCAGCAGTCCCTGGAATCCCTCGCCTTTCCCCAGCCGGAACTGGCCATCCCGTAGTCGGATCTACGTGCGCTGCTAAAAAAAACTCATCAATACCGATTTATAACTATAATTAATATTATTTTTTGATCGGCAGCAATATATCGATACTAATAATATTGACTTATCTATGCCAGATTATAACCGATACTGATAAATAGATTATCAATATCGGTTCACCACAGGAACCAGTATTAAAACTCTTAGTATTAATACCGGTTTCATTTTTAAATCGGTACTGATAATTAACTATCAGTACCGGTTAAACCGGATTTGGAACCGTATTGATAGTTAATTTTCAGTACTGGTTCACAAATAAAACGGGTATTGATAGTTAATTATCAGTACCGGTCATAACGATGACAGACACTGATAGCTAGTCTATCAGTGCCTGTTTTTGTTAAGAACCGGTATTGATACTTGGTTTCATAATTAAAAAAAATCCAAATTAGCAGTAGCATCACCATTGACATCTGAAAATATCATCGTCATATCATAAACATAAATAGTAGTCACAGAAATGAGTAGCAGCTAAAAATCTCATAAACATTATTTGATCAACACATGTATTATATCCAAAGTCTTACAATTACAAACACTAGGAGCAATAACAACTCTCAAACGACATAGGCCTCACAAGTTTTTTTTAACTAACTGATGAAACTTAACTACGCTTCTTGTATTTTGAAGATTTTAACATAGATCTTTTAGAAGACCGCGACATAGATTTCGATTCTTGCTGGTCATCTGTGGACACATGAAACATATCAGAATATGAAATGACGTGTTGATTGATAAATCCTAAAAGTTGTTCCTGAAGTGCTAGTATTCTTTGTGGTGAGATTCCTTCGGTTTGATCATTTACTTGCAATTTCAGTAATCAAAGTCAATTACTTTTCACATGTGCAAATTAAAGTAGTTCTTAACATAATATTTGTCTTACGTCAACTGTGAAGTTTGCATAGTCCTTCGGATGGATGGACGATACATAGCTTCTTTAATGGGTTCAATCATATTCAGACATCCATAGAAGCCACACTGATTGTTTCATTAGGTTGTCTCCTACAATTCAAGCTAATTTCGAATCTGAGATCTTTTGTGAATGGAAGGCACCTCCCATTAGCCTTAACATATCTGTGATACACCCTGTACATATATTCTTACAAGTTATAATTAGTGTTCATAATATAACAAATAAAAAATCAAACAATAAATTTACCTTTGTAAGACATCTTTGAGACTCTTCCAATCTGTTTCTGGTCTCCTTTTGGAGTCACTAACAATGACCTTGCTATTCTCTATGTCAATCGAAAAAAGGGCCCAATGAAAACTACAAAAAGAAAAAAAAATCATAGCAAATGGTTATTCATAAGTAATAAATAAAGTGAAGTGTATATAACAGTTATTCATAAGCGATGAGCATATACGCAAAATTGTAAGGTAGTAAAATTTTGTTTTTGTGTTGTGACGTTAAGAGAAAGCCGAATATGTAATCCTTTGTCTCTTTCAGAGAAGATAACATGGTTTGGTTGACACGCAATGGGTCCATTATTGTAGTATCTTCGATTTTCTTGTCGTCACACATTTTTAAAATCATTCTACAAAAAACCAAAATGAGATTAGGTAGATAGGGTGCATCAAAATGTACTCAGAACTACACAAACACGTGACTTACAATGCCCACAAACAGATGAGTTGAGCTCCAATAGCATCTCCTTGCAACAGTTGATATATTTCATCTCAAAAGATATATTCCTCACTATCACCATGTAAAAAAATCTTTGTGTTTGTATCGAAATGCAAACATCTCTCTACCACCTTTTGCTTGTTCCATGTACCAGCTATAGAATTTTCGTATTTGCGTGCTTTCATGAAACAAAAATTCACCAACCATTGGTTGACCAATAACAAAACTCTTACGGGTAGGCTTTGCAACTTCCATCCTTGTTTCATCCAGATATTGATCTTTTGTTATTCCAGCACTGGTAAGAAATTCATTAAGATTTTGCCTTTGGCTTCTCTACTCTATAATCTCATTTGACCGTTCCCTACAGGACTTTTTATATACTATGCGTGCAAAGTTAGTTGGTGTACCTCGAGGAGGCTTGCTCAACGTTCGTAGAAAGCTAAGTTCATTCTGTCGATCGGCCTCTGTCCTCTCGGAAATTGTTGGCTTCTCAAAAAACTTTGTGACATCAGCACACACTGATTTATTAAGTTCCTCATCGGTCTTCTCATAAGATAGCTTAGGTTGTGATGAATTTGGTTTCTTGCCTTTATGTGGTGACATAGTGGACTTTCTAGGTCGTACTTGTTGCATTTGGGAAGCTGGTCGCTTGGGTACGGCTAACCTCCTGGGTGACAGTTGGTGTTGCAATGATGTTGCTGCTTTTGTCACCACTAACCTCTTAGGCGATGGTTGTGATGAGGTTCCCACATCGATTACCTCTAGCCTCTTGGGTGACAACTGCTGATGTGATGAATTTGCCTGCTCGGTGTCGTCTAGGCTATTGGGTGACGGTTATTGTTGCGGCATTTCATCTTGACCTCGTAAGTGCGGGAAATGTGTCGAGCTTGAATTACTATCAGAGTCTAAGTCACCAAACACGATGTCACGCTTTTGCCACAACATGTATGAGCCAACATTCTTTCTAAGCATAACTTCACCCATTTGTCCCAAGAATTCCAATTTGAATTTACGGCCAGCCGGTGTTACACTGTCCAAATATACCATTGCATACCCCTTTGGTATCGGGTGACCATTGAAGGTAGTCCCTTCATCCGTAGGCTCAACCAACCCAGAACCCACCATAATCAGGTCACCCAATAGAGACGAAACCAACTTGCATGGTGCACTCTCTTTAAGGTCATCAATGGCATAATGGTCATTGTCCTCTTCTAGAAATGGTGTGGATCCAAAACTACTACGATTGCCAATTTGACTTGTAGCATTTGATTGCCTTTCCCAGTCACTTCTAGCTTTAGCTATTTCCTGTTGTATCATCTCAGCTGTATTTCGCCTCTCATTTTCTAATATGAGCATGATATCATCATCTGTGTTCCTTCTTCTCCTATAGCTATCAGCGTTTGATTGCATTGCAATCTTCCAACACTTATTACCAAAGGCTCTTGTGTGGCACGGATGCTCCTTGTTTCCCAATGCATAGGTTAGCTCATCGTAATCCCTATGTGGCTTGAAAGTACCCACGGAAGATTCAGAGTTGGCTTTTGCTAAAAGGTCAGCTAGATGTTTATCTCGTTCATCCTTGAAGATTAATTCTCCCTCTAGTGATAAAGTAACTCCTCTAGCCCACAAAAATCTCTTACATCGAGGGTTCCAATTAAGCATCACTGGAGTACCACCCAAGCGGATTACCTCTTCTTCCATCTTTTCAAATTGGCTTTCTTTGCCTGCGTAACCCCGTGAGCCTGTTCGATGGGGATACAGGTTTTTTCTTTGAATTTGTCTTGTTTTTCTGACTTAGGGATTTTGCTTCAGCCGAATCCTTATACTTTGTGAATGCATTCTAAAAAGGCTTCACTGTTGGATATTGATTCCAGTCTGGTGTGAGACCTTGCAAGTGAAATTTTTTATATAATGTACGCTTAAATATCTTGAACGAAAGGGCACATGAGCAAATGGCCCTCTGCTTCACTACCTCCATGTCACATCCAGTAGGGAACTCAAACTTGTCCATCAGCTGTTGCCATATAAACTCTTTAATACTATTGGGAACTGCATACTTATCGACACTTGCATCTTTCCTCCAGAATCGATAACTTATGGCCACATGGTCTCGTACGAGCTTTTCAATTGTTGTCTTCCATATAGTTGCCGCACGCTTAGATTCAAGGGGATCCCCGTTTTCGTGGACATGTGTGATGGTAAAATGCCCATTAGGGAGTTTGCTCGCACCACGCTCACGCTTGATTTGTGTGGAGTGGCTCTCATTGTGATGACCCTCTTCATCACCATCATGTCCATTGTCCTCATGATTCTCTCCATCACCATCTTCATTTGCATTGGCACCTTGCTCAAAGTTGAGGTAATCACTTGGGCTTCCATTTACATCCTCATCACTATACTCTCCATCTGACGCTTGAACATGTAGCAAGGGGTGGTGACTTGGCCTATCCATCCGATTCTGAGCATCCTCAGTGGCTTCATCTAGCTCACAATCTGGGCCCTCGATGGGTTGGGGTACTCGTCTTTTACGTGGCATTCCTACAACAAATTAAACATTAAAACCCAGAAACTCGTTCCGGGTAACCCTAACCCTATACTTAGTCACCTATAGAATATCTCGAACGAGAACAGCAGACTCACTAGTTTGGCATGCAAATTACTTTGAAAAAAATGACTCTGTATTGATTGACTAACTAGTGAGGCGGCCAAACCAAGTATGGTCGTACCCAAAACAGTACTTTCAAGATCTGGACCTAAGAAAATTGCATACGTGGTCTTGCAAGCTTGTGTGCGCTGCTGTTTGACCTCTCTGACACAGCAATGTGGTAAATTATTTTGTGATGATACACACAAAATGTTGTTCTCGCAATGAACATCGATGGATAGTTGAAACTTTATAAATTATTCACTACTACCGTTATGCAAATATTTTCATCCATATATAGTTGAAAAAGATAAATTAATTAATGAGATTCAAAATAACATAACATTATATATACTAGATTATAATAACTCGTATACATATTTTTAAGATTGGTACCATTGTTAGCTAGCCGCCTACTAATGTGGTGGTTTGTCGGAATTGACCCATATGCAGTAATCGAAGGTTGCAGACCCCCAAAACTCCGATGATTCACCTTGCCCCAACGAGCGCGACCTCCTTATCCCAACAAAATCTGTGGAAGGTAAAAAAAAATTCTCACTAGAAGGCGGGAAGATGGAAGCCAGTGTCGCCTGAGGGAAAGCGAGGGAGAGGTCGAGCGACGGAAGCCCGACCTGGCGCCGTCGCCACCAATGGCTACAGTATGTAGGAGAGCACGGCACGGTAGAGGCGGCGGCGGCGACGGCAGAGGCGGCGGCCACGAGCGGGAGCGTCGGCGGCGGAGGGTGAGAGCCGCAGGGTTGCCGGCGGGCGAGAGTGCGCAGCAGGGGCGGCGGGCGCGATCGGCAGAGGCGGCAGGGGCGGCGGCTGCGCGGGCGGTAGAGGCGGCGGTGGGGGCGGCAAAGGCGGCGGTCGAGAGCGGGAGAGTCGGTGACGCGTGTGAGAGCCACAGGGTCGTCGGCGGGAGACTGAACAGGAAGAGGCGCGAAGGGTTTTGGTTTTGGGGAGAGTGAGGAACGGGCGCGGGCGGGGTTTACTTTTGAGGAAACCAAAGTATCAATGCCGGTTCGCAAACCAACCAGTGTAGATACTACACTATCAATGCCAGTTACCACAAGGAACCGGCATTGATATTGAAGTGTCAATGCCAGTTATCACATGGAACCAGCATTGATACTTTAGTATCAATGCCGGTTCTATAATGGAACCGGTATTGATATTGAAGTATCAATGCCAGTTATCACATGGAACCGGTATTGATAATGAAATATCAACGCCGGTTTTAGAAAAATGAAAGAAGCTCTCCTCTCTTTAATTTTTTTTGTATCACTATCTCCTCAATGAAAAGTAGTAACTAATTAATTACTTAATAAAATCCTTGTAAAATTTGAATAACTTTTTGAAATAACCATTACATGAAAAATCTTACGACATTACCATGCATGATAAGAGTAGTAATTTGTTTTAATGATAAAAGCAGGGGAGTGACCTACTTGTCTTGTATTAATTTTGGGGACAAGTAGTTGTTAGTTAACTATTACATGAAAACTTGTTTCTTTCATCTAATAATGATAGCTTCGTTATGATCACGACGTATGTAGGTAGTTTTCTCGTTGTCGTCAATGAGGGGGAGGACGATATCCTCTCTGAATGGAGGTAGGTCATCGGATTGATTGTAGTCTTCCTTATCGATAAGATTCTCAACACCAATAATATTTCTTTTTCCTTGTAGAACGACATGGCACTCCTCTTTGTTATAAGGATTTGGATCCTTAACATAGAAGATCTGTGTGACATCTTTGACAAGCACAAATGGTTGTTCTCTATAGCCAACAAATTTGAAATCGATGATTGTCATACCGTACTTATCGATCTTTAGTCCATGTGGTAGTACAACCCATTGACAATGAAACAGAGGGACCTTTAATTTTTCTCCATACTGAAGTTCCCATATCTCGTCTAGAAAGCCATAGTAGGTCTCCTTTTTCCCATCACAATCATATACGTCAATGCGAACACCGCTATTTTGGTTACAGCTTTTGTGTAAAATGTATAGCCGTTAATGTCATATGCTTGGTATGTATGGATCGTAGTAGACGGCCCGTTAGCTAGCATTTTCAATAGTATGTCATCTGCACTCTTTTCATCATAGTGAACCATTTCCATCATATGTGATCGCAGCCAAGTGCCAAAATTATCTCCGTGCTTGTTTGCAATCCAGTTCTCTGACATTTTTGGATTTGTGGTTCGTAGCATTTGTACGTGCTTATTGACATATGGGCCCACCACTATGGACTGTTGAAGAATACAAAAATGTGCTTGGATGAATGAAACATAATCGTTGACATTGATTGTTTTGTGTCCTCGTGTTTCTTTCCTTTTTAGTCGCCCCTCATGTCTTGATATGGGCAAACCATTTGATTTTAAATCCATATAGTCAATGGCAAACTCAATAACGTCCTCTGTTGCCCAGCCTTATGCCATGGAACCTTCTGGATGACCTAGTTACGAACATACTTTTTAAGAACCATCATGAATCTTTCAAACGGATACATCTGATGCAAAAACACAGGACCAAGGTATTTCATCTCATGCACAATGTGCGTGAGAAGATGCGGCATTGAGTCAAAAAAGGAAGGAGGAAAAATAGTCTCAAGGTTGCATATAGTGTTGATCAAATCATCCTGTAACTTTGTTAGCTTCCTCGGATCAATGACCTTTTGGGAGATTGCATTAAAAAATGAGCAAAGTTTTATTATTGTATCTCGGATCTTGTCTGGTAGAATACCTCTAATTGCAATTGCCAGTAGTTGAACCATCATCATGTGACAATCATGGGACTTTTTAACGCGGAACTTCAGAGTATTCATGTTCACCAGTCTCTTGACATTGACAGAGTAACCAGTTGGAACTTTTATCCCATGCAAGCAACTGCATAGGCTCATCTTTTCTTGTTTACTAAGGGTGTAGCAAGCTGTTGGAAGTTTCATTGACTCATTTTCGAGGACTGTATGATGGAGATCTTTTCTGAGTTTCATATCCTCTAGGTCTAAATGTGCTTTGAGTGTATCTTTTGTTTTACCAGGTATGTTAAGCAAGGTACCAACCACTGCCTCACATACGTTCTTCTCCACGTGTATGACATCAATTGCATGACGGACCATTAAGTCTTTCCAATACGGAAGGTTTCAAAATATTGATCTCTTTTTAAACAAACTATCAGGTGGAGCCTTTGTACTTCCTTTTCCCTTTCCAAGGGCAACATTCAGACTCTGTACCATCTTGAATACTTGTTTTCCATCACGGACCTTAGGAGCTTGACGCTTCCGACTATGCCATCAAAAGCTGTTCTATTTCTTCTATATGGGTGATCTACACGTAGAAAACTATGATGACCCATGTATACCACTTTCTTATATTTTTTTAACCATATGCCACCAGTTTCATCCATACACCATATGCATCCATTGTATCTTTTTGTGAGCTGTCCTGATATGCTACCAAGAGCCGGCAAATCTTAGATCGTTACAAAAAGCATAGCATGTAGAGAAAAATTCTCTTTTTTATACTCATCCCATACTCGTATATCATCGATCCATAGTATAATAAGATTATCAAGCAATGGTTTTAAATATACATCAATGTCATTACCGACTTGAGTCGGTCCGCTTATCAGTAAAGGCATCATAAGAAACTTGCGCTTCATACACAGCCAGGATGGAAGATTGTAGATACATAATATCACAGGCCAAGTACCATGTGTGTCCTGTGTCTCCAAATGGATTCATCCCATCTTTACTCAACCCCAATCTTTTATTCCTTAATTCAGCTTTAAAGTTCATGTATTTGTTGTCAAAGTTCCTCCATTGAATTCCATCAGCCGGGTGTCGAAGCTTTCCATCTTTCTTATGCCCTTTCTCGTACTATTGCATCAACTCAGCATTTGCTTTGTTAGCAAATAACCGCTTTAGACGAGGTATTATTGGAAAATACCAAGCAACCTTAGCAGGTGTTCTTTTAGCCCTATTGTTCTCACCCATATCATCTCCATCAATATGTTCACTGTTAGACTTGTAGCGTGATAAACCACAAACACGACTGTTGAGGGTCAATACCAGAGGTAGTTAACCTTAATGACTCTCGACTTTAATGACATGATCAAGGCATAAGTAATCCCCGCCTTGATCAACCTCCGCATCGTACGGGTGCATAACAGACTGAGCGACAGGCGATCTCCGACCCTTCGTGGAGGGGTCGGATCCTCCACGCGCGGGCGACGCGCTCGACCTCACCTCCATAGGGGTCGAGCGAACGCGTCTCCGCCTCGCCCGACCTCAGGGTCGAGCAAATCACCCACTACCCCACGAGTAGGTTGGACGGTGACAGTTGGGAAATAAATGTCTGACACACCCACGCTCGCTGACAGGTAGAGCCGCCCGCTACCCAGGCAAGTGAGCGTTAAATGCACACGACATGCACCGCCCAAAGGATGGGTGCCGTCGCTACAGCACCTGTTAGAGACTCACCGCCTCCTCGATGGGACGTCCCCGAGTGACGGCAATGACCACGGCGTCACTCCAACAGCGGCTTTTCCCCATACAGACGGGATGCCCGCGATTGACGATACGCGCCACTCCGTCGAGCAGGAGCTACACCGCCACACCAAAGACGCCATCCGATGTGGCTCGGCCCAACTTGCGTACGGTCATGACCTGCCCCACGGAACCAGACCTCCCCACATCGCAGTATAAAAGGAGGAGGAAGCCGAAAGGAGAAGGACAAGTTTCCACGTTGACAAGACTCACTAGCTCACTCTAGCTAAAGAAAGCGCACGCACGAACACACTTAGAGACGGGGAGCACTCTCCCTATCTCGCCCTCTTGTAATCCTCATTGCAAGCCTTGTCGCGAGTAACACGAGCAGCTCGAAAACTGGACGTAGAGCATCGTTGCCTGAATCAGTATAAACCTTGTGTCCTCTCGCGAACCATCGAGACCTCAAAACGCACCCCCACGATAAATTCACTAGTCGACAGTAACGAACCTCGACAGTTGGCGTGCCAGGTAGGGGTACTGTGCGTTTTAGTCGGTCATCCCTCAGGTTTCGATGGCAAACCACATCAACGGGTGCATCCCCGGTACTGTCATGTCCTTTCGGGAGTCTCGACTTCACTGCCACTTCTGGAGGCAATTTGGTGCTGGACGACGCCTCGACGTCGCCAGTCATGGCCCTTGTTTCCCGTTGCACGCCGGCCGCGCCGGCCAACGGGAAAAAATGACGCCCTGGCAAAGGCTCGCGCACTCGAAAGCCCTCACGCAAGGGACCATGCGCAGCCTGTTCACCCAGCCAGGGCAATTCTGGTAAAGCCACGACGACTCGTACGTCGTCGCACGAAAGCCCGTGCTCTACGGACATCGAGTTCGTGGGAATGACAGGCTATACATCGGAATCCTTTTTCGACCTCCTCGACGAGGCGAACAGAGATTCTGGCCCAGAACATAGCGAGGGAAGCAACAATCCCTCGCGCGAGTGCCTCATGGCACATTCTGAAGACCCGCTCGACCCGGGGAGTAATCTCCCTCTCACCCAGCTGCCACCGGTCTCCGAAACCCCCTCCCGTGAGATACTGCCCGAGCAGTTACAAGCGCGGAGGGAGGAACTCCGTGAGGCCAAACGACAGTTGGAACAGGAGGAAGCAGAAATCGACCGCAGGATCGCTCGTTGCGAACCCGGCGGACGTGCCCGCTCCATGGCGCGTGACGTACGCCAGCGGATCATGGAGGAGGGTGATGGACGCCCACACTTTGCGCCGGCCAGCCAGAACCTTGCTGCAGCAGCAGCATTGCTTCGGGAACTCCCCGAACCCATCACGCCCGAAGCTCGACGCACTCAACATGAAGTTGAGACGCTGCTGCAGCGCGCGGCGGCACAGCAAGCGGAGAGCTCGCAGTCACGAGCACGTAGACCGCACACCCCGAACGCATCTGTACAACAGATGCGTCCGGGGACAGACGAGGCCTCAAAAGCCTGCGTTCGCGGACGTCTTGGTGCAAACCGTGACGCCCGTGCCACCTTGGAGGCGCGACGACGGCAACTGGAGCGCGCCCCCGAGGTGGGTCGAGGTTGTCACCCGCGCCGAGGAGGGCTCTACGACGATGACGAAGACAGGAGTCCGAGCCTGGACGCTCCGGGACCTCGGGCTTTCAACTCCCACATTCGGAGCGCTCCGTTTCCCCAGCGTTTCCGACCGCCGACCAACGTGCCGAAATACGCGGGAGAAATGAACCCGAGCCTTTGGCTCGAAGACTATTGGCTCGCCTGCCAAGCCGGAGGAGCGGATGATGATCGTTTCATCATCCGCAACCTGCCACTTTATCTGGCCGACTCGGCCAGAACGTGGCTCGAGCACCTCCCCGCCAATCGGATCACAAGCTGGTCCGATTTGAGAGAGATCTTTATAGGTAACTTCCAAGGAACATACGCGCGCCCGGGCAATCCCTGGGACCTTAAGATCTGTCGACAGAAACCGGGGGAGACCCTCCGGGAGTATGTCCAACGTTTTTCCCGACAGTGCAACGAGCTGCCGGATATCGACAACGCCAATGTCATCGGGGCCTTCTTGTCCGGGACTACGTGCCGCACCCTAGTCCACAAGCTAAGGCGTAAAAGTCCACGAACGGCCAAGGAGCTTTTGGACATCGCGACCAGTCACACTTCCGGCGAGAAAGCCGTTGGCGCGATCTTCAACCGCCCCGAGACGAAGGGGAAGCAGGGCGACAATGCCGGCGAAGGCTCCTCCAACCGCTCCCGTAAGAAGAAGAAGAACTGGCCACAATCGTCTGAAGGACAGATGGTTGCGACCGCCGAGCGGAAGGGTGCCAAGGCGCCAGCTACGGACCACTTCGAGAAGAAGTGGAACGGTCCGTGCCCCAATCACGAGTACCCCGTGAAGCACCTTTACAAGGACTGCTCACTCTTGAAGCGGTTCTTGAACCAGGGGCCTCCAAAGGGCAAGCCGAGAGGCAAGCCCCGACAAGCCCCTGAGGGTGCAGGTGGCGAGGGCGACGCCAGCGAAGGCAACGACGAGTTCCCCAAGCCTGACGGTTGTCTTATGATCTTCGCGGGTCCGGAGGCGCACGGAGGAAAGCGCCGGCGAAGGTCGAGCGTCGGGAGGTATTTGCGGCCGAGCTCGCGACACCAGCCTTCCTCCAATGGTCGGAAGCCCCGATCACGTTTGATCGGTCCGACCATCCCAGCCACGTCCCACGACCGGGTCGATACCCTTTTGTAGTCGACCCCATCATCGGCAAGAAGCGTCTCACAAAGGTCCTCATGGACAGAGGCAGCGGCCTCAATATCCTATACGTAGAGACGCTCGACGCCATGGGCGTTGATCGGTCGCTCATCCGACCGATCGAGCCCCCTTCCACGGCATCGTACCCGGGAAGCAAGCCGTCCCAGTCGGGCAGATCGACCTGCCCGTCACGTTTGGGACCCCGACCAACTTTCGGACGGAGACTCTCACGTTTGAAGTAGTCGGATTTCACGGGTCGTACCATGCCATCCTGGGAAGGCCGTGCTACGCGAAGTTCATGGCCATCCCCAACTACACCTACTTGAAGCTCAAGATGCTTGGACCGAAGGGGGTCATCATTGTGGGCGCCTCCTTCCAACGCGCCTACCAGTGCGAGATGGAGAGCGGCGAGCTCGCCTCCGCAACCATCGCGCCTACGGAGGAGCTTGCTGGCATCTGACAGCAAATCACCGAAGATGCCCCCGACTCCAACCGCAACGCTGGGTCCTTCGAGCCCGCCGAGGGTACCAAAGAGATCCAGCTCGACCCTGTCAACGCCCCCGAGAAGGTGGCAAAGATCGGGACGTCCCTCCCCAACAACTAGGAAGGCGTGCTTGTCGACTTCCTCCGCGCGAACATCGACATCTTCGCGTGGAAACCCTCGGACATGCCGGGCATTCCGAGGGAAGTCGCCGAGCACTCCTTGCATATCAAACCGGATTCCCGACCGCTGAAGCAACGACTGTGCCGCTTCAACGAGGAGAAGCGCAGAGCCATCGGAGAAGAGATAGCTAAGCTGTTGGCAGCCGGTTTCATCAAGGAAGTATATCACCCTGAATGGTTAGCCAATCCCGTCCTTGTACGAAAAAAGAGTGGGAAATAGAGAATGTGTGTCGACTATACCAGTCTCAACAAAGCGTGCCCAAAGGACCTGTTTCCTTTGCCACGCATAGACCAGATAGTTGATTCAACCTCAGGGTGTGAAGCCCTCTGCTTCCTCGATGCGTATTTCGGGTACCATCAGATCCGTATGAAGGAGTCTGACCAGATCGCAACGTCCTTCATCACACCGTTTACTGCTACGTCACGATGCCGTTCGGGCTGAAGAACGCAGGCGCAACCTACCAGCGCTGCATGATTAGATGCTTCGACGAGCTCATCAGAGATATCGTCGAAGCATACGTCGACGACATCGTCGTCAAATCTTGGAAGACCGACCAGCACATCGCTGATCTGGAGCGGACCTTCACCAAGCTCCGAGCAAACAACATCAAACTCAACCCCGAAAAATGCGTCTTCGGGGTCCCGAGGGGAATGTTGCTCGGATTCATCGTCTCCGAGCGTGGCATCGAAGCCAACCCAGAGAAGATCGAGGCCATCAATCGAATGGGCCCGATCCAAAACTTGAAGGGAGTGCAACGCGTGACCGGATGCTTAGCGGCGTTGAGCTGCTTCATCTCGCGTCTCGGAGAACGCGTCCACCCTCTTTACCAGCTCCTGAAGAAATCCGAGCGATTTCAATGGACATCCGAGGCACAGGACGCCCTCGACAGGATAAAGGCTATCCTGAGGAAGCCCCCGATCCTGGTGCCTCCGACCCCTAAGGAGCCTCTCCTTCTCTACATCGCCGTGACGACCCAGGTCGTCAGCATCGCCCTTGTTGTAGAGCGGACGGAAGAAGGCCACGTCCTGAAGGTCCAGCGACCGGTCTACTATGTGAGCGAAGTTCTGTCGGAGACGAAGACCCGATATCTTCAGATATTGAAGATCCTCTACGGCGTCGTCCTCGCTAAAAGGAAGCTCCGACACTACTTCGAATCTCACCCAATAACCGTCGTTAGTTCCTTCCCACTACGCGAGGTCGTCGAGAACCGCAACGCGACGCAAAAAGCCGCGAAGTGGGCGCTTGAGTTGATGGGCGAGGGGATCACATACGTCGCTCGAACGGCGATCAAGTGTCAGTCCTTGGCCGACTTCATAGCAGAATGGACCGAGGTACAATTACCCGCAGCTCCTGTCGACCAGGAGTATTGGGTGCTGTACTTTGACGGTTCGCTGATGCGAAAGGGAGCAGGGGTCGGACTCGTCTTCGTCTCCCCTTTGGGGGTGCGTATGAAGTATGCGATCCGCCTCTCATTCCCCGCGTCCAACAACGTAGCCGAGTACGAGGCAGTCGTCAACGGGCTCAAGATTGCCAACGAATTGGGAATCCGACGACTCGAAGTTCGGGGCGATTCTCAGCTCGTCGTTGGCCAAATCATAAAGGAGTCTAGTTGCCACAACGAGACCATGGATGCCTACTACAAAGAGGTCCGCAAGCTGGAACACAAGTTACATGGCCTCGAGCTCAGGCACATCCCAAGGCGGCAGAACGAAGAAGCCGACTCCTTGGCGAAGATGGCGGCCGGACGCGAACAGATCCCGCCCTGGGTCTTCGCCCACGACCAGAATCGGCCGTCAATCCGACCCCAAGATACGCCAGGGGTCGGCATCAAGCCGCCCCAGGCACAAATGGACAAACTGGCCACGATGCCTCCCGACCCCAGCGTAATGGAGATCGATGAGGCATCCACGCCTGATACGAGCTCCCCAGACGACTGGAGGACACCGTATCTCGACCGCCACCTCAAAGGAGAACTCCCAGCGAATAAGATGGAGGCTCGACGCATCGCACGACGCGTCAAGTCATTCACCGTCATCAACGGAGAACTCTACAAGAGGAGCCTCACCAGAATCTTGCAGCGTTGCATCCCCATCGAACAAGGGAAGATGCTACTGCGAGACATTCATGGAGGGGTGCGCGGTCACCATGCTGCGCACAATACCCTCGTCAGAAACGCATCCCGACAGGGATTCTACTGGCTGACCGCCGTCAACGATGCCGCACACATCGTTCGCACGTGCGAAGGCTGCCAGTTCTACGCTTGGCAGACCCATCTGCCGGCACAAGCGCTGCAATCCATCCCCATCACATGGCCGTTCGCGGTCTGGGGATTGGACCTGGTCGGACCGCTCAAGAAAGCACCCGGGGGCTACACGCACCTCTTGGTGGCTGTCGACAAGTTCACCAAGTGGATTGAAGCTCGACCAATCACGAGGATCCGACCAGAAGAAGCAGTCGAATTCTTCCTCGACATAATCCATCGCTTCGGGGTTCCAAACTCCATCATCACGGATAACGGTACGTAGTTCACAGGGAAACGATTCCTTAAGTTCTGCGACGACTACCACATCCGAGTAGATGGGGCGGCCGTGGCACACCCCCACACGAATGGGCAGGTCGAGCGCGCGAATGGCCTAATCCTCCAAGGGCTTAAGCTGCGGATCTACAATCGGCTAAAGCAGTTCAGCGAGCGATGGGCAGCCGAGCTCCCCGCTGTGCTATGGAGTTTGCGGACGACCCCGAGCCGGGCGACGGGATTCATCCCCTTCTTCATGGTGTATGGCTCCGAAGCCGTATTACTGTCCGACCTCGACTACGGAGCCCCGAGGATCAGAGCGTACGATGAAGAAGGCAACCAGACATCCCTCGAAGACGCCATGGATCAGCTCGACGAGGCGCGAGAGGTAGCACTCCTGCGGTCGGCGAAATGTCAGCAGGCACTGCGGCGTTACCACGCCCGCTACGTGTGGGAAAGGGCGTTCAACGTCGGTGCGTTCAGAGCAGCAAGGACCGCCACAAGCTGTCGCCTCCATGGGAGGGCCCCTTCATCGTCTCCAAGGTTCTCCGACCCGGCTCCTACAAGTTGCAGACGACGGATGGACAAGAAGTCACCAACGCCTGGAACATCGAACAGCTACGTCGCTTGTATCCTTAGAACTCGTACTAGTTTTATTATTCCTTGCCGCCGATATAAGTGGCGCCCGATTCCCATTACACGGGAGTCGGACTCCGCTCGGGGGCTACACCTGCAAGGTGCGCATCGCGCGCGCACCTCGGCACTTGTCAAAATTTTACCATTTTGCTTGCAAAATTTTGAGGAAGGGCATTAGAACTCGTAGTAGTTTTTTTGTTCCTTGCCGCCGAGATAAGCGGCACCCGATTCTCGTTACGCGGGAGTCGGACCCCGCTCGGGGGCTACACCTGCAAGGTGCGCATCGTGCGCGCACCTTGACACTTGTTAAAATTTTGCCATTTTGCTTGCAAAATTTTGAGGAAAGGATAAATGAAAGGATAAGAAAAGTTCGGGCTTAAACCGGTCGGAACGTGAAATGCTCATCGCCCCCAAAGGCTATAGCTACGACGCTTCTGCCGACATAAGCCAACTACTTATCCTAGTCCATGACTTATCCTTTTCAAAGGCTTTGACCCTTCGCCCCGCGTCCGAAACTTAGAAGGAAAAGTCGAGGGCAGAAGAAGACGTGAAGTTTAATTGGTTGGACCGCGTAACGCCCACGACCTCCGAAGGTTACGGCAACGGCGCTCACCTACTAGATAGAACGTTGGCGCCGCCCGCGGCTTAAGACTCCTGAGTTTCGGAAGCAAGAAAAAAGGGGTCGAACGACTTCACAACTCTGTGGACAAACGCTTTCACAAAAACACTTAGGAGCACCCTCAGTGGTCAGAAGATATTCGATTTGTTTCTTCTGCTTCACAAAAAGGGCCGGGCGCTTTTGGCCTCGGCCGTACTAAGTACAATCTAAACTAACCTAACTCTACTCTGCCGGGGCGGGAGGGGGGACATCCTCTGCCTCTTCCGCCACCGTCCTTGCAGCGAGCTCCTGCGCGAAGGGGGCCACCTCCGCCTCGATGGCATCCAGCTCGACGTTGGTGTAGCCGGGGGCAAAGCCCTCGCTCATGTAGTCGAGGGCGATGCTGACATAGTGCGACCGGGCAACGGCGAATGCCCGATGCACCCCTCGGTAGAGGCCATCCTCCGCCATAGCTCGCGCTCGAGTGAGGAGCTGGGGGACTTGGGGAGCAAGCGAGCTCAACCCAACCTCCCCGGCCACTCCGAGGTCGACGAGGGCCGCACGGACGGCAGCTCGGAGGGTGCCGTGCTCCTGAGCTTCACTCTTCAGCTCCTCCTGGAGCCGCGACAACTCCTCCGCGCCCGTCTTCAGCTTCGCAGACATAACTGTAAAGCAACGACGCAGCAGTTAGTCCGCGACCAAGCCAAAAAGAAAGGGAAGGGTTGGAGTCAGAGCTTACCCGACGCGTTGGTTCGGAGCTCCTTGAGCTCGGCGCGTCCTTGGGCCACCTCCACGGCCAAAGAGGCAGTCACCTCTTTGGCCTCGAGCCTGGCCTTCGTCTCCTCCTTCAAAATGGTCCTCGCCGCCTCCAACTGGCAGGCCTGTTGCACTGAAAGGGCGGTCACAGCGTCGCAAGCCCGCCTCGCCTCCTCCCGCTCAGCGCGGAGCCGCTCCTCCACCTCCAAAAGCCGCCTTGCCATGGCCTTTTCCCGGACAAGGGCGTCGGCCACCGCACGACGCGCGGCAGCGAGCTGCTCCTCATCGGTGAGTTGACCCTGGAGAAAGGCCGCGACGGAGTCCAAGGCGGACAAGGCCCCCTCCGCGCCCCGCCGCGCACTCCTGGAGTCTGAGGCACCTCCCTCCACCGGCCCTGCAGCCGGCAGAGTCGCCGATGCCGTCGGCGCCCTCCTCCGCAGCGGCGCCCAACGTCGCCGCCTCCCCTGCCATGGGAGGCCCAAAAACGGGCAGCCTCGCTCGGGCGCGGGGGCCTCCGCTTGCTCCGCCAAAGCCGCCGCCACCTCCGTCGACGGCGCCTCCGAAGGGACGGCTGCCACCACCTCCTTTGGCCGTAGATCGGCGGCCACCGCCACTCCCGATGGCCCTATAGGGACGGTCGAAGGGGCCCCCGGTCCTCCCGCCGCCGCCGTCGGCGGGCGCGGGGACTCGGAAACCCCGCCCAGGGCGCCCTTCGGGATGCCTTCGGGCCACCGCCTCGTCAGAGCCTTCCTCGGCGCCGCCTCGAGTGACACTGCCTGCGCCCCGGACCTGCAGAAAAAAGGACGCTAAGTACAAGTAGAAGGAGAGTAAGGTTCACGCAACGCACTTACCCTCGCGACGAAGTACGACGACGCTTTGGGGTCGACCCCCCTTGCTCCTCCCCCGACCGCTTCTCGCTGGCCCTAGGCCTGCGGCCCCGACCAACGTTGGCCCAGAGGCACGAGCGTCCTTCGGCGCTGGCATCCTCTCTTCGGGGGCCGACCGTGTGGCAGGGATCGTAGGGGTCGAGGGCGGCGCCGCTTCCGACCCCCGAGGCTCCGGCCTCGGACCCCCTTGGCGTGAGTGCGTCGACTCCTACTTCAAGGGGGGGACGAGGGATCTCCACAACCTCTTCCTCCTCCTCGTCCTCCTCATCATCATCGTCGTCATCGTCGCCCGACCCTCGTTAGCGCTGATCCCGAGCCAGCTTGGCCTGGATCTTCAAAGCACACTTAGCCTTCCAGGCATCCTTTTTCCGCTTGTGCTCCTCGGCGGCTAAGCGGTTGGCCACCCGGACGGCCGCGTCTTCGGGAAGAGGGGGGCGAGAGGGCCGGACCACGAGCTCGCTCTTCTGTTGTCAACAAGAGGAGAAAAGTCAGGCCCGAAAAAGAAGAAAGAAACTAGAAGTACGACGAGACGGGGACCCCACTTACCAAAAGGGAGCTCCCCTCAGCAGGGCGCATCGGAGGGTGGTCGTCCACTGGGTCCTCGAGGTCCTCGGCGGCGAGGGACTCCCGAAGTAGTTGCTTCAGCTCCAGCTTCGAGATGGGCTCGGCCGACATCGCCGACCCGGAGAGATCCGAGCCGGGGCTCATCTCCCAGAGTCGAAGCCGCCGCGCCATCAACGGTAGCACGCGCCGGGCGCGGAATGTGGCGATGGCTCCTGCGCCGCGCACCCCTCGGGAAAGTAGCTGCCACGCGGCATCGAGGGCATCGTCCAGCCGCTTCCGCTCCTTAGCCGGCGGCCCCCATTTCCACACCTCGGGCGCCGCGTCGAACGTGCGCCCGGTGAGCTTCGACAGGGGCCCGGCAGTGTCGTTCTTGAGGTAGAACCACTGCCCGTGCCAGCCCCTGTGAGAGCTTCGCAGCCGCAGGGGGATGTAGGAGCTGGCGCGTTCCCCGCGGAGGTGGATGCTGGCGCAGCCGATGGGGAGGTGGGGCCCATCCTTCGTCTGGAGCGAGACGGAGAAGAAATACCACCACAAATCGAAATGGGGGGCGATCCCCAAGTAGCCTTCACATAACGCCACGAATGTGGCATTATGCAAAACTCCGTTGGGGTTCAGGTGCTGGAGTTCGAGGCCGTAGTAGTGGAGGAGCCCCCGCAGGAAGGATTTCGCGGGGACCCCCAGCCCGTGCTCGTGGAAGTGGGCGAAAGACACCACATATCTGTCCGGCGGCGCGGGCACCTCCTCGCCACCCGGGAGCAACCACTCCCTCGCCTCCATCCGGGCAACGAGAAGTCCACGATTGGCCAAGCCCTCGAGACGCACCCTCCGGATGTCGGATTTCTACCAAGAGGCCATGGAAGGCAAGCAAGGAACGCGGGAAGAACGCAAAGAAGCGAAACGCGCGAGCGCGGAAGGATGGAAGGCGAAGAACGAAAGAGCGAGATAGCGCGAAAGGCAAAAGGACGCGAATGACGAATGGCGACGAGCAGGCATGCAAGGTGCGTACTTATACCTTTCACCCGCCTGGCACCCCCCCCTCGCTGCGAGCAGGGCCCGCCTGGTCGCCTCGCCCGGTGTAGGCGCCGCTCCGCCTTTCAGAATTCCTCCCGCATCGCTCGCTGCAAACGGGCCCGAATAACCGCCCTACGCGGCGCGGGAAACATCCCGCCCTCTCGGCATCATCCCCAGTCCGTGGCAGACAGGGCCCGCCTGGCGGACTCGCTCCGCGTGGGCACGACTCCGCCCTTTCGACTTCCTCTCACCCCGCTCACTGCCAACGGGCCCTCTCAACCGCCGCGCGCAGCGCGGGAAGCTTCCTTCCCGCTTGGCGTTTTCCTTCCGTCCCTACAGACGGGGCCCACACTGCCGCCTCGCGCATAGCGGCATTTACTCCCACCCACATAGCGCCTACCGCCAGTCGCTGCAGGTGGGGCCTACGTGGCCGCCCGCTCGGCGGGGCCGAGCGCACGCGCGCGTGTACTCATAACCCCCGCAGACTAAAATCCCTGCCGCACGTCCCGTCGCGGCAGGCGCCTCTGCTGCGCCGCTGCCACAAAATAAATTTTGGCAGGCAGGAGCTTGGGCTGAAATATGCCCCGACGGCCCATAGAGTTCGAAGGCTGGCCTGACGAACGGGTTCGACAGCTGCTCAGGGCGAAAATAGAGCGAGGGGTGGATAGAGATGGGCCCGCTAGCGGCCAATATCCTGGCGCACGAGCGCTGAGGGCATCTCGGTCCGCGTTCGAGTCCTGGTTCTTGCCGACCCATGGGTATTTCACCGCAGAAAGGCAGCGAGCCCTCGGAGCCTAGCGAACGGCATCCGGGTACTAGATTGGAACGGCAACCAGGAATATTAAGGTCGACTACTAGTTGGTCCATCGGAGCTCCCCCCGAAGGGAGCCCGGGCTTCACTCGGACTCTCCCTTTTGTAACTCGACGAGCGTCACGCTTCGGCCTCCGTGGTAAAGCGTGGCCCGGCTCAACCTCCTCGTCTGGCGAACAGACGCGTAGGAGGAACGATATAAGTTGAACCGTGTCCACGATCGGTCCACCGTAACGAGTGGAAGTCTCATGAACGGAATCGCGAAAAGAGATCTATTACGGGATCGCAGAACACGTAAGCTCAACAAGGTCCAATGCGAACCTACCGTCGCGAGTTTACCGCTTCCGATGTGAGTGACCCCAGACTCCCTTTACGAGGAGATCAGGCGTCACTCGGGGGCTACTGTTGAGGGTCAATACTAGAGGTAGTTAACCTTAATGACTCTCGACCTTAATGACGTGATCAAAGCATAAGTAATCCTCACCTTGATCAACCTCCACATCATACGGGTGCATAACAGACTGAGCCGACAGGCGATCTCCGCCTCGCCCGACCCCTTCGCGGAGGGGTCGGATCCTCCACGTGCGGGCGACGCGCTCGACCCCACCTCCATAGGGGTCGAGCGAACGTGTCTCCGCCTCGCCCGACCTCAGGGTCGAGCGAATCGCCCACTACCCCACGAGTAGGTTGGACGGTGACGGTTGGGAAATAAATGTCTGACACACCCACGCTCGCTGACAGGTAGAGCCGCCCGTTACCCAGGCAAGTGGGTGTTAAATGCACACGACGTGCACCGCCCAAAGGATGGGTGCCGTCGCTACAGCACCTGTCAGAGACTCATCGCCTCCTCGACGGGACGTCCCCGAGCGACGGCCATGACCACGGCTTCACTCCAACAGCGGCTTTTCCCCGTACAGACGGGATGCCCGCGATTGACGATATGCGCCACTCCGTCGAGCAGGAGCTACACCCCCACACCGAAGACGCCATCCGACGTGGCTCGGCCCAACTTGCGTACGGCCACGACCCGCCCCACGGAACCAGACCTCCCCACATCGCAGTATAAAAGGAGGAGGAAGCCGAAAGGAGAAGGACAAGTTTTTCCACGTTGACAAGACTCACTAGCTCACTCCAGGTAAAGAAAGCGCACGCACGAACACACTTAGAGACGGGGAGCACTCTCCCTATCTCGCCCTCTTGTAATCCTCATTGCAAGCCTTGTCGCGAGTAACACGAGCAGCTCGGAAACTGGACGTAGGGCATCGTTGCCTGAACCAGTATAAACCTTGTGTCCTCTCGCGAACCATCGAGACCTCAAAACGCACCCCCACGATAAATTCACTAGTCGACAGTAACGAACCTCGACAACGACATTTCTACAAATTTGCATTATCTTCATCAATAACATGCAGTCATTCCGACATGCATGTATTTTTCCCATTTCTAGTCCTAATGGACAAACAATCTTCTTAGCTTGATATGTGTTTTGAGGCATAACATTGATAGGAAGGAAATACTTCAAAAATTGTAATAATACAGTTGCTTAGCTTTTATTGGACCAACAGTTGCTTAGCTTTATTTGCAGCAATGTGAGAACAACATGTAACTTGTTGTATGCTTTCTTGCAACCCAAGTACATGGGTGTCTTATAGTCTTCTTTCATCTTTAAGAGCTTTTGAAATTCGCTTTCACTAGAGAAATCAGCCTCCATATTACGCAACATTTCATCAAGGTCATCAACATCATTGTGCAACGTTTCATCTAGGACACAACATCATTATGCAACGTTTCATCTAGGTCATCAACATCATTTTCCCTCTCTACTGTTACATGCTCGCTATCCATGTCTGACCAATATGTAGTAGGATTATTCGCTTGCACATCCTACTCAACTTCACCATGTTTAGTCCAACATAAATATCTATACATAAAACCCCTAATAATCAAGTATGTACGAATCTCTTCTATATCTGAAAACTTCTTCAAGTTTTTACAATCACGACACGGACAACATATATAATGAATGTCAAACTTATTTTTGGCTTCTTGCATGTTATAGCGGCTTTCAAAAAAGTTTCCAATCCAACGAGGAAGTGTTTAGTAAGAGTGTTACCATCATACATCCATGATCGATCCATCTGGTACATTAGAACTATTAGCATCATAAAAAAATCAATTATATATATATATATATATACACACACATATATATATATATGTATATATGTGTGTGTATATATATATATATATATATTCATTGTGGAAATTACACAAGATCTTTGTTCCTCCATGTTTGATTGTCGAGCTTGATATGGTGGTGGGCCCGACTGATGGGACCCACCTTGTAATAGTTCTCGTTGCCTCTTTCGACTATGAGGCGATCGCATCATCAACTCCTAAAAAGGTGAGATCACATAATCTCAATCAAACTGAATGCTTTTAAATCAAAATTCACAATTATACAATAATTACTAACAAAATGATATCTAATTTCATTACTACAAGTAACAATCGTACAATAATTACTAATAATTTAGTAGTAACAACTTAACAACCATATAATAATTTAAGCTTTTAAACCAAAATTATATATATTCAAAATTTGTAGTTCTCCGTTTTTCAATACATGTCGTTGAACACAAAATGTTCGAATCAGCCTACAAAGGCTGTAATTAGCTGCTGCTGCGGCAGCCTATTATTTATTTATTTATTATCATTATTATTATCATTATTATTATTATTATTATTATTCATTTATTGACTACTTATATAGTATTTTGTGCAACTATAGCCCTTGTAGCCTTATTCGATCAGGGCCACAGTGGAAAAGAGCTAAAAGTTGAACAGCAAAAATGTGCATGAACCACATATATTAAAAAAAAATGAAGGAGTACCCATTCAGTCAACTTGAGTAATATCAAGATAAAGCATTCTTCAATTAATGAACAATCTTAGAGCAATATAGATCAATCTTCCAATGTGAGTAATCTTAGAGAGTACAGAGCAAACACTAAGTGTAGGAGCTCGATCCATGCACTAATTAACCGTAGATTTTAAAACCGACCGGATGCTAACCTTAGAGAGCAAAAATCATCGAAATGAGAAGGAAGAGCGCTTTACTAACCGTAGACAGCTTTAGATAGATTGATTTCTTCTGAATTTTGAATTATCCGCCTGCAACAATGGAGCTAGTTGCTGTCCCTGACCAGCAATGTCCTCCTCGGTTTGGAGGAGGAAGAAGCATCGTTTATATATACTGTACATTTATCTATACCGGTTCAGAATAGAAACTGGTATTGAAAATGGACTATCAGTGTCGGCTAGTGTCAAAACTGGTATAGATACTTTTTTGCACTTTCTGTGCCGGTTTTTGTTGTGAATCGGCGCTGGTAGTCCATTTTCAGTACCGGTTCAACAGGCTCAATTATTGATATGCGGCAGGACCTTTGAAACCGGTATTAAAAATATATTTATACCGGTTTGGAACAATGCGGCATTATTTGATGGTTTTTATAGCAGTGATGACTACCTCGTCGGGTCACGACCGATAACGGCCCGTCATGCGGTGCTAGTCTGCATCCTTCGGCTCGGGAGGCTATGAAGCGGATGCTGCTGTGCAGCGTGCTCGCATGCGCGACCGGGAGCGGCGATGGCCGGCACAGGGTGCCTGTGCTGTGCGGTTGCCACGCATGGCGTGATGGCGTCGCCGCTACACTCAAAGGCAGCTCGGGTGTTTGGCATGGACGCTTGGTGGCGGTGCTATGCAGCTACGACAAGCTCGCCACAGACCAAGCGGACCGAAGCCCTCGACCTTGGGGTTCTTTGGCTTTGTGCAAGGAGCTCGATCATCGGGGCCTCGTTTAAGATCTCAATTTGTCGAGGTCGACGCACAAGGAGCCTGACCGACCATATATATCCTTCTACGTCTGCTGCTTGCTTAGGCCATCAAGGGCTCAAGCAGTGTGGTGTCCTGGCTGGCTCTTGTCAATGTCATGGCGGTTGTTTTCGTGAGATCGTAATGGGTGTGCCCACTGTCGGAGTTATGTGAAGGCCAGCCTGGGTGCTGGCCCCCTTTGGTTTAGTAAATTTTGTGAAGACTAAGTTGTAGTATGTCATTTATTCTACAATTTAGCTATTTAAATATATGCTTTTTTAGCTAATGTTTGTTTGCCTAGAAGCAAAATCATATGGTTGTTGGTTTTATATGTAGCGGTGAGATGAATAAAACACTAGACATAATTCAAAGATGTTGCTATTGCATAGTTGTAGGCGATAGTTTGTTGTATGTCATCGTAAACTCGCATAATATAGTATCTATCATCACAAAAAATATAATGCGATGCACACTTTACTTTTATAAATCCTAATGCTTTGTGACATTATCAAAAGGCTACCATTAGCCACAGGTCGTGACGGCCATAAAAAATGACCACTACAGCCGAATCACTGTTTATATTTTACAATATGTGTATGTCACTCGTATGGATAAACATTATCATGTTTTTTGTATGTAAACATATATTGTGTCATCTATAATGTGTAAAAGTATTAATGACAACGTTTGTTTACATGCATAAAAATATGAAAATATTTATTCATGTAAGTGGGATACGTAATATTACAAAATCTGAACATTGATTTAACTGCATTGGTCAACCGTCATTTCCTTATTGCATTGGTCTACCGTCATTTCCTTACTAACTGCATTAAGATTTATAGAAATGATGATGTATAACATATTTTTTTACACCATATTATGTAAGTTTATAGTGACACAAACAAATTGATCCTAATATAACATTCGCTGCTACTCTGTATTTTGATTCATAACTCTGATTGGCCCCTGCTTAGTTTTCCGTCTAGCTCCGCCGCGTGCCCTTGATGCTGACGAGCTCCATGACCATGGACTGCCCTTGAGTGCATCTAGATGGAAAGACTCCAGCCGAAAGGCATGTCCGACTTTGACAAGCCGGCGTCGATGGTGACTATGTCTCCCTGTCGAGGGCGTCGTCATGGATTCACTCACATTCATAATGCCACGAGCCGACAAATGCCACTATCAGTGATCTTCATAGAGTCCTCATCCTTTGATTTCATCGGCTTATTTATATGTTGGTTTAGCGAGACCATATGGTCCCTCTATTAGACCTCCTTGTTATCCCTGTGACCATCCTCCCACCTCCGTTGTTTCCTTCCCTCAGATGGTGTTGGAGTATGTCAATTGGATGTCAGATGTTTGCTAAGTTGCTACAACCAGATTGTCGTCTGTTGACCTCGACCGTTGGTGCTTCACAATTGTTGGATGAAGAACCTTGAAGGGCTTGCTCGATGGTGTCACAAGTTGGTGACGCTATCGATGTTGTTCTGTTCTTTGTGTATCGTGTCCATCTCTCTCTCCCTTCAATTAAAACTATTTTATTTCTGTTTTGATCTTCGTATCATTGTAATCCAAAGCTCGACCTGCTGATAGTTTGTTTTAATGAACATTTCGGTGGGATACTCTCCCCGTTGACCCGACAAAAAACAAAAATAATTGTTAGATGACCTGTTTTAATGAAAATTCAGGTGGGATACTCTCTCCCGTTGGCCCGTAAAAAAGTAGTTGTTACGGATGATCCAGACTTATTTTCGTTGCCATGAAACAACAATCTTATTAGTCCAATCTTCAAAAACTAGCCCGGGGTGCGGCTTGCCCCTAGTTGCATTCTTCCTTATTCTTTTTTTGTCTTCTTCTGTTGGTAGGCAAAAAACTAGCGTTCTCAACGAGTTTATCCATGTTCGCTAGGTGAAAAGCATAGAAAACTGCACACGATAGCAGGGTTCAGAGCGTGCAGTTCAAAAGTTGAATTGATTTGTACTACCACGCCTTTGCCCAAATCATTGATACTTCGAATCCATAGAAAGATTGTGGCCCATTCCCATCACCGTCAACTGTAGTTATTATCCCTCCATCCCATAAACTTCAAAACCAAACATTTAAACTCCTAAAGTATTGAAAACCGTCAAAATAACCCCTAGATGCTTTCAGAGTCAGAGAGTGGTTTCTCTTATGTGTGGACACAAGACATTGCAATGGTCCCGCATGTCAGCTCTATTTCTTCTTTCTTGCTCCATGTGCCACCTCGACTCAGGCCTTAATAGGATTAGGATACTCATATCAACAAGTTGCAACTTCTTTTCCGATAGTCTACTCTAGAAAATTCCGAGCTTAAGCGTGCTTGGCCCTGTAGCAATTTCAGGATGGAAGGGTGACCGACCGAAAAGTTATTCCCGGGTGGCGGATCCGTCTAAGAAAACTCAGTCTGGGACGGATCCCGCATCTCGCCAGGATCCTGTTGGACAATGCTCGGTGAAGCGAGCATACACATGGTACAACATAGACAGAATAAACAGCAATCTCTTACAGGAGGAGAGAATTTTAACACATCACGATTCCATAAATTAAAATTAAGTCTTACATCAGAGTACAAATAGAGTTTTTGAAATCACGAAATACAGCAGAAGACTTCAAACGAGGTATAGACTCCGACTCTCATAATTAAGCAAAAGTATGGGCCTTGCCCAGTGGTACCATACTACTAGCCACATAACATTCACTGTGGTGAATCACAGCGTTCCCACTGAAGATTCCCAATCTCCGGACGAGGTTCTTCCCACTGGTAACTATCATCCTGGGGATACGCCTCGGCGCCTGAAAAACCACGTATTCGCAAAGCATGAGCTTCTAAGAAGCTCAACAAGACTGACCCGTTAAATTGGCTATCTACAGCCGACACCTAAACATGCTGGCTGACTCAGGGTGGATTTTACCTTAACAAAAGGACTCACATTACCTGAACCAATCTTAGTCAAGTTTTCACTCAGGTTAAGTGTTTAGAATCATAACTTTAGTTTGCACTGAGCTAGGCAATCATAATAAAACAACATATAATAATCATCATGTCTCAGTCATCATCCTTATAGCTTATCAACTTAGTTATAATGTAATGTGGTGCGTTTCACAAGCATACTCACAAATTGGGAGCGACAGCGATTCAAATCGATTTTCACCTGCAGGGATAACCTAACCATACGACACGTGCGCGTCCCAGACCGCACGTGGCAACCGTTCGCACCAGATCCTGCAAAGTCAATTCCCTCCTACGCCTGTTGTAGCAGTGCCGCATCCCACCAGAACACACGTCCCGAATGGTTTCTATGAAGTTCCCACACTGCCCACCCCAGATCGCCTCCGAATCAGACACCGTAGGGTAGGTTCGACTTTGTAATCACTAGGCTACGTAGGTTTACTGGGCCCCATTATACCTAGCATATGATCAGTACATTCAATGCTCGATCAGACTCAGACCACACGGATCAGACAAGACTACGGCCACCCTGGACCCAGTCCAGTTGCCGACCTACTTTGTACCCTGTTCGATCCTCCAGCTTTTAACTTTCCTTAATCATCCATAGTCATGTGTCATATGTTTCATGTGAAAAGTTTTAATCAAACCCTAACAGTCGCGAGCAGCACCCACTCTGCTTGACTTCTACCGTTAAGTATTGCTAAGCATAACATATTATAAAGGTTACCTAAACCAATTAAGTACCGATAGGGTTGCCTAAGGAAACAGATGTAACTGGGGTTTCAATCAACTCCTAGAAACCTAATGCACAATCATGACACATATAGTTAAAAGGAAAACTTTAAAACGGATTGTGCACCGGGGCTTGCCTTGGTCTCCGGGGTTGGTGATGACGACCTCTTCGGGGATAGAATACTCCGGATCGACAGCTACCTCGTGCGCTTTGGTGTCTACATGATGCAACATGAATAAGAGGAATTACAATTAAATAATATAATATGATGTTTTCATCATAGACTACTATGATGTTTACATTATTACCACTTAGGGGTTTTAGAGTTAACCCTAATAATTCGACTTCGGCATTTTATTTAAGCATTTATTTTTATGGAGTGTGGGCCAAAGGGAAAACTTCACATTTTTACTAGGAGACTATTTTCAGTTGACACTGCTCTCTGAAATAGGAATTTTAAAATTTGGTTGGGGTCAAACTGAATTTCCTAGATTTTATAAAAGTTCATTTCAATTTCCTGTTAATCAAATCATGGGCTACAACCAAACTTCAGATTCTACCAGGGGTCATTTTTAGTTGATAGCACTCTCTAAAACATGGATGTTGGAGTTTGGTTGAGGTCAGTTTAATTTTCTAGATTTTATAAAAATTCAGCAAAGTTTCTGTTAATTAAACTTATAAAATCACAAATAATATTAACCTTAGTGTAAAATCATGAAATTTTATACACGCACTGGTGAGCACCAAATTTAAGTTTTGATTAAGGGTTTAGATGTTTGGATGACTTTCATAATGTATTTTAGAAAATGACAAATTAAATTGGCAGTATGGAGTATTTTAGAGGGGAGTGCCCCAGGCTCGTGCGTGGTGAGGGGTTCCCCGGAAACACAACGGCGACCGGCGGAGCACGGTAGAGCGTAGCGCGCGACGGCCCCGACACAAGTGCGAACTCCGGCGAGCAATTGGCAGCGCGGCGGAGCAAGATTTTGCTCGGGGTTTGGTCGTAAACCTTCTACAAGTCATGGCGAGGACCGGCAACACCATAACGGGGACCGAAGCTCATGGAAGTTCATCGGCGACGGTGTACGTCGTGGCGGACGGCGGCGGCTTCGCGTTCCCGTCGAACGGGTGGACCGGAGACCCCCTTGATGGACCGGGAGCTGCACTAGGATAAGAGGAACACGTTAGACATGGTCAGAGGGGCGAAGAATGGCCGGAAGTGTGGCTCACCGAGCGAAGCTCACGGGCGGCAATGGCGGGCGGCGTCCGAGCGAAGGAGGAGGAAGAAAGAAGCAGCGCGTGCGTTGCAGGAAGAAGAATGGACTGCGGGAAAATGGAAGGGTCGTGTGAAACCTTAATGCGCTACGGGGAGGGAGAGAGAGAGAGAGAAGGTGGCAGCGCGTCGAGTAGGCGATTGGGCCGGCGGGCGGTGGCGTGGCAGAGGGAGTAAAGAGCGGCGAGCGCGGAAGAGAGAGAGAAACAGGGAGAGAGGAGGGGAGGAGCCAAGGAACATCTCCGCGTGGGATTTCCTCGTCGGCGTGATGGCATGGCGCCAAATGGTGCGCCGGTCCGACGCGCGACACGGCTGCCAGGCCGATTTTTTTTATTTTTTTCGCAATTTATTCAAAATCCTAATCTAAATTCAAATGAAATTCATATTTCCTGAGCTCGAAAAATTTTCAAAATTTTTATGGGTGCTCAATGATATATTTGGAACCACTTGCGTTTAAGGGTGAAGTCCTCATTCTGTCTCTAAAAAGTAGCGACTTTTCAACTATATTCAAGTTTGTTTGAATTTTTGAGGGGTTTAAATCTTTCCAAAAATTCTGATAAAATCTCCAAAATTCTATTTTGAAGTGAAATTAATTGTCATGTAAAAATATTGCTAGGGTTACATAGGATTTTAGATGAATTTTGAAATGGGTGTTTGAATTATTTCCTGTTAAGAATTTATTTTGGTACTGTGGGTTAAACTCCTGATTCAATTAGAAGTAATTAGTAATTTACCAAAATTTTGGTGAAGGCTAATGATGTTTAAAACATCTTTGCTTATTAACTTGGGTGTGGCTTTTTGCATCCAAGTACAAGAATTGAATCCTATAGTTTTTAATAATTGTCGATAAATTCTGCAGTGACGCCTGGGGTGCCACAGCCCTCCCCCCTCAAGGATATCGCGTCCCGAGATTTAAGAAGATGGTCAGGGTAGGCATGGGTACCTATGGGGCTGGAAGTAACTCGGGGTATTATGATCGTAGGAATTCTGCGGACTCCCACGTGGCTTCATCCTCCGCGTGATTGCTCCACAAGACCTTATAGAACTTGAGTGTTCGCTTTCTAGTAACCCGTTCCTTCTCATCCAGTATTTGAATTGGATGTTCGGGATATGTCAGGTCGGGTTGCAGCTCTTCCACCTCTGGAATCACTTGATCTACGGGTGCCTTTAAACCCTTCTTCAGTTGGGAGACATGAAAGACATTGTGTATCCCCGATAACCCTTCTGATAGTTCCACCCGGTATGCCACTGGTCCGCACTTAGCTGTGATAAGATACGGACCGATGTATTGGGGTGCTAACTTGCCTTTGACTCTGAACCGCTGAACTCCTTTCATGGGCGTGACCCTTAAGTAGACGTAGTCGCCTATCTCGAAGCTTAATGGCCTACGCCTTCTATCCGCACATCTCTTCTGTCTCGACTTGGCGATCTTCAGATTAGCTTGAATGACCCGTACTTTCTTCTTGGCTTGCTGCACTAGATCAGGTCCAAGTATGATTCTTTCGCCTGCTTCTGACCAGTTGAGCGGTGTTCTGCAACTTCGACCATACAGTGCCTGAAAAGGCGACATTTGGATACTCTGTTGGTAGCTGTTGTTGTACGAGAATTCCGCCAATGATAAATAACTATCCCAACTTTTCCCATGCTCTAAAACACAAGCTCGGAGTATATCTTCAAGTATTTGGTTTATTCTTTCAGTTTGGTCATCTGTCTGTGGGTGGTAGGCAGAGCTATGGATTAATCTAGTTCCTAGCGATTCATGGAGTTGCTTCCAACATCGACCTATGAACTGGGTACTTCGGTCGGAGATTATGGTCTTGGGCACTCCATGCAGACACACTATTCGGTCAATGTAGAGCTGGGCATACTTCTTCATACTGTATCTGGTAGACACGGGGACGAAATGGGCGGTCTTGGTTAATCGGTCTACTATGACCCAAATAGAGTCCAATTTCTGAGCAGTCATAGGTAAACCAACAATGAAGTCCATGCTGATATCTTCCCATTTCCAGGACGAAACACTTAGAGGTTGCAACAATCTTGCACGTTTTAGATGATCTGACTTCACTCTCCGGCAGGTGTCGCACTCTACTACATACCGAGCAATCTCTCTCTTCATTCTTGTCCACCAAAATTTCTTCCTCAAATCCTGTTATATCTTGTTGCTGCCAGGATGAATGGAGTCTTTCGACAAGTGAGCCTTATCCATAATCTTTCTTCAGAGCTCGTGATCTTTTGGCACCACCAATCTTTTCTTGAACCACAAAACTCCGTCTTCATCTTCGCGAAAGCACTGCATCTTCTTTTCTTTTAGCCCTTGTCTGATCCTTTCCATACCCTTGTCAAGTTGCTGGGCCTTGGCTACCTCGTCCCTAAGTGTTGGCACTAAGGCTAGGTTGTGTAGGGATCCATGGGGTAAAATTCTCAAGGTTGGCTCTGATTCTTCGTTGTAACCCCTCGGTCTAGGTAATGGCAGTGAGCGTTCCTACTTAATGCATCTGCAACTACATTGGCCTTGTCTGGATGATAGTGAATCTCCAGTTCATAATCCTTGATTAACTCCAGCCACCTATGTTACCTCATGTTCAACTCATTCTGAGGGAAGATGTACTTTAAGCTCTTGTGGTCGGTGTAGACATTCACTAGATTTTCTAGTAAATAATACCTCCACACCTTCAGAGCTAACAACACAGCTGCCAACTCCAAGCTGTGTGTTGGGTAATTTAGCTCATGCTTACGGAGTTTTCTAGAAGCATAAGCAATTACCTGTCCTTCTTGCATCAATACGCAACCAATCCCAATTCCTGACGCATCACAATATACGTCAAATGGCTTGTTCAAGTCCGGTAGGGCGAGTACCGGTGCTGTGGTAAAGTGTTTCTTCAGAGTTTGGAAAGCCTCTTCACACTTCTCTGTCCATTTGAACTTCTAATCCTTCTTCAGTGGCTCTATGATAGGTTTGGCAATTTTTGAGAAGTTGGGATGAAGCGACGATAATATCCAGCTAATCCCAAGAAGCTACGCACTTTATGGACTAACGTGGGTGCCTTCCAATCAACGACATCTTGCACTTTTTTGGGATCCACAGAAATGCCTTCAGCTGACAACACGTAACCCAAGAATTGGACACGCTCAATCTAGAATTCACATTTGCTGAATTTGGCATAGAGTTAGTGATCTTTGAGTCTCTATAGGACTATCCGGAGATTCTTAGCATGTTCATCAGCGGTTTTGGAGTACACTGGGATGTAATCAGTGAACACCACTACAAATTTGTCCAGCACCGGCATGAAAACTGAGTTCATAAGATACATGAAGTATGTCGGTGCATTAGTGAGTCCAAATGACATCACCAAGTACTCATATAGCCCATATCTGGTGGAGAAGGCTGTCTTTAGGACGTTTATGGGACGAATCTTGATCTGATGATAGCCAGACCTAATATCAACCTTGGAAAGACCTTTGCTCCAGGCAGCTGATCAAACAGAGTGTCTATGCGTGGTAGTGGATACTTATTCTTGATGGTGAATGCATTTAAGAGGCGGTAATCCACGCATAGTCTCAAGGATTGGTCCTTCTTCTTCACAAACAGAGCTGGACAACCCCAAGATGAGGAACTGGGCCGTATGAAACCCTTGTACAGCAACTCCTTCAACTGTATTTTAAATTTAGCTAGTTCCTTCGGTGCCATCTTGTACGGTCTGTGGGAGATTGAGGTTGTGCCTGGCTGCAGGTCTCAACATCCATGTTCGGGGGTAAACCAGGTAGATCCTCTGGAAACACATCTAGGAATTCTCTTACCACTAGTATCTCATCCAGACTTTTGCCGACAACATGGCACATTTGCTTGGGGGCAGATCTAGGGTGATCTAGGTTCAGGGAAACCGACCCTGAAGTGGTGAGGTTAGGCGGACTACACGGTTGGCTATATCGAGGAGGGCATTTTGGTGTTTCTCCATTTCATACCAATGATAATATCGATGCTCTGCCCGTCTAGGATTATGAATGAGGTAGGATAGGTGGAACCTCCTAGATTTAGTGGTGTCTCCCTTAAGCCACATTGTGACACGATATTCCCTCCAAGCGATTTTACGACGAAGGGTGGCTCTAGAAGGATGGTAACTAAGTTTTTACCCTTAACAAAGTTTTTACTGATAAAGTTGTGAGAGGCACCGGAATCAAATAGAACAAATGCTGAATGACCAGAGAGCAAGAACATACCCGCAAGCACAGCTTCTCCTTCGGCTCTTTCCTCGGTCGTGGTGTAGTTCACCCGACCGGTTCTGGGGTTCTTCTAGCCTCTCTTTTGGGCCTGTCCCTGGTTGGCCTACCGGTTGGCTCCAGGCTGCTGGTTCGTAGGACACTCGCGAGCAAAGTGTCCAGGCTGCCCACATGTGAAGCACGATGTTCCTGGTCCAAGAAGGGCGCCCTATTGAGGTGGGCGGACACCCTGGTTTCTCTGTGGTGGTGGTGGTAGCGCACGGTAGCCACCCTGTTGCTGATGTTGCGGGGGCCCGTAGGGTTGCTGCAGAGGGCGAAAAGATTGCCCTACGGTGGCGCAGCCCTGTACCTTCTACCATCCGGTGCTGTGTACACCAAACGGTATTTTGGTGGTGGCGCATTTGATGGACCACCGCTGACCCGCTTCTTCTCTCGTTGGTCCTTCTCCAGATATCCTTCGGCATTGAGGGCATTGCTCATAAATTCATTAAATGAGCCTCCCTGATTCAGCGATAGGAGGCCCTGAAGTGTGATGTTGAGTCCTTCCATGAAGCGATGTTTCCGCTTCGCATCCGTGTCAACTTGCTCTAGAGCGTACAGAGCGAGCTGATTGAATACCCGAGAGTATTCATGCACAGAACGGTTGCCCTGAGTTAAGGCCATGAACTCCTTGGCCTTCCTTTGCATCAATCTCGCGGGGATGTGATGGGCGCGGAACGCTTTTCTGAACTGTGTCCAAGGCACTGGGGTGTTTGGCGGGAGGCTGGCAAGGTAGTTGGCCCACCAAGCACCTGCGTGTCCCTGAAGCATCTGGGCGACAAACAAGGTCTTCTGTTGCTCCATGCAACGGAGCAGCCCAAAATTTGACCTCAATTGTGTAAAGCCAATGATCTGGTTCCATTGGTTCCCAGGCATCTTTGAATTTCGGGGGATGCGTTGCCAGAAAATTAGCATAAAAGCTGTCCTGGTTTTGGTTTCGGGGACCTCGGTTTGGTCCAGGATTCTCCATTATCGCCCCCAACATCTCGTTGGTCTGCTGGCTGCTTTGCAGCATGGCCGCCATAGCCGCGGCCAAGGTCGACTCATTTGGCGGGGGTGGCGGGTTGGAGCCCTCAGCGTCCTCATGTCCACCTCTTGTGTTTACCATGCTGAAAAGCGAAAAGGTCCTCATTAGTGCAGTTCATTCCATGGTTCCATCTTGACATATTAAAAGAATGTCATAAAGCGATGCACTGATAGCTCATAAAATCAACTCCATTCATTTCCTAAATGATGACAGTACATCAGTGCCCCAAACTTCCTGGATTGTCAAACAACCCATCCTAACATCACGATTGCTACACTGCTGCTACGGCAACCTTACGAGAAAACACAACACTGAACACGACAACGGGTACAACTCACTCCTTATGCGAACGACTAATAATGAACCCCATTTGCGAGAATGCCTCCAATCTACTCCTCCTCGGGTTCTGGATCCGAAGCATCAGGGTCCGACCCTTCCGACTCAGGTTCATCTTCGTTCACGGGAGGCGGCTGCTGTGCCTCTAAGAGTCCCTCAATCTGATGCTGCAGATGATGGTTCTCATGAACGAGGTTCTCAGCAATCTACGTGGCCTCACTACGGAGCATCTCCAGCTGGTGAATGTGCTGCAGCATAATGTTGCAGTCATTGTCCCGAGCATGTATTTGAGCAGTCTTGATTTTGGAGACTGCTTTTAACTCAGCAATTTGCGTATCTCGGGCGTCACAACGAGCACGCAGCCCATTGTTCCTGCTCTCCAAGCTCTTAATCTTCTCCTGGAGTCCGGCTATCTCCTCATGAGCTCGTACCAAAGCCTGGCGGTCACACAGGGCAGTGAAGGCTGTGTCCTCATACAAGTTGAGCATTGCCAAGCTCAACATCAACATTGGAGTCACATGGTCCTTCTCCCCCTTGAGAGTCTTGTCCATGGCGCTCTTGACGTTGCAGCGCCAGGTACCGTCAATCAGGTCCCGTATTGGGACAGTGCCGCTGGCTGATCTGCCAAATCCTCCAAATGTCCTTCACAAAGCTTCAGCAGAGCTTCTTGGGCAGCAGCTTCAATGGCTTCAGCCTTGTCAGAACCAAGGGAGGTAACAGTCCAAGTCTCCCAATCAGCTCGGTGAGGATGCGCGCGCGGGGAGAGTAAATACGGCTGAGCCCCGAGGTAGGCCATGCTGTTTGAACTCCCTGATTTGGAACCAAGGAGACTCCATATAGCCTAGCGACTGCATCATCTGGCGGAGTAGCTCCACAAGTCCTCTGCGTCCCGATTCTTTGGTGACACGAGTGGGAGTGGGGTTCTCAACTCCAAACTCCGTTAGTCCCTGATCGATCATGTTGTCAGACATCTGCATCACAGGGATAAACAACATTTTAGTAATCAGAAGCCACATGTTGACACATAGTTCAAGGCATGCAAAAAAATCTTTCGATACGTAAAATATTCTCATCTCTGCGTAAAAGAGTGATCCAAGATCGATACGTCTACTAGTATGAGCATTGCGAAGCTAGCGATGACCAAAAACCCAAGGTGCTTTACCATCTAAGTTGATCTGTCAAGGAGACAATCTTCTCATCGAGAAAAGTACTGTAAAAAGGCCCAAATTTGACAAGGAGTGCTATTGTTGAATTGGGCACCACGCATTCTCTAAGGGAGAGGTCCTTCACTTTCCTGAAAGTGTTACAGCCATCATAGATGAGATTTTTTTTTTGCTCCTGGATGGTTTTAGTATAAGTTTGAAGAATTTTAACGTTCTAAGGTTTTGATAACTAGCCATCTGTAAACTTCGTTTGTTGTTCAATTTTCGCATGCAATACAATCCTGCATCGGCCTATACGTCCTCACCAAAATAAGCAGAATATACGTTTAGGCGGTGGCAGATCGCACTCAAGTTAGACATTGCTAAACGTTTTCTTACGATACCGAGGTTAGCGTTAATGCAGAAGATGACATCACAAGCAGTTGCAATATAGTATATATCAAAATTAAAAACAACAACCCATATTTTGCCATATGGGTCGCCCCGAGTAGGCCACGTACGGGGATCACGTGTCCGACCTTCCCTGCACGGCGACAGACTGCTCTTTACCTCAGGCAGCGGAGGTATGAGAGAGTTCCGCAAAACCTAAGTCGTGAGGAACAAACTCATCTCTTGTGCATCAAAAGGCACAAGACACCACCGTTGCGAAGGTCAGCATTCGCAACAGGCCCGTAACCCACACCTTGTACGGTAGAGGTCCGTTTTTCTCCCTAAACGGCAAGGAGGATGCACTATGTTACAACGAACATAATACCTCCTTCCATACCACCATGGTACAGAACGCTACTGTTGCTCCTGCAACAGGGATTACCCGACATTTTACCACAGTCGAGCGGCGTACCTTACCTTGCTTACTTGAGCGTAGGCGCGTCGTTACAGAAATGCAAAGTTAAACTAGGTTTAGTTCACTCCGGCACTAGGTTAGCTTTGCCACCTAATACTACTTACTCCTATTAGGGCTCGTACCTTACTCGCACGTAATTTTCGAAAATATGCCTTTAAATGTCGTACCAAGCTGACGCGGACCCGCCGTAGAAAACTCAGTTCGGGACGGATCCCGCATCTCTCCAGGATTCTGTTGGGCAATGCTCGGCAAAGCGAGCATACACATGGTACAACACAGGTAGAATAAACAACAATATCTTACAGGAGGAGAGAATTTTAACACATCACGATTACATAAATGAAAATTAAGTCTTACATCACAGTATGAATAGAGTTTTTGAAATCATAAAATACAGCGAAAGACTTCAAACGAGGTACAGACTCCGACTCTCATAATTAAGCAAAAGTATGGGCCTTGCCCAGTGGCACCATACTACTGGCCACACAATATTCACTGCGGCGAATCACAACGTTCTCACTGAAGATTCCCAATCTCCGGACAAGGTTCTTCCCACTGGTAACTATCATAATGAGGATACGCGTCGGCGCCTGAAAAACCACGTATTCGCAAAGCGCGAGCTTCTAAGAAGCTCAACAAGATTGACCGTCAAATTGGCTATCTACAGCCGACACCTAGACATGCTGGCTGACTCAGGGTGGGTTTTACCTTTACAAAAGGACTCGCATTACCTGAACTAATCTTGGTCAAGTTTAAGCTCAGATTAAGTGTTTATAATCATAACTTTAGTTTGCACTGAGCTAGGCAATCATAATAAAACAACATATAATAATCATCATGTCTCGATCATCATTCTTATAGCTCATCAACTTAGTTATAATGTAATGTGGTGCGTTTCACGAGCATACTCACAAACTGGGAGCTACAGTGATTCGAATCGGTTTTCACCTGCAGGGATAACCTAACCATACGACACGCGCACGTCTCAGACCGCACGTGGCAACCGTCGCACCAGATCTTGTAAAGTCAATTCCCTCCTACGCCTGCATTAGCAGTGCCGCATCCCACCAGAACACACGTCCCAGATGGTTTCTGTGGAGTTCCCACACTGCCCACCCCAGATCGCCTCCGAATCTGACACCGTAAGGCAGGTTCGACTTTACAATCACTAGGTTACGTAGGTTTACGGGGCATCATTATACCCAGCATATGATCAATACATTCAATACTCGATCAGACTCGAACCACACGGATCAAACAAGACTATGGCCACCCTAGACCCAGTCCAGTTGCCGACCTACTTTGTACCCTGTCTGATCCTCCAGCTTTTAGCTTCCCTTAATCATCCATAGTCATGTGTCATATGTTTCATGTGAAAGCTTCAATCAAACCCTAGCAGTCGCAAGCAGTGTCCACTCTGCTCGACTTCTACCGTTAAGTATTGCTAAACATAGCATCCTATAATGGTTACCTAAACCAATTAAGTACCAATAGGGTTGCCTAAGGAAAACAGATATAACTAGGGTTTCAATCAACTCGTAGAAACCTAATGCACAATCATGACACATATTGTTAAAAGGAAAACTTTAAAACGGGTTGTGCACCGGAGCTTGCCTTGGTCTCCAGGTTGGTGATGACGACCTCTTAGGGGATCAAAGACTCCGGATCTACAGCTACCTCGTGCGCTTCGGTGTCTACATGATGCAACATGAATAAGAGAAATTATGATTAAATAATATAATATGATGTTTTCATCATAGACTACTATGATGTTTACATTATTACCACTTAGAGGTTTTAGAGTTAACCCTAATAATTCGACCTCGGTATTTTATTTAAGCATTTATTTTTATGGAGTATGGGCCAAAGGGAAAACTTCACATTTTTACCAGGAGCTATTTTCAGTTGACAGTGCCCTAGGAATTTTAAAATTTGGTTGGGGTCAAACTGAATTTCCTAGATTTTATAAAAATTCATTTAAGTTTCCTGTTAATCAAATCATGGGCTACAGGGAAACTTCAGATTCTACCAGGGGGTCATTTTTAGTTGATAGCACTCTCTGAAATATGAATTTTGGAGTTTGGTTGAGATCAAGTTAAATTTTCTAGATTTTATAAAATTTTAGCAAAGTTTCTGTTAATTAAACTTATAAAATCACACATAAATACTAAACCTTAGTGTAAAATTATAAAATTTATACATGCACTGGTGAGCAGAGAATCTAAAGTTTTGATTCAGTGTTTAGTTGTTTGGATGACTTTCATAATGTATTTTAGAAAATGATAAATTAAATTGGCAGTATGTATTATTTTGAATGACATGCACAAACTTTTTGAATGTAAAATTGTGATAAAATTACAGGATGTGCAAACTTTTATGATACACCATGCTTCAAGTTTCAACCCTAGCACCCTTCTGGAACTCCAACTAAAACTCAAAAACAGAAATGATTTATCTATTTATTGAGGAAGTTCCATAAATCTTTTTGAAACAGTGCTTCAGCAGTTAATTCCCGTATTTTACATGGGTTCCAACAAAATTTGGTTTACCAATTTTTAGATTTTTCCTCTATTTACTAGGCATTTTACAAATTGAGCTAAATAATAGTACAATGAATTTGAATTCGAAATTTGGTGAAACAGGGGAGGCAGCGGGTGAAGAGCTCCGGCGAGAAATTGGCGGCGGGGGAGGCCTCACCGGCGATGGGGAAGGGCGGAGGGGAGTGCCCCAGGCTCGTGCGCCGCAAGAGGTTCCCCAGAAACGCGATGGCGACTGGCGGAGTACGGCGGAGCGTAGCGCGTGACGGCGGCGGCGCAAGTGTGAACTCCGACGAGCAATTGGCGGTGTGGCGGAGCACGATTTTGCTCGGGGTTTGGTCCTAAAGCTTCTACAAGTCATGAAGAGAACCGGCAACACCATAACAGGGACCGAAGCTCATCGAAAGTTCGTCGGCGGCGGTGTGCGTCGTGGCGGACGGTGGCAGCTTCGCGTTCCCGTCGAACGGGTGGACTGGAGACCCTCTTGATGGACCGGGAGCTGTGCTAGGATGAGAGGAACACGTTAGACATGGTGAGAGGGGCAGAGAATGGCTGGAAATGTGGCTCACCGAGCGAAGCTCACGGGCGGCAATGGCAGGCGGCGTCCGAGCAGAGGAGGAGGAAGAAAGAAGCGGCGCATGCATTGTGGGAAGAAGAATGGAGTGGGGGAAAATGGAAGGGTCGTGTGCGACCTTAATGGGAGGGAGAGAGAGAGAAGGTGGCAGCGCGTCGCGTCGGCGATTATGCCGGTGGGCAGTGGTGTGGCAGAGGGAGTAACGAGCGGTGAGCGCGGAAGAGAGAGAGAAAGAGGGAGAGAGGAGGGGAGGAGCCAAGAAAGATCTCCGCATGGAATTTCCTCGTCGGCGTGATGGCACAGCGCCAAAAGGTGCGCCGGTCTGGCGCGCGACACGGCTGCCAGGTTGATTTTTTTTATTTTTTTCGCAATTTATTCAAAATCCTGATCTAAATTTAAATGAAATTCATATTTCTCGAGCTCGGAAAATTTTCAAAAGTTTTATAGCTGCTTAGTGATTTAGTTGGAACAACTTTTATTTAAGAATGAAGTCCTGATTCTGTCTCTAAAAAGTTGTGAATTTCCAACTATATTCAAGTTTGTTTGAATTTTTGAGGAGTTTAATTATTTTCCAAAAATTCTGATAAAATCTCCAAAATTCTATTTTGAAGTGAACTTAATTTTCATGTAAAAATATTGCTAGGGTTACATAGGACTTTAGATGGATTTCGAAATGGGTGTTTGAATTCTTTCCTGTTAAGAATATATTTTGGTACTGTGGGTTAAACTCCTGATTCAATTAGAAGTACTTAGTAATTTACCAAAATTTTTGTGAAGGCTAATGAAAGTGTTTAAAACATCTTTGCTTATTAACTTGGGTGTGGCTTTTTGCTTCCAAGTACAAGAATTGAATCCTAAGGTTTTTAATAATTGTCGATGAATTCTGCAGTGACACCTGGGGTGTCACAGTACGAGTGAGGAGAAATGTGTGTAGAAAAGACTTATTTTGATCTGCGAGACCAGCCTATGTCCTATAAAGCCTACCTGATGTAAGCGGGCTTGATCTCGAGGAGGCGGGACGTTACACTCCATGAAACACTGCTGCCTACACCTCGCCGCTTAGCTTGCTGGTGCTCGCGAGAGGCCTAGAGCTGGATTTAACCAGAGCTAGCCCTTGTGTGCTTGTGCCGCTGCTTGGTGGTGCACAACAAGCTCCTGGATTTTGCTTCAAACATTTACTTCCACTCTGTTGTCCCAAACCTATATTTCTTCTCTAGGAAATGGCCACCGATCTCGAGCAGGCCTCAGCTGAAACCTGCAGCCAATTCATCTTCCATCGTGAGCTTCTAGCCTATCCCGATTCAGAGGTTCCAAATTTGCCTGTCCGGTCGTCCCCCACCCTTCATGGGACGACGACCATCTTCTCCTCTCCCATCCCACCAGCTCTGAAAGAGGTGGAAACAAAGAAATGTATGGAGCAAACATGTGGGATCACTCTCACATCATGGTCCATGCCACCAAAACCACCACCATGTGAGACCTGTTTATGTCAATGCCTTTTCAATATTTGTGAGGTTGAAAGTCTGGTTTTGATGTTTAGGGTGCGAAGTATTCCACTGATGATAGTTGGGTGGGTGAAGCAGACTTTAGAGTAGGGTGACACTAATATGAGCATTTGCCTTTTCTCTGTTGAACTGCACACACTGATCTAAGTTGCTCCTGCTGCTGTGTGCATGCATCTCCTCCCCTCCATTGACTGTCTAGGTGGAGAGCTTGAAAGATGTCATTGTATATTTCAAGGCAAGTTGTAATAGCGCTCAACAGCATGCATCGCGATCTGGAGCCCCTACTAGTGATAGATTAAATATGGCATGTCATACACTATATATACTGTACTGCTTGGGGGAAAAAAAAAACTAAACAGTGAATGATGATAACGGTTAGGCAATACATATAAAAGTTCTCTCCAATTTTTCCAAAACTGAAAAAACATAGAGATATGGATAGATCCATAAAGCTAACAGAACCATTATATCAAAATTCTCGAGGGTCAAGAGCTGAGACATGATCATTATTGACCAGTAATCTATATATATATATATAATAGACACAACCCACTCAGGATTATTAACTTCTATTTCTCTTTTCTCTCGTGCATCCACGTCACCTCAAAATTTAAAATTGTTGGATCTCAAGCCTCTTACCCATCATGTCAATCCGTACATGATCTATTACCGGAACGTCAAGGAAATTGTTGTCTCCACGCCCGGTTATTTTCTTCCTTCATTCATTGGTAGATTAATGCCAAAACTACAGCCCGAACCATCAAGACATTCTTTAATGATGCTGCTCCTGTTTCGCTCTTCCTCTCCTGCACGGCTCATCTACTGCTCCCATCAAGCTCCCATCAAACTGAATAAACTTTGAGTTACAAAGATAAAGACGTAAATTGAGGTAGTATTCAGCCAATAGTCAGCTCAGTATTTTTTGGGATTATTAATTCTATCTTCTCCTTTTAGTTATGAAGATAAACCACCTCTAAAATGGAGGTACATACAACTTTCTAAAACACTAATTTTTCATTATGCGTTCCAATCGTAGGAGGTCCCGTCAATATAAATAGTGTTATGCTTTATTTAGAATTTGTGTTGTATTAGCATCATTCTTGAAGCCTTCTATAAACCCCACAGCAACACGCGGGGTATCATCTAATGTAACTAATCTTCATGACGGCATAGCTAGTTTCCCAACCTCATGACGGCAAAAGAACAGTCATTGTTGTAAGATTGACAAAAAAAAATAGTAGTTTACATCACATTCTAATTATTCACATACAAGTACCTACATATATAGATATACTGAAAAATTGTTTAATGCACAAGAGCCAGGATAGTTGACAACAAGGTTGGTATATACTCCCTCCATTCTTTTTTGTGTATCGCTATTAATTTTGAGTAATAACTGTGACCAGTCGTCTTATTCAAAAAAATATAAGAAATATTAAATGTTTCGTTAAAATTTAATTTAATACTAAAAATTTTTAATCCTATTTTTTAATTTTATATATTTAAAATAATTTTTTGAACAAGACGAACGGTCAAAATTTTTTATCATAAAATCAATTTTTTATCACAAAGTCAATGACGACAAGTAAAAAAGAACGGATGGAGTATATTGCACGTACCTTTCTGCTTTAGTATAAGTACATCGAAATAATTAATACTTGAATCTGTGATGAACCTAATGACGAACGGATGCACACTCAAAAACTAGTCTTTATCTGTATATATTTGTCAGATCATCTTCCATCATCTAGTAGCATCCGTTGATATGATTGTTTGGCTGATATGATAGTTTCGGCTATTTATATCAACTAGTAGCGAAAACCTGCATTGCATGCTTCTCGAGCGACAACAATATTCACAGATGGAAACTACTAAACTAATGCTCATCCATTTTCTTATTCCTGACGTTTAGGACAACAAAATGGCCTAGCAAAGAACTAAAATACTTGTCTGAATGCCAAAAATTTAAAATTGGAGTAAGAAGATTCCTAAATAGCATATCCGAGACAAACTCAGGCTGGGTGAACCAATAAACTGAAAATGAAAGGCAAATATGATATCTGCAGCATGTAAGAGCTGATAAATCATCAGTGTTAAGTAGGAACCAAATTTCAGCCCAAATATAGTCATCATAAGACATGACTCCTTACGGATGTTAGGTTTTTCGAATCACCGATTCCATCGATCGAGAAAAAATATTAATTGCATTACTGGCTCATGTCCAAATTGATTTTGATAGCTGCCCAACGTAACAATTGGCCCTACTACATTAACACAAGAATTGAAGTAAAAGATATGAGAGAGGCATTGCAAGGAAAACTCATAGCATCGAGATAATGGCAAGCACAAGCAAACAAGTTGCTTCTGTTGCTCTGGCTGGCTGTTTCACAGAATATAGCTTATGAACATAAATAACCTGCTGCAACAAGCTATTGACAACTACTATCAAACACTACAATTTTCAAACCTCACAACATTGCCGAAGTTGTAAGTGTCATTTTAGCTACATACCATATACTTCGAACCAACCAAACAATCACAAACATACAACCGTCCAACTACAAATCCAACTCATTTAGCTGTGATTTCATACCTTTGACCAACACACAACGATAATAACAAGCAGTACACGATAAATTTTAATCTACACTATTTACTCTGCAACTACAATCAGAACAAGTGGCAATTAATCACCTGGAAATGGAATTCCCGCTCCCAACCAGTCAGGCAGCTAGACCGGCAATAGAAACCTGGTTCCCATCAAAATGTGCATGCACAATGCCAAGGAAATGGTGAAGATGGCCATGGATTTGGCACCAAGGTACTTGACGGCGATAAGCCCCCTTTCAGCAACCTCACTGCGAGCAACGATAATGCTCTTCCTGGCGCCATCAGATACCCGCTGTGCCAAGAATTCAAGGAATGACCGTACCGTCTCTGCGGTAACCCTGCCTGTAACTTCCAGCACGAACCTCCGGTTACTCGGCACGGCTAGCGTACTTGATACCTTGTGGATCACGCCGTTGGCGCCAGAATTGCGACTCTCACGCTCCAGTGCCACTGTCTCAACCCGAACAACGGAGGCCTCTTTGGCCAGCTGCCGCGAAGTCCTTAGGAAGGTCTCGACGGCGCCATTGCAGACAGAGACGGCCAAGTCCTTGACCCTGGCCTCGTGCTTGGGATCGGAGAGGCCAGAGAGCACCTGGTTGCTGCTGCGCACGGCGACTGTCCGGTCTAGGTAGGTAGCGACGGCGGTGCTGACGAAGACCCGGACGAGGTCCGCCGCAGCCTCCTTTCCCCTGGCACTGCAGAGCGCCGCCAGCCACTCCGGCTCCTCGCGGGCGCCGGCCTCAGCAGTGCGGCCGCTGCAGGAGGACAAGACAAGGTTCCTCGCAAAGCTTCCGACGACGGCGGAAGCGAACCCGGTGCCGGCAGGGGAGAGGAGACGATCCAAGATTCGATCTTGGAGCGGGGAATTGGGGTCCTGCTGCCGCTGTTGATTTAATTGTTGGTGGGAGGAGATGGCGCGGAGAACCCCGGATGCGACGGATTCGGACAAGCTTGACGCGGCAGATGACACGGGCTCGGAGGCGGCGAGCTTGGAGAGCTGGAGGAGGCTCTGCGGTACTTGGTCGGAGTCGGAGCGGAGGAAGTCGGCGAGGTCGGAGCCGACCTGGGACACGGCGTCAGCGAGGGACAGGGCCGCTACGAGGCGCCCACGGTGGTGGCGGTAGATGCGGTAGACACCGTACCCAGCGGCGGCGGCCGTGGCAGCGAGGAGAAGGTGGCGAGCGCGGCGGCGGCGGGAGCAGTGGCAGGCTGCAGCAAGCGCGTCCATGGAGGTGAGGAACAAGGGGTAAGGCGAAAGGAGCTGCTTAATTGAGGTGGGTTGCCTCGCTCGCTCGGCCGCTCCTCGCCCCGCGCCGCCTCGCGCCGGCCGCGCAGGGGGAGAAGAAGAGCAGAGCGCAGAGACGCAGAGGAGACCGGATCGAAGCCGAGCCCAGGTCTCGGTCGAATCCAGTCGTGCTCCTCATTAACTGGATGGGGCGCCGCCTCTGTCGTCCGATTTTGCCTTGCTAGGCCCACTCTGGTCTGGATTGACCATAGTCATTTCATTTCTTTCAATTTCTGTGCAATTTCCTAGACATGCTGTCTTTAACTACCTCGTTTTTAAAAATAACTGTCCTTTTTTACTTTAAACATTATATTAACTGTTTGTATTATTCGTTTTCTTAAATACTAAAATAAATTAATCATTATTAAAGTAGATCAAATGATAAAACAATTTATACTTAAATAAATAATACTTATATATTTTTAAAAAAGACGAATGATTAAATAAAAAATCTTAAAATTATTTTGAAATGGAGGTAGTACCATTGATTAGATTATTATAATTATTGTTAGTTATTTGGGGGCCATAATTATTATTATTTACATAATTCCTAAAAGTACTGCAGCTCAGTAACACTATCGACAACCACGTTACATGTACTAGTCTACTACATATAAAAAGAAATAACAAATTTAATTTATTCTCTTTAAATATAGGCAAAGTTTAGATAACCTTTTAAAATATTTTTTATTTACTTTACTCTTAAAATTATATCATTAGGTCTAGTTTACCCTAGTAAAATTTGTCACACTAAGTTGAATTCTAATTTAAATTTTACGTGATGATGATTGACATCGTGACACACGTTAGAAAAATAGTTTTTAATTTTTTTTCTCATTTTAATAAAGAAATAAATTTAATAGTAAAATAATTATTATGATATAAAATTATATAAAAATAATGTAAAATTTAAAAATATTTTAAAATATACATTATGATGTCTACTACAGTCCTATAAAATTTTAAATTGAAATTTAATTTGTGCATAGAGAAACAAAAGGACAAATTTTACTTGGATAAACTAAACTAAATTACATAATTTTAAAAATAATGTAAACCAAAAATTAGTTTAGAAAGTTATTCAAACTTTATCTATACTTAAGGGAAGTAAACTGGACTTTGTTTTAAAAAAACAGCCGCCCTCACAAAAAAAAAAGATAAACCAAAAGTTCATTTTGTTGAGCTCATAAAAACCGAACAAGCTTTGACACAGACCCGACTAATAATTCCTCCGGTTTCATATTATTGATGATGTTGGTGTGTAATTTGTTTTACTTAATAAACACCAATGAAATGAAAATTGAAAGGAGGAGTTTTGATTATATTTCGCACATGCTTCTCCAGTACTTGAGTCATAGCATTCAAGTACAATTGAGGTGCACGTATTAAGCTTTTGGAACATGAACGTTCTATAACCTAGAACAACAATCCTCAACCTTTTTAGCTTTTAGTTTATTTCTGAAAGTACTTTTTTAAAACCATTTTTTTCAGAATCATATTAACTCAACTGAAAGAATCAATAAAGAAAAACTAAAACGGACAGGATCTTGGATAAACTGAAGCCTTCAATCAAGGAAAAAAAAGAGAGTACGTGGATAGTCATTGTACTTGTCCCATCATTTTAGTTTGCCCATCGTATTAATAAAACTGTAATTTATGATCATTAAATTAGATCTACCATATCAATACGGTCATTATCTACATGATCTCTACGTATTTTTTATGACGTGATATATGTATAATGATGACTCAACAACCAACATGGTTCATCTCATCTTGTTATGCTAGACTAAGACATTAAAACTATAGTATGTTTTTATTACAAGAAAACTAAAGATCGAACACTTTCTTATCTTTGTTTCTTTTAACAAAAACACTCTCTCATCGGTATGTTGTGATACTACAAGTATTTTTATATGTTAATGATATATTAAATTGAAATAAAAGAAATGAATATTAAGAAAAATGTGTGTGCATGTCCAAATTCAAAAATGAAATTTGAATCAATAAAAATATTTTTTGTTTGCTTGTACTTTTTCCATTGCGAGAGCATCAGTTGATTGGCAGTCATTATCTTTTTTTTTGTCATAGCTGCGCCCAATGCCTTCTCAGTTTCAACTTAATTTTCGCTTTTGTACAACCAGAATCTTCTGTGCAACTGGGCTCGTGGGCTGTGTGAGTAGGAGGCACGGCGCGGTGCTAGACAGGGGAGGATTGACGTCGCACAAAGGCAAACGCGCGATCATACCACGTCAAACAGAAGTGCATATGATAATAAAATAGGATAGCTACAACTTATATGATGGTTGTGAATTATGAATCTAGAGAGATAATGATAGTAATATGTATGTTATGTTATCACAAATACGTAAGGTAATATATATAATGACCGTATTGATATATTTGAGCTAGTGTAGTGACCGTAATTTATAATTTTATGAATATGATAATCAAACTAAAAAAAGAACAAGTACGATGGTCACTCACGTATTTTACTTTAAAAAAATGGGGTGCTGACGTACTACAACCAGAGTAAAATGTTTGGAAAATGTCGTTGTTGTGTGCATCTACCAGTTCCGAGAAATGGCAAGGATATTAACACACGGCTGAAACAGTTGAGCCGTTGGGGACACTAAAGACCGACTTCATTTGGTGACCTTGACCTTGTATGCCAATGACATGCGCGACCCACATGAACATGCCCCGTTGGTCCCACAGTCATTGAAAACAGAGTAGATCTACTTCACACTAATTTTGAGCGCCCCACCACGTCATCACCTTACCATTTGTTTTTTGAGAATAATCACCTCACACCTGCTATTGTCATGCGCTGCAATTGCCATCATCCCCTCCTGCCGGATCGTATTCCTCGTTATCGCCCTCTCCTCGCGCTGGCCGCCTTACCCTCTCGGCTTCACGTCCGTTCAATCTCTTGCGCGATGAATCCGTCGGCCGCCGATCCAGTCATATTATCAGCCTGGTAAACTGGTCGAACAAAATGAACTAGTAGTTATTACTTAGGTTTGGATCGAATTAAGATAGAATTGAAATTTTATTTATTTTTAAATTAAAATGAAACGAGGACGTGACAAATTGTGAAAGGGTCCGTAGGCTGAGCCCTTTAATCAGGCCTAATCGTATTCCTCATTACAGCCCAGTTTAGCCCAGCCCAATCCAGCGTCTCACGGGTGGCGTGCCTTGCCCGTGCCGTCTGCTGTGCAGGAGGACAGCAGAGAGAGAGAGAGAGCCGAAGGCCGAAGCCTTGCTTCCGACGATCCAAACTCCTTCGATCCCCCTCACCGCCGCCCCGTCTACCAGCCATGGCAGCGCCGCCCTCTCATCCGGCACCGTACCCATCAGGAGCGATCGCCGCAGGCGCATCATCTTCAGCATCGCCCTCGAGGTCTGTGTAGCACTCCCTCCCTCCCTCTCCCTACTCTACTTCCAACTCGGTCTCCATCTCCAATAAGACAGGATGTGGGGAAAGAGATGGAGAACGAGACCAAAGGAGGGAACCCAAGTTCGCCTACACCTCGGAGAAGCGTTATTTTTAGGTCTCGATTCGTGATCAAATTCCTTCTTTTTTACTAGGTTGTGCTACTTAATTTGATTCCACTGTGATTTCGATGAGTAGGAGCATGCATTCCACTGTATTAGCGGCTGCAAAGAAGCAAACTTGAGCAATTAAGCTTGCGAACTCTACTTATTGTCAGTTGGCTGCAGCAGCTGTTGCGTTGTTGTCCTTCGTCGCTCTGCAAATGCATGCATACCTTGTCCCTAATACTGGTCCTAATGAGCTCCATGGTAAATCTGCACAATCCTTACACCTGTGTCTTCAGTGGGACTTAGATTATTTTACTGTGAGATACTATATAACTTTTTATTTCTTTATCCGACACGAGAGGTTTGCTTGTGTCTATGCTTGCAGCTATTCAATGCTTGACTTAATAAAAAGGAGACACTATGTATGCTTTGTCAGCACAGAGACTCGTTTTACAAACTTTACACAGTGTTCAAGTTTCTCTCTTGTCTATACTCATTTCAGGAAAGAGTTACTGAGTATGGTGAAGAAACACTCGCATTTGATTGGGTGGACCATTGTTGATGCCGAAGATGATGCTGCAGATGCAGGAATGGATGACAAATTCTGGCATGAAATGCTTGATCTTTTCTTTTTGCGTGGTGGGGCATCAAATAGAAGGGAAGAGGACGACCTTGTCTTCTTTGTTAATAACATGGTACTCACTGTCCTTTTATCATAATTCTTATTTTCATTGGTATTAACATCCATCACACTTACTTGATGTTACTGTGTGTTGCTGCAGAAGCTGCATGGTTATGGCTTCAATGATAACATGGAAGACCCACCTCCTTTTTTTGTACGGAGATGGGCCCCCACGGTAAACAAAACAACACTCACTCTACTTTACAGATGACCTAATGCCTGATGCATATTGCTGTTTCTGTGCCTTTAAGAAATCTAGTTCCCTGTTTTAATGTACCCAAGATTTGCATTTTGTCAAGACCGAGCTACATTATTTATTGTGGGAGACATTGTTTCTCACTCTTTGGTGTTTATTCCTTCTTTGCAATGTGTCTGATTAAAATTTCTTGACTCACAATTTTAGTGCACCCATTTATCATCGTTTTCATTTTTAGTTTACTTAGTGGTTCATTTATTTGAGTAGAGTAATAGCTTGTGCTGAATAATGAAACATATGTTGCAGTCCGTTTAGTTAATATTTTTTAATTATTATGTTTAACTTACTATTGACTATATTTTTCCAAAATGTGTTAAAGTTTTTTTTTTTGTTCTAAACTTATCAAGGAATCATACCTGACCCTGAGCACATGTGATTGAACTATATGAGCTATGTAAACAAGTGAAAATGCTAGAACCTCGACTATTATGCTTGTGTTACATTTGTCTAATATATTTTTCAGACTAACGAGATAATAGTTTTCATATTTTTCTTTGTGCTAATTGACCTTGTCTATTTCATGTCAAACAGCTTGACAATGTGATCAATTTTGACGCTGTGGAGGTTGATTGGGAACGATCCTTCTACTTGAATTTAATTGCTCACACATCATACACTGTAACTGTCGCAATATGTTGGTATGTTTTTGTAACAGTTCGGATAAAATAAAATGTATGCTTGTCATTTACTTTCAACAAACAAAACCTTTAGTTCCAAGCAATTTGGGTTAGGCTAGAGATGAACCCACAAGGACCAGCGATAAAAGCTAAAAGAGAAAAGGAGAGCATAACAAAAAAAAAAGCAATAGATGGTATCAGTGAATTAAAAAGTTCAGTGGAAACTGATAGTTCTTGTGGTTCCAAAAAATTGGACCTAAATGTTCCAATGCACACATATTACTTATGACACATTCTGATCTTGACCATCAATCAATAAAAGAATTATCTAGCTATTTATCTCTGAATTTTCCATTCTTTATAGAAATGCTGACTGAATAGCCTAGGAGTACGTTATCTATGATTTTTTTTCTGGCATTTCAAGACACGAGAATCCTAGATTGCCATGTAATATAGTTACCAATGAATGTTCAGGGCTGACAACTGTTTGTTATGTTGGTTCTTATGCGCTTGTTCGACAGCATTGAAGAACTCCGCAATTGTACAGGCAAAAACAAGCAGTTGTCTCCAATCTATAAGGTTAGCACAAGCGAGCATTTCCTGTGAATCAATTAGAGATTCTTTTGTATAGTTACATATTCTTGTGTTGCTCCCTGCTTCTGCAGGAGTGCTTTTTTTTTTTCTAATTTTTTTTTTTTTTTTTTTTTTTTTTTTTTTTTTTTTTTGCAAATTCATCTGAAATCATGTCTTCATTCCACTTTGAGCGCAGATTTTCATTCCTCAGTTGTATATAGGGTAGTTAGTCATGTCATTTAGTTTATGTCAATTTTGAAGACTAACTTCACACAAGTAAATGTCCTAATTGTTGCGTTTGAAACATGCTACTGGTATGCTAGCAGTTTGATTGCAGCTGTTAGTTGCAGACTGCTCTGCTCCTGGATCGTATCTCCCCTTTCTTTATCGCTGTTTCCTAGTTAATTTGACTGAATCATAGCCATATTCTGTTAGGGAATTACCCACGTATATGGCATGATATAAGGAGCTGTATTAGAGATGTCGAAATGCAGTTTTGTTCATATTAGCTAACATTATCTCAATCTCATCTTTGTTATGACAACAGGTTACAAAAACTGTATATGCATCTCCTAGCCGTGTAAATTTTCATCTTGACCGAAGAAAGGTAAATAATGTTTTTTTTTCCTTCTTCTTTATTCGAAAGAGATGTTCTTGATTTTGAAGCTCATGAATCTCCTGACAGGCTGTAGAAACGGTACCTGCATATCCCAACATTTGTTTTTCAGTGGACGACTTTGATGATACTTTTGGCTCTGTGGTATGTCTCTGGTTTTAAAACAAAATGTCCTGGCAGTGTCCTAAATATTGTACTTTTTCGGAAAAAAAAAGGTTCTCTAGCTCATGTGCATATTTGTCACTTTAGCTTTGGGCATGGGACATGAAGGATTGGAATATTTATAGGGAGATAGCCATAGATAGGTGTTTATGGAGATTAGCAATCCATGTGCCCGAACCTTGATTTTTGGCTTTTACCCTTCCCGGTCCTCCTTTTACTTGGCTTTTGTGTTTGTTATCTCTCGCTATCGTTCCTTTTTACCGCTTTTGGCTTTATCTGGGTTTTCTAGTTAAACATGAGGGTTTCATCTCTAGCCTACCCCAACTTGCTTGGGACTGAAAGGCTGGTTGGGCGTGGGAATTAAGGAGAAGTGAAAAGGAGGATAGATATGTATGTGGTGCAGAGGGAATAGGTTGGAGAAAGATAGAGATGTATTGGAAAAAGAGAAAGGTGCATCGGATGTGAGAATGGCAAATAATTTGGGACAAATATAGAAGGTTAGAATGACATAATTTGGGATGTAGGGAGTAGATGCTTATGCTTTGGTGTTGCATGATTTTTGTTTGACACTTTTCTCCATGTACATTTAACTTCCCATGTTGACACCCACTTTTCTAATTTGAGCAGGTTTTATCAGATCCTGAACACTGCTATTGTGTGATTCTCAATGCACATGATGGGGCAGCATTTCCTGAAGAAAGTGATCCCAATAATACTAGTTCAAATATGCAGTCCGGACACAACTCTTTGACTAGCCATAGCCAACAAAGAATGCCAAAGGTTCTCTCTCTCCCAGAGCTATTTATTTTACATTTATATCTAGAAGAGGAATAGGAAGGCATCTTATCTGCAGCTACTACTTGTTTTCCTGGAAATTATATTCTGTTTCTCATGGAAAGGATTGTGTTGAATGCTAGAATTATCTTATGTATGATTGTCAGGATAGATCTCAACATAAAGGTTCTACGGTGATCCTTAGCAAGAGTGCTATTCTCGTGATTCATAATTTGCCCTCGCTGTAGCCTAGTTTCTCCATTCAGCAGGCTCCCTCTTTTTTTTAGCGCCATTTGTTCACTTATCACCAAGCATCCTTTATTGTGTTTTGACCATAGATATCATTGTACACGAGCATATCACAGCTCATAATTGTTCTGTCGAATTTTCCATGCATGTATAAACAATTAGTTCAATCATAGCACTGGTGAAGCATAGTTTAAAAAGAGAGAACTATTTCCTCACCAACAATATGATCATGTGGAGGACTTGTGTGCGTTGCACACACCCTGTACCTACTCTCTTTTTGTATTTTGTTAGCCTGAAAGCAAACTAGTCCACCCATCCACTCGTGCCATTTTCTCATTTAAATCAAGTTATGCTTCAGAAGATGTTTGCTTCCCAGAGAAACTTCTAATTGTACTAGTTCCATGCCCATGTTTTGCCGTGGACCAATAAATTTCTATAAGAGATGTAACTATTTAAAATATATTCATTAAACATATCAAACATTTTGGCTACATAACTACTATACAGCATATGAATTGCGAGGTGAGGTGGTGACGGACCATCACCATCACCAACTCACATTTTTAAGTTGGTACAAATTTTCTATTTGGCAGTTACATCTTTGCTTCTCGTTCCTACAACTGTTTTTGTTCCTTTGTACAATTTGTGCTGGTTACATTATCGCACAGGCTTACAGACGCCATCAGTTATTATATTTACTCAACTTACCAAAGTAATGAAATATTTGTTCTAATTTTGTCTGTCCTGTTCACACTGTAAATAGATTTAGTTGCTGGGATGTTATACCCATGCTTTCCTTTCCTTTAGCATTTGTAGGCCATTTGGACTCTTGAATTCAGCAAGAGCTTTGATTTTCATTGCAGAGGACACTCTTCTCAGGTTTTGTGAGCTACCAAAATGTTCGTGATGCTTATGATGGTGAGTGTTTATTTTCTTCTGTCTACCTTGTTTACAGAAAATTGTTACTCCCCTTGTGCTATTTAGTATTTATTATGTTCACCTTTGTGCTTAAGCGCATTTTGTCTTTTATTTTACTCTATGAGCACTTGGTTTGATGAAAGTTGGCTAATAATTTTCCAAACAATTGATGGATATCTAATATTTTGTCCCATCTGCATTCACATATTCTCAAGTGTATATTTTACTTATGTAATAGCTGGCAGATCAAAGATGGGGAGCATCCTCTCACTTGGACGTGACAGCACTAAACCAGATAAACTTTATATGAGGGGCCCTGAAGGACGCGGAGAAGTGGAAGTAGCTGTTTCTGGCATTGCAGGTTCGTTATGTTTAATGTTGGAAAACCTTTTCTTTTGCTCCATTGATGGATTTCAATGTCAAACTTTGACACACCTGCTCGTGTACTTTTTATTTTTATAATTACAATAAGTAGTTCTGCATTTGGCCCTCTTTAAAGATTAATAAGTTGCTTTTGAATGTGTAAAGCATCTGATGCAGTCATAATTGAGTCTTGTCTTTGCAAAAGTAGCAGTCTGCTGTACCATATAGAATTAAAATTGAATTATATCACATGCAAAGGCATTAGCAAAGTTTGTCAATGACCAACTTCAATATCCTTTCCCAGCGCTCATAGATTTGAAGGCCCTGTCAGACATATTTTTAACCAACCGTAGTTTCTGATATGGAAGTGCTTTACTATTGTTATTAGATCAGAGCCATGAGAAATTGAAGAAAGATCCAGGAGAAAACTTTCGGGTCCTTGTTCACAGGGCAGCCTCTGCTGCATCAAAGCTAGCAAAGCATGCCTATGACTCTGCATCTGCTAACAAACGAATGGATGATGAGCTCGTGCCTTTGAAATGCTGCTTGATGTCTGTATCTCTTCCATGGGACTACATCGCCCATGACCTTTTGCACAAGGTGAGATTTTTACATCAGGAGTCCTGAAAAATCTCGAAATTGTGCTTACGTGTTCACTTCCTCCTAATTCTCTTCTTTGCATTCATTTATGATAAAGCCAATTCTGAGTCACGGGTTATTTAATACTACAGTATTTGCCTGACAAAACGAAATTGTTCACATTTTTAAAGCTTTGTAGAGTCTACGGGGAATTGTAGAAAAATTGCTGATTGAAATTTAGAGTGCCATAGCTCTTCTTGGTACAGCTTCATATTTGGACATTTACACTGTTAAGAAAATTTCTGACACGTGGCTGAATCATCAGTAGCTCAGTTTCTTGTTCTATTCGATTTATTAACCAGCCTGATGTTCTGTTTAAGTAAGACATATTTATCTATCTATGATAAATGTTCTGAGAGATTTTGCCCCACTGTACCAGGAGACACCTCCATTGAACATATGAGGCTGCAGTTACAAAATGCAGGGCTGGTCAAAGGAGGAAAGAATCTGAATATCATGATTTGTAAGAAGAATACCACAAGTGGAAGTGAGATTTGTACATGTGTACTTGTAGAACGAAGCTGTAGGTGCAAATTTTACAGTTTTCTTTGCACAGAGACAATCATGCAATGTAAATATCAAGTGTCAGTTTGTACTGGTTATCGACGTTGTTTCCTCTTATCTGTGGCAGAACACTAGAGTACTTTCTTTCTCTTAATAAGAGTGAAATTGCACCAGAGGTTCACGGACTTGTCGAGCTGTGTCATTTGGGTCCATCAACTTCTATTTGCATTTTTAGATTCATAAAATTGTCCACTTATGTCAGTTAGGTCCATAAAATTGTCCACTTATATATATATATATATATATATATATATATATATATATATATATTTTGGTGGCGTTTAGAGCAACAAAGTTAGCTTGTTGCTTGTTCAAATTGATTGTCTGAAATGACAAAAAAAAATGGAGGGAGTGTATTTTAGACCTATAAACTTGTCAACTTATATCAATTATGATTGAGACCTATGTATTTTTTTTCATTTTTTAGAAAACAAATAATAATTCGGTCTCTACGAAACATATACAACCTCCACATTATTTCAAGAATTTAGTCAAAATTGTTGATCATTTGTTACAAGCATTTCATTTTTTCATTTATATGGTTTTATCAACAAAATTAATCTATGCAGGTTTGATACTCTTCCCGTGCAATTCCCGGTAAATGAATTCCAATAGGACATATGGACGCCCATGCCCGCGCACTGCAGTATGTTCTCGCTGCGGATATTGCCTTCGCTCATAGTCGACGCTGGACGCCAGCTACTCCACGGAGCTGTAAGAGGGAGAGGGAGATGTAAGAGGAGAAAGAGAGGAAAAGTACCAGATGGGTGGGGAAGACGATGTAATCACAGTGATGAGGGAGTGATGATCCATCGCTACCGTCAGTACGAGGGAAGAGCGTCGTTCTGCACAGATCTACGATGCACATAGGGAGTCGTTGCTGCTGTTAGTCCGAAGTGGGGGAGGAGGAGAAGAATGCTTAGCACCTTCTCGTCGTCTTCTTTGTGTGTGGGACTCATCAGCTACGTGGATCAGAGCAGATCGGAAGGAGGTTCATCCTAGCTACATCGGAGGAGAAGGTAGATTAGCCACGCGCAACCAAATGTAACTTTTGGCTGACGGAGGAATTCACCCTGACGTGGGTCGTGTTCCACTGCGTGCCTTTTGGTTTGAAGCCCCAACCACTCCTATATCTGTGCAAACCACGAGACTTTCTATCTAGCACTCGGGTGTCAGTTAATTAACTGGCACTCAACCTATTAAGTTATGGTCATTCAGGCTCATATCGTTAAAATGATGAAATAATGTACTAAAAATGTTGAATGATCGTTGAATTAGATTTTCACTGATATAAATATTGACGTATATTATAAATGTTGAAATAATATACTAAAAGTAAATTGTTGAAATAGTTTATTCAAAATGCTGAAAACAAACAATTTATAGTAAATGTTGAAACAATTTATCACGAATGTTGAAATGAAACATATAAATTGTTGAACCACTAAATTTAAATGTTAAAAATTTAAAAATATACATTTTATTTTTACAGGTGTTGAACAGATCATTGAAATAGTTTATTCGAAATAAAACCATTTTTTGAATAGTTTATATTAAATGTTGAATAGTTGAACAAATAAATTTAAATGCTAGAAATTTTAAAATATTCATATTATTTTTAAAATCTATTAAATGTTATTTAAAACAATGTTGAAACAATTTATACAACATGTTGAACAAATATGTTGATAATGTTGAAATACTACATTTACATTGTTGACTTCGAAAAACATATTTTTAAAAATATGTATGTCAGATCTCATTTATAGATCTAATTCAGAGAAATATCATAATTTCAAACAATTTTGAAATTGGATTATCGGTTTGAGAGAAGAATATATTGCACGGCTTTTAAAACTGAATATCCCTAACGGGTACCTAGGTGCCATGTATATAGGAATTCTGTACAACCACTTCCAGTCAAAATTAGTCCTAAAGAAATTGAGGAATGAGGAGATTGAATACCAGCATTCCAGCCGAATGGGCTCAAAGGAATCTTGATGGGTTACATTGTGGTCGGCTATATCATTGACGGATCCTAACCAAAGTCGGCACTATACTAGATAAATTTTATGATAGACTTAAATAACTGTGGTCCATCCATTTAAGTAGATCTCGAGACATATAATAAAGTATTATACTCTAAAGTGTAATAGTTACTTACTTATTATTGTTATTATTAATTATGAAAGATATATTATTGCCAAACTAATCTTAGATGTGATATTCCGATTTCCATCTAGTGATATCTAACTTTCTTGTGCTTATAGCATGCACGACGACGCAACCCATGGGCTACGGCCAACACATTTCTCGGGACACAGCCCAAGGACTCACAACGGCCTAAATGGACGGCTACTTGAGACTGCTCCATTTCTTCATCCTGATGCTCGCCGGCACTCCCATTGCTTCCAGTGTCGTCGTGACACTGTCGCCCACTTGAGCACCAACTTGTCCCCAAGCTGGCCTGGTTGGAAACTTGTGCTTGACCACATCATAGTCCTCCCAAGTTGCAAAGGTTTCAGGAAGAGAGGTCCACTTGATGCATACCTAGAGGAGAGCTGAAATTCCCGCGTTTGACTAGGCGCCGTTGGAGAATACGCTCTGGAGTTGTATCAGCAGCTGACAGGTCGACTGCTTGTGGTAATGTGATGAATACTGGTGTATGGTCCGGTACGTGCTGTTTCAGTTGGGATACATGAAAAACTGGGTGGATGAGTGAAGATTCTGGCAATGTCAACTTGCAAGCGGCTGTGCCGACCTCGACTTCAATAACAAATGGTCCATAAAATTTTTAGGACAGTTTGGGAAACTTCCTATTGGCCACCAATCTGGGAATAAGGTTGCAGTTTGAGATAAACTTGTTCACCAGTCTGGAATCTCTGAAGCTTCTATTCTTGTCGGCCATTTGCTTCATACAGGCTTGAGCTTGGTGAAGCTATTGTTTGAGCATGTCAGAGAACTGCTGACGATGTTGGAACAGGTCAGTCACCTCAGGGTTGGTGATGTGGGTCAAATCAAGAAGCATACCATAGTTGGGTTCAGTCCCATACAGCGCAGACAAGGGGGAAGTATTCAGTGAGAAGTGGTAGCAGGTGTTATACCAGAATTCGGCAAGGGGTAGCAAGAGAGCCCATTTCTTTGGTGTTGCATGGACTGCTGTACGCAGGTACATTTCCAAGCACTAATTAACGCATTCTGTTTGCCCATCAGATTGCGGATGGTATGCGGAGCTCATGTGCAGGGTTGTATTCCATGCTTTGAACAACTCCTTCCAAAAGGAACTTGTGAAGACACGTCACAATCTGACACAATAGTTGTAGGGATGCCATGCAACTTAGCAACATGTTGTAAGAATACTCGGGCCACACTAGAGGTAGTGAAATGGGTGTTTGAGTGGAATGAAGTGGGAGTACTTTGTGAATCTATCAACCACAACCAAGATAACTGTGTAGCCTTTTGATGGTGGGAGACGTTCAATGAAATCTATGGAGATGTCTTGCCATGCTCCTTGTGGAATTGGTAATGGCTGAAGCAGCCCTGGAAGCTTGCAATGCTCGTGCTTAGCCTGTTGGCATATGGCACATTGCTGAACATAATTGGTAACATCAGTTTTCAGGCCTACCCAATAGAACAGCGTCTTCAGACGTTTGTATGTAGCATGCTGGCCTGAATGCCCTCCAATTGGAGAAGAGTGGAATGCTGAGATGATCTTGGTCCGGATGGCTATGTTGGTGCCCACCCAGATTCTATTCTGATAGCGGATGACACCCTCTGTGAGTGTATATCCCTCCTCATTGGGTGAAGACAAGGCCAGTTGAGCAAGTAATGCCTGTGCCTTCTCATCATGTACATAGGAGTTGAGAACTTCTTGGACCCACTGTGTGGTTGGGTAGCTGAGATGGGGTTGAGTTAAAGGAGATGTCCTACCCTGGGCAGAGCATCAGCTGCTTGATTCTCACACCCTTTTTTGTACTGGAATTGAGACCTACCAGTTTGGTCATCGCCTTCCTTTGAAGTTCGGATGAGAGGACCTGATCTGTTAAGTTGCACAAGGACTTATGGTCTGTTTTGATGACAAAGGGTCCTCTCTGTAGATATAATCTCCATTTCTCAATAGCCATCATGATTGCTAGAAATTCTTTTTCATAGATGGAAAATTTTCTATTGTTCACACTGAGGGCTTTACTGAGGTATGCAATGGGATGTCCATCCTGTGTAAGAACTGCCCCAATGCCTATGTCACAAGCATCTGTTTCAATGCAGAACTATTTGGTAAAATCTGGTATTGCCAGTACTAGTGTCTTACTCATGGCCTTTTTCGGTGTGTCAAATGCAGATTGAGCCTCATCTGCCATGCAAACTGTTTCTTCTGGAGGAGACAAGTGAGGGGTTTGGCAATCATACCATATGACTTGACAAACTTCCTATAGTACCATGTGAGACCAAGGAAGCCTCTGAGCTCTGCAACAGTGGTAGGAACCGGCCAATTGAGCATGGCAGCTGTTTTATCAGGATCAGTAGAGACACTCTTAGCTGATATGATATGTCCCAGATATTCCAACTGTGTCTATGCAAAGGAACATTTGCTGGCCTTGAGGTATAATGAGTGGTGCTGGAGTATTTGGAAAACTATTTGTAAGTGCTGGAATGGTCCTCCAAGCACTTGTTATACACCAGTATGTCATCCATAAAGACAAGAATGAATTTCCTGATATAGGGGGCAAATATGGAGTTCATCAAGCATTGGAATGTGGATGGTGCATTGGTAAGGCCAAAGGGCATAACTCTGAATTGGAATTGGCCATGATGAGTTTTGAAAATTGTTTTGTGCTCATCATGGGGTGCCATTCTGATTTGGTGAAATCCTGAAAAGATATCCAGTTTGGAGAATAAAGTCGCACCAGCAAGTTCATCTAACAGCTCGTTTGTGATGGGGAGGGGAAATTTACTCTTCACTGTGATCTTGTTGAGCTTTCTGTAGTCAACACACAACCTCCAGCTGCCATCCTTTTTCTTCACCAAGAGGACCGGCGAGGCAAAAGGGCTCATGCTATGGGTCACTGTTCTAGCAGACAACATGTCTGAGACTTGTTTTCAAATCTCATCCTTTTGCAGTGGAGAGTACCTATAGGGTCTAGAGTTTACTGGTGGCTCTCCGGGTAGTAGGTGAATGTGATGATCAAACTCTATAGAAGGGGGTAATGTAGTAGGTTTCTGAATGAGTGTTGCATGGGTTGTGAGGAGGTTTTGTATTGGTGGAGGTATAGGTGTAGTATGGTGATGTGGTGTAGGTTGGATGAGAACAAGTGCCCAGATATCATTCCCTTTCTCCCACTTGTAGATTTGATCACAAGTGGCGAGCTGGGCCGATGAAATGGGTTGTTCAAGCACTCCTTGAAGCCTGATTGGCTTACCATCACAGTGAAACTCAACCCATTCAGCAAATTGACATGTCATAGGACCCCATTTGGCTAACCAATCCATACCCAGAATTGCATCATATCCTCCCAGGTCAAGCACCTTCATAGGGTGTTGGAATGTATGATTGGGAACTCACCATTTGAAGTCTAGGATTTCAGTGGTGCAAGTCAACAGTGCTCCATTAGCCACCTTTACTCTCCCGGTTGGGACAGATTGCTGAAGTGAACCCAGTTTAACAGCAATTCTAGAATTGATAAAGCTGTGGGAGCTCCTTGAGTCAAGCAGCATCATTAATACCTGATTTTTAACTAGGGCCCTGATTGTAATTGTTTTTGTGTTGGCTGGGTCGGCCAAGGCACTCAGAGACAAGTGCATGGGAGGGTCTTCTGTGGTATCATTCAGTACAAACATGTCCATTATATCGTCTGGTATGATTTCCATGCTTCTCCAAGTTCGATTGCCTTCAACTGTGCTGGTGTGGCTAGGGCACATTTGTGGTTTGTGCTGAACTTGTCGCCGCATCTGTAGCACAGGCCATTGGCTCTCCTGAAATCATGTAGCTTCTTTGCTTTCCAAAGATCACCAGTAGAATGAGAGGATTTAGCATCATTGGTCGGATGAGATACCACAGGAAGAGACTTATGGGCGAAAGGCCTGTGCTGTGATTTCCTTTGGCGATCTAGGACACCTTCTTGTACCAAGGCTAACTGAATAGCTCTGCTCACTGTGGTTGGAACCTATGTTTCCACAATGGGGCGAATGTCAAAACAAAGACCCAAAATGAACTGTGCTACCATCATTGTCTCATTGAGAGAGCTGTCATAGAGTTTGATGTGGTACATCAATTGTTCAAATTGACTCCTATACTCCTCCACTGAGTCTGTTTGGCGGAGGGAAAGAAGGGCCATCACCTTGTTTCTGTGTGTGTCCAACTCGAAAATTCTCCAATGACAGCTGCCTTGAACAATTCCCAATCGTGGTAGGGATTGAGTTGCTTGAACGACTGGTACCAGTGTGCTGCTGAACCATCCATGTGTATAGTAGCAGCCTGGACCTTGAAGCCTAGTGGAATCTGATATAAAGTGAAAAAGGCCTGACACTTATCAATCCAAACACGAACATCAGATCCATCAAAGCGGGGGAAATCCAATTTGGGCATCCAATGTTTGTGAGAACTTGACCCCCCGGGGTCGTAAGGGTGGTCAGTAAAGTTTGGTGAGGGAGACATCAAAACAATCTGTGGTGTGGGCACTGGGAATGTGACAAATGGGATGGTGGATGTGGATCCGGTGAAGTAAGCCCGAGGACGAGGACCTACTATGCCATCACCGTCATGTTGGGGCAACGTGAGGTGGGGTAGTCGGGGGTGCTGGGGTGGGGGAGGTGGTGGTAGTCCGTGCGCGAAGGTCGCGACGGCGGGCATGGTGGTGGTGACAGGTGAGTTGTCTGTGGCGGCGGAGGTGGTGGAAGGGGTGGCAAAGGGAGGGATAGTGGTGGTGGAAATGGTGGTGGTGGTAGGGGTGGAATCCTGGATGACAATCGCTAGTCAGGATTGCTGTTGTTATACTTGCCCAAGGGAAGTCATAGATAGATCAACCTTAGCACGGAGGAGATTAGTTTACCTCCCTGGTCCTTCATGGTGGCGTCCATTGTTGAGAGTTTGGCTTGAATTTCCTCGATGGTGGCGAGCTTGGCGAGGACTTTCTGCTCAAACGTCTCCATTGCCGCCACGATTTGTCGGATGACAGTGGAGGTTTTGGGTGGTGCCGTGGTAGTGGACCGAAACGAGTCTCTGATACCAACTGTCGTGCCCCTCCTGTTTAGAGAGGTCGTCGACGATAACTAGGCCGGCGATGGCCGAGAGAGAGAAGCAAGGGACTGGGAGTTCGGAGGAAGAAGGGAGAGGAGCAGAGGAAACTTGGGGACGGAGGAAGCCTTTCTCTTTTTCATTCATGATTTGGCCCGTAAAGAAGCCTGTGTTTATAGCATGCACGGCGACGCAACCCACGGGCTAAGCCCAACACATTTCTCGGGACACAGCCCAAGGAGTCACAATGGCCCAACTGGACGGATACTTGAGACTGCTTCATTTCTCCATCCTGATGCTCGCCGGCACTCCCATTGCTGCCAGTGTCGTCGTGACACTAGTGACCACGGTGTGGGTTCGGCAGGCAACGACGATGCGGGAGGAGGACAGGAGGAGTGGACCCGGCGCGTGGCGGTGGACCTTGAGAAGATCATTTCGGTGCTGCCGCCAGCGGTGGAAGAGCCCTATTACTACCGCCCCTTCCGCAAGCCGTGCGGCTGGAGTGCGCTGGGAAGATGAGTGGCGCGGTGGTGGCGCAGGTGGCCCGCATGGGATGGCTCATGCTCGACCTGGAGGTGGAGGAGGTGCTCTACACGGTACGGTCGAGCACACGAAACACGTACTACCTGGACAGGAGCGATGATCTACTACTACGACCGTTCAGGTACTGCCCCTACGAGCGCGACCTCGTTGCCTTGCTTGCCACCATGGGACGTCGTGCATATGTAGCAGCTCAGTAGCCTGTCATTTAAGCAAGCTAGTGATGATATATTGTATGCATTATTTGATACGTAACTCAATGATTTTGATTTTAATTATTGCCAAGACAAAATCTGGAGTAAGTCAGAAGCTCTTATTAATCGCCACAATGGACATATCTTTCATTCTAGTTCTATGCACTTGGTGCCCTATGCTTAATGTTGCTTTCATTCGTTTGGGCTGAAAGCTCCCTCCTCTGCTCCGGTGCTCACCCTGCTCAGCTCCCCGCACCGGCGCACCGCTGGAGGAAGCGGTTTAGTTTGAACCGGCCCACTCTAATCTTTTGAATCCAAGATCCGGGCTGGTTTCCTAGCTGCTTCTTGTGATGTTTAACTGATTCGTTCTCCTGGAAGCTTGAGGAGTTTTTTCGGATTATGATTTGATGAGGTTACCAACCTCCAATCGAACTTTATTACTACCACTATTTTTTTATAGATGATATTTTTAACATAAATTTAAAGTATGAAACATCAAGCGTAATAATAATGGAGGCAGTAGCAATTATTCGTAATTATCACTACTATATATCTCCTAGTTGAATCGGTTTTTCCTCTTTCCTCATTCCCTAATGTATGGATCTTGCCCCATCGCCTCCCTCTTGTGAGGTGATCGCACTACTGAAAATCATTTCCTTACCGAGTGCCGCACTCTGACAAAGGTTGAATAACACTCGTTATCCTCGACAAACGATACTTGGCAAAAAACGTAACGACAAAGAGGTCTTTGCCGAGTGTTTTTATCGATAAATTACACTCCGCAAAGATTTAAAATAGAAAAAACCCAAAAATATAAACAAAACTTTTTTTTGGAGGAGGCCCCACCTGCTAGCACCCTTCTCCGCTAGGTCTTCGTCGAATTTGCAGGAATTTCTTATCGCTCATGCTTGGTCCGCTGGCAGGGATCGAACCCGGGATCTCTCTTTCGTGCTACTCCTCTACCACTACGTTAGATTGAAACTTATGCTTATGTTATATTTTGGATTCTCTTATATGATTCTAAGGCGAGTGTAAATTGCTTGTTTGAGGACCTAAACAAATTCAAATCAAAAGGTTGTCAACTAAAAAGTTTCATAACTTTTCAAAATTTATAACTTTTATTTATGGAGTTTCTCCATCCGAAATCGTTTTTAAAATTCAAATTTCAAACTAGAATTTATTTAAACTTAGTTCTCGTTAACAAAACAAATTCAGATCCAAAAATGTCAACTACAAAGTTTCATAACTTTTCAATATCCAAAACTTTTATTTAGTGAGTTTCTCCATTCGAGGTGGTTCAAAAAATTTAAATTTCAAATCGGATAAATTCAATCGTAGTTTTCCTTAACAAAATGAATTCAAATGAAAACGTTGCCCATTTCAAAGTTCAATAATTTCTATAGATCTACAAACTTTGTTTTGATTGTTTAGTCAATTGTTCATCTGACATAATGGTTATAACACTGTTCAGAAATCTTATTCAGGAGTTGATATATAAGATTTGTAAACAAATTTACTTTCGCTTTGTCATATAAAAAAAATTACCAAAACATAAATTGTACATATTGATGAGTTATACAACCTTGCAGTTCAAAACATTTTCATTTGAATTAATTCACGGCTTAAAAATGTGATTTAAAATAGTTTTTGTTCGAGTGTTTTGTTTTTTTGCACTAGGTAAAGAACCTCTTTATCGAGTGTTTATTTTTGACACTCGACAAAGATGCATTTTTACCGATTGTTTTATTTTAACGAGCATTTTTGATTGTGCTCTTTGCCGAGTGCCCGAAAAATAACCCTCGATAAAGCATGGGATCCTCAGCATCGTAACAAACCTTTACTTTTATTGGGTAGATTGTTCCAACTAGCCTGCGAAGAGTATACTATTATTCGGCGTCTATACCGTGCGAGTCTTATCTTCAATACTTTTGTTTATTATATTATTTCAGGACTTTTTTATTTATCTACCCCGGGAAGACCGGAATGGTTGATTTGAGCATGATCAATTTAGGTAGAAGATATATTATAGGTCTTGGTGAAATAATGTCAGGGGAATTGCTTGAATTTACAGGAGGACAGACTAGCGGTATTGCTTTGAATTTGGAATCCAAAAATGTTGAGATTGTATTAATGGGCGATGGGTTGATAACTGAATCAATTCGTGGTCATCTGTTTTTCCAACCTTTTTTTTTGTGACTCTGTATTCCCAACCTGTGCTTCTCTTCTTGTGCAGCTGTGCTATGCATCCGACTTGTTAAATTACTAATTCTTCTGACAAGTGAGACAGATCGAAGACCCGAACCAAACCAAACTACCCTGTGTCTTAGTGTGTGATTAATCACCAGATCGAGCAGAGGTTACGGAATTCTGCCATGAAAGGGCCCTGGAGCGGACGACGACCGCGCTATCTTCTCACACTTGGATCTCACCCACATCGCCTGCCTCTCGTGATCCGAGCGACCACGACCACCCTCCCTGAGAACGAAACGACGATTGGTGTGCACAGGACAAAGGAGAAGAGTTCTGGTCGGCTGCTTTCCATCGACGGTGAGCCACACACCTACTCATTTGTACAATTGTTTTATGTATAAATTGCATAAAACAATTGTACAAATGAGTTAGGAAATTGCACATGACATATTTGAGTTTTTTTTTAACAAAGTAGCTGATATCATCATCATCCAATTTTTAATATCTGTCACGCTAGCATGATTTATTTCTTCTCCTTGTTTTTGCTGAAAATTTCCACAAGAAGAAGTCCTATGGTCAGGCAAGTAATTAACATGCCTTATTGATGTAATTAGTCAATTAATGGCCGAGCCAGACAAAGAATAAAGAGCCCCATTACAGTGGATTACACCAGTTTAAACATTAAAGTATTATAACAAAATCCTAACCATAGGTTTATAAGGGTATAATTGTCTTTTATAATGGTGTCAATTTATTTATAATGTTTGGGCATAATGAAGCCAAAAAACAAAGAGTGAACTAGAAAAGGCAATGACGTGAATTGATGTTTTTCTTTGTTAGGTGAATTCATGAATTGTTATAATAGATATTGCGTTGTTATACTTAAGAGTACTTAATGGTTAGAAGTATATAATTAAGAATACTTAATAGATATTGCGTTGTTAAGAATACTTAAGAATAATGACAGGTTCCACTATTTTTTTTATTCCAAACCACCCTACAATATTTGACAATATATTATTGTTATACTTAAGAATACTTAATGGTTAGAAGTAGGTAGTGTAAACCGATCTAAATCGTTAGATCAGAGAAAATAAATAGCTTATATTTATTTGAGCTCACCGAAAAGGTTCTAAGAATGAATAATTATCATATAAAAGAGTTATATAGCATTTTAAAGTTTCAAACTCGAATGAATAATAAGTAACCATGTGAGGGGTGCGTGGGGTTGGCTGACTGGGTTCGTGCACTGTACATGATGTGCAATAGCTCGTAGAACTTTACTTGTCAAAACCCTAAAAATAGTGCACGACAGAAACTACTTAACAGTTCGTGAAGGGGACATTTGCGCGCACCAATTAGTTATAGCTGCCGTGAGGAGCTGAAACTAGCGGTTTAGTATTTAAGAAGTTCGAGACAAACACACACACACACACACCATATGAGCGATTAATCCTTACAATCTGTCGAATTAAAGTTCATTCGACGTCGAGATGTTCGTGATGCTGATGTGGCTGCTCATCCTGCTGGGCGGCCTCCGCATCCTGTATGAAGCCAAATCCTTCTTCACTATCGATCTGCCCGAGCCACGGAGGCCAACAAGGATGAGGACAGCGTCGGTGTGCACCGCGGAGACGGCGAAGGGCACACACTTGTTCAAGATCGCCGGCTACAGCCTACACCAGGGAATCGGCATCGGCCGGCCCATCTGTTCCACCGTCTTCAACGTTGGCGGCTACAACTGGCGCGTCGTCTACTTTCCCGACGGGGACGTCGTAAGGTACGAGTCCATGTCCAATGCCTTCGTCGGTATCCAGCTCATGAGCGCCGCCGTCGAGGTAAGGGCGCACATCAACCTTAGGCTGGTCAACCCGGTCACCGGGCGGTCATCACCGTCCTTGCTGTCCTCCCAGTCGCAGGTCGTGTTCACAGCGCTAGCTGGAAGATCACCATCATGGGGCACTCCCGTGCTCAAGAGTGATCTAGTAGCATCTCCATTCATGCAGGACGATTGCATAGCATTCCAGTGTGATCTCACTGTAGTCAAGGAATCGTGGGTGGAAGAAACCGATGATAACATATCTTTGTTTGACATGGAAATACCACCGTCCGATTTGTCAGACAATCTTGGAAACCTGTTGGAGTCAAAGGAGGGGGCAGACGTGAAAATCAAGGTGAAAGGCCATGTTTTTTATGCTCACAAGACTGTCCTTGCAATGCGATCACAATTCTTCAGGGCACGGTTCTACAATTGGGGGCGCGGGGAAAGAGAGACCATAACAGTAGTTGATGAAGACATAGAGCCCGATATCTTCGAGGCCTTGCTTCAGTTCATCTACACGGATGTGTTTCCAGACATGCGTGGTCTAGATGCAGTCGGGAAAGACGAAATGGTTCAAAGTTTACTTGTGGCCGCAGATATTTATGCCATAGAAAGGTTGAAACGGATATGCGAGATCATACTTTCCAAGAGACTTGACATTGAGAATGTTGCTGCCACTTTAGTTCTAGCGGACCAGCGTCATTGCACCAGGCTCAAAAATGATTGTATTAACTTTATAATATCTTCAAGTAGAATAATGCATGATTTTCGTGCAAGCCAAGGATACAAGGATCTGAAGGAAATATGTCCGGCTGTTGTTGTGGAAATATGGGACAAAAAAGCAGCCAGGTCCCGCGCAACCCGATTGCATATTAAATGGTAAAAATGTAGCATGTTCTTTATTACGATGTTCTCTTCTTGAAAAATGGTGTAGTATATTTTTCCATTTTGTGCTGTGTGAGTGTGATGACGTCTCAGATTATATCTATATACATATCTGTATGTATGTAGGTTGCAATATGTGTGCAAATAAGGTGTTCCGACAACCGGCTGTATACGAAGACTAACTAATAAATTAAGTAATACTACTTCCATGCATTGTTATAAAATATCCTTTATTTTGTTTTGTGCTTTATCCATATGTATCAGAATCATGTGCTATAACCAAGTTTTATTTTTGGTCCTAGCTCAAATTCGAAACATGTTCGAATTTAAAATTCATATATTTAAATCTATCATAAACATTGTTTAATTTTCTTGAAAACAGTTAGACTTTAAACTAAATTTTGAAACTTGGTCCATAAGTGTATGTGAGATTCATGGTCACTCTAAAATTATGCTAACTATTTAATGGTATCAAATTTATGAAGGTAATGTATATAAATGATGAATTTAAATTATTAAATGATCTCCACAAATATGATAACAACACATAGTCGACATAATTTCAGAGTGTCCAACAACCTCAAAAAAATGTTTACATCAAGTTTCACAAATTATTTCATCGATTATTTATTTTAAATAACTGAAACAATGTTTATATCAGATTTAATATATAAATTTAAATTCAAATATGTTTTGAATTTGAACTAGGACCAAAATAAAACTTGTAAATATGATTTTATATGTCACCACAAGAAATTTGGAAAATTTTGAATTCAAAAAGATTTGTATTTGATTTTCGTTATTGAAACTATAGTATCAATGTCATAGAAGGTATTAAGTTTGCAATGCAGTGTCATATAGGACATTATTGATTTTGTAATGTCATATAAAGTAATGGAACATTTTACAGTGTCGTAGAAGAAATTATTACTTAATAGTAACATGGTCCTCTCTTTCAATTCAACTAGATTATTGCTGATTTGGTAGTAACATAATCCCATTGCAATTGATTTTTACTGCCATCAACTCCGGGCTTATAACTGGATGCGTATGATAAGGGTTAAATTTGGAGAACAACATGTACACATTATGAAAAGTTATTTTATCAAATACTAGAAAACTTATCTTAACTACCAATACATGAAGGTAAGGTCTCATAGGAGATCTAAGGTAACATAATGACATGTGTCCTGAAGCCCGATGGGTCTGTGTTAGGCCCATAAGTCAGAACTTGACTCCCACCTCTAGTTTGGGGCTCATTTTGTGGTTGTTTAGATCATCTCTAATCAAGAGCCTGAAACACTTCCTAAATTAAATTATAAGTTATTTGGGTAAAAAATTATCTTCAGTAGATATCTCAAAACTGCTCCTATTTTCTGGCTCTTCGTAAATTCTTCCTATTTCTACCTATAAAGTGGAAAAAAATAGGCAATGTCAATTCCATCGTCTGCTGACCGGTCTTTTTTTATTAAACCACCGACTAAGACTAGGATCGGAGAGAGGATGTCGGACACTGGACTTTAAATTAAAAAATTGCTGACATGGCTCAATTTAAAATTTAAAGATCTATTTTTACGCATTCTGTTAGAGGCGCTCTTAGCACCACAGCAGAAGATTGTGTGTTGATGTACCATGCACCCTATAAGTTGTATGCATGGTTTACAAAACCAATGAAAAACCGATTGGTTTTCACGGTAACTAAGGAAAGTGGTGCGGCTTTGTTTTTTCGCTATATTGGTTTTTGCTAAATGAGTTTAAAATTTAAAAACATTTTTAATTATATTATAATACCGTGCGTTGCAACGGGATAAGAAAAATGAACTGAACAAGATACTTCTATCCATAGCTCTTATGAATTTTTTTATGTTGGACATGATTTAGTGGGGCTTAAAAGATTTCATTGTTTTTATAGTTGTAAGTTTTTTTCTTGTCTTTTCTTATTAATCTATGTGGTCATCTTTTTGCAAGAAACATTAAAAATTACTCCCTCCGTTCTTTTTTTTTGTCGCTTTTGACTTTGATCAATAACTTTAATCATTCGTCTTATTCAAAAAAGTATGAGAAATATTAAATATTTGTTAGGATTTAATTTATTACTGAAGGCTTTTGAATCTTAAATTTTAACTTTATATATTTAAATTAATTTTTTTAATAGAACGAACGGTTAAAGTTTTTTTTATCAAAGTCAATAAAGACAAATAAAAAATAAAAGAACAACGGAGGGAGCATCTTAATGCTCATTTCCTTCAGAGCTTACATCGCGATGGAGCGAGTGCTTCCTTTTCCATTTTCATGCTTTTTTTTGACAAAACCATTTCCCTTTTTCCCTGCATTGCCAGAGCGCTTCCGTTTACTTGTCTGCGTACCAATTTGAGTCTGTCTGCTCATCTGGGAATATGCATTTTCCATGGGTCAGTTTTTTTATCCATAAGACCCAACGAACTGTATTCCCTCTTCTATCCTCTTCTCTCTTCTTCCCCAAATGGCCAAATCTCGCAACCTCAATCCCGCTGCCACATCTTATCCACATCAGAGCTCACGCCACCACCACGTCGCCCTCCCATGCCATGCCCATGCGCGCTGCCACCCGTCACCGCGCGAGGCTCCCATGCGCGCCTACTTCCACCGCCTCCCACCTTACTCCAATGGCGCATGCACCTCCCGGTTGCCCTTACCTTGATTGTATGCGCCACGATGGTCACCAGCAAGAAGGCAAGCAGAGGACAGTCGCAAGGAAGGAGGAGGGGATGGGGGATTGATACTGGAAGACGACGATTCGGCCCTCGACCACGTCCATTCAATTTACAAAATACTCCGTTTGCATCTGGTTTGTAGTTTTTTTTCCCCTCGTCCTCCGTGGCAGTTAACTGATAATGTCTGCTCCACATTATTCAGCTTTGGTTAAAATTTATTAATCAAATACTTGGCTCTATCAACTCCAGATCCAGAAAAAAGATGGAGTCGAGGACAACTTCACTTTTTCTAGAGCTCCTAAGGTGCTCTAAAAATTAAAATTCGTAAAGTTGATAGAAAATTACCACCTTATCACTTATTACAAAACATATCTATTAAATTATTTTTTCTCTCGTTTTCCTCCTGAATCGAAACAAAACATGAGCTTTGACTTCGAATAAAAATATCAAAGTAAATTTTCTTATATAACAGGTTTAATATTGATTTATAATAAGAAAAAAACAAATTTTTATAAGGGTATAATAGACCTTTTCAATTGAAACCTTGGTTATTTAGAGTTGGAGTTAAAGTTTAAGCCAAACACTCTGTGGTGGATTTATAAATCTGGAGCGAAGCTGCTCTATGATAAAGTTGTAGAGCAAAGTTGATTTTTGTGGGTGGAGCTCTCCCAAACAGGCCCTAAGTCTCTATCAAATTTGCATCTCATTTGAACTTTTTTATTTATTTTGCATCTGACTATGCATCTATTTGGACTCTTTTCTTCTTCTTTTTTTGCTCTATCACGTGGTTCAAGGGTCGGACTCAGCCACGGGAGGAGCACAGCCCCTCAGCGACATATGAAAAGGTGAGCCGAAGGCTGGGGCAGACGACCCCATCGCGTTTGATATGTGGTAGAGATTTGAACTTTTTTTCGTTTTGCATCTGATTATGCATCTAATTTGGACTCTCTATTTTGCTCTATCATGTGGTTCAAGGGTCGGACTCAGCCACGGGAGGAGCACAGGCCCTCAGCGACATATGGAAAGATGAGCCGAAGGCTGGGGCAGACGACCCCATCGCGTTTGATATGTGGTAGAGATTTGAACTTTTTTTCGTTTTGCATCCGATTATGCATCTAATTTGGACTCTCTTTTTTGCTCTATCACGTGGTTCAAGGGTCGGACTCAGCCACGGGAGGAGCATAGGCCCTCAGCGGCATATGGAAAGGTGAGCCGAAGGCTGGGGCGGACGACCTCATCGCGTTTAATATGTAGTAGAGTTTTGAACTTTTTTTCGTTTTGCATCTGACTATGTATCTAATGTGGACTCTCTTTTTTGCTCTATCACGTGGTTCAAGGGTCGGACTCAGCCACGGGAGGAGCACAGGCCCTCAGCGATGTATGGAAAGGTGAGCCGAAGGCTGGAGCGGACGACCTCATCGCGTTTAATATGTAGTAGAGAAGTAGAGATAGAGAGTAGTAGAGGAAAAACCCCTCACCGCATTTAATATGTAGTAGAAAAGTAGAGATAGAGAGTAGTAGAGGAAAAACCGGTTCGTAAAACCAAAAACCTATTGGTAAGCCAGATAAGTTGGAAACCGGAGAGAAACCGAGCGCCTGCCGCCCAAACCAGTTTGCTGATTTTTATGGTCAACCTCGGCTATATGATGAGCGGGAGGACGACGGGAAGGTCAAAGAGAATTCATTCTTGTATAAACTGAGCTTCCATTTTTTGACGACCGATTGCACTATTATATTTGTTGTCACTAAATCTTTGAAACTAAACAACCCCGTTTGCTTTTGTTTCCAAGCCTGGTCCTGTGCCTAATAAGCTCCATAGACGGTTAGGTGTTGCCAGAGCTCCCACGGTCCCACCCCAAAACCGCGCAGATTACCAAGATATTTTGAATTTTTGATTAAGGAATCGTGCTCTTAAAGGAATCCTTGACGGGTTACGTTGTGGTTGCCTTGATTCACGGATTCTAACTGAACTCGGCATTACATTAGTCTCTGAGGGGCAGACATCCAAGGACCAGAGCGAGCGAACGAGGCTACAAAAGACCCGTGCGCTCGATCTCATCCTGTCACAGCTTACGATGGATCAGCCTTCTTTTCGGGTTGGGCGGCGGCGAGACGGTGGAGATGCCACGCCGAAGAGGAGGAGGACGAGACATCGTGGTTCAGGAGCACTATCAACGTCACAAGGTAAAATCTGATCAACGGTGAGAAGAATATATACATCTGTGTGTATTCGGGTTCCTCTAATGGATCAGTACGTACGCCACGAAGTTGCAGGAGATCGATCGTTTGACCTTATTAACATGCAAATTTAATTTGATAAACAAAAAGACAAGCCGACGACGACGACGATGAGTCCGACGCCGGCGATGCTCCCGCCGGAGCTGGTCCTGGAGATAGTGGACCGGTGCTGCACCGACCCCGCGACCGTCATCGCCAGCGCGGCGACGTGCCGGCTCCTCCCCGCCGCCACGTCCTAGACCCGGCCTTCATCGACCGCGTGCGCGCCGCCGCGCGCGGCCGCTTCGTGGCCTCGAGCCTCCTCGGCTCTTCTACCGCCACTACGAGGGCGAGGCCGCAGCGTCCCGGCCGCCGCCCTTCACGCCGACGACGACACTGTCCAGGTCCGCCGCCGACGGAAACAACACGTCGCGGCTGGCCCGCGACGTGTTCGACAGGTACACGCCCATGGAGTCTCGCGGCGGGCTGCTCGTCCTCCGCCACAGCGCGCGGTACGCGGAGCACGCGGACCTCTGCGTCTACGACCCCGTCAGCGGGCGCCGAGCCTTCGTCCCGGCGCCCGAGGTGCACCAGCAATCGTACGCCCTGCTGCTCCGAGAATCTCGGGACACCCAAAATAACAACAATGAAGACGACGCCGCCATGTTCGCCCGGCTGGTCGTCCTGGACCTGAGCCGGCTCCGGCTCCACTACAGCGTGCGAGCGCAGATCTTCTCGCCGGACGACGGCGACGGGTGGGGCCCCGTCATCGAGGCTCCCACGCCGGACAACTGGGATCAGCATTGCGACGTGGCGCGGGCGTCCCCGGTGATGGTCGGCGGCGTCCTGCACTGGCTCTGCACCGGCTTCCGCACCATCCTGTCGTTCGACTCCGACGCGGCGGAGGCGGGCGCGATCCGGATCCCGCTCGACCACCGCATGTGCCGGAACGTTAACTGGTGGCGTAGCAGAAGCTCCTCGCGTCGACCGCGCAGGGGGAGCTGAGCTTGCTGGTCGTGGAGGGCCTGGTGATCTCGGTGTGGGTTCTGCAGGCGACGATGACGACGGATGGAGCTGGAGGACAAGAGTGGACCCAGCACGCTGTCGTGGACCTGGACAAGATCGTTTCGGTGCCGACGCCGGCGCTGGCAGAGCCCTATTACTACCACGCCTTCCGCAACACCTTGCGCCTGGAGTGGGCTGAGGAGATGAGCGGCGCGGTGGTGGCGCAGGTGGCCGGCGTGGTGATGCTCTCTCAACCTGGAGACGGAGGAGGTGCTCTACACGAAGCAGAGGAGCACAGGTACGGACCTAAACAACGAGCTACGACCGTCCAGTACTGCCCCTACGAGTGCGACCTCGTCGCGTGCCTTGCCGCCACGGGCCGTCGTGTATCTATAGCTTAGTAGCCTCTGCGTTAAGCCCAGCTAGCTCAGTAGCCTCTCTGTTAAGCCCAGCTACCTATGTATATATTTAAAGTAGGCAAATGCCCTACTACGGATCATTATAATCATTATTTAGGATAATTTGTTATATGTCGTTACAAACTCATCTAATATAGTATCTACCATTACAAAAAATAAACTATCATGTATGCCATTGTTTTTGCAAACATTAATGGTTTGTGACATTATCGAGAGACTCTCATCAGTCAGGGCGTGAGAGCAATATAAAAGGGTTACTACAACCGAATGAATAATCAGATTTTAGAATATTATATATGTCACTTGTATGTAGAAATATTTTTATGTTTTATGACATGTAAATAAATATTATATCATCTGTAATGTGTAATAAACATGTTAAGGATAATGTTTATTCACATGTAAAAAAATAAAAATATTATTAATGCAAGTGGGATACATAATTATTATAAAATCTAAATACTGATTCGAATATGTGGACCGACTATCATGTTCTAGCTAATGATCGATTTATAATAATAGCATAAAACATTAAAGTTTGCAAAACTGATAGCGTATACCCATTTTTTATTTTTACGATGACAGATATCCTAGTATATGAGTTTGTAGTGACACGTAAAAAATTAGCCCCATTTCTTACAGCCTTGCGTTCCAAAAATCCGAATCAAGTTTGGTGTTGGCTTTACTCTTTAGTGTTGGCCTTACTCTTTAGTGAAGAATTGATCCAGTCTGTTATGGAGAGCTTTGTTGACTTCATCGTTTGACTCGTACCACAGCTTTAATGTCCACCCATCGGTCAACCTTATCTCCTCTCTACTCTGCTTCTCATTCATCCTCCTCTCTCACCATCGTCTCCACTCTACGGCTCGTACGGCATGCGAGCGCCATCCATGCTGTAGGAAATGAATCGCCATATGGATCTGGCGAGATTTTTCGTGCAGAAGGTAGTCGCGTACTTGGAGAAGATTCGGCAGAGGTCGTCGCGTGATCGGGATGGCGTTGCTGAACTTAGAGTTCACGCCATGCAGTGCGTTAAGCACCATGTCGACCGTAGGGACAGGGTGTCCAAGATCACATACCAGATCGACAATCTGTTTGAGGCGGCTGAAGTATTCGGTGATGGAGAGATCACCCTAGAATAGAGTGTGGAGCTCCTACAGGCGTATACTGCGCGCTGATTAGCGTTGTCAAGGAAGAGGCCGCGTATTGCGGACCATAGATCGTAGGCTGTTGGGCGTTCCACACCGATCAACCACATCAACGCCGGCGTGATGGTGTTGTAGAGCCTGGAGACGATGCATTGGTCGACCTGCAGCCATTCTGTGTCGTGCCACATGGCCTAAGCGTCGATTGTTCCATCGATGTGGTTCGACAGCCCGAACTTGCGGAAGACAGCGTTGTAGAACACGCTCTAGAGCTTGAAATTGGCGTCGTCGTAATCCAGTGTCACAGGGACATGGGAGCGAATGTTGACATGCTGGATGGCCAAGAGGGCGAGGGTGGGAGCATCAGTGTTAGCAAAGGGGTTGGTGGCGGCGGAGCCTGCCGTAGAGGAAGAGGAGGAGGGACTCGTCGCCATAATTGGCAGCGGAAGCAAGGAGAGGAAACGAGTATTGGGCTGATACCATGTAGAAAATGAATCGTGCACTTGTTCATTCATCTGAGAGTTTTATACATGTACATCATGTGAGAGGAAAACTACCAATCCTATTCATGCGGTAGTGCGGTCGGGAATCTTAGCCTATTATGCACGAATGAGTCAGCTATTTCTACACATGCTGCAGCGAGAACAGCACGTAGCCGAGTGGCGCTGCTTCCAAATCTATCTGCTCCCTGGGAACGGTAGGAGTCCACCTGCTTTTCTCTCCCACCGCGTCATCCCTACCTCACCACGCCTCACTACAGTCTTGCTTCACCGGAGCTGGAGATCGCAAGAGAGGAACAACGCATCTAGTGGTGGTGCCCATGGCCATGAGGCACCCGCCTACACCAGACTTCAATCTGTCTCTGTTGCCTTCTGAATCAATTTACTCACATCCTTTTTTCTGATCTATATTTTAATCTCTTGTCGCTTGTTTCCCTAGGAAACGGATTTGGATTGATTTCTGTTTTGAAGTGTCGGTTCTTTTCATTGGAAAATGGAAACATACGTGATGGCGGGATCTTTTTTATAATGCATCTGATTTGGACTTTTTTTTTGTTTTACATTTGATTTCACCTGACATGAGGAAACCAACCTTGACACGTCGTGCAGATCAGGTAGTGAGCTGAAAATCTAGTGGACGGACGACCACATCCCACTTAATATGTAGTAGAGATAGAGATTCATAGCCTGCAAGCTGTTATTTTAATCATGCCATGAGCACCTCTTTCCTTCGATTTGCAATTTGGATTTCTTTTAGACAACCTTATTCATCGAGATAATAAAACAAAGCAGGTCTCCACGTGCAAAGACGAGTCTATGGATTTTTAGCCTGCTTGCGACATGACGCTTTGGGCTAACTAGGCCTACTGAATTTGGGACCCCTACATATCGAACGGCCTAAACAATCTTTCAGCATCGATGGCCCGTCAATGGCCCAATCCACCATCTTCTTCGACTGTGGCAGCCATGGACGTCTGACGACGGCCGCGCCCCCATCCCTACGGGCGAACCACCAATCATGCAGCTGTCAGTTTTAAGTGGCTCGACTGCTGTCCTTCTAGCGCTGGCGGACGCCAGCAACGCCAATGCCACCTTGCCGTGCTACCCCACTCCCTCCGTCGCCTACAATTCCCACCGATCTCCGATCTCCCTACGGGCGGTGGCTCCATCGCCGTCCCTTCATCACTGGCTCTCAACCTCCGTTTAACAACCACCGAACCTGGACCTCCTATATGGCCGTTGGGAACAAGAACAACCCCAAACCTTAACCTTCGGATATCGGCTGTAGATCGGTAGCTCGAGGTCGCTAGAGTGGGAGGAGGAGAGTTGTAGCCGTTCAATTTTCACGGATTGGGATTAGGTCCATGCTCCCGGTGCTGCTCCGTGCAAAAGGAAGAAATGAGATGGCCTGGGGTCACGTCCTCAATATTGTGCGAGGCCCAATCAATCTTTAGGCCATAAAATGTGCATTAGATGGGCCTGGTTTAGCTGGGTCCACAATTGTCATAGACCTCAGGTCGCACTACTACCTGCGGCCCATAGGGTCTACCTTAATCTTTTTTAATATCATAATTCTCTCCGCAATCCTTTTTTCTACTCTCTCAGTTCCCTTTATTTGACAGCATTGATTTCTTTTATCATCTTTGATCAGTCACGCGATTAAAAAAGTTTCATAAATACTAATTATTTTTATATTTTTGTTAAAAACATAACTTACAATTATATATATAACTATTTTTAATAAATCAATTATATTAGATAATAGGGAACTGAGAGAATATTTTGATACAAAAAAGTGAGTCTATTTTTTTTCTTCTATATACCACAAAAATGATGTAAACGGGATCGCAAATGTTCCTCCTTTTCAATAGTTATAGTTCCAAATATTTGATTCCTCTGTATTAGGACATGCAGTGCATTTTGTTTGGCCGTGTGGGAAAAGAGTGACGACTGGTCTCGCTGGTTATTAAACACGTTCGTGTTGTATGTGGTTGGGGTCACACAATCCATATACTAGTATAACACAACTCAAGTAAACATATATGGGTGGTGGTACATATATAACCAATATTTTCAAAAAAATTAAAAATTTGTAAAATTAAAAACATGTTTCAGAAACTTTTAGTCATAAATCAAATCGTAAGAAAATAATATGATATTTCTTATACTTTTTGAATAAGAGAAATGATCGTTCAAAATCAATGATAAGTAAAAAAAGATTGGAGGGAGTATTCTTCTTCGTATAAATTACAAGTACCATATACTTTATCAGTGCCCGACACGATATTGAAATCGTAGATCGATCAAACCTGTTGTCTATATTCATATGGATCTTAAACGTAAAAGAAAAAACAAGGGTAATGATAGCATTGAATAATTATCCAAAGAGTAGACTCGGTTTACGTCAACAAATAATTCCAAATCTCCTGAAGAGAATACACATACACGGTATAGAGAACGAACATTCCTGATAATTGTGCACTCCATGAGCCATCATTGGCTGGCTTATTACTAACCTATCATATTCATTCCCAACTTCGACAACACGGCAGAGTGAGCCTTAATTTTCAAAGCCTTGTTCCTTCCATCCAAGACTTTTCATACCACACACGATGCGCAAACTGGACAGAACCATATATATGTGTCCCTCTCTCATGACCTTATCATTAAAAGCGTGGAAAACTTCATAGTATATTCAAATCATAGGCAAGGACGACGATATATACATGTGGCGCTCTCTCTCTCTCTCTCTCTCTCAAGTTGAACGTTATGTTGCTGTCAACGTTCACAACGACGACGATGACATGGACTGTACTCTATTAGCTTGGACACCTGCAATTTTCAGAGGAATGAACTGTGAAATACCTTGAACATCTGAATAGTTCATGGCAAATGGCAACGTACTATGGTAGAGTGGTTGCTTAAAAAAACAGGGATTGTTAACATTTACTGGTTAACGTAATTTTTTTACTAATAACCAACGTCGTCAACAATATAAAATCGAAGAGGGGTACGTGCAGTAGTAAAGATAGTGATTTATATTTAAAAAACGGAGGGAGTACTAATAACTCGAACAGTTCATGACTTGCGCAGAAGATTCGTCGTAACCCGTAGTTGACGGGCTCATCAAGAAATTGCCAAGAGATCGGGAGCCGGCGGCCAGGCGGTCAGCGCCCCGCTGGATGGTGTGTTTCTATCGTCTCAACGGAAAGATAATTGCTTGTCTGTGTCCATATATGCGCATGCAAGGCATGCCTCCTCGCAAACTATCACAGTCCAACCAGTTTTGGTGCATCACGACTAGTTCATGCCGTCGTTCACATCATCCGTGCTCCCCATAATTAGCCACCTACAAGGGTTTTCTTGGATATCCATCAGCTCTGGTACACTGCTGGCATTTGACTACTGAGGAGACTGCTTGTATTATTGGTCGCTCCGAGTCACGTATATGTTTAAATGATGTGCATACTAATTCGATTGATTATTTGTCATTCCTAGCATAGAACTCAAACTATATATGTTATATATATTTTTTGGTTTTTTCCCTTCAGTATAATTTTATTTCAGAACAGTCTCATCTACATGGTTTGTTCAAAATAAAATGTATGTATCATGTATAACTTTATATCCTTTCCAAATAAGGTATTTATGAGGAAAAGTCAAACAGAACGACACTTGATCAGCATCTCACTTCACAGAGATCTCGTTGTTCGTTCAGAACCACATGAACCTCATCTCTCAAAAGAAATCAATATATATACTATATATAATAACTGGCAGAGAACAAATACATCATTTCAAAACATAAATATATGGGGGAATTGCTTATTTGACCCTGTTTTCAAGACGTTTTGCTTATTTGATCCTGTTTTTCAGTTTTCGCGGATTTGACCCTACTTTTTAAAAACGAAGGTGCATCTTGACCCTGTTCTGTTATCTGAATTTAACGGTGTGAAATCAGGGGTAAAAAGATATTTGTGTCCTTATTTATTTGACCCGGTTTTAAAGATGGCATTGCTATTTTGACCCTGTTTTGTTATTTGAGAACCGGCGGCTGAACGCGCCGAACGCCCGCCGCCCGCTGGCTGTGCCCGCCGCCCGAACGCGCCGAACGCGTGCGCACCCGCCCCCCGCGCGCTCGCTGGCCTTGCGCCTCCACGCGCGCCCGCCGCCCGTCGCCTGCGCGTTCGCCCGACCGCACGCCTCCAGGCGCGCCCGCTGCCCGCCGCCCGCGCGCTCGCCGGCCTTACGTCTCCACACGGGCCCGCCGCCTGCCGACCGCGCGCTAGCTGGCGGCGCCCCTCCACGCGCGCCCGCAGCCCGAGGGGCAATTTGGATATTTACGATACGATTCATTTATTAAATAATTTTTTTCATTCTAAAAGCTAGCAGAGGAAGACGCATGACAGAGTAGGGTTAGACGGGAGCTTCATTTTCTCAAAATGGGGTCAAATCCGCGAAAACTAAAAAATAGGATCAAATAAGCAAAGCGTCTTGAAAACAGGGTCAAATAAGCAATTCCTTCTAAATATTTATATATATACACATATACACATTCACTACTGGAAACAGCTGCTTTGCCGAGGGCCAAAGGCACTCGGCAAAGACTCAAAAACTCTCGGCAAAAATGTTAACGTGCGTAACCGACGGCAAACTCCGCACGGCTTATCGGCTGACCGCAAAGCATGCTTTGCCGAGGGCAAAAACGCGGGCTCTCGGCATATATGTTGCCGAGAGTCAAACCGGCACACGGCAAAGCTTTGGGCCCCGCAGACCACCCGCGCTACGACCCGCCGACTAACGGCACCTTTGCCGTGAGCCAAACGGAACAGCCCACGGCAAATATCTTCCGTTTGCCGTGAGCTCTCCTGGAGGCCGACGGCAAAGTCGGTAATTTTGCCGTGAGCCCCTTCTGCGACCCACGGCAAAGAGTGGTCTTTTTGCCGTGGGCTTTCTGGAGCTCTCGGCAAAGGGATGTGCCCAGGTGCACAGTTTAGGGTCACTTTGCCGAGAGCCCCAGAAAGCCCACGGCAAAGTGACCATAATTTTCTGTTTTTTTTTATTTATTTAATTCCAGACATTTACATCATCAAAAATATATCCAGAAAGTACAAAATATCACATAGATTACCCAATATCAACAATTCTCACAATATATCATCAATTCTCACAATATATCACCAATTCTCACAATATATCACCATTTCTCACAATATACCACCATATAACACCAAATATAACCATATAGCACCAAAACTCATCACAAATCAGCACAAATCACATATTGACCATACGAACACCATAACTCATCATAATTCAGCAACACAAGTTCATAAACAAGTGTAAGTACAAGTTCAAGTGGTTTCTATATAAATAAAAGTTCAAGTTCAAGTCCAAGTCCTACAACAACAAAAAGAAAGTGACAAAATGCACACAGCACTCACGGAGGCGGAAACTGTGATCCCTGTGAGTCGTGGATCTCTTCATTTGATGCTGCTCCGGAACGTCCAGTCTGCATAGAGAAGAAAAAATATTTGTGAGACATACACAACAGAGGAGACCAAAAAGAAGAAGAAAATGAAGTAAAAGCACTCATACCCCAGGAGGTGTATGAGGAGGTGGAGGTGGAGGTGGCTGGAACATCGGGATCTGCAGCGGCGGTGCACCACCCATCTGGCTCAGCATCTGCATGTAGCGCATCATGTGCTCCATCTGGTGCTGCTGGGCCGCCATCGTCGCCGCCATCTCCTCCCTCTGCCTCCTCTCTTGTTCGAGCTGGGCCTACAACATGTCACTCAAATATTACAATGCAAAGATACGAATTTAAGAGTCATGTAGCGATAAATGAAACACAACTAACCTTGAGTGCATCCACCTGGTGCTGCGTCGTGGTCGGCCGTGGACGTACGGCTGGGGTCGAGCTCGTACTCCTCGCTCGAAGCTGCGAGAGAGTAGGAGTGCTTGACGTGTCAAGCGTGCCGTGGCCCATCATGTAGCGTCCGTGCTTCTTGCCACCTCCCGCCAGCATGACAACCTCTCCATCAAGGTCCTGAGTGCTAGGGTCATACTCAGGACCATGGATCTTCTTTGCCACGTCGGTGTACTGACTTATGCGGCTGTGGACGCTCGCGTTGCTGTAGGCCTCAGGTGGGTCCTCCGGGTTGTAGTCGATGTCGGCGGTGGCCTTACCCTTGTGGGACAGAACCCAAGCCTTGAACTGTCCACATGGTTGGCCACCGTGCGACGCCGACTGCGCAAAAACAGCAAGATGGTTAGAAAGTATGCATAATTGAGCACTACAATACAGAAATTAAGTCACGTACCCATCTTTCCCCGTACTCCTCAAGGCTAAGGTTGCCTTGATGGTGTGGTGCACCTGTCATCAGCAAACGTCGGTCTCGAGCGGCGTTGTGCGCCTCCAACCACTCGGGGAACACCATTTGTCCACCATCACTTCCCAGCACCGGACATGCGCGGCGCACCAGCTCGGAACTACCTACACGTCATTAAGAATATATACTTATAAGAAGATCAAATTTAATGCGCATACTATTAGAGTACATACATCATTATTAACGTTTTGCATGTACCTGCAGGTATTGCTGCCGAGTGAGCGTCATCTATCGAGCTTGCTTTTTCGTGACCTTCTCACCAAGGTACGAACCATGGAAGGTCACGATCGCCTGGATCCGCGCCTCGTGGTGCATGTCCGTGACCAGCTTCGGGCAGGCGGCGTTGGCCACAACAGCTGCCCTATCCTCGTAACCCTCCTGGCATCTGAAGAAATCCTATACACATTGACAACATGTATGCAGTCATTAATCCAAAAAAGACTAGTAAAGCGATGTATTGACCCTTGTAGGGAGAGGAACACTTACCCACAGCTCGCCGATGACCCGCGCCGCCTTGTTAGCGAACACCCTGCCATCCCGATCTGCTCGATCAGGGACGACCTTGTAGTGCTCCCAAGTGTAGGCCGGTTTCGTCACTCCGGCATGCGTCACCAAGCCAGGAAAGTGGGCCTTCAACAGAAGGCCCAATATGCCGTTCACCTTGCGCGCGTGACAACCTGGCGCCACTTTCCTCCAATACCTGCCCAAGTGAATCAGAAAGATTATTAGTTTCGAGTCCGATTCTTAAAATAGAAAATGAAGTGGAAACATTTAAAGTTAGTTACCTATCTCCAGAGGGTCGAATCATCGGTCGTCTCTCAGGAGGGATCGGACGATCCTGTAGTCTGGAAGGACCTCGCAGCCACACCGGCGGAACAGAGTTACTGCAACTCCCTGTCGCCTGCTCTCCCTCCTCCTCCTCGTCCTCCTCCTCCCCCTCCTCGTGCTCCTCGTGCTCCTCCTCCCCCCCCTCCCCCTGCTCGCCCTCCTCTGAGGACTGCTGCTCCTCCGCCTCCTGCTCCTCCTCGTACTCTGGATCAGGCGACGGCTCTCGAAAAGAAGGACGGCTCTTCCTGCTCATCCCTCGGCTCGTGCTCCCCTCCGACTGATCAGCTCGCTGTCCCCTTATCTTTTGGTACAACGAGCGCACGTTCCTCATGCCGCCCACCATCTTTGAACAATTACCTGCAATACAATTCAACAAAATAATAAGCATGAGGTAAACAAAATAATAAGCATGATGTATATAATCTGAGAAAAACAAAGTAAACAAAACATAATATATTTGCATTATGTAGCATTACATGTTTCAGAAGTAGTCATCATAATCGGGTTTGGCAGGATCATAAGTGTCATCATCACTATCAGCCATGTCCATATATTCCTCGATATGATTCGAAGGAGCACTGCCGTCATCATCATCAATCCCTAACTGTAATCGCTCAAGTAATTGCAAGTCCATCATATTTTCTACTTCATCTCCAGCGTCCTCATCAATGTCTACTTGCATTGCGATCGCTTCGTTTAAGTTTATCTCAAAACTCCCTTGTAGCCCCTCTTCTTGAAAGAACTCTACGTCATTTGTGTTTGGGTTGTTGTAGTCTTCATCGTTTGGAAGAGGTAGCCTACCTTTCAGTAATACCTTGTACACAACATCCCAACCCTTTAGCCGGGCGTCCGTTTGACACGGGTATGACAGATAGTAAACTTGGGTGGCCTGTTGAGCCACGATATAGACATCGTCTCCTGGGTAGACGGATGACTGTCGAATTTCGACTAGACCGACATTAGGAGTGTGTCTGGTTTGTGCGGGATCAAACCACCGGCATTTGAATATGATAGGCTTCAGAGGTTTGCAACCATAAAAAGTGAGTTCGTATATCTCTTCAACTCTTCCATAATAATCGACGCCATCTTCGCCGGGTGTGCACACCCCGGAATTAGTGGTTCTATGATTCGGGCGACTGTGCTCATGTCTTGTTGTATGAAAGCGATATCCATTCACGTCATAGACATTAAATGACATGACTCTATATGCACAACCATCGGCAACCTGTCTCAACTTGGGACTCATAGACGCATCAGTTTGACCCTGCAAAGCTCAAGGACGAAAGATCGTTACATCAGAGACGCACGACCAATTTCCTTTGTCAAACAACGTACAACATTCATTGCATAATACCTTTTGTTTGAACCAAGAAATGAAATCAGGCTTTCCATCCCCCGCACCCTGTCTAAGAAGGGTCTCAGCTTGTTGCGGGGTAGCTTTCCTTGAAGAACACCAGAATCGGCGATGAAATTCTCTGTCAGGACGACAATCAAAAGGGATTACATGAGAAATTATGATGTTTTAGTTAACAAGTTTTTAAGGACTTACTGCATGTACGGCTCCACTTCGGAGAGGTTGGTCAGCACATAGTACATGATAGAGCGCCACTCCTCATTATTCAAGTTTTTGGGGCTCGCATTACTTGCACTTCCTAGTTGTCCTTGAAAAAGGCTGAGGCTGGTACCATTTTCGCCAGAATTGTAACGAGGGGGTGGATTATGCACGCTAGGAAGTTTGTCACCATAGTAAGTTGTCGTGGTGTTTGATACCTCCTCGAGAACATATGCCTCTGCAATGGAAGCTTCAATTTTGCATTTATTTCTACATTTACTTCGAAGAACCTTTTGACATCTCTCGATTGGATAGCACCAACGGGCCTGCACAGGCCCCCCCATTCGTGCCTCATATGGAAGGTGCAAAAGCAAATGCTGCATTGGATTGAAGAAGCCCGGGGGAAAGATCTTCTCCAACTTACAGAGCAACACAGGTGCCAATCTTTCCATGTCAGCGACCACGGTTCGAGATAGCTCTTTAGCACAAAGCTGACGGAAGAAGTAGCTCAACTCTGCCAACACTTCCCATACATGATTGGGGACGTAGCCTCGAACCATCACCGGAAGCAGTCGCTCAATCCATATGTGGAAGTCATGACTCTTCATCCCATTGATTCGCATAGTAGATAAGTTCACTCCCCTTCTCAGATTCGCTGCATACCCATCAGGGAACATCAACAATTGAAACCATTCTAGCACTTGCCTCCTTTGAGGCCTGTCCAAGACGAATTCAGCCTTAGGCTTTCTCCAATTCTTGCCGCCTGCAGGAGGCTGTATAACTTGCTTTGGTCTATCACACAACGTTGCCAGATCCACTCTAGCCTTCACGTTGTCTTTTGTCTTCTCAGGAATGTCCATAATTGTTCCCCAAAGTGCCTCGGCGATATTCTTCTTGGTATGCATTACATCGATGTTATGTGGAAGAAGAAGGTCATCATAATAGGGGAGCCGCTCTAATCCGGACTTATGAGTCCACATATGTAGCTGACTATATCCCACAAAACCACCTTCTTCTGCATCGACCTGGAGAGAATCTATTTGAGCTCGAACCGCGGCACTTGTCATAGTCTGCAGGGGCGGGTCTGTAACTACCACGCCTTTCGTAAAGTTCTTGATGTCTCGTCTAAATGCGTGATCAAGAGGAAGGAATTGTCGATGTTTGTCGAACGCAGAATACTTGCGACCCTTCTGCAAGTAAATGAACTGCAGAGCTGCCTTGCATACTGGACAAGAGTACTTTCCGTGAACACACCATCCGCAGAATATCCCATATGCCGGCAAGTCATGCAAAGAGTAGTGGTACCAAACATGCATTTTGAAGTTTATCTTTGTAGCTCGATCATACGTCCATACCCCTTCCTCCCAAGCGCGGACCAATTCATCAATCAAAGGCTTCATGAACACACCCATATTACTTCCAGGGTGTTCAGGAATGATCAAGGACAAGAATATGTTCTGTCGTTGAAAGAGGACGCCGGGAGGGAGGTTGAGGGGGACAACGAAAACGGGCCAACAAGTGTATGCAGTAGCACCCATTCCATAAGGATTGAAACCATCTGTTGCCAGGGCAACACGTACATTGCGAGCCTCTAAAGCTTTCTCACGATGAATATCATCGAAATGGTTCCATGCTTCACCATCCGCTGGATGGACCATCTTGTCAGGATTGTATCGTTTGCCATTTTTGTGCCATGTCATTTGTTTCGCGGATTCCTCGGTCATAAAGAGCCGTTGGATCCTCGATATAAACGGAAGGTGCCGCATGATCTTCACGGGGATCGCAAGCTGCCTCTTCTGACCTTCATCTGTGTCTACCTCCAGGTACCTAGAGGCACCACAGTTTGGACAATAATTTGCTTTCGCGTGCTCTTCCGTAAATAAGAGGCACTTATTGGGACAGTAGTGTATCTGGTCATATGGCATCTTAAGTGCTCGTAGGAGTTTCTGTGACTCGTACAGGCTCTTTGGCATAATGTGATTTTCCGGAAGGAAGCTTCCAACGACCGTCATTAGAACATCATAGCATTCTCGACTCAGACTAAACTGAGACTTCACGGCCATTATGCGTCCAATGGCATCTAGCTGAGAAACCTTTGTGTGGACGTGGAGAGGTTTCTGTGCCGCGGACAACATGTCGTAGAACGCCTTTGCGGATGCCTCTGGCTCCTCTTCCATACGTGCTTCATCAAAGTCATTTAACATGTCTGCTACGCCGCCATCGTCATCAACTTCCTCGAGGCATTGTCTGACGACCTCGTCTCTCGTACGGTCGGCTTCACCATGATATATCCACCGATAATAGTTCGTGGTGTATCCATTCCTGCCCAGATGTTTACCCATCTCCTCCTTGGTTTTCAGACGCGTGTTTCCACATTTGCTACAGGGGCACCAAGTCGTGCGCGCTCCTTTCGCCTTAGCAAATGCCAATTCCAAGAAAGCTTCGGTCTTCTCGATCCATTCATCCGTGAACGAACCGGGGCTTGGACGACCCGTGTACATCCACTCACGGTCATCCATCCTCTTAACATATATATCAACAAGTGATGTAACCATTCAACTGAATATACACGATGTTTCTACTACCTAATAGGTAAGGATAGGTCCTAATCCCACCCAAAGACGCGTAGATGAGGTCAGTTTTCCATGGCTACCCCTATCCGAGATAGAATTTCGACAGCACCTCCCCGCTGTTCTCCAAATACACGTCCACAAAGAGAGAGTGTGTATCCGGAGAACAACGGGAAGATGGTGCCGAAACTCTGTCTCGGATCGGGGTAGACCATGAAAACTGACCTCATCTACGAGTCCTCGGGCTGTCCATAACGTGGACAATTCGAAACAGATACAGTTATAGATATGCAAACATGTGCATATCTTCAACCCTATCTCTTTCGAACGGGAGACGCCTAACTCGGTTTTGTGATCTACGAACATTAAAAGACACGAGGTTCTTTTATGACTCACCTAGCTCTCAGGCGAAGTGAAGCGTCGACGATGGTGCACACGGCCGCTCCTGTCAAAAACAGGACCAAAATAATGTCAATTGTAATTTTTAATATAACCAGGTGAATAGGTTTTAAAAAACCTGTTTACGTGAACCACTAATTATGGCAAAATGAGCAACAGCGAATCCACCTGAAACTAAGATGAAAAATGCAATTCCTTGAAAAACCAAAAAGGCACTGTTACTAAGATGAAGTAACTAATTGTGGCCGGGAGGGGCGCGCCGGGTGGCGGGGGGGGGGGGGGGGGCCTCAGCCGGCCGGGAGGGGCGGCCCTGGGGGGGGGGGGCTTCCGTCGGCCGGGTGCGGTGGGGGGGGGGGCCTCCGCCGGTCGGCAGGGGCGCCGGGTTGGGGGGGGGGGGCCTCCACCGGCCGGGAGGGGCGCGCGGGGGGGGGGGGGGGGGGGCTCCGGGGGGGGGGCCTCCACCGCCGGGAGGGGCGCCGGGGGGGAGGGGGGGGCCGGGAGGGGCGCGCCAGGGTGGGAGGGGGGGGGCCTCCGCCGGACCGGCAGGGGCGCGTCCCCGGGGGGGGCGGCCGGGAGGGGCGCGCCGGTTGGGGGGGGGGGGCGGGCCTCCGCCGGCCGGCAGGGGCGCGCCGGGGGGGGGGGGGGAGGCCTCCGCCGGCCCGGGGGGGGGGCGCCGGCCGGGAGGGGCGCGCCGGTTGGGGGGGGGGGCGGGCCTCCGCCGGCCGGCAGGGGCGCGCCGGGGGGGGGCGCCTCCGCCGGGGGGGGGGGGGGGAGGGAGGCCTCCGCCGGCCGGGGGGGGGGGCGCCGGCCGGGAGGGGCGCGCGGGAGGGGAGGCCGGCGGAGCTTAGTACCTCGGACGGAAGCTAAAACTGTCGAGCGCGCGGGCGTTTGGAGATTCGGCGGCGAACGGTATATATAGCCACTTTGCCGTGTGCAAGAAAAACTCTCGGCAAACTAGATGTAGCTCTCAGCAAAGGCCGTTTGCCGTGAGCCCAGAATACTCTCGGCAAACGTCGCGGCAAACAAATTCCGATTTAAAATAAAAACGTGACGACATTTGCCGAGAGTCTGACGGAGGCTCACGGCAAAAAAGAGATATTTGCCGTGAGCTTTACCTAAAAGCACACGGCAAATAAATTTCCCAGTAAATATGATAAATGCTGTATAAATTTTAAAATTACCAAAAATATCATAAAAATTTTCAAAAATTCACATGATACACTATTTCATGTCTATTGCCCATTAAAAATATTTGAAGTCAAACTCCACATGCGGTGTCGCTTTGACTCCCAATTCTCATGCATTACTCTCAACTCTCCTCTACTTCTTCGAAGATTTTTCGTTTTCTAAGCGTCATACATAGCCATTTCCTCCAAACTGCTTTAATTTTTTACCATAACCTCAGTGTTTGCTATCATGATGTCTCAACAAATTTCATGATTTTTTAACTTCATTTCCTTTTATTAGAATTTTAACACTTTTGAACAACGTGTTATCGGACATGTTTCGTGCATAATATGTTCAAATTTTTCTTTCATAGCCTGGATTAAAACATTATTGGATTAACAAATCATTATTATAATTTTTTCATTCATTTTCATTATTGTCACAAAGACTTGTAGTTCAAATTTGACTCTTGTCCAAAAAATCAGTTAAATGAAATTAATGCACTAAATATAGCAAGCAGCATGTAAAATAAAAACAATTTTAACATGACATACAAAATAACATATCACTACACAAGAAAAAATCTTGAGTGGAGAAAAGGAAAAAGTACAAACCTATTTGCCGACGGTCAGCACGAAACACACGGTAAAAACAATTTTTGCCGTGAGTCTTCCACAGACCCTCGGCAAACGTGACCTTTTGCCGAGAGCCCGACAGAGGACTCTCGGCAAAGGTGTAACGTCGTTACCCAACCCGACGGCGGCCGGTGCACGGGGCCAGGGATGGGCACTTTGCCGAGAGCCGCCCGTGGACGCTCGGCATACAGGTATCTTTGCCGTGCGTTTTTTATTTTGCTCTCGGCAAATTGTTAGTATACCGAGTGTATTTTTTTGCCGTGAGTTTTCTTTTGTGCTCACGGTAAAGGTGTCCCTATGCCGAGTGGCCGTTGTTTTGTCCTCGGCATAGTGGCGGCGCTCGGCATATGACGCGTTTCCGGTAGTGATTCCACATCCGAAGAAACCGGGGATGTGTTGGTGCCATGTCATAATCACCTAATCATACTTCCTCTGACAATTAATAAAATTCATCAGCACACAACTTGGATGTACTACTGAAGCTCTAGCTTGCTTCAGCAACAACAACCGCTAATATACTAATAACCACAGCACCAAACAAGACCTTTTCTTCTACAGTAAATAAATCTCCTGTCCCCCTTTGGTGTTCCATCCTCCTCACACGGACTAAAAGATATCAATTGATTAGCTTGTGAAAAAGCAAAGCTAACCAAAATTAAGGAGAGGGGGGGGGGGGGGGAGGAGCATGATCTCTAGCTAACTATTACTAATAATCAACACAGCTACCGTATGGATCTTACACGACGACAAATCAATTAACGATTATATATGTACATGCTATATATCGATTGAATCATCAGCATGCGAAAGACGGACAGATGGATCATCGTCAGCATTCAGCAGGCAGCGGACTTAGTGAAAGTGCTGAACAATCCGGTTGCCTTGGGCCGGTCTGCTGCGACGACCACGGTGGCCGTAGCAGAAGCACCGCCGGCGAGGCGCTCGCAGGAGGGGCAGACGGAGAGCGCAGCAGCAGTGGGCATGAAGAAGGCAGCGGGGTGCGGGTAGTTATTGAGAGCACGGAGCTGCTGCAGCTCGCGGTGGAGGCGCCGGTTCTCCTCGGTTAACGACTCGCAGCAGCGCTTGAGAAGCTCGCAATCAACCTCTGTCTGCTTCAGCTTGGTCCTGCATCCCCGCTAATCAATTAGTTGCTTCGCCAAAGTAGAGTTTATATCTTGTTTTTTTTTACAAATATGCATCATGTATATACGTCATATTAAATAAAATGTGAAAATATATTGTCAAAGAAAAGAAAAGAATAGATGGATAGGGATTTTGAGGTGAATATGACTGACTAACCTGGCTCTCCTGTTTTGGAACCAGACCTCCACTTGCCTTGGCCTCAGGTTCAGTTGCTTCGCCAAAGCAGCCTTCTGTTTCTGCTCGCAGCAAAAACATTAAAGGACAAGGAAAACCATTAAGGAAAGAGCAAACAACCAAAAATCTACGAAGAATAATCAACCACGATTTTGAATAGGCGATTCAATTCAGAACATATTTATAGTAGCTAGCTAGTGCTTAGTGCTTACGGGGTTAAGGGTGCTGTGCTCCTTGAAGCGTTCCTCAAGCATCGCCGACTGTTCCTTGGTCAGCCTCAGCTTCTTCCGGCTGTTGTTGCACCCTTCGTCTTCGTCTGCCGCCCATGACGCCACTGAGTAAAGCGCCCTGTCCGTAGCCCCCTCGTCATCCTCCACCGGTAGCTCCCTCTTCACGGCAGGCCGCGCCTGCAGTGACTGTTTCTGCAGGGTTCCATCATCGGCAGGAAGGCTGAGGCACAACGACGGCTCAAGCCTACGCGACGGCGGCGATGGCTGTACTTCTTCTTCCTTGAGCTGGTGGTGGTGGCCCGAGCCGAGGGAGAGGCCCAGGGCCAGGCCGACTTCTTCCTGCTCCATAAACTCCTTTTGTCCGGCCGGCTTGGAAGAAGATTTTTTGCGGTGGTTCTTCTTCTTTACCGATGATCTTTGTGCTTTTTAGGTACTTGGCTAACCTTTGTTGAGGGGGAGAGAGTGGTGAGAATATGTGCGTGAGGATGTATGTGTAGAGAGAATGGGGACGGAGGGAGAGAGAGAGAAGAGAAGGTTACAGAAACGAAAGGACCCATACATATAGCAGGCAGACAGTCCAGATGAGCCAAAACAAGCAAACACAAAAGCAATAATGCATTTCACACTTGCAAAGGTTGAAAAAAATGAGACTGGTGGACTAACCTTTTCTCCTGTCCTAACTTTTTTGTGGTCCTTTCTTCGACGATTTTCCTTGGGTGGCCGTGCTATTACTCCTACATAGAGAAATATAAGTATTTCTACCTTTGGTCAAACTCAAATTTTTTTAATTTTGATCTTTAATATTTCTAGAAATAACTGATTTGTGTAAAGATTTTTTTATATATTTTGATAATTGGTTATATAGTAAATGAAAATATATAAATTTTATCTTGAAATAAATTAATTTTAGACATACTACCTCCTTTTTTAATTTTTGACACTTTCTTACAAATTTATACTTAAAAAACGTCAGCAATTAAAAAACAGAGGTAGTAATCAAAATTTAAAAAGTTGGAGTTTAATCAAACCTAAAAATGCTTACATATCTAGGCTGATAAAAATGCTTACGTTACGATCTTTGATTTTTCGTCTTATTAAAAAGAAAAAAGTCTAATTTATTCCCCTGAAGTATGATTGAAGTCTGGATTACTCCTAAACTAATTTTTAATTTACTTTATCCCCAAACTTGTGTCATTTGATTTCATTTCTCCATACACAATTGAAATTGAATTTGAAATTTTATATGGTGGTAGGGAACATCATAACCATATATGATATCTTGTTATAAATTTTTTTTTTGTGGGGTGATATCTTGTTATAATTCACTTTATCTATAGAGGTATTTAAACATTATTTATGATTTATGCATTGAAGGAATTTAATGAATAAGATGAATGATCAAAGTAGATGTTAAAAGACAACAGTATAACAACTAAAAAAGTAGAGAGGAAGTAACCTTTTTGTGGTTCCTTCTTCAATGATTTGCTTGGGTGGCTTATGCTATCAGACATCGACTGTGCATTTGATTTGTTGCTCCATGATTTGTAAACAAGGCATTGGAAATGTTTTTTTGTAAACAAACATTTTTATCTAGTGTAAAATGGCAGTGATGAGTATGCCAACACCACTCGTCATCCAACCACCACCTTATATGTGCCCATTTACTCAACGCACAACGTTATGTTGCTGCTTTGGTGACTCCAAAGTAACTTTCGTGTCATCGTACTCGGTATATCTGCCCCAAGATAGCTCTCGATCATATCATCGTCCTATTCTTGGTAAGCCATTGCTCTCTTTACACATCATCTAATTGCGTTCCACATGGGACTCTCTGAACATTGGGCAATGCAAGTTGATTGAAAAAGGTCTGTCTGATCTGGTTAGATCTCACATTTGTAACAACCCTCGGCCGCTTAAATAGTGAGTGAGGCACATATTTCTTAGTTGATCTTCGTCCTAGGAATTTGTATAACTTTCATCTTTTCTTAGAGCTATGATATGGGTAACATATTTTTGAACTTTGATTTCAAAGAGTAATTTTTTTTTGAAAATTCAAGACTATCTTGTCTATATGAATATCTTTTAAAATTGCAAACAGATCATTATCATGCTTTCGACGAGTAGCGTAAAAAATACATCAAATATGGAACCGCCCAATTTATTTTTTTTTAATAAAGAGAACCGTTCATTTTATATAATAATTCCTTTAGTTCCATTGAAATTGACACTGTAAGTAGAGTGCCGGAGCGGGATGGAAAAGGGATAACATGGGCCACGATGGTGTGGTGACCACTGAAGGATGGTTTCATTGTTTTGGCTATTTGGGATGGATGATGGTATGCAATCGAATAAAAGCATCAGAATATCGTCATGTCCCACAGGGGAACTAGCCAATAGGAGTGGAACAAACCTGATGCACTGTTCGGGACACTGGAGGAACAAATCATTTGAGCATTTCCTGTGTCGCTTCATTTTTGGAAATGATGTGTTTGATGTGTCCACCCATGAAAGAGGGGTGTTGTTAACATCATAATTGAGTACGTGTTCTTTATAGTCAGAGTCACGCCCATAAACATCATGATTGAGTGCGTTCCACTTGTTCCTTCAAGTAAGCAACAACAAGTATAAAAATATGGAATTAATAAATGATGTTTACTAATAAACAAATTCGACATCGAAATAATCTACTAGAGGACGTGTACAATGATTAAGTGATTAACTAAGCTTGATCTTAAACACAATCTTGACACCTGGGATCCTAATAACATATGCATTTTTATTTTATGTCCTGAACGCAATCATGCAAAGTACAGATCGTGTGCATGGTTTCTAGAGTATTCCTAGATTCACCAAGTGTCGTTGGTTTCAACATAAAAAACAAAAACAAAAACAACCACCATGTGTCTCAAGTGTCTAAAACACAATTAATGCGTAGATCTTAAAGAAATGACTAGGAGAATTACAAAAATGTTTTCCTTTACTAAACAGTTCAGCTATTATTTTACAATGACGATTTCACATCTTTTAATACAACCATGCATCAGCATCCACACAAACTGCACTTGTTCGAAATGGATGGCAAGATGATCCAGATGCCTGCTTAAAATCAGACAATTAAAACATTGCTTCATATGGTTGCAGAGAAGTACCTTTAGTGTCTTGTGTGTATAAAGAATGAGATTTTTAACTGCAGGACATCGGTCAATGTTGGCTTCAGCCACAGAACATGTTCAATCGTTTATTAGTTGCGGGACATTGTCTAAACCTGTCATTGGCCAGAGACAACACCACTTTCTTCATATTTTTCAAATATGACTATTTTGCCATAAAGAATATATACATTATTCTTGCCACCTATTTTTCTTTCTATAATTAAAGATTCAAATGTAAACTCTGTTTTTATTGCCTACTGTAATATAGTACTAGCCACTTCTATATAATTGATGCAATTAGAAGATACTGTTTTTTGGCAAAATTATCCCAAATTCACAAACTGAAGGCTTGAAATGCGAGATTCTGAGATCTTTAGGGTGCGGTTTCTACTATTCTTTCAATAAAATGATTACAAGATACATATACCAGTATTATTTTCCCAGTCCCATCCAGTACATTTTAGTTTTATCTTCCATTTCATACCGAGGAATTGTGGGATGAAAGGGATATATAAGATGGAAGGGAAAACTTCTGCTTGGCTAGGTTGCCTCTGGACGAAGCAAGAAAATCCTGACCACCTCACAAAGGCTTGTTTAATTTGACACGTCCACATACGAATGGGGATTTGGTGAGGGTCCGCCAATGATTTGCCATCATGCATTTTGGGCAACATTCGATCCACTGTGGATGGTTGAATAATGAGTTGGCATGGCCATGACCTATCATCATCTTTCAGCTCGATCAGCTGGATCGTTCGCATTATTCACTTACAATACTCCCTTTTTTATTAAATTATGGATAATAATTCTAGTCCAATAATGAACTATAATTATTTTTGTAATGAAAAATTTTAAGATCGTAAAAGGTATTCTAGAACTCAATATTATTTCAATTAATCTACTTGCTTTAATATGATTATTCTCCCCCTAAGCATTCAAATGTCGTTAGGACAATCTTTTGGCCAAATATTACTCTGCGTGAGCAATACAGTAATGAGACTTTCAGTACGGTGATGGGAAAGAAATGTATGGCAATTCGTTCGTCTGATCCTTTAACGCCCTCATATATCAAAGAGAATGTTAGATACCAACTTTTATTTCTTTCTTTAATTATTAACTGAAGTAATAAGCATGTGTTCATCAAAACTTTTATTTTCGTTTCATCTATTCACGAGAATAACCTGTAATCGAGTTCACGCGTCCATTTGTTTTGTACAGAGATTCTTTAAACCTACTATTGTTTTGTAAGGAACAAAAGGCTTACGTATTAAGGGGCTTCAACCGAAAAACCTCGTTATTAGGTGCAAACCTATAATAATTAAGTCAGATTGACAAGCCGTACGGGCAGGGCAAACCAACCTCTACTAATAGAACATTTCTGCTATAGGATATGGCTAAGACCAATCATGCAGGGACGCTCAGTGCTCCTAAAACATATGGCTTTCATAAAGGAACTTCTACAAAGAGTTGGTCGGTTTGTTTTTTTAAAAAAGACCTTTTTTATTTTAAATAATGCTGACAAAAGGATGCGCCATCAATTGCGTTACCTAACGCCTCTGTTGAAGGCATTGAAATTCACTAACAGTTGATGTCAACTTATCCTCTCCTTTATTAACAAGTTGTGTTGGCTTGATTGTTAAGTCTCTACTGAAGAAACCTGCTGATGATTGGATGAAGTAGCACCACAAAAGTTGCAACGTTAACATGATTGGGATGCAATATGTTCCTTGCGTAATGTTTGAGATTAAGTAAGTAATCTTGACCGGGGAGGATAATCTTCTAAGATCTTTCTTTTGTATGGATCTAATAATATGAAAAGGAAACGGGCTGACAAATCATTTGGGTGACACCTGATCTGTTTCGTGTTTTACTAACTAGCATGTTCTAATCAGGTCAGGTGTCACCATGATTTTTTGACTTCTTTTTATCTTTGTGAAAGATTTTTTGACTTCTTGTTAGTCCCCATGTCTATCCATATATATAGCAAACGAGATTTCAACTTTTATATCCAATCCAGGTTTGTGAATTTGCTCTTGATAACAAGTTTCATTGTCATATTTTAATGCAATCTACAAGTGGTTCATTTTCGCATTTGTAGAATCTTTGTTCCATGTTTAGCCACAGACCCCCTGCGCAATCTTTCCCTTTTTTGTTGCAACGAAAAGAACTCTTTGTATCTAGGTGAGTATCGTAAGTTTAGAATTCCTAATTTGGTGAATTGTTATCTCGGAAGGATGTTTGGTTTTAGAATTCCTAATTTCTACCAGTAGTTTTTTTTATGTGATAGCCTACTCTTTATTAGCAGCTACCATTAGTTTGGTATTGCCCTTTCAGTCAAATTATGGCCGTCAAATCCTAACAACGATGTGTGCTAGCGGTGGTTGGGCCGTCTACGGGCTGATTGCATCCTTTTGTGGGCTCAACAAAAGACCTTTTCAACCGAGGTCAGTGTTTCTTTCGCATGCCCTATTTAGGTCGTTTCCTCCTACCTACTACTACATTGGGACTGGGCTTTGTTTCATGGCTGGCCTGCCTTGTGTGCGCTAGGACTCTATTTCAGTTGTCCATTTTTTTTTAAAAAATCTTGCTTCTGTTTTCCTATAACACAAAAATTTGTGAACCTTGAACTTCTAGAAGCTGTCCATTAACTAGCAACACCTCAACCAACGACGAACCTTCAAGTACATTTGGTCACAGCAAGACGCAACATCTAGTCCTAGACGCAAACCTAAAACATTCTGATTCTGTTGAGAAAGCCTCTTCAGGCCAGCACTCACGACTCGATTAACAATTTACACAGGCTGGGCGACCGGACCTTCCTTTCTTCCAACATCGCCCTGGCCCAGGTACATTTCTTTTTCTTTTTTTTTCTTTTTTTTTTTGGGTATAATTGTGAGACCTTGAAGCCACGATGGCTTCATATGTACAAAGTTGAAACCTAGTATCTAGTTGCCACCATTACATGGCTGCTGCCATATGTTAGTGGTCAACATTAGAGCAAGCTCGTCTATGCATGCCTCAGCTCCCGCCTAGAACTTATCGTACTTGCTTTGCACGAGGCCTAGCAGGAAGTCAGTAAATATGTGCTCATAGCCTGGCATCTTACCATATCCTGCAGGGTTTAAATCAGAGTAATCAGGAAACACAAGGGTGAATGGGCTTTACTTTGGAGATAAATTGGGACTTGTATATGCCATGAACCACCATCTCTAACTCTGCAGAGTACTACCTCCGTTCCATTCTTTGTTGTTGACGCATTTTTAGTACAAAATATGTATGTACCAGAAAGCATCAACAATAATAATAATAAAAAAAACCAGAGGTAGTATATCCCAGGAGGGGCGAGGGGCATGGAGGGGTCAAACAAGATCAGAAGTGCTACGTACCAGGGAAGTAGTTGATGTCAATGACATAATACCGATCCTTTCTTCCATGCTCTCTAATTATATCTATGTTAAATAGCCTCAGACCCTGGTATTTTAATAGTTAGGTTAGGTGTGAGAAAAAAAGATAATGCTGCACGTGAATAACACAAATCATATTTACTCATACCAGCCTGCGTCGAAGCTCCCTGCCAAGTTTCTCTAAGAGTGGCTTAGGTGGAAGTTCTGTGATGTGACAGCATAAGTTTCATAAACATGACTAACAAGAAAATCAGAAAGTCGCAAACTGACAGTAGCAGCTCCGTTGGTTAAAGCCTCCTAGTGTGAGGCTACCCACCTGGGTTCAAATCCTGGTGTGCACAATTAGTGGAAAAAATCCACTCGTTGCGTCCCATTTACTTGTTGATCAGACCTAGGGTGTGCGGGCCCTCATGTATGGGGTGGGCTCAAAGCATGGGTTAAGGCCCGAACCATAAAGGGCGGATCCCTGAGGGTGGGATCAGGGTTTGTGGATTTTTTCCGGCCCCAGCTTGCAAGTGCTTCTTCTTAATTGAATACTGCAGGGGCGGTCATACCCCAGGGGCCGAGTTTTTTTTTTTTTAAGAAAATCAGAAAGCCACACTGAGCAACTGAACATCTCAAGAATAAAAGAGGACAACAAAATAATTGTCATTTATTAGACAGCAGTTTTCAGGTAAAAAAGATACGTGTGCCCATGAAACAAGCAAATTCCAATAACTTAAAACTAAGGGCGTGCAAACTGGTTTTAAGGACAGCCAAATTGCTATGGACCATCCATTCAGTCTGATCTCAAGAACGAGGACAAATACTGAAAAACAGAAGTGGAATATTACCTTCTCTAAGGTAGTAGGGAACTCATGATAATTATAACCATCCATAATTGAAGTGATGATTCAAGATTGCTTAAATGTACATAGACTAAGGGCGTGTTTGGCAAAGTTTGACAAAAAAATATCTGGCAATGTTTGGCTATGAAACAAATAGGCCCTAATCCAGTGCATTCAGTTTTGGTAAACTAGTTTTGTGCTTTCAAGGAAAGGCAATAATCAGATACAATGCAGTAATGTACAAATACAGGACGGAATATGACTCATGGTAATATGGTGCTCAGTGAATTAATTCGAGTAACATGACATTTAATTGAATGGATATCATAGAAATATTTAATATGATACAGATTTTAGGACATTTCAATCATTTTATATCATCAAAAAATGCATGTATAAAATAAAATTATGGTGAACTTGACACAAATCATGTTTATTTAGATTAATGCACAACCTAAATGTAATTGCTGTCGAATTTTATATGACTTGCACAATACAAAAACAGAGACAATACAAAAATTTGGACATTAGTGAACTAAATAGAATCTAGTGTGTGTGTGTGTGTGTGTGTGTGTGTGTGTGTGTGTGTGTGTGTGTGTTTCATCTTGCTTTGATTGGGGTGTCTGGGGGGGCATTTGGTATCCTGTGATTTGAGGAATTGTTTAAAGGTAAGACTACTTTATAAAGACTCTTACCAGCAATGCAAGGGTCAACATCTGCATCTTCTGCATTGTTTGTAGCACAGGAAACTCTTGGAAACCTGAAAATTCCGTCATTGTTTCCCAGGTCATAGGTGTTAAAATCAGGAAGAGAAAATCGCCGAACAACTTGTATTGTTTCGCCAACAATGTATACTTTAAATAGTATGCCTCCTGCAAAGAAAACAACGTAAGTGTCAGCATCCATAGAACCAATTGCATGTATATTTATTGGGCATACCCCGTGCTGAAAGCTCATACACATTGTGGGGTCTGGGGAAGGTAATTTCTAGGCAACCTTCCCCTTGATTATTTTGTAAGGAGAATGAATAGAAACCAGGACATCCAAGGACACAAGTGGAGATACTCTACCACTGTGCCAGGCCTGCCCCTGCAATAGCAAATATATATACCACAAGAATTGAATGTTACCATGGTTGACGAACTCTTGGAGAACTAGAGGAGGGTCAAGCAAAGGTAATGATGTCTCGACATAGGCAAGAGATAATTCATGAGACTTTGATGTTCCATCAGCAACCAATGGTTTGGCAACTGTACACAAAGAAGCGATCACATTAGAAAAATGCTAGCTTTTACCCTTTTTGAAAATATTACTTCTCATGACCAAGAAATGCTGCATCCCCTTCTTGTCAAACAAGAACATGAAGGAATTAAATGAATGAGCAAAATTGTGACAAACAACTCTTGTCAAACATGCAAACTATACTAAGGACCAGCCAAACTGTCACTAGCAAATGCAGACAGGCAACAATTATCAAGCTTGTACGCAAATTAATTAACAAACAAATCCTAGAGTACTCATGCAAAACATTCCAAAATCCTAATTTGTTTGCCAACAACATCCCCTTCTTGAAGGATATAGGGTATCACTATCTTTTTTTCCTAATTGTAAAAACTAGTTGCAGATATTATAGGAGAAAGTCTAATTCATAATTAAAACATACAGACAACTCCGTTATCAAGACAGCACACCGCCAAAGGAAAGATATCTATGGCAATAATAAATTGGCACTAATCAATTTTATAGCATTATGTATTATGTAACATATAAGTTGCCATCAACATAATAAGTCATTATCAGTTGAACCAATGTAAAAATATTCTACATGAGGTTAAATAGAATCTTCTAAACATATTAGCACCTCTAACAGTTATTGACATTATTGAACTATATAGTCGCTTCACCTTGAGTCAAATCTTTACTAGTATCTAAACCAGCGTGGTTTCTCAAACTCTGATTGGTTGGCTCAGCTCCACATTTCCAACCGTACGATATCCCAGTGGATTCATATGAGCCATCAGATTTTCGAGGTGAATCACGGTTTCATTAGAAGCTTCCGGTCCGCAGAGCGCCTCACTGCGCTATTGCCTATTACCTCTGGAACCAACTAGTTTTTGCCTTCAGTAACTTGCTGCTCGCCATCCTTCAGCCGTAGACACGCACAAGCAGCAGCAGGGACAGCTCAGCCACAGGACCTCCACAAACTGAAGAACAAGCTAAGGGCAGCCTGGATGAGCATCCTCCACATGCCGATACCGCCGTGGCGCCGCATATTGAGGCTGAGCCATGGATGTGTGCTCTAGGCTCGAGCTTCAGTCATGAGCCAAGGAGGACGTGCCCGCTGGGCTCGAGCTTCAGCATGGAGGATTTCTGCACTTTGCCAGCAAGATGCGCACCGTGGTGTTCGATCAAATGCCTACATAGGCACTAGCGACGGTAGGTAGTAGTTCATTGGTGCACTGGAACCAGGGTGAAGCGGATATTGTGCACGTATTTCCTATAGTTTGCCATGTAAATTTAGACTTTTCATTGATGAGAATGAAGAGTGCACCACCTGTGCCTCAACTCTAGCTTCACCACTGTACATAGCCACATAGCCTTATGGCGTACCTCGCCGCGTCAACATGCTCTGCTTCTTGGGCGTCGCTCTTTGCATCGCTGCTAGCCTCCATTTCATCTACCTCATGTCTTAAATATAATCTCCATACTTTGTCAAATTGATACCACGAATTACTTTGTAGAAGGTCTCCATATGTGCACATTCTCAAAATTCTGCATTGATCCAATAAAGTTCCTGCTACAAAGGAATGCCAGTGTGATAGTATTGAAGCCCTACTATATTTTCTATATTTCGACACCCTACTGTATTTTCTATATTTTCTAACTATTGTTGGGTTCTTATTACCAATTGCCAGTCGATATCAGTTTAGAGTTCCATTTAGGTCTATGGTCGCAAATGGAGGATTTCGACCAAAAAAGCACAATTAGAAAGCTCAAGAGTGCTTGATGTACACTATAACTATACCTGGTCGTTTCTGCCAAAATTCCTTAGCACAATATTGTAACACAATTAGAAATATGACCATTCACCGGATAGCCTTTCAAATAGTGTCATGTCAAGACGTTTTGTTCGTTAGTGACAATGGAATCCGTGGTAAGATATACAAGGATCTGAAGCAGACTGTTGGTCAGCATCTGCAATCCGTGGCAAAGGATATACAAGGAATCTATACCATTTCATTTGTTCATTCCAATGCTACGGACTGATGTTCAGACAGAAAAATGCTTCTTCAGGGCATATGGGCAAAACTCAAGGTGCATTTTCTTCTACTTCTTTCATAAATACACAAATACATGTAAGCCAGTGACAACTAATTATTTTATTCAATGGTTTACTCATCTTAAGTCGTACACATTTTGAGAACTGACTTTTTGCAGCAATAAATATCCACTTCGTAATTTATTGAAGCAAAATGAATTGCCTCCATATTTACAAGTCACATATAATGTAACATAATTAATCAAAATCAAACTTAATATAGTTTGGATTTTAGTATATATGGATGCTACTTATGGTATGCACATATTTACAAGAACTCATTCAACAAAACAGAGAAGCTTCCAGACCTTTATGGGCGTTTTCCATTGAAAAATAAAATTAAAAGGGAAGTAGCCAATAAAATTTGTGCCCAAGTAATACTATTTAGATAAAAAAAAAAAGTCCTGATGTCAGGCCTTTTGCAATGAATAATGGGCTCACTTATGCTACTTTACGGAGAAAAAACTGTGTTTTTCAATAAGAAAAATTCAGATTTTTACTGTGAAAAAAATCATTCAATGCCAACATACACTATTGGTGCCCTATGATAAACCATCCTATAATGAATTTCTTTAATCAAACAAAATATTACATACATATCGGTGTTGTATTATGGAATATTCATAATGAGGGTTATATGGCGCGGCATTCTAGTTATTACAACTAGAAGGTGTGCATAACTCACCTAAGGGCAAGGTTAGTCCAGCCTTGGCAACTGCATCAGGTATAGAAGATGGGTCTTTCATTATGACCAGCTGTCGGGGTGTGCAAACTTCACCTGCCATAGTTACTAGTCGTAATAAATAATCAAATCAAAATCTAAGCATTTTATTTCCTAAGAATAAGGTGGATTGCACATGTGCAATTATTAAGGTACATCTTATTGCATGGTTTTTGCAAGTTAAAAAACCAGTGTGATTGTTCCAAAAGCAGTGCTCTCCAGGCTACATGGTTTTTAAACACATAACAATCCTAAAAGTAACTTCAACAGTTAACTGGTCGGGTGCTAATATAGTACCGGCTGATTTTGAGCAAGCATACCAACAATTAGAATTATCTTTTCTCATACTGTAACTTTGGACCAGAGGCAAAATGCTCTTTATCTGGTATCTGCTTGACACTGGAGCAAACATACCGAAATTCATTTATACAGAAGAAACAATCAAGAGAAAGAAAACTATCATAGGAGCCCAGTGCTCACAATGGATTTCAATATGGAGACCAGAAAAGTTACCATAGCTATTGGATAAATTCAGATCAGCAACTTCTTGAAGCATCGACTGGCGATTGTGCAAATGTTGGATAGCATTTGGTGGATCAACGATGGTCACTTCTGGATGCTCTTCACGATAATCCTTCAAGAACATGAAATAAGGTAAGATAAGCAGAAAAAACATGAGACAAAGAGATGTCACTTTATGTTAGATGATTATATTATAAGAAGCCTAAACGGTTGTGATCATGATTTAAGCGACCCATAGTGCCAATTTGCATGTTGTAGACTGAAGAACTACAAAAGAAACATTAGTAGCTGAACTGTATGAAGATCCTATCCTGAGATTTACATATTGCAAGGAGATTTTTCACTCAACATTAAATGCCTACCTCCAAAACTTGATGCCACTCCTTGCTAGTAAGCTGGTTGGAATCAAGAAACTGAGTTACAAATCAGTACATAAATATAAAGACAAGTTCCCCAAACAAAATGCAAGATGTAGATCTATTATTAATGATGGGGTACATAAATGCATCTGTGTTATAAAAACATATAAGAAATGGAATATCTGGACCATCAAATATCAGGTTTCAGGACCTTCAAGAAAAATACAGCAACTAACCTTGTGCAAAATAATGTCAAATGGACCTTGTTCAGAGAGAGGACGACTCTCATCAATCGATACGAAATGAATGCCTTTCTTCCTGAGCAAAAGTAGCATCACGAATAATTCATCAGATGACATAAGATTACACTAGTAAGAGCATATTAGTGCCAACCATGCAAATAATATAAGAGCAGCTGGTGATTTCAGCCAAGAAAAGTTTTAATTATGATATCTAAAAAATATATTATATTGGTACTAACTGATCGAGCATCGATAAATGAAATATGGCAATAAAACTGTAGTTCTTGAGGCATCGTCTCAGCAACCAGTCATGAGCGGATGGCAATGAGAGCTTAGGCACATCATGTTTCCTACTTGGTTACACTCAATCTGGCATACCTAGTGTGGTATTGTAGATTCTAACTTGAAATATATTATGTGAACAATTTAATGGACATAGTTATTCAGGAGGCAGGAACTAAGAAATTAATCAGATTTCAGTTGATCTTCAATTGTTAGCGAAAACATGAGATATGTTTCCTATTTTAATATAATCGACATTGTTGGTACCATATATGCTTTATGTAGCAGATGTCATGATATAGAATCTGTTGATGCAGCAATTCAATATTCTTGCAAAAATATACAATGATGTGACATGCTAAATCACTGGCAGATGAAAACCTCACGACTATGTTAATAATTTGATTTCCTGGAGGCCATAAGGTACAACATTAGCACCCGTCCTTTTGCATGCTGTTTCAGTACATGACATAATGTATCCCCAATTGCAAAAACAAATCAGGGGAAGCTTATTACAGTCATGATATTACTCAACTAATATAATAAAAAACATCTAGCACATTATCTGATCCTTTACATCACAAAACTAACGAAGTATTGCAAATGGGACCATGATTTTAGTTCTGCAATATCTTAGCCAAAAACAAAAGTAATCGTTCAACTATGATAAAAGTACAGCAGGGAATAAATATCTTAACTGATGGAAATGTTTGTAATAGAAACACAAGCTATCAATGATAAATGTGAAGCCTAATTCAAGAACGTTTCAGACTTGAGAAAACAACCTGGGTGCATTGTTTTTCCAATAATAGAAGTAATTCTTAAGACACGGGTATCTAGGGCATGTGATGTGCTCACCCACAAGAATATTCCAACATGAGAATCTTAGATACCAACCAAATAGTGTGCATACAAAAGTACCCATACCATATTTCCATGTAGGCACAGGAGCAGGCTACCAAAGTCAACTGAACAGTAAAATAATTGACCCAGTTCTTAGCTTCAACAACTCATGCAGATGTAGCACTACAACAGGCACACGACCGTCATTTTTCTTTTTTGGAGAAGCTCTATTTCATCGCTGCTACTCTCATGCGCTGGTACAGAAAATACGCAGCAAATTCAATTACACGCGATCTAGAACCTTCGAAATCAAGCCAGCTCGTAATGGACCCACCTCCCCATTTTCTAAGTATGAATCAACAAATTCCATTTCACCTTAAACGATCAATCGACAATGCAAATCAAAGGTTGAAAGCCACAGCTTCAGCTAAGGGCCCTACGAAAATCAGCTCCAATCACCATTCGCTTTCCCTTAGCTTAGATTGTTATAGTATATTTTTAAAAACAAAAAAAAAATCTGGGTCAACCAAATCTGCCGCCAGATCACCGCCGAGCACACCGTACGCCTCTTCTCGGGGGAGAACCACATAAAAGATTCCGGCTTTCGACGAGAGGGTCATGTTTTTGGGTTTACCTGGCGAGGGTGAGCAGCTTTGGCTGCAGGAAGCTCTTCACTTTCTTCTTCGTGAGCGCGTATCCCACCACCGGCCCGTGCTGCAACAACGGCGCCGCGGCAAGCGGCGAGGATAAGTCCACCTGCTCCTCCGAGGACGCCGCCTCCTCATCGTCCAACAACTTCCCGTGCAACCCCATCCCAGAAACCCTAACCCTAACCCACTCCAGGAATGGTGATTAAACCTTCCCCCCAAAGAAAAATACCTTAAAAATCGGGAAAATCAGGGGGCGAGTTCCTGGTGGCGATCGGTTGAGAGGAACTTGTGAACGGATAAGGACCGGGAGGAGGGATCCAGGCTTGATTTAAGGCAGGAGAAGAGCAAAATTTACGCAAAAAGTTTTTCCTTTTGTTTTGGAGCTTTGCGTTTTAATGGCGAGGCGAGGCGAGGCAAGGCTAGTGTGAGGAGAGAGAGAGAGTGAGGAGGCGAGACCGCGAGAAGAGGCAGGGCGGGATTGTATTTTGTAGACGACGAGGGGACGACGGATCCTCTGCGGGTCACATATATTATCTCAAGCTCCACTCTAACGTCTCTTATACAAATTACATTAATGAAAGGAAGCCACTAACACGCTATTTAGTAGCGCACTCACCACAGTCTTCACCGTCGGAGCTCCGCCATCCACGTCTCCGCCGTCGAACCTTCCCACCGCTCTCTTGCCGTCTGCAGCTTCAACGGCTTTCAACTGCCTCGCCACACCATCGAGCTGCTTCTCACCGTCGCGTCGTCATCATTTCCTAAATCCTAGCTATCGCCGTTGGGAAATGAAGCTCGCCGACGCCGATGCTGCCCCCGACAATTCAAGCCCTCTAAACCGCCTACGACAACCGCTTCCGCATCACACCACCCACTCTTCTACCACGCTTTCGCTCGTGCGCTATCACTAGTTCCTTAGATTTTAGGTTAATGAAAATCACAGTTGGTTTGTTCCTGTGCAGCTGAGTGCAATTAAAATTTTTTTATCAAACGAATTTGAGTTCAACCGGTTGTCACTTTGTCAGGAATAAATTTGTTTGGTATCATGTTTTTTTTAATGCCTTAATTATTGGTACCATGTTAGCAACATACATATAAATTTTTACATGCAAAATAGCATAATTTATATAGTGTACTTCCACTGTTCATGAAAAAAAAAAACTAGTTTAGGTAGTTTACGCAACTATTAGAGTTGCTCTAACAAAGGGTGTGATGATTGATATGTATAACTAAGCGACGCTATCACTTTGAGTGTACTTTGTATCTACATTTGTCACAACCTTGTCTCAAGACGAGGGTATGGGTGAAAACCTCCATGTAACCCAAAACTATAGGTTTGTGGATTTATAGTATATATTTTAAATTTCAAATGTGATGGTTGTTGCCTTGCGATCTGGAACAGTTGCTTAATTGATTTTTAAGCAGTATGAGTGATTAAAGGTTTGTTCCTTTTATAATTCAGTATATTCCTCAAAGTATTTATGGATACTGAAGGAACTAAATGGACTGGCACAAGAATCTTCTTGGCATAAACCCACTAGTAGCATATATCATCATTTATGGGGAGAGGCGTTTTTATAAGTTTCCCTATAACTACGCAAATAGTTATATTCCTATTATCTGTGGGACAAACTTTTGGAAACCATTTATAATCATCACCTTCATTCTACATTTTATAAATCATCGTATATAACTAGTTTTTAACACTTTTTTTGTTTTTCTTCACAAAACAACCCTTTTGTTAGTATTAAGTAGATTACTTTAAAAATTATTTACTAGGTACTGCACAAGTAGGATAAAAGCCTTTGTTTGAATTAGTCCTGATTTTATCGTAAATGTCATATCACATCAATACTTTTGTCTATTCGGTATATTATTTAATGAGATTGAAACATCCATAAAACTTGCATAGAAACCGGTCTTAGAGAGGGCACGTTATGATAGTACATATGTACTACGAGGTGGCCACGAGACCCGAATTAATCAGGAGAAGCAAAATTCAGGCTGAATCAGGCTTGTAGTATATGACCTTTCATGTGAGCGTAACTGATGTTCATTTATCATTAGGCGAAATTGCTCTCTCATATACCATTAATAAAGGCCTGGTTTGGAACTGTACATTATTTTTTTCTTTAACTTCAAATTTATCACTGGTTTGAACTCCGTTCTTGCCCCGTCTAGCATGTTAGCCAACCTTTTTTTTATCTTCCGTGCTACATCTCGCTACCACTTGCGTGCACACCTTTTATCTTCGCTCCCTGCTGCGTTGCTTTGCACCTTGTGTCCTTGTGCTAGGGCGCGCTGATCCGCCCCTCCGCAGCTGCTCTGCCTTCCGTGTGGGGCCATGAATCAGAGCTCAGAACCCCACATAAGCTCTGACTCATGCTATCTCTTGCTAATACGTTAGCCTGCAACCTGTTGGCTATGACCTGAGACTCTGCTATTTGCTGTTAAGGCAGAGAAGATGAGAGGTAGCGTTCCTACTAGGCAATCAAAATTCAAAAGAGATGGTAAACATAACTTGTTGGTTCAAAGACACCAACAAATAAAGAGTTTTGTTATAATGCTTAAAAGATGGTTAGGGGGAGTGATTTGATGGGTCATTTAGGGAGGGAGATGAAATCTTGGCGGATGGAACAAAAGACACCCACTATCGTGCTTGAGGAGAAAGAGGAAATGATGACTTTGTATGAGGTAACTAATTTAGGCGCCGTCGGTTCAAAATTCAAGGGTCCAATGCTAGACGGAGGAAAGCTAGAGTTAAATCTAGTGTTATGTGTGCAAACACGTACCAAATAATTAGTGGTACTACAGCTAACCTATTCCTTTTCGGTACTACGGCAGCAATTTTTTCATTATTAATATATAATGTTTTTATATTTTTATTCTATATCCATGCTTAAAAGCAATTATACACGGTAATCACAATTGAGCAAAGTTATTAATCTGACTATCTAATGAAATAATGGTATCACTGAAATTTAACGAGATCGAGATACCAATATTTCCTCTAGAGATGGGAGATCATATATGGGTCAGGACAGGGTATACTCTTACTCTTATACCCTTGTCCAACCTTAAAATCAAATAAAGAATAGATTCTCAACCTTGTCCAATCAATCTCATAGATCACGTTATCCTCAAATAGAGGAATATAATAATGTACAAAATTTCTGATATATCCAGATTCTCTTCCCTGCATGTAGTTCCTAAATTTACCTTTCCTATATATTTGCCTGCAAAATTTAGTTTTTAACAATATCCAAAAGAACACAATATCGCCATGGATAAGTGCACAAGCTATCTATCTAATCCAAGTAGCTGCACCTTGCCGGACCTTTTTCCACAGTAACCATACGGCAGCACAATATAGTGCATCCAATGTTAATAACTCCAAAAGTGTTTATTCTCCAAAGGATGAATGGGATATACTACTACAGAGAAGGCCGTTATCGAGTAGCCATCGGTGAAGCAACCCCCTATGCAACCGAAAAACCGAACAAAAGGCATCTCTGATTTTTTTCGAGTAGCTATCCGTGAAGCAACCAACAGCCTGAAATTCATCGTGGTACCGATTTGCGCAACATCTGTCTGCAAACTTCACGCTAATCATTATCAGTTTGCATGACTAGCCGCCATTGCAATTTTTTAATTTAACTGTGTATTGGTTATAGAGATAAGACGCTACCTTTTAAGTGGATAATTTGGGAGATTTATTGTGTGATATCTGCGATAGACTATATTATTGATCAACAAGGACTAGGCTGGACAGAGCCGACTAATTATTCGCATGAAGTGGTAGGTTCCTTTAATGTCAGATAGTGATATTTGTATCACATTACCGTGGGTTCCCAACACAATCCGACTAGAATTTCTCCTATAAGCTAAGGGAGAAATATTACAATATTGAACCTTATTGTGCATATGAAAAAAAATGTTGTTGCATCCATCCGTGATTAGTTAAAAATTATGCATCTTAATATCATGTCACTATAGTAAGTTCACAACATTTAGCATAGGATGTAGAATAACTAAAAATTGAAAGGTTAATAATATTATATCCACACGATGGATGGTGGGCTAGTTGACGGACGAGCTTTGCACAATTTATAACAATGCATGGTGTGATCTTCCAAGTTTCTTTTCTGGACTGAATCTGATGCACATGGATACAAGTTAACTAGTTCAACAACATATTCATAATCTTTAATTAATCGATGATATTTTAAGGAATGCTCAAAGTTAGAAAAGATCGTGGCACAATATTTATAGACAAGCTGATTGGCTTTCACAGACACAGAATCTGATCCCATGCAAGTTGAGGTGCATAATCCATCACACAATCGGAATCCTCTCAAAGGGGAAACAAACTAAAAGTATTACGGATCAATCTAGTTCACTTTAAATGATCTGATCAGATCTTAATTAACTACCATGTAAATTGGGCCAAATCTAGTACTAAGAACAAAACTTGTAGAATTATGTGTACATTCAACATTTTGGAACAAACATGGAACCCTTAAGTTTAAATTCAAAAAGATCTGTTTGCATTAGTCCGAAACAAATTGGCTACCACCTTTTTTATACTCTCTCTGCTTACATACACATGTGGCCACGCCAAAGTCTCACGATTTTCTTGAACAACAGAGTATATATATGTATATATTATTCCTTGCAAAAAAATATGTATATATTATAAACCCAATACCCTACAGTAGAAAAAGAATATAGGATAGTTGAAGAAAGACCGCTCACAGTTTTCTTTTAAAGAAAAAAGCTGAAACGAATGTTTGATTAAGAAGGGAACACATATCATTAATTATCTGAAGTCTGCTATCTTTTTCTTATGAATTGTTGTATTGCATATTTGATCAGATCAGTGACATCCATGACATAATACACAGGTGAAGTTGTTGCATGAAGTTTTTCGAAAGAGAAGTACTTGATTCTTGTGCTTGATTGGTATGGCGGGTGGATACCAAAAGTAATAAAGCAAGCACCACCACAAGAGGTATGCTGTGTGGACGCCTGCAACTCTTTGTTTCCCTTTGACGTGGGGTGAACCTTGGAAGTTTTGCGATCCAGTTCAGACAGGAAGTGAGACAAGCTCCTGCTGCACACAGTTGACCTAAACGACACATCGCCCTCAGAAATCAATGTCAAAGTCGGCCGCTTTTGGTGTCCCAGTTCACGCACGTACAACAACATTTGCACGATTCAAAATGATAAAATATTTTAGATTAATTGAAAGGGGGCATTGTCTCTCTCAGATCAAACTTGTTCTCCAGTATACATGTTTGTATATAGTTTTTTATTTGGTCACAAAAGGCTTAGGAGCAGTGACTGGTAATGGAAATTTTTTATGTAGTGTTCCATGCATGCATGCATGCGAAAAAGGTATCCCCATGATACGTAACTTTTGCTGAATATACATCTTGATCAAGTGGAAAGTCACCGAGACAATAAAAGTGGGATCCTAGCTAGTCCCACAACTTTACCAAAAAGCCGTGTTTGCAACTTCTTGTGTCTTTTGTAGATAAGCATGTGGATCAGGCAGGTCTCACCAAGAAAAAAAAAGGATAAGCATGGATCCTGGTTAGAAAAAGATGACCACTCTCTCATTTTTGCCGCGTGCAATAATAATCATATCCTGTTACCACTCACATTTCCTAGTGCGCGCACCTGCCACTTGGAAGAACCAGTAGCTGATGCAAAAAAGGGCTTCAATTGTTGATCACCAATATGGTTCATCATTTATGGAATGAGAAGCATTTCCCAAAATATGATAGAACATAACCCCTCCCTAATATTGCCACACTGTAGGGAGAGGAACAGCACAACTAAAAATATTTTGATCAAGTAACACCATCTCCCTTTAAGTCTCTATTAATTTCTTTCGATAAAGGAATCTTTAATTGTGAGGTGAATCTGCACCGTGCAAGCATGGAGAGAATGTAATGTGCTATCATTACGTGTGTGTGTGTGGGGGGGGGGGGGGGGGGGTGGGAACGGGAGCAGTCATTTTGCGGATATCTGCAGAAAAGAGTCAACCCGCTAAATTGTCCTTAAAACAAATTAAAAAATTATCCCTTACTCTCTAACTTATTAGTTATGTGCAGCGGCGACGTAAGTGAGAACAAGAAGAATCCGACCAATATAATGGGTCAATCGCATAAGGCACCAAGTATTTCGATTCAAGGTTGATATTTTCACCCATAATGAAACCTATTTTGTTGTAAAGCTCTCCACCATACCTCCGTCCCTATTGTATTTGGCTGCAAAAACAACCCCAATTCACCTATACTTAACCAATTTAATTACTATGTTTTTGTGATATAAATCCAACAAATAAAGATAAGTTATCAAATAAGTTTCACATGCTTTCGACAAACTAAGTTTTACATTGTCAAAGTTGTGAATGAGTATTCATCTTATTCTCATTTTCATGAAGAATATAGCCAAATGTAAAAATTAGTGCGACAATATAAGCTGTAATTCGATATTTAAAAAAAAACTCTAAAAAGTTTTAAGATCTAATTTTGGTAAGTTAGATAAGGATACCATCAGTTGTTTCAACAAACAAAAACATGTGACAGATGGGGTGACAAAATTGATTAATAGGACAGTTATTTGCAATCAAATGACTTATGTGAATCTTAAACTCAAAGTGACATATGGTGTGGTGTTTGCAATTATCCCATATAATTTTATTTTCTGACATAAAATTGATGTTATCAGATTCAAAGAGGCTTATGTCTTAAATCCTAGAAATGGTCCCCGCTACCCTTACAATGTCTGAACGGATCGGAGTAGCTGTTACCATCATGCGCACTCTAGGTAGCATGAAAGGCGACGAGAGAATAAGCAAGTCAGCCTCCAATGGAGAGGGACGGCATCTAGCCTGTTGACGTTCCAAGCAGCAGCTAGGTCACCTTCAGTCGTACATATGACTGCCAACAGTTGGATTGTTGCACCCGCACCACAATAAAATGAGTTGACTTTTTATTTCGCTTATGATTTCAAAATAATGCAAAGTTCAGTTGACCCTGCTTTTGAGATCGAGATTCTCTCCGTTTGGGGACTGGGGTGTCACTTCATTCGATCGGAATCTAGCTAATAACCTGCGACTTTCAACCCCTTTATTTGGTGCACAAAGCATCACAGTCCAGCAAGCATAATCCTCTGACTTTTTTTTTCCTCTTTTCTAGGACTTTGACATCTTATTAATTTATGGAGACATAATCATTAATGGTCAGAAAAATGACATAGATATGGACCATATTGCAGCTGTATATTTTCAGCGGTCTTTCTTTGGGCAAAAAGAAAGCATTTGGATACTAGTGTGCTTGTGTGGTCCGCTACAAGTGTCTTTCTTCAGACTTCTATGTCCAGATGCACATGGAATATGGACTGGCATGCGCTATCTCTGCTGTTGATGGTTTCTCGTTGCTGGTTTGCAAATTGTTCCGGTTCCAATCACTATGTTCGATGGTCGTTGCTAATCTAATAACCGTGAGTGTGACTTCAGTCTGGACTGGACCGGGCAGGTCAAGGGCCTAGCCCGAGGGGATTAAAAAGAAAAGGAAGAAGTCCTTTTAACATCTCTCAATTATTGTCAAAGTTCGAATTATCTCCTTAATTACAAAACCGGGTACAACTACTTCCTCAATTTTGAGAATCGTTTGTTTTTCTTTTTGAACGTTTTTGGACGGTGGTTTTGCTAACATAGCTGCTATGTTTCCACGAGTATTGCTTTAAAAATCGGTTGAAGGCATTTATATTACTCTAAAAATCGTGATACCTAAACAGGTCACGATGAGGAAGTTTGATTATTAGACCAGGTTTTGGTTCACCTCTGAAAAAACTTATAAATATCTAATCAAGGTAAATTTTGAGGAAAAAAAGTCAATAACACCACTTTTAAGATGTGCAAAAAATCCAAAAAAATCACAAAAAAAAATTCTTTGAGGTTATTGTTTTAACCATGAAGTGTTTGACTCATACTTATGTTCAAATATGTTAAAAAGAAGATATATTTGAATTCGTCAAAAGGCATATTTTAATTACTCAAGATTCTCAACATAAGTGCATGTCAAAGACTTCATGGTCGTTAAGATCACCTCAAAAAATAATTAGTTAAATGTTTCAGAATTTTTTCACATCTTAAGAATGGTGCAATTGACCGTTTTTCCTTCGAATCAGCCCTGTTCAGAGATTTTTTTATTATTTTTTGCAGCTGAACTAAAACTTGATCCATAATGAAAGTTTGTCGTCGTAACATGTTAAGGTATCACAAAAATTTTAATGATTTTCAGAACCATATAAATGGCTCAAATCGATTTTTAGAGCAACACATACGTACCCGTGCCAACGTGGACAACCACGTCAGCAAAACCGCTTACCGTTGTTCAAAACTACTTAGGAAGGAAAAACAAACGATTTTGAAAGTTGAGGGAGTCATTCTACCCAGTTTTATAATTGATGAAGATAAATCGAACTTTGACAACATTTGAGAGAGGTAAGAAAAACTTCTTCCAAAAGAAAACTTAATAAAACCATTTCTTAATCCCATTCTCATATGCTTTGAGTGCGGCCTGCAGGCCCGCTGGGCCAGTAGGAGTGGATGCAACTGCGTCTTGTTTGGTAGGCTGCAATATTCGATCCAGACAGTGTTTGCAAACATAGGTTGTCATCGCTGAATTGGATCACAATCACCGCGCAGGTGCTCTGTTTCCTTCTCCCAAACATTGCTATGAAATGATACAAATGCTGACTGATTTTCCGCTGTGCATATTGGTGTTTTTTTTCTGTCATCTTTGTACACTTATCTTTTTTAGTACGACTGAAATTTGATAGACTGAGTCCTTAATGCATCATAGTTTATGGTGGTTATGAAATGTGTTATGCAAAATCTTGTGGGCATTGATCCGTCCAAGTTTGCACATAACGAGAATTTTTATGTTGGCAGTACTGCATGACATTATTAGTGCTGTTAGAAGAAGATACAGACAGACAAAAAACAGTCAGGTGGCATGCATAGTTTTGTCTAAGTTTCAGTTTTGAGCCTTTGCTCTTCTGAGCTACGCCAATCATGTGTTCACATATGTTTTTTTTTCCTTCTAATTTGAAACAAGAACATTGATGGTTTAAAAGAATGGTCAGCAACAAGTTATAATAGGTTTTCTTTTCTTTTTTTCTGGCTTTCTTATAGTTTTGGACTTGTTTTTCTTTTGTTCTGTACAGTTTCTCTTAACATCAATATAAAATACTGCAGGGACTCTAGTGCCTCCAGTTTCTTTAAAAAAATAAAAAAAACATAATCAGAAGATGTATATATTTTTTGTTAACGTATTTGGAGGTTTCATACTGTACAATTATAGTGTTTTTTCTTCTTCTAATAGTTAAGAATTTTATTATGATGCTTGGAAGGTACCTCTCGATACCTTTACTTTTAAATTAATCCTAACCGTTAGATATTAAAAATTTGATACCAGCCCCATCCATTTTGGTACCGGTCCACCACTTTGAGTATCTTTTAGTAGGTACCTTCATATTCTTAACCATTAGATCTGATCAAATAAACGGTTGCTATTAATTCCAAGCATCATAACAAACCTCAATAGTTAAAAGATAATCAATATCACAGGACACACTAAAACTTACTTCTGTATTCTTGTTAAGATGTTGACCAGATCCCTCATGGATGGCCTTGACTCTCTGACAGCCTGTGTACACGACATCGCTAGATCCAACAAGTCCAACGCCTTTGCCTGCTCATCTTGAGGCCATTGTATGATCTCCTTACTCATATGGCTTAGGATACTGTAGCGATTTTCCTGTTTCAGATTTGATCTAACCCATGCCACTATGTCCACACCGTCACCAAATGAAGGATCCACAGGCATCTTCCTGAACAGGATTTCAAGAAGCACTACACCATAGCTATAGACATCACTCTTCTCAGATAATCGTGTGGAGTATCCATGCTCTGTGCACAAAGGAACAACATGTTAATTCCTAAAGTTTAAAAACTGACATTGTTGTGGTTACCGAGAAATGTATACCTGGCGCAATGTAGCCAAGGGTACCAACGACGACAGAAACTGTTGCATCAGCATTATTCTCATCCACAATTTTCCCCATGCCAAAATCTGTGAGTTTGGGCACAAGATTCGTGTCCATCAATATGTTGCTTGACTTGACATCCCTATGAATAATCATGGGTACACAATCATGGTGCAGATAAGAGAGGCCTTGGGCAACACCAAGCGCAATCTGATGCTGGGTCATCCAATTAAGATCAACCTGGGGCTTCCTTTCATGTAATAGATCGAAGAGTGTCCCATTAGGCATGTATTCATAGAGGATTAGGCCAACACTGCCACGGATACAGTAGCCGTCCATCCTTATGATATTGCGGTGCTTAATTGTGTTCAGAATCTTCATTTCAACGGGAAACTTGCACTGTGATAGATCAACTGTCTTGACTGCCCACTGCTTTCCAAGCTTGCACTCTGTGCGGTAGACTGTACCATGTCGGCCTCGTCCAATGACATATTTCTCACTCCAGTTGTCTGTGGCCCGGAGGATATCTTTGTAGGTCAAGTCTTTTGGCAATTCCTCTGTTGAATTCAGGTTACTGGCAGAACTGTATGTTGTTGATAAGCGTTGTGATTTCTTCATTAGGTAGTGAATAGCACCCAACCCAGCAACAATGATAGCAACAATCAATACTACTATTGCCACAACTATCCTTGCGTGTCTGTATCTAAATTTCTGAGACTTTGTTTTGGAGCATTGTCCATTAGCAGGCTCGATGCACAACTCAGGATTGCCTAAGAACCCTTCAGGTGACCAAGCTGCAACCTTAGCCCAGCCAGCAGGTAGCTGACCAGAGAGGTCATTGAATGAAATGTTCACAACCGAAAGTGAGATCATGTTATTCAGCTGCAAGGGGATTGGGCCAGACAATGAGTTTTTGGACAAGTCAAGCACTTCAAGATCCTGTAGGTTGCCGAGGCTACTTGGAATTTGGCTGCTTAACCTGTTGTCACTAAGGTTTAGAGATTTGGACATGTATTGAAGGTTGCCTAAGCTGCGAGGAATAGCTCCTTCCAAACAATTGTCACCAAGCTGGAGCTCAATTAGATCCTGTCCTGCAGTAAAAGAGTCTGGAATTGTCCCATTTAAATGGTTTCCACTAAGCAGAAGATTTTGCAGGCTACAAAGTGTCGTGATTTCTGTAGGTATACTTCCAGTGAGTATATTATTACCAAGATCCAAAAAGAGAAGATTTTTAGCATTTCCCAATTCATGGGGTATCGATCCAGTCAACCTGTTTGACGATAAGCGTAGAGTCCCAAGTTTGCTTAGAGCACCAAGCTCATGGGGTATCGGCCCGAATAATTTGTTACCAGAGAAATCAAGCATGGTTAGATTGAGCCATGAGCCAAGCACACTCGGTATGCTCCCCTCAAGCAAATTGCCACTCATGTCCATGTATGACAATCCTACATTTGTTCCCAAATTTGCCGGTATCTTCCCACTGATCAGGTTGTTCTTCAAAATAAACCTCCACAGAGACTGACATTTAGCAATTTCAGTGGGAAAACTACCACTGAAGTGATTTTCCCCAAGATCAAGGATACTAAGCTGGCCAGCGGTGCAGAGTAGAGGTGGAATCTCCCCATAAAAATGGTTGCCAGTGAGGTCGACACGAAGAAGTCCAGGTGTCATGTTCAAACCCAGGTCCTGTGGCAACATGCCTGTGAAGTTATTGCGGAACAATGAGAGCTCTCTAAGCTTTGTCATTTGAGTGATCTCTGTCGGCACCTCACCACTAAAGCTGTTATTGTCAAGGCAGAACTCCACAATATCAGGTAATTGCCACAGTTCTGAAGGAATAGATCCATGGAGCAAGTTATTGAATAGATACAGCCTCTGCAATTTGGTAAGATTGCCAATCTCTGATGGTAGAGTCCCCGAGAGGCTGTTGTTCTGGAGCTGCAGCTCAACCAACTCCTGGCAATTTCCAATCTCTGGTGGAATTCTTCCAGGAATGCCATTGTCCGCCATAGAAAATTTCTGCAATCTACTTAAATTGCCAATGAAAGCCGGAATTGAGTCAGTGAAACGGTTACCATTCAAGTATAGCATCGTCAAGGACCGATGCTGCCCAATTCCCTCTGGTAAATGTCCGGTGAACCCGTTATTTGACACCACCAGTTCTTCCAAGCTGTCAAGCTCACCAATGCTCGCCGGAAGCTCTCCAGAGAATTGGTTGTCGTCAAGATACAGCGATCGCAAATTCAGCATGGAGGCAAAGAAATCCGGCACCTTGCCGCTGATCCCATTGAACGACAGGTACAAGGTGGTGAGATTGCCGCAGTTGCTGAGGCTCTGGGGGAGCTCGCCGGCGAAGCGGTTGGAGTAGAGGCTGAGGTATGCAAGCCTGCAGTGCGCCGGGAACTCCGGCACTCGCCCTGAAAGGTTATTGATGCTCAGGTCCAGGTAGCTAAGCTGCGGGAGCACGGCGAGCTCTGCGGGGACGACACCGGAGAGGGCGTTGACGCTGAGGTCGAGGTACTCGAGAGCTACCGACGAGCCGGCCAAGACAGGAATCTCGCCGGTGAAGGCGTTGACGCTGAGGTCAACCTTCCGGAGCTGCCGCGAGGATATGAGCTCAGGCGGAACCGTGCCATTGAGGAGGTTGCCACCGAGGAGGAGGGTAGTGACGCCGGAGCACTCCGCGAGCGCGGCGGGGACGGCGCCCGTGAGCCGGTTCCGTGAGAGGTCGAGCGCCGTGAGAGCCGGGAGCGCGCAGAGCCGCGGCACGGACGCCGCGAGTGCGCCGGAGAGGCCTACCCCTGAAAGGTTGACCGCTGCAACGGTGCCAGCGGCGGCGCACTCGACACCAAGAAACGCGCAATGGCCGGGCACGCTGCTGTTAGTTGCAGCGGCGGCGGCGCTGGGCTTCCAGGACGGGCGGAGAATGCGCCGGGAGGCCGTAGGAAGGTATGCGAGGAAGGATAGGAGGACGGACGCTTCGTCGGCGCCCGCCGCGGATGACGCCTCCGACGATGGAGGCGCAGCGGTGGTGGCGCCGAGTGTGACGAGGAGCACGAAGGCAGTACGGAACATGGGAGCAAACGCTTGTGCTGGCTTCCTGGTCCGGAGTTGGATACTGCTGCCATCCTGGGCGAGCGGGCGCTTTCAAGAAGATTGGGGAGAAAAGGAAATGGCCATGGCGGCGGCGGAGGCACAATCGACGAGTGGGGGAGTGAGGTGGACCCTGCCGAATCAGGTGCTGCACGGGGAGGCAAACCGTTGTGCGGCCACTTGAAGTCCCTAGTAGTATTTTTTTAGTACCATGATTATGCTGTGCTGTTTAGATTAGGCGCCGTTAATTATATTACAGCATTGCTATTACATTCAATTGTTTAATTTAAAAAATTGTCTTCATAATTTCATGTGATTAAAGTGTGTTTTTGAAACTCCCTATTTATCTTGAAACGGTTTCTAGAACAACTCTGCACTAACAATATGTTTCAAAAACAAAAACGGTAGTGTTTCTGATAAAATTCTTACTTTCCAGACATGCACAGAACCAATTTGATGCCTTCAGAAAAGAAAAATAATTTGATGTTTAGATTTCATTTCTAAATCCAATATTGGTCATTCTTTTTCTTTTTCTGTATTGGGCCTTTCTTTAGAAAAGTGGACGGTTAATTTCTAAAGTTTTGTCGTTGACCTAGTGGATTACTAATGATATTAATTTCTAAAATTTGAGTCAAAGACATTATCCAGGAATAAGAGAATTTTTTTTCAGAAAAAATATTCCTATGCAAGATATGCTCTATATCTCCAAAATGGAACACCTCTCGGTATGGTTTTCAATCCACTAGGATTACCCTTACGAACGAATGTCCACTCTGCTTAGAAAAATATAAGATAATCTCGCAAATGGAGCACAACATTAACTTTTCCAAAAAGCTTTAAGTAACGTTAATCATTTGCATATTTTCACCTTTTTACTGGCCTTTGACATGTGTAAGATTCGCAATAATCACTTGTCCAGAGAATATATTGTGCATGAGACGAAGCTGCTAGTGGTTATTATCAAAACTGAGCACATCGATCTCCCGTGCTCGGTGTGTTGGCACGTTAGACGAAGAATAATAAATAAAATGTCACGGATGTTCTAACAAAGATAGAAAGTGCAGGTTGTCACCTACCACCAAAATTTAGACTACAACACAACTTTTGACTGTCGTATGCGAAATTGAAGTCTATTTTTGATGTTGTTCTACCTCAACTCCTCAATTATAAACCAATATATGTACCCAACTATCTATAAATCATCTAACTAATTAATCTCCTAGAGTGATATTTAGAGGTGGCTGTAACACCCTACTTTCCAAAATCACAAAATAACTCATAAAACAAGTTCAAACTTTAAGCCCGGAATAAACTCCAATATAAATCTGGAATAAATCATTTAGATTCCTCCAAAGGTTCATAAATCTATTACAAGCATAAAAACAGTTTATAGGACAATGAAATATAAATTTGGTTGTCCATAACATGGGTGCATGTGTGTGGAATAGCTACTCCCATGTCTGTCATGTTCGACTACTCATCAAGCATGTGAAAAGATGATAAGAGGTGAGCTAAACTCAGCAAACAACAGCTATGTATATATACACATGTCTCATATAGAGTTGTTTTTATTTTAAGCCTTGCAAAACAAAGAGCCATCAACAATAGCACGTATAGAACACTAGACAAGAATAAACATTCATATTACTTTAGTTAATTAGGTGATCTCCATAACATTCATATTAGTTAATAAGGTGATCTCCATAACATTGATATTACATTAGTTAATAAGGTGATCTCCATAGATGCATACGATTCTTTAAAATTATGGTAAAGTATGTGTGCCATGATGCAATTTCATTTGAGTTTTATGTTAGACGCTGTTAACCTCTCACACAACTCCATATCATAGTACGATGGCAGTGACCGGGCTTTATCTCCATATAGTTTGTCTTTTATATACTATTTAGAGGCACTACCGAAAACGCGTAATATGCCGAGCGCCGCAACTATGCCGAGGGCAAAACCACGGCCACTCGGCATAGGGACACCTTTACCGTGGGCACCCAAGAAAACTCACGGCACAAAAACACACTCGGTATACTAACAATTTGCCGAGAGCAAAATAAAAAACGCACGGCAAAGATACATGTATGCCGAGCGTCCAGGGGCGGCTCTCGGTAAAGTGCCCATCCCTGGCCCCGTGCAGCGGCCGCCGTCGGGTTGGGTAACGGCGTTACCCCTTTGCCGAGAGTCCTCTGTCGGGCTCTCGGCAAAAGGTCACGTTTGCCGAGGGTCTGTGGAAGACTCACGGTAAAAATGGCTTTTACCGTGTGTTTTGTGCTGACCGTCGGCAAATAGGTTTGTACTTTTTCCTTTTCTCCACTCAAGATTTTTTCTTGTGTAGTGATATGTTATTTTGTATGTCATGTTAAAATTGTTTTTATTTTACATGCTGTTTGCTATATTTAGTGCATTAATTTCATTTAACTGATTTTTTGGACAAGAGTCAAATTTGAACTACAAGTCTTTGTGACAATAATGAAAATGAATGCAAAATTATAATCGTGATTTGTTAATCCAATAATGTTTTAATCCAGGCTATGAAAGAAAAATTTGAACATATTATGCACGAAACATGTCCGATAACACGTTGTTCAAAAGTGTTAAAATTCTAATAAAAGGAAATGAAGTTAAAAAATCATGAAATTTGTCGAGACATCATGATAGCAAACACTGAGGTTATGGTAAAAAATTAAAGCAGTTTGGAGGAAATGGCTATGTACGACGCTTAGAAAACGAAAAATCTCCGAAGAAGTAGAGAGAGTTGAGAGTAATGCATGAGAATTGGGAGTCAAAGCGACACCGCATGTGGAGTTTGACTTCAAATATTTTTAATGGGCAATAGACATGAAATAGTGTATCATGTGAATTTTTGAAAAATTTTATGATATTTTTGGTAATTTTAAAATTTATACAGTATTTATCATATTTACTGAAAAATATATTTGCCGTGCGCATTTAGGTAAAGCTCACGGCAAATATCTCCTTTTTGCCGTGAGCCTCCGTCAGACTCTCGGCAAATGTCGTAACGTTTTTATTTTAAATCGGAATTTGTTTGCCGAGGGCTAGATCGACGTTTGCCGAGAGTTTTGTGGGCTCACGGCAAACTTCTTTTACCGAGAGCTAGATCTAGTTTGCCGAGCGTTTTTCTTGCACACGGCAAAGTGGCTACATATACCGCGCTGCTGACCGTTTTTCTTTCGTCCGAGCGCGCCCATCACCGCGAGGTACTGAGCTCCCCTCCCCCGCGCCCCCCCCCCCCGGCGGCGCGCCCCTCCCGGAACCCCCCCCCCCCCGCCCCCCGGGCGGCGCGCCCCTCCCGGCCGCCGGAGCCCCCCTCACCCCCCCCGCCCCGGCGCGCCCCTCCCGGCCGCCGGCGCCCCCCCCCCCCCGGCCCCCGCGGCGGCGCACCCTCCCGGTCGCCGGAGGCCCGGCCCCCCCCCCCCCCCCCCCGGCGGCGCGCCCTGGAGGCCCCCCCCCCCCCGGGGCCGCCCGTCCCGTTAACCGGCGGAGGCCCCCCCTCCCCCTCCCGCGCGCCCCTCCCGGCCGGCCGCCCCCCCCCCCCCCCCCCCGGGCGCCCCTCCCGGCCGGACGGAGGCCCCCACCGGCCCCCCCCCCCCGCCCCCCGCGCCCCTCCCGGCCGGCGGAGCGCCTCCGCCGCCCCCCCCCCCCGGGGGCCCCTCCCGGCCGGCCCAGCCCCCGCGGCCGAGGCCCCCCCCCCCCCCCCGACGCCCCTCCCGGCCAACCGAGCCCCCGCCGCGCCCCCCACCCCCGCGGCAGGAGGACAGCCAACACCCCCTCGCGGCAGAGCGCCCCCAAGCTCAATGCTTGAGCTTTTCCTGGGGACAAAAAAAACTCTACTAGCCTATAGGATTGCTATGACTTCATCTTAGTAACAATGACTTTTTGGTTTTTCAAGGAATTGCATTTTTCATCTTAGTTTCAGGTGGATTCGCATGTTGCTCATTTTGTCATAATTAGTGGTTCACGTAAACAGGTTTTTTAAAACCTATTCACCTGGTTATATTAAAAATTACAATTGACATTATTTTGGTCCTGTTTTTGACAGGAGCGGCCGTGTGCACCATCGTCGACGCTTCACTTCGCCTGAGAGCTAGGTGAGTCATAAAAGAACCTCGTGTCTTTTAATGTTCGTAGATCACGAAACCGAGTTAGGCGTCTCCCGTTCGAAAGAGATAGGGTTGAAGATATGCACATGTTTGCATATCTATAACTGTATCTGTTTCGAATTGTCCACGTTATGGACAGCCCGAGGACTCGTAGATGAGGTCAGTTTTCATGGTCTACCCCGATCCGAGACAGAGTTTCGGCACCATCTTCCCGTTGTTCTCCGGATACACACTCTCTCTTTGTGGACGTGTATTTGGAGAACAGCGGGGAGGTGCTGTCGAAATTCTATCTCGGATAGGGGTAGCCATGGAAAACTGACCTCATCTACGCGTCTTTGGGTGGGATTAGGACCTATCCTTACCTATTAGGTAGTAGGAACATCGTGTATATTCAGTTGAATGGTTACATCACTTGTTGATATATATGTTAAGAGGATGGATGACCGTGAGTGGATGTACACGGGTCGTCCAAGCCCCGGTTCATTCACGGATGAATGGATCGAGAAGACCGAAGCTTTCTTGGAATTGGCATTTGCTAAGGCGAAAGGAGCGCGCACGACTTGGTGCCCCTGTAGCAAATGTGGAAACACGCGTCTGAAAACCAAGGAGGAGATGGGTAAACATCTGGGCAGGAATGGATACACCACGAACTATTATCGGTGGATATACCATGGTGAAGCCGACCGTACGAGAGACGAGGTCGTCAGACAACGCCTCGAGGAAGTTGATGACGATGGCGGCGTAGCAGACATGTTAAATGACTTTGATGAAGCACGTATGGAAGAGGAGCCAGAGGCATCCGCAAAAGCGTTCTACGACATGTTGTCCGCGGCACAGAAACCTCTCCACGTCCACACAAAGGTTTCTCAGCTAGATGCCATTGGACGCATAATGGCCGTGAAGTCTCAGTTTAGTCTGAGTCGAGAATGCTATGATGTTCTAATGACGGTCGTTGGAAGCTTCCTTCCGGAAAATCACATTATGCCAAAGAGCCTGTACGAGTCACAGAAACTCCTACGAGCACTTAAGATGCCATATGACCAGATACACTACTGTCCCAATAAGTGCCTCTTATTTACGGAAGAGCACGCGAAAGCAAATTATTGTCCAAACTGTGGTGCCTCTAGGTACCTGGAGGTAGACACAGATGAAGGTAAGAAGAGGCAGCTTGCGATCCCCCTGAAGATCATGCGACACCTTCCGTTTATATCGAGGATCCAACGGCTCTTTATGACCGAGGAATCCGCGAAACAGATGACATGGCACAAAAATGGCAAACGATACAATCCTGACAAGATGGTCCATCCAGCGGATGGTGAAGCATGGAACCATTTCGATGATATTCATCGTGAGAAAGCTTTAGAGGCTCGCAATGTACGTGTTGCCCTGGCAACAGATGGTTTCAATCCTTATGGAATGGGTGCTGCTGCATACACTTGTTGGCCCGTTTTCGTTGTCCCCCTCAACCTCCCTCCCGGCGTCCTCTTTCAACGACAGAACATATTCTTGTCTTTGATCATTCCTGAACACCCTGGAAGTAATATGGGTGTGTTCATGAAGCCTTTGATTGATGAATTGGTCCGCGCTTGGGAGGAAGGGGTATGGACGTATGATCGAGCTACAAAGACAAACTTCAAAATGCATGTTTGGTACCACTACTCTTTGCATGACTTGCCGGCATATGGGATATTCTGCGGATGGTGTGTTCACGGAAAGTACCCTTGTCCAGTATGCAAGGCAGCTCTGCAGTTCATTTACTTGCAGAAGGGTCGCAAGTATTCTGCGTTCGACAAACATCGACAATTCATTCCTCTTGATCACGCATTTAGACGAGACATCAAGAACTTTACGAAAGGCGTGGTACTTACAGACCCGCCCCCGCAGACTATGACGAGTGCCGTGGTTCGAGCCCAAATAGATTCTCTCCAGGTCGATGCAGAAGAAGGTGGTTTTGTGGGATATAGTCAGCTACATATGTGGACTCATAAGTCCGGATTAGAGCGGCTCCCCTATTATGATGACCTTCTTCTTCCACATAACATCGATGTAATGCATACCGAGAAGAATATCGCCGAGGCACTTTGGGGAACAATTATGGACATTCCTGAGAAGACAAAAGACAACGTGAAGGCTAGAGTGGATCTGGCAACGTTGTGTGATAGACCAAAGCAAGTTATGCAGCCTCCTGCAGGCGGCAAGAATTGGAGAAAGCCTAAGGCTGAATTCGTCTTGGACAGGCCTCAAAGGAGGCAAGTGCTAGAATGGTTTCAATTGTTGATGTTCCCTGATGGGTATGCAGCGAATCTGAGAAGGGGAGTGAATTTATCTACTATGCGAATCAATGGGATGAAGAGTCATGACTTCCACATATGGATTGAGCGACTGCTTCCGGTGATGGTTCGAGGCTACGTCCCCAATCATGTATGGGAAGTGTTGGCAGAGTTGAGCTACTTCTTCCGTCAGCTTTGTGCTAAAGAGCTATCTCGAACCGTGGTCGCTGACATGGAAAGATTGGCACCTGTGTTGCTCTGTAAGTTGGAGAAGATCTTTCCCCCGGGCTTCTTCAATCCAATGCAGCATTTGCTTTTGCACCTTCCATATGAGGCACGAATGGGGGGGCCTGTGCAGGCCCGTTGGTGCTATCCAATCGAGAGATGTCAAAAGGTTCTTCGAAGTAAATGTAGAAATAAATGCAAAATTGAAGCTTCCATTGCAGAGGTATATGTTCTCGAGGAGGTATCAAACACCACGACAACTTACTATGGTGACAAACTTCCTAGCGTGCATAATCCACCCCCTCGTTACAATTCTGGCGAAAATGGTACCAGCCTCAGCCTTTTTCAAGGACAACTAGGAAGTGCAAGTAATGCGAGCCCCAAAAACTTGAATAATGAGGAGTGGCGCTCTATCATGTACTATGTGCTGACCAACCTCTCCGAAGTGGAGCCGTACATGCAGTAAGTCCTTAAAAACTTGTTAACTAAAACATCATAATTTCTCATGTACTCCCTTTTGATTGTCGTTCTGACAGAGAATTTCATCGCCGATTCTGGTGTTCTTCAAGGAAAGCTACCCCGCAACAAGCTGAGACCCTTCTTAGACAGGGTGCGGGGGATGGAAAGCCTGATTTCATTTCTTGGTTCAAACAAAAGGTATTATGCAATGAATGTTGTACGTTGTTTGACAAAGCAAATTGGTCGTGCGTCTCTGATGTAACGATCTTTCGTCATTGAGCTTTGCAGGGTCAAACTGATGCGTCTATGAGTCCCGAGTTGAGACAGGTTGCCGATGGCTGTGCATATAGAGTCATGTCATTTAATTTCTATGACGTGAATGGATATCGCTTTCATACAACAAGACATGAGCACAGTCGCCCGAATCGTAGAACCACTAATTCCGGGGTGTGCACACCCGGTGAAGATGGCGTCGATTATTATGGAAGAGTTGAAGAGATATACGAACTCACTTTTTATGGTTGCAAACCTCTGAAGCCTATCATATTCAAATGCCGGTGGTTTGATCCCGCACAAACCAGACACACTCCTAATGTCGGTCTAGTCGAAATTCGACAGTCATCCGTCTACCCAGGAGACGATGTCTATATCGTGGCTCAACAGGCCACCCAAGTTTACTATCTGTCATACCCGTGTCAAACGGACGCCCGGCTAAAGGGTTGGGATGTTGTGTACAAGGTATTACTGAAAGATAGGCTACCTCTTCCAAACGATGAAGACTACAACAACCCAAACACAAATGACATAGAGTTCTTTCAAGAAGAGGGGCTACAAGGGAGTTTTGAGATAAACTTAAACGAAGCGATCGCAATGCAAGTAGACATTGATGAGGACGCTGGAGATGAAGTAGAAAATATGATGGACTTGCAATTACTTGAGCGATTACAGTTAGAGATTGATGATGATGACGGCAGTGCTCCTTCGAATCATATCGAGGAATATATGGACATGGCTGATAGTGATGATGACACTTATGATCCTGCCAAACCCGATTATGATGACTACTTCTGAAACATGTAATGCTACATAATGCAAATATATTATTTTTGTTTACTTTGTTTTTCTCAGATTATATACATCATGCTTATTATTTTGTTTACCTCATGCTTATTATTTTGTTGAATTGTATTGCAGGTAATTGTTCAAAGATGGTGGGCGGCATGAGGAACGTGCGCTCGTTGTACCAAAAGATAAGGGGACAGCGAGCTGATCAGTCGGAGGGGAGCACGAGCCGAGGGATGAGCAGGAAGAGCCGTCCTTCTTTTCGAGAGCCGTCGCCTGATCCAGAGTACGAGGAGGAGCAGGAGGCGGAGGAGCAGCAGTCCTCAGAGGAGGGCGAGCAGGGGGAGGGGGGGAGGAGGAGCACGAGGAGGGGGAGGAGGAGGACGAGGAGGAGGAGGGAGAGCAGGCGACAGGGAGTTGCAGTAACTCTGTTCCGCCGGTGTGGCTGCGAGGTCCTTCCAGACTACCGGATCGTCCGATCCCTCCTGAGAGACGACCGATGATTCGACCCTCTGGAGATAGGTAACTAACTTTAAATGTTTCCACTTCATTTTCTATTTTAAGAATCGGGCTCGAAACTAATAATCTTTCTGATTAACTTGGGCAGGTATTGGAGGAAAGTGGCGCCAGGTTGTCACGCGCGCAAGGTGAACGGCATATTGGGCCTTCTGTTGAAGGCCCACTTTCCTGGCTTGGTGACGCATGCCGGAGTGACGGAACCGGCCTACACTTGGGAGCACTACAAGGTCGTCCCTGATCGAGCAGATCGGGATGGCAGGGTGTTCGCTAACAAGGCGGCGCGGGTCACCGGCGAGCTGTGGGTAAGTGTTCCTCTCCCTACAAGGGTCAATACATCGCTTTACTAGTCTTTTTTGGATTAATGACTGCATACATGTTGTCAATGTGTATAGGATTTCTTCAGATGCCAGGAGGGTTACGAGGATAGGGCAGCTGTTGTGGCCAACGCCGCCTGCCCGAAGCTGGTCACGGACATGCACCACGAGGCGCGGATCCAGGCGATCGTGACCTTCCACGGTTCGTACCTTGGTGAGAAGGTCACGAAAAAGCAAGCTCGACAGATGACGCTCACTCGGCAGCAATACCTGCAGGTACATGCAAAACGTTAATAATGATGTATGTACTCTAATAGTATGCGCATTAAATTTGATCTTCTTATAAGTATATATTCTTAATGACGTGTAGGTAGTTCCGAGCTGGTGCGCCGCGCATGTCCGGTGCTGGGAAGTGATGGTGGACAAATGGTGTTCCCCCGAGTGGTTGGAGGCGCACAACGCCGCTCGAGACCGACGTTTGCTGATGACAGGTGCACCACACCATCAAGGCAACCTTAGCCTTGAGGAGTACGGGGAAAGATGGGTACGTGACTTAATTTCTGTATTGTAGTGCTCAATTATGCATACTTTCTAACCATCTTGCTGTTTTTTCGCAGTCGGCGTCGCACGGTGGCCAACCATGTGGACAGTTCAAGGCTTGGGTGCTGTCCCACAAGGGTAAGGCCACCGCCGACATCGACTACAACCCGGAGGACCCACCTGAGGCCTACAGCAACGCGAGCGTCCACAGCCGCATAAGTCAGTACACCGACGTGGCAAAGAAGATCCATGGTCCTGAGTACGACCCTAGCACTCAGGACCTTGATGGAGAGGTTGTCATGCTGGCGGGAGGTGGCAAGAAGCACGGACGCTACATGATGGGCCACGGCACGCTTGACACGTCAAGCACTCCTACTCTCTCGCAGCTTCGAGCGAGGAGTACGAGCTCGACCCCAGCCGTACGTCCACGACCGACCACGACGCAGCACCAGGTGGATGCACTCAAGGTTAGTTGTGTTTCATTTATCGCTACATGACTCTTAAATTCGTATCTTTGCATTGTAATATTTGAGTGACATGTTGTAGGCCCAGCTCGAACAAGAGAGGAGGCAGAGGGAGGAGATGGCGGCGACGATGGCGGCCCAGCAGCACCAGATGGAGCACATGATGCGCTACATGCAGATGCTGAGCCAGATGGGTGGTGCACCGCCGCTGCAGATCCCGATGTTCCAGCCACCTCCACCTCCATCTCCTCATACACCTCCTGGGGTATGAGTGCTTTTACTTCATTTTCTTCTTCTTTTTGGTCTCCTCTGTTGTGTATGTCTCACAAATATTTTTTCTTCTCTATGCAGACTGGTCGTTCCGGAGCAGCATCAAATGAAGAGATCCACGACTCACAGGGATCACAGTTTCCGCCTCCGTGAGTGCTGTGTGCATTTTGTCACTTTCTTTTTGTTGTTGTAGGACTTGGACTTGAACTTGAACTTTTATTTATATAGAAACCACTTGAACTTGTACTTACACTTGTTTATGAACTTGTGTTGCTGAATTATGATGAGTTATGGTGTTCGTATGGTCAATATGTGATTTGTGCTGATTTGTGATGAGTTTTGGTGCTATATGGTTATATTTGGTGTTATATGGTGGTATATTGTGAGAAATGGTGATATATTGTGAGAATTGGTGATATATTGTGAGAATTGATGATATATTGTGAGAATTGTTGATATTGGGTAATCTATGTGATATTTTGTACTTTCTGGATATATTTTTGATGATGTAAATGTCTGGAATTAAATAATTAAAAAAAAACAGAAAATTATGGTCACTTTGCCGTGGGCTTTCTGGGGCTCTCGGCAAAGTGACCCTAAACTGTGCACCTGAGCACATCCCTTTGCCGAGAGCTCCAGAAAGCCCACGGCAAAAAGACCACTCTTTGCCGTGGGTCGAAGAAGGGCTCACGGCAAAATTACCGACTTTGCCGTCGGCCGCCAGGAGAGCTCACGGCAAACGGGAGATATTTGCCGTGGGCTGTTCCATTTGGCTCACGGCAAAGGTGCCGTTAGTCGGCGGGGCGAACCGCGGGGTGGTCTGCTGGGCCCAAAGCTTTGCCGTGCGCGGGTTTGGCTCTCGGCAAATGATATGCCGAGAGCCCGCGTTTTGGCCCTCGGCAAAGCATGCTTTGCCGTCAGCCGATAAGCCGTGCGGAGTTTGCCGTCGGTTATGCACGTTAACATTTTTGCCGAGAGTTTTTGAGTCTTTGCCGAGTGCCTCTGGCCCTCGGCAAAGCACCTGTTTCCAGTAGTGAGGGTACAATATCCGGTTTCATAGAGGAGGAGGGTTAATTAATTTGAGCGGGTATGAGGGAGCAGGACCAGGTGTCCATTTTGGGTGCCGCGCTAATGAATTTTTCTTTTTCTTATTTGATAGCGGAGTTAGCTTACAGATTGAGGGTGGAAGGACCTCATTATTTCATGAATTGGTTTTTTAAGGATGATCTAGATGTAAAATGTGCAAGCCGAAGTGGAAGAACTGGATAAAAATAGATTTTATTTGACATGTGGAGAGAGGTAGACGTAAACATGATAAAGGAGAGACAACGGGCTGAAAATCGATCGAGAAATGACATGTCGCAGTTTGTAAGGAAACGCACAAGTTTGACTGGTAGAGATGAGTGGACAGAATTCAGTCATGGTTACATATTGTTGGGCTCTTAGTGGATCTATGACAAACTCTGTTCGGGCCTTATTTGCTATTAACATGACTTGTGGTTATCAGTTATCACCAGCATCTATCTATCCATGAAGAACATTCTTCTAGAAATTACAACAACAAAAAAAAAACACAAAATTTGTTGATCACTGGAGCGTATCCATAACCACCCCCACTGCAACATAACGCACTAGCGAAGAAATTCGAATGCTAGCTAATTCATCAACAACCCACAACCAATGCCTCCGTCAGCTTCTCGGAGCAGAGTGCCTAGCTTGTGCTTGTCCCAAGTTTCTAGTGACGCATGAAGCATGACGATGATTACTGATGAGCCAATCTCCACTCTTTTGGTCATATACACAATAGTCTTTTTCTGGACTTTTTGTGGTTACAAAATGAAGAGCATAGCTGCCTTCAAGGAATGTTTGCTTCTTCCCTACAAAAATTGCTTTAGAAGGTGATGAGAACTACTGTCTCGTTTGAGAAGTGAATACACATTTTTCAGAACTGTGGACTACAGCCGCACTTACTTGTCTTGTCTAGGCCACAATGCATGATAAAGCAAATTCAATAGCTCAGAGCCATGCTATATATGCTACTGTCAAATAAACAAGCAAGTCTGATAATATAAAAGGAATTAATAATCACAACTTGCAGAAAATGCTTACGGGATATTGCACCTAAGCCCACTATTTAACATGCCCACTAATCACAACTTGCAGCAAAGGCCCACGAAGTCACACAAGGCTTACGCCAAAGATTCTGAGCTCCAGAAAATCCCACTCACACACATACCTCCTGCCTGGTTAAACAAACACTGCACCTCAACTGTCTTTGTTCTTTAGCTCCTGCGCTCGGAATATATGTCACTTCGTTACTTGCTCACACCGAGTCTGGTAAGGAAAGTCTAGCGCAACATTTCCTTTTTCTTTCCAATAATATATGTGCTCTCTGATCCAATGCAAATTCTCATATTTTACTCTTTCTAATGAAAAGATTATGCAGCAAATTGAGAGCATAGCACATCTAGTTTGGTTCCTTAGGGTGAGCCTGCCCATCTTGATTCGAGTCCTAAACTTAGCATTGACATTGCATCTACAATTAATTATTCTTTCAATGGTTAGTGAAATATCCTATCAACTGAGATATTTGTGGTGACTTTATAAATCTCATCTTCAGTCGCTCGAGTCTTACGGAGGTGTTTGTTCGGGGTAAGGGTAAGGTATATGCACGTGTGTTCATAAGGTGAGAGCTCATTCATGGAATGAGTGATGTATTTTGTGTTTTAACAAAAATGAAAAATAATTTATCCAGAAACTTTGTACTCATACAATTGCTTGGTAAGTATGTTCCTCGTAGCTAAGGGAAGCGATGATGATTTTTTCCCCATGCTCTTCGCTTATGTTAGAATACCTTTTGAGTCATGCAATACCTTGATGTAGAAAAATATAGTATAGTATATTTTTTTCTTATTTTGTAGTAATTTAGATAGGAGAGAGTGGCTTTTATGAGAAAAGGAGGCACGTACCCACCTAGTGATGTGATTTATTATCAGCCTTTAAATCATCATCGCGTCGTCTAGTTTAGCCACATTATCTGCTATCAAGTGACGTGGTTAAATCTCAGCCTTCAGATAAAAATCTAAGGGCTGACAACAAGCCACATCGGTGGGTGGGCATGTGCCCATATACATACATACATACATACATATATATATATATATATATATATATGTTGGGAAATTTGTCTGAGAGACACTCAAAATTCATGAAATTTGTCTGGGAGACACCACATTGTAAAAAATGATCATTTTACCCTTTGGTCATTTCTAGTATAGTTGTTTCTCAAATTTGTAGCTAAAAACATAGGAAAAGGTTTCAGTTTGAACAAAGTTGAAATTTGTCCATCACAAGCCAATATATCAACACAAAATTTCACAAATTTTTTGAATGAATATAACTATTGTTTTTAGTTAAAAAAACATTTTATCATCTAAAAACAACAATTAAATTCATTCAAAAAATATGAGAATTTTTCGTGTTGATATATTGTCTTATGATGTACAGCTTTCGTTATTGATTAAAATGAAAGTTGTTCCTAGATTTGTAGCTACAAAATTGAAAAATAGTCATACTAGAGAATAACAAAGGGTAAGGTGGTTATTTCATACAATGCAGTGTCCCTCAAACAAAGTCCACGAATTTTGAGTGTCTCTCAAACAAATTCGAGTTTGTCAGTGTCTCTTAGACCAAACACGAAATCTCGAATCTCAGTCTCTCAGACAAATTTCCCATATATGTTCATAGTATATACTTATGTTGATTTTTAATAACTAGACTAGATAGAAGTTATATGAGTTGATTTTAGTTTTGAAAAGTATTTCAAGGCAGTTATAATTTAAAAACAGAGAGTAGAACCCCTCGATAACGGTGCTGATGGCAGAGCCGCATGACGCACGAGGCGATGTTCGTGTGCCGTGGCCGTCTTCCACCTCCTCCTCCCTTTTATAATCATTGCCCATCCACCTGTGTCTGCATCAATCGCACGCCGATCACAGCATCCATTTGAAGGAAGGATCACACGAAGCTGACAAGCTACATTCTCCTTGTTGCGCCCTACACAAAGCATGTCGGTCGTGTTCGTTTTTACACTCCTCTTCCTGCTCGTTGCCGCCATCCCGCTCGCCACCTCGGCCACGCCGGCAGCCACCTCGTCGTCCGGCACTTCCGACGCCGGCATCCTCCTCTCGTTCCTCTCCGCCCTGCCTCCGGAATCCCAGCGGCTTCTCCTCCCGTCGTGGCAAACAGCCAACAACAACGCCAGCGCCGGCGTCGGCGGCAACGACCGGACGCATCACTGCACGTTCCGCGGCGTCACGTGCTCCGCCGCGGGCGCCGTGGCCGCGCTCAACCTCTCCGGCGCGGGGCTCTCCGGCGAGCTCTCCGAGTCGGCGGTCAACCGTCTCTGCTCGCTGCCGGAGCTCTCCGTGCTCGACCTCAGCTCGAACGACTTCAGCGGCGCCGTGCCCGCCGCCGCCACGTGCGTCGCCACTCTCGTTCTCGCCGGCAACAGGCTCTCCGGTGACGTCCCCCCAGAGCTGCTCTCGTCGCCCAAGCTCCGGAACCTGGACCTCAGCTTCAACGCGCTCGTCGGCGAGATCGTCGTCGTGGCGTCCGCCGCCGCCGGCGAGGGCGGCGGCGGCGGCTCGGTTCTCGAGTCCCTGAACCTCAGGAACAACTCGCTCTCCGGCGCGATCCCTCCGGACCTTATCACCTCCCTCCTGCCAGAGCTCAGCCACCTGGACCTGAGCATGAACCGACTGTCCGGCCCGATGCCGGAATTCCCACCAGCCCGGTGCAAGCTCGCGTACCTCAACCTGTACGGCAACCAGGAGATCACCGGTCAGCTTCCCCGCAGTCTCGGCAACTGCGGCAACCTGACGACGCTGTTCCTATCCTTCAACAAGATCGGCGGCGAGGTGCCGCCGGACTTGTTCGCGTCCCTGCCGATGCTGCAGAAGCTGTACCTCGACGACAACGCCTTCACCGGCGAGCTGCCGGCGAGCATCGGCGGGCTCCTGAACCTGGAGAAGCTGGTGGCTTCGACGAACGGGTTCACCGGACCGGTCCCGGAGTCCATCGGGGATTGCCGGTCACTGACGACGCTACGGCTGAACGCCAACCGGCTCACGGGACCGGTCCCCCCGCACATTGGCAACCTCAGCAGGTTGCAGTGGCTGAGTCTCATGGATAACTCCTTCGACGGCGCGATTCCGCCGGAGATTGGCAAATGCAAGGAGCTGGTCCTGCTCGAACTCCACAACAACAACCTTTCCGGGACCATACCGCCGGAGATCGCGGAGCTCGGAAACTTGCAAGTGCTGTCCCTGTTCCTGAACAGGCTCGAGGGACCCGTGCCGGCGGCGGTGTGGCGGATGCCCAGCATCGAGGAGCTGGCGCTCTACAACAACAGCCTAAGCGGAGAGGTGCCTGAAGATGTTACTCTTATGACGAACCTCAGAGAGCTCAACTTGGCATTCAACAACTTCACCGGTGAGGTCCCCCAGCCCCTGGGACAGAACACAACGACGCAAGGACTCGTTCGGGTCGACCTCACCGGCAACGGCTTCCGCGGCGCGATCCCGCGCGGCCTGTGCGCCGGAGGCCGCCTCGCCGTTCTCGATCTCGGACTGAACAGGTTCAGCGGGGGCATTCCCGATGAGATCATCAAGTGTTCGTCTCTCTGGAGGGTCCGTCTCGGAAACAACCTGTTGAGCGGGAGCTTACTGCCTTGGGACTTCACAAACACTGGCTGGTCGTTCGTGGAACTGAGAGGCAACCGGTTTGAAGGGAGGATTCCAGGCGTGTTGGGTTCCTGGCGCAACCTCACCATGCTCGATCTGTCCGACAACAGGTTCTCCGGTCCGATTCCGCCGGAGCTGGGAGCTCTGAGCGACCTCGGGACTCTTCACCTGTCGTCGAACAGGCTGTCCGGACCGATACCACGGGAGCTAGGAAACTGCAGGAGGCTCGTCCGTCTGGATCTCAGGAACAACCGTCTCAGCGGAAGCGTACCTGCAGAGATCGTCGCACTCGGCAGCCTGCAGAACCTCGTACTCGGTGAAAACAGGCTCACCGGAGCAATACCAGATTCTTTCGCTGCAACACAGCAGAGCCTCCTCGAGGTTCAGCTCGGGGGCAACTCACTGGAAGGGCCCGTTCCTGGCACCCTCGGGAACCTTCAGCTCGGCCTGCGACTGCTGAACCTTAGCCGTAACAGGTTGAGCGGGCGAATACCGAGCAGCCTCGGCAACCTCCGGAACCTCGAGACGCTCGACTTGTCCGGGAACTCCCTGTCCGGACCGGTTCCGTCTCAGCTCGGCGACATGGGCGCGCTCACTTTTCTCAACCTGTCGTTCAACGATCTCTCTGGTGAGCTTCCTAATGGCTGGGAAACGCGAGCGGAACAGTCGCCTGAGGGGTTTCTAGGGAACCCACAACTGTGCATACACTCCAGTGGTTCCAGCAATAACGATGGCCCTGCTTGCTCCAGGAACCGTCTGTCCACGAGGAAACACAGGATCAGGAACACACAGATTGTCGTTGCAGCAGTACTACTGGTATCAAGTCTCGCCGTCATGGCTGCAGGGCTCTACGCTATCCACAACTACATCGTGAAGAAGAAGAAGAAGAAGAGGTCGCAACGACGCCTAGCAGCAGCGAGCCGTGGCTTGGACTGCGCAGCGGAACTGCCAGAAGACTTGACCTACGACGACATCCTTCGCGCCACGGACAATTGGAACGAGATGTACGTGATCGGAAGAGGCCGGCACGGCACGGTCTACCGGACAGAGTTCGCTGCTGCTCCAGGGCCAGGGCCTGGGAGGCTTTGGGCAGTGAAGACGGTCGATCTCTCGCTGGTAAAAAAGTTCCCCATCGAGGTGAAGATTCTTAACATGGTGAAGCACCGGAACATCGTCAAGATGGAGGGGTACTGCATCCGCGGCACCCTGGGCCTCATCCTGTCGGAGTACATGCCCCGCGGGACGCTCTTCGACCTGCTGCACGACGAAAAGAGCAGGCCTCAGCCTCAGATGCCGCCCCTTCTCCTCGACTGGAAGGCTCGACACCGGATCGCCCTCGGTGCCGCGCAGGGCTTGTCCTACCTGCACCATGACTGCGTGCCGAGGATCCTTCACAGAGATTTCAAGTCGAGCAACGTACTCATGGATGCCGAGCTGGTGCCCAAGATTGCAGACTTCGGCATGGGTAAGGTAGTAGGCGATGACGATGCCGATGCGACGTTGTCGGTCGTCGTCGGCACCCTCGGCTACATTGCTCCAGGTAATTAACTCTGTCCTTGTTTCCACATACATAAATATTCTTCCTATGATCATATTATCTCTATCAAGTTTGACTTGTATTATTGACATTTCTTTGCTGCCAGAGCATGGATACAACACAAGAGTAACGGAGAAGAGTGATGTCTACAGTTACGGCGTGGTGCTGCTCGAAGTCCTGTGCAGGAGAATCCCTGTGGATCCTGCGTTTGGAGATGGTGTGGACATCGTGGCATGGATGAGATCGAGCCTCAAGCAGGATGCTGGTTACAGTAACGTGGTGAAATATCTGGACGAAGAAATCTCGTACTGGTCTGAGGAAGAGCAGATGAAGGCGCTTGACTTGTTGGACCTCGCAATGTCCTGCACTCAGGTGGCTTTTCAATCCAGGCCATCGATGAGGGAGGTGGTGAGCGTTCTGAAGAGAATAGAATAGTACTAACTCCGTCTTTGAAAGTGCCCGTTTGAAATGCATGTCGGTCAATTTTTTTTAAGTTTGATTAGATTTATAAAAAAATATTTAGACATGTTAATAATTTATTATAAAAATATATTCAATGATCAATTATAATATAAATCATAAATATTAATAAATTTTTATATGATCAGTCAAGTTAGAAAAGTTTGACTTTTCGAAAAGCGAAAAGAAGACTTTTTCAAGGATGGAGAGAGTAATAGTATGTGAAGAGTCTCTAAATGCTATAGAAAATAAAATGTCTCTAAATCCAACAGAATAGTAAAGCTATGCATAGGAAGCCATAATATTATGAAGTAAGAGCGATGTAAGGCAACAGTAATGCATGTTGTGGAAGTGGGTAGCAAGGGTGAGACCCATATGAAGTGGGTGTTAGTTGTTGTAAGTTATAAGAAGGGCCAACTTTTATGTGCCACTATAAATTTGTATAACATGGTATCTGCCATCGCAAAAAGGAAAATATGGTATACGTCATTGATTTTAAAAAGCTTAATGTTTTGTGTCATTGTTGCGAACCGATTGTTAGTTAGGACGTGACAGCCGATCCAAACAGTTGAATCAGTATTCCGAATTTATAATATTATATATATGTGACACCCCGGTGCCACTGCAGAATCCAGCGAAAGATCTTTAAACCCTAGCAGTTAGATCACGCACTTTGAAGCAAAGTCGATACTTGAAGTAAATAAGAAATGTTATTTGAAACACTCCAAAGAACCACTACAAGAATTTTGGCAATAAACAGAACACTTTTAATAAAGTCAGGAGATTTTAACTGCCAGTATCAAAATCCTCCTTTAGCAGGAAGGAATTCAAACCCCAACTTGATGCATCAAAAATCCTATGTAACCCTAGAAATATTTTTACATGAAAATTAGTTCACTTCAAAATGGAATTTTGGGGATTTAATCAGAAGTTTTGGAAAAGATTTAAGCCCCTCAAAAATTCAAACAAACTCAAAGTTAGGTCAAAATTCATGAATTTTTAGAGACTGAATCAGGACGTGACCCTTAAATGAAAGTTGTTTCTAATAAATCTCTGAGCACACACAACAATTTTCAAAATTTTTGAAGCTTGGGAAATATGAATTTCAATTGAATTTATATTGAAAAATTTTGAATTAATCAAAAAATCAAATAAAATTGCTGGCCGCCACGGCGGCCAATCGGGCGCGCCGCAGCGGCGCAGCGCACCAGGCGCCAGAGGAAAGCGCGCCTTTTCCAGCTGCCCTGTTGAGTCGCCGCGCGAATCCCACCTCCTCTGCTCCTCTAGTCACTCTTCTCTCTCTCTCCCTCGCCGATCTTTTCTCCACTGCTGCACGCCAACGCCGCCCGCGCCACACCACTCACTGGTGTTGCGTGCTGCCGCCTCCCCCTCCCTATTCTCTCCTTCTTAACAGCACGTTAAAGTGCGACCCGAGTCTCTCCATTTCCCCACTCCCCTTCCTCCTCCTCAGCGCACCCCTTTCTTCTCCTCCTTTTTCCTCCCCTGCCCGAGCGCCGTCCACCATTGCAGCCGCGCACGTCGCACGGTGAGCTCCTTCTTCTGGTGGATATCCCCGTGTCACACCGTCTCTAATGTCTTTCCCTCATCCTCTAGCAGCTTCCGGTCCATCAAGCCCGTCTCCGATCCACTTGCTCGTCGGAAACGTGAGCCTCCGCTGTCCGCCGCGAAGCGTTCCGTCGTTGGCAACGCTCCGGTAAGAAAACCACCCCGTTGTGCTCCTGCCGAGTTTGCCCAGAGAGCGTAGAGGGTGTAGGACAAGGCCCCGAGCTTCACCTCCCGCACCAGCCGTGAGCTCGCCGAAGGTCTCTCGGCGCCGCCGCCCGCCGTGCGAAGCTTTTCAGTGGTCGCTGCCGGTCGCCGACGCTCCCCGGAGTGCCCCCTCCCCGCACGCAAGTCTAGGAAGCCTTCTTCCGCCTTCCCCATCACCGACGAGGCCCCGCCGGCGGCGAATTACTCGCCGGAGCCCCACCGTCGCCCTCCCTGTTTTGCCCCTAATTCAATTAAATTTCTATTTTCCTATTATTTAGCCTATCTTGTAAAATATCTAGTAAATCAAGGAAAACTCTAAAAATTCCAAACCAACATTTGTTGGAATATCTGTAAAATGCATTAATTTTCTGCTGAAACACTTTTTCAAATAGGTTCATGGAACTTCCTCAATAAATAGTTTATCTCTTTGTGTTTTTGAATTTTAAATGAAGTTCCAAGAAGGTTCTAGGGTTGAAAATTGAACCATAATTGTAACGTAGCAGTGTTCATCTCCTATAATTTGCTCAGGATTTAATCTCCACAAAGTCCTGCATGTCACTAAAAATACTCCAAACTGCCAGTTTAAATTGTCATTTTCTAAATTACATTATGAAAGTCATCCAAAAATCAAAACCCTTAATAAAAACTTTAGCTTAGATGTTCCCTGGTACATATATAATATTTCATGAGTTTAAACTAAGGTTTAGTATTTATTTATGATTTTATAAATTTGAATAATAGAAATTTTGCTGAATTTTTATAAATTCTAGGAAATTCCACTTGACCTCAACCAAACTCCAAAATTCATATTTCAGAAAGGACTGGCAACTGAAAATAAGCTTCTGATCAAGTATGAAGTTTCACTTGGTCCACACTCAATAGGGAGCAATGCTTTAATAAGTGGAGAAGTCGAAAATTAGGGTTAACCCTAACACCTTAAGCGGAATGATGAAAATATCATATTACCTCAGTTAATTACAACTCATCTCATTCATGTTGCATCGTGTAGACTCTGAAGCGAACGTGGTAGCTGTCAACCCGAAGTCGCCAATCACCGCAGAAGCAGTCAACACCAACCCCGGAGAACCAAACAAGCCCCAGTGCACAACCAGTTTTTCAAGTTTTTCTTTTATAACTATGTGTCGTGATTGTGCATTAGGTTTCTAGGAGTTGATTGAAACCATAGTTGCATATGTTTTCCATAGTAAACCCTATCGGTACTTGGTATAGGTGACCATTGTAGTATGCTATGCTTCGCGATACTTACCGGTAGAAGTCGAGCAGAGTGGACGCTGCTCGCGACTGCTAGGGATTTTTTTTTTGATTGAAACTTGCACATGACAAATTATGATACATGACTATGGATGGTTAAGGAAGATAAAAGTTGGAGGGTCAGACAGGGTACAAGTAGGTCGGTGGTCCGAGATCAGGGTGACCGTAGTCTTGTCTGATCCGTATGGTCCGAGTCTGATCGAGCATTGAATGTACTAATCATATGCTAGGTATAATGGGGCCCAGTAAACCTACGCAGCCTAGTGATTGCAAAGTCGAACCTGCCCTACGGTGTCTGATTTGGAGGCGATCTGGGGTGGGCAGTCGTGGGAACTCCACAAAAACCGTCCGAGACATGTGTGCTGGTAGGATGCGGCGCTGCTAAGACAGGCGTAGGAGGGAATTGACTTTGCAGGACCTGGTGTGAACGGTTGCCACGTGTGGTCTGGGACGCGCACGTGTCATATGATTAGGTTTGAACCTGCAGGTGTAAAATCGTTTCGAACCGCTGTTGCTTCCAGTTTGTGAGTGTGCTTGTGAAACGCACCACATCCTAATCAATACGATGAGCTATGAGGTTGATGATTAAGATATGATGATTTATCTGTTGTTCTATTTATGATTGATTAGATCAGTGCAAACTAAAATTATGATTCTAATCACTTAACCTGAGCTAAAACTTGAGTAAGAATAGTTTAGATAATGCGAGTCCTTTTGCAAAGGTGAACCCACCTTAAGTCAGCCAGCATATCTAGGTGTCGGCTGTAGCTAGCCTATTTGACAGGTCAGTCTTGTTGAGCTTCTTAGAAGCTCATGCTTTTCGAATACGTGGTTTTTAGGCGCCGACGTGTACGTTCACGATGATAGCCAGAGGGAAGAGCAGCTTCCAGAGTTCGGGAACCTCCAGTTGAAGCGTTGTGGTTCGCCGTAGTGAATCTTGAAGTGACTAGTAGCATGATGCCCCTAGGCACGGCTCATGCTTTTGTTTTATCGTGAGAGTCGGAGTATGTACTCGTCTTAAGTCTTCCGCTGTTTGTATGTGATTTTGAAAATTCTTCATACTCTGACATTGTTGTAAGACTTAAATTTTTAACTTATGAAACAATGATGTATTAAATTCTCTTATCTCGTAAAAAATTACTGCTTATCCTACCTACGTTGTACCATATGTATGCTCGCTTCGCCGAGCATTGCCCAACAGGATTCTAACGAAATGCGGGATCCGTCCCGGACCAAGTTTTCTAGGCGGGTCCGCGTCAGTATCCCACTTTCATGGATAATATTTATTTACACATTATCCATAACATGTTTATACATTACAAACATAATATTTATTTATATGTTAAAAACATGAAAATGTTTATATATACAACCGGCATACATAATATTCTAAAATCTGAGTATTGATTCAGCTGTAGTAGCCCTTTCATATAGCAGTCACGTCCTTCCTAATGCTAGCCTTTCGATAATGACATAAAACATTAAGATTTATAAAAATAATGTTATACACTATGTTTTATTTTTTATAATGGTAAATATTATGAGTTTGCAATGGCATATAACAAATTATATCTCTAATAAGAATTGGTCCATTCAGCAATAGAAAATCGATTTCTTCTCCTGCAGCGGCAGTTGCATGGCTCTCATTTGATACAAAGAGCAAATGGATGGCCTGGTTTATCATTTTCTATTCGTTATAACCTGGTAGCAGCACTATTACCGGCAGTAGTTAAGACCGGCTTTACTACCAGCCTTCACAATGTTCAAGTCGGTAGCAAGAGTCTTACTACCGGCCTTATTTCAACATTGTGGTTGCCCAACAAGAATGAACATGGTGTTTCAACTTCAAGACTGTAGATTGATCAGCTTGCTCCGGCCATTTAGATCATCAATCTTTAGTTTCTATGGATATCTGTTAAGAGATAAGCAAGAATTGTTTATCAAAATTGGCATAAGTTGCAGCAATGATATAATCTAATCGACAAGCATTGATGACTAGATGTTAAGTTTATCTTATTTCAGACGCTTAATCGAAAATTCATATATTTTACTTTTCCCCAACAACAATTCTGGCTCAAATCTCGGAAAGTATTGTACCTTAGTTTCTTCAAACCTGTCCGAATTTTTTTCAAACAACAGAGTTATTTACCAAAACTGGCCAACACATTATTAAGTACTATAATTATCAATTCCGTAGCAATTAACCATTTCTTATTGCCAAACGAAGGCACTAAACAGAAAACGAATGAGACTTCTAGTTCTCCGTCGAATTAGGAACAAAGAAAATGCATATCTTCAACCTTTTTTTGGGAGGGAAATCTTGAACTCTCTCTTAAAGATGAAACCTTTTTGCTGAAGTTGAAACATCAAGAATCCAGCCTGAAAGCCTCGTCCATTGTTCGACCTTCTAGCTCTTAGAGCTGAAAACATCACCAGAAGCTCAAACAAACAGATCCTAAATCATGTTGCTCACATCTTCCAAAATATTTTTCTCTTGATTTGAAGTCAGAACATTTTGTAGTGAAGTTAGAAGGAATCAATTATGTCTGAAACTTTTATATCCCAAATTTAAGTTTAATTTAAAAGATTTATCAAAATGAAGAACAATAGAAGAAACAGAAACAATCTCACTTATTTGGTCCATGGAAATTCCCGATACAGTGCTTTTGAATTTTGATGGACCAGTAAAACGCTATGGCACTGTCTAGCACCGCTGCATCACTAGATCGCACAAAGTTCAGCAGTAACAAATGAGCATCACTTAGCTGCACTAGAATAACTATTACATCTACAAATTGAACATAGATTGTACATCATCTACATGAAACCAAATAATTATATAAGTTTAATTATAGCAACCTAAAATTCTCAACTAAAGTTCTACTCTATTTAGCAACAACATGAAGCTACGACCCTGTTGTTCTACAGTATAGAAGTGAAGCATTGTTCCACAGAAACAAAACATGAAATGCATACAGGCTCACTTTCCCATCACGTTAAATCGTCAAAAGCACCCATATTCTCATTGGTAAAACATTTGTAGAACCTTCTGATATACCTTTTTTTTTCCTTCTGATATACTTTCACACTGCAATGGTAAAACAGAAGCAGGAATACAAGATTAGATGGATATGGTGGACCAACATCAATGGAGATGCTCAAACACCCAGTAATGTGAGGGAAAAAAAAACACAGAATTCCTATAATGCAAAATGTACAGTCCATGCCAACACAGTTAAAGGGAACATCATTTTGTCACCACATTGCACACTGCTTTATACGCTATGATGCAGTCGTCATCAAGTATTATTACCAAGATGATCTAAACATATCTAGCAGATTTTGTTTTAAATATTATGTCTTTTGAAATTGAATGATAGTGCAGAGTAGAATAGTCGATCAAAATCTCAAGATAATGATAACTTTCGTTTTTGAGAAAAAGAAAAAAAACATAATGATAACTTTTTGCATAAATGTACATGTGGCAAGCCCATTTTCTTTCTACACATCATTGATTCTCACTTATGTATTCTAAGATGTTAAGCTAACATATCAGGGAAAGAATTTATCATCATATTTTGTGGAAAATGTAATGCCAAAATGTCAAAGTAGGGAAGAATACAAAACACACCTGTTGTACATACTCCAGATGCAAAAAAAATACCTTTTTTTTTCTACAAAATAACTTCACAGGTTGCTTTGTTGTGGCCTGCCTGCTTGCACCTGCTGCAGAGCCGGATAACAGTGGATACCTTATTGGGGTTAAGACGCTTCCTTCTTGGTTTATCTGATGTGCGTGGCTTGGGGGGTGGAATCAAATTTGCTCCAGCACTAAAATCAACGGTATCCATGTCAGGTATTGGGAAGATTGTTCCTGAGTATGTCAAATGGTAGCTTTCTATTCGAAAAAACTTTGAGCAGTAGTCATACATAGATCGTCCAATCCTGTTGAAAACAGCAATAGCATGCATGCAAGGGAGGCCAGAAAGTTGCCACCTACGGCAGGTGCATTCCCAGTTTGCAAGGTTAACGACAAAAATTGCATTGCCCCGCACTTCAAACACAGTTTCAGAAGAGCACAACACAGTCATCTTACCAGCCTTCAACACCTCCTCCTGCACTTTGTATTCCATGGAAGGTGTCAAAGGCCCAGACCATGACTTGCAAGCTTCACGCCTAGATTCTATTACTTCCAAAATTTTCATTCTCAGTGAGTCTATCATCAACACTATTGAACCCTCCTTCTTGGTCGGTATCCAGTTATTAAAGGCATCAACAATGTTTGAGGAGAAATGATCATACCGACAGCCTCTGAAAATGGCATCTGACCAATTTTCTGGCTTGCTTGCAATGATCCACTCAGCAGCTTCAGTGGATATGTTCCTAATGCTCTCGATAGAAGCGTTAAAATCCTCAATATTGCATGCTTGGGCTGCACGGGTAAAATCCTCAATCATTGCCTCCCTTATTTGTTGTGACCATGGTCCCTTCCTCAGCTCTCCTTTGAATTCCTCCATGATATGATGCAAGCAGAAGGCATGGTGGCTGTCTTCAAAAACTTGAGAAACAGCGGAATCTAGACCTTTTTGCCCGTTGGACATAAATGTCATGGCACTATAAGGATAGTTATGATTTTGGAGAGCAAATTTCAGCTGCATTAAGAACCAAACCCAGCTCTCATAATTTTCATCTTCAACCACATTGAATGCCACTGGGAAGACACCATCATCTGCATCAACTGCAGCGGCCACAAGCAACTTGTATTCATTTGTAGCTTTCAATGGAACCTTGTCAAGAAATAAGAGGGACCTGCACCCACTAGCAAAACCATGCAAAGAAGCATGAAATGCAACAAAAAAACGACGGAATTTTGCGTCCACCATTGGGGATAATAAAGCTATACTTCCTGGGTTGGTCTCCAAAAGCCTCTCACAATACCAGGGCAAGTGGCTGTAAGTCTCCCTTATAGCATGATACAACTCCTTCTGTGCCACTTCTTTACCTCGCCAAACCTGTGAATAGGTTAGAGTAACTCCATACTGTTCGTATATTTCCTTGACGAGATCCTTTGGCTTCAACATTGGATTATCATGCAGCTTCTCCTTAATGATGGCAGTTAGCCACTGTCTTGTTGCTCGACGCTGCCCTTCTCCACTTCCTCCTCCACATGTATGTTCATCTGTCATTTTCTTAATAACAAATTTCTTGTTACGAGATGACTCAGATGCGTGTAATCGCCATGGGCATCCCTCTGCAACACATTTCACAGTGACACGAGTGGTTTCATTTTTTATGAATCGATATGCAAATCCTTTCCCAATTGCATATTTGCACAACTGAGCACGAAAGTCCTTCACATTATCAAATTCTTGACCAACACCTTTGATAATATCATCCCAAAAGACAATAGGATTGTCAAGTCCCTGCTCTTGTTCTGCAATCTCAGATCCAACATAAGGGTTGCCTGAATCATCAAAAAGCCCAACTGGTTCCCTACAAATCATGCATATTTGCCAAGTCATACTTCTACAGAACTTTTCAAGTGAAACATGAAATGCCTTTAAAATTACCTATTGCTGTTATCAACAATTGCAAGTGCCTGCTGATCCAGAATGCTTGGTCCTGTGGAAGCACCTCCAGTTGGGGTGGCAAAGGAAATATCGCTTCCATATTCAAGTTGGAATACCCTAGATTAAAAAAAAAATGGGAACTGAGAAAAAATGAAGCAAATAACAATTATGATTTATAAAAATTAAACAGCTACAATCATGGGACATGAAAAGAAATTCAAGATGAGACTCCATAGAATTATTTGGTCAAACTAAACAGTATGGTCCACACCCCACAAAGCAAAGACTACAACTACACGAAATCATAAAGAAACAATGCAATAGACACAAGTAGAAATATTATATGGCTGGACCACTGGAGTATGGATCATGTGATATGAAACAATTACCAAAAGCTGAAATAAGACCTCAGCCCCATTTGGAGCATCTTATTTCTTAAGGAGATTTTGTAGAAATCCTGATTTCTTGAAAATAAACTGCCCAGAGAATCTGCTACCAAAATAAGCTGACTGTTTGCCAACCCTGATTATTATTTTGCTAGAGATTGTCTGAACTGAGTCTGTAATGACTGTATGACCAGAAACAAGTTATGCCTTATTTGATCAGTGAAAAGGCATAGATATTATCATTTTTTGTCATTCTATGGCATTTAAGTGTCCACATATTGCATAAGTACTTTCATAGACTAAAGAAGATTATAATAATTTTTCCATTCAAGTTATACATAAAAATAAGGGGGAAACAGCCCATAAACATACAAGATGAAATTAGATAAAATTCACATCAGGCGAGTTTAGATGACTGGACTGGTGCCGCCCTGGCTGGCCGCGTGCAGCAACCTGCTGTTCGGTTGCTTGCATGTGGAAAGCACTGGCCAGGCCCAGTGCAAGCTGCAAGCCTGGATCCCGGGAAATGTGGATGGATTCCGTTTCTTGTGAGTCAGGCCGCAGCGAGCAGAGGAAGTACATGATTCGCAGTGTTATTAGATATGGTTAGCATAATTTAAGCGGTGTTAATATGGTTTAAATTAATTAATACTTTGTATTGTATAATTAATGGTATGTGAGATATTTGAGTTAAATAACATTGTTTTAATACTTACTTATTTTTGCATTATTATATATTTATACGGGCAACAAAACACTATCTCTTCTCAAACCAACCAAACAAGTGGAAACGGCATGCCCACGGCCCGGCTATAGAGAGCCTGGCTCCCTTGTGCTAGACAGGTTTGGTTGGGAAGGCAACCAATGGCACCCATATAGGTGCAGCAACTACTTCTCAAGTACATACTGATATAGCAACATCCATTTTTTATTGAGAAAAATCGCTCATACATAATTCTACCAATGTATTAGAGATCCATCAAATAGCACTATGCACTTATAATTTAGGCAGGTATGATTTTCATCAGAGAAAGGACGCAAGATGGAGATTATCTCCTACTCGAAATGTGGGTGTCGTACAAGTGGCATACATCGGGCGTGCAACTGTTATTAAAGAGGGGATGCAAGGAAGAAGGTGGCTGGTGCGTTGTGGGATCAACAAGAGACTCAAAAGAGGCACCACTGAGCCATAGATCCAAGGAAGCTGCCAGAGGTTGAAGCCTAGTCGCCTCTCCCTGCTGCCGACTCTCGTGCCCTGGGGAACGAATGGAGCCCGAGAGGAGTCAGATGGGGAGACGGACGGGTAGCTTGATGACATTTGCGAGTAATTTCATTACTATTTCTTGGGCTCTTTGTTTCTTCTAGAGCACATTCTGCAAAAGTGAGGCAGAACACCGATTCCATGTTGCAAGCTTATTATGGCGTTGAGAGAAATCGTGGTCAGGAGAAGCAGTGGACAATCGACGTTTTTGGGACGCTCGACCTCTTAATTTTAGTGGAAGTTGCTAAGAAGCGGTTCCAAACGGGGCCGAGATCAAAACAAGGTTAAAATTTCCTTTGGCTCGTTATATTGTATTGCTTAGTAGTTTCCACAATTAAAGAAAAAGAAAAGCCACTATGTTGTAAATGTACCTACGCTCTAAACATCACCATGACATTTAGCGAGCTATCCACGTTCATATGTACACTCTTTAAAGTAACCAAAACTGCTATATAAGTTGCAATATGAGACTGAGGGTGCAAATTTGAACTCTGCAAATCCTAAAGTCCATTGAGTCGCAAAAACAAAATCCGTGAGCAGCATTTATAGAAAGTTTGGCACTTCTAGCACATTCAGTAAATCAACTAATAAGGCAACCAGGGAATATGTACTGAACATGTAGCTGATGCATAATGTCATCTCAAAAATTGGCATTGTACTTCCAAGTTCCAATCTGATCTGGAAGAGGCTACTATAGAAACTAAAAGATCTAAATTGCCGCTTTCCAAGTCCCTTAAGTGTGCAATAAACAGTTTATAAGACATAATACTCCCTCCGTTTCCTTTTAGAGTTTGTTTTAGGTGTTTTTCCATTTTTCACAAAGCAATTCGTTTTAGGTAAAAAGAGCTTTAATTAGATAGTGTTTAAATGAGTGTGCTTGTTTCCAACAAAAAAATTTGGCTAGCTGAGGGGTCGAACCCGCGTGCCCTTGGGCAATACCGCATGCCTTGGCCTCGATAACCGGTAGAGCTCGGTTTGACATTTGAACAAAGTAGGACCATGGAACTAGTTAATTCTTCCTTGGTAGTATAAATCCTGTCCCAAACGAAGTCTAAAGAGAAACGGAGGGAGTATCTTATAAGAACAAGCATGGAAATCTGAGGGACAAAAGTCTCACACTCTGGAGTTCAGGACGAAGGCTCATAACACCAGTCAACTGCCCTGTGTATGTGTCATGTACTGACCAAAACGACCCTGGACCCAAGAGGCACAGCCTTGCTGGATGGCGTCAGCAGTGAGCCCGCACCATGAGGGCAGGATAGGAGACGGGGACTGGGAAAATACACTAATTCTCTTCTTACTTAATGACAGTATCCTGCAACTACATTAACAATCCATGCTACAGTACCTATGTCGGCCATGAAAGTAGGAAGGAGATGATTGCCGGATCATCAGAATTGCTACAGCTAACCTTATTTCAGCCATCATTACTGTTCATGAACTAGGACAGATGAATATTTTAACTTCTGTATCAAAGACATTGTATTCTCATTTTCTGTTTCCTTTTTAAAAAATAAAATAAGACGAAAGAAGATATGCAAAGTTGTAACAGTTATATAATAGTTTGGCACCTGTTGTCATCGGTTTCAGTAAGAACTGGTCCTTGTTTCACATTATTGGCACTTGGTTGAACCACTGTGCCAGGCGCATTGGAAGTCTTCTTGTTATTTTTGGATGCCCTATAAAGACATCACATGGACTGTAATGCTGAAGAATAGTGTTCGAAAATAGCATATGTAAAGACAACTGATCATTGCAACCTACTTGCTTTTAGCCGGTGGCCGTTTCTTTTTGTCACCACGTGTACTAGATCCAGGTTTAATGGCAGCTCCAGTTTGAGTTATGGTACTCCTGATTAATAAGCAAGAAAAAGAAAATGCATTACATAAGCATAGGCTTGACATTGCCTCTTCCACATGAATAATAGAGTAAGTAATAGAAAGATACCTGTTCTCCGCTCTACTTATCAAGAAAACATGGACTTGTGCAGCACTAATAGTAAAATCAACCATCCGTTGCAAATCTCTATCACATGATATTGTGATGAGGGTTCTGTTATTGTTTGGTAGGAAGTACTTCAGTGACATGTCAGTGACATCAACATGGAACACCTTGGACACCTCATCCTTGAAGCTTTCCAGTGACATATCACGCGTGACATCAACAGCATGTGCTTCTCCTCCTTTGTAGATCAAATTACCATTCGGGCCACAAGTGAACTCCCCACCATACTGGCAAATAGCCACCACAAAACCGCCATCTGCCATGCTTCCTCAGTTGTCCTATGGTGAGTGTAGGGACACTGCATTTTCAAAATGAATGAGGAAAATTACTTTCTACAGAACTCCTCAGATATTCACACTGCACTAAGAAACATAGACAACTATTCAGAGGAGAATGAAGACAAAATCAAAGGGGTAAAGCCGTAAGGAATCTTTACATGAACATACTAAGGCTAGTTAACAACGTCCACAACATCTGAAGTCTCCAGGGAGGGGACTGAAACTCTAGTTCTTCATGGCATATGCACTGAAGAAGCGCTTATTCCTTTTACTAGGTATTGAACAAGAGACCACCAGTAAACATGTAGTTTAAATTACAAATGAAAAATGTGCAACTTAAAGTTAGAAAACGAACAGATGAAGCATTATGGACTTATGGTACACAGAAAGTACAGTTTTCAACTTGACAAAAAGATTATGATCATGCAACTATTAAGGTTGGTATATTAAGTGCACTGGTAGTATACAAAAATTTGAAAATTACATAATTCAACGGATGGAAGCAAGCCAGATAGCGATCCGACCCTAGCTCATACTAGCACGGCTTTCATTGAACTCTTAAGCTGCCTTCCATGTCAACTTATATACAATAATAATATTCCACACCATAAAACAGCACCACTATGCAGCGGATTCTCATCACTGAATCCCAGTTTCTCAACGTAAAAGTTATGAGGAGTTAAATGAACTCAAACAGAGATGGGAGCGATGGGGTGCGACGCCATTCGTTTCTAATTGCAGGGCTGCAATGATAATACCCCGCAAAAGCAAGGTACCTAAGAACTAATAAAAGAGAAGGGGGGTAAAAGAGAGAAAGAGGAACGTTTCCTCAAGAATCCCCCGAAATTCACAAAAATCACACCCAGTGGCGGACCGATCAATAAGGCGAGGTAGGGCAGCCGCCATACCTAAAATCTGGCCTAGAGAAATCCTACTTTCCCTCTACTCCGAGAAGTCCGACTCCTAGGCTCAGCAAGACGGCGGCGGCGGCTGCGAGTCTCGCCGCTGCTGCAGCGCTGGTGGGTGCTGATGGTCGTGTGCTGCTGCCTAGGCGGCGGCGGCGGCTCCGGCATGTAGGGTTGTTGGGCGGAACTCGGGAGCGGGCAGCGTCCTCTAGGGGGCACCTCGCTTGGCCCAATCTAGACCAATAAAATTATGGCACTGTTTTCAACATCTTTTAATAGTTTAAAATACCTGCGTTTCCATGCAAAATAGCCAGGCCACGTCATCCATATAACAGCAGCTGTCGGATCGTCCATCTGAGAGACACTAATCGTTGAATATACCGTGATATCTTACATATTGCCCCTTTCGGAAACTGCACTTTTATTCTAGATCTTTCACAAACTACACAGTTTGGTTTCAGGTCCTTCCACACTCCGTTTTTACATCAAGATCCTTCGGGAATTATGATGTTGTTTCAGATTCTTCCACGGTTCCACCACTCCTGCTTCTTTTACATCAAGATCCTTCACAATTTACAATTTGTTATTCTGTCTTTCCAATATTTAATCAGCTACACATACAATTTTGGCACCGATGAACATGTTCGTATATACTTGCTTCTGTTACGTTGTTGCTAAGAATTTAGTCACGATAATTTCTTTTGGCCCCAATGAATAGATTTCATATTGATTTATACATGTGGTACACGCTTTGCTTTTGTTTTTTTAAATAACTGCTATTAGTATCTTTGATGATTATATTATTATTTTTTTCAAGAAAGAGCTTATGAGACCGTATCAGTTGATTTAATTCACTGGTGCATAACAATTAATTTACGCCATGCTTTGGTTTTATGTAAAACAAAATATACACGTATAGTTTAATATATTATTTATGTTTGGTTGTATTACTTTTTCTCCAACAGCTAAAAGTGCGTACAAAAAATGATATGGCAATAACTTAAAATATATGACCAGCAAGGAAGCACGAATAGTAATGTGAACATTTTGGTTTTCTTCCATTTCCACCTCTTATGTTGTATTATTTTTCACATCTTAATCTTACTTTCAATGTAGATTCTACTTGTACATGTTACTTACCTTCACAACTCTACCAACAATATAATTAATAGAAGTCATCTTTTAAAAATTGATGATAGAGCACACCTTAATATATGCATATTTTTTTTATCATTCCTTTTCTATAACTAATCGAGATTTGGTTGTCAATAAATCCACAAAGTTTTTGCTTTATAAAGATTTTCTATTAGATGCGGTATCGATTAATTTTTGAGTGAATACTCTCTAATGAGTTCTATAGTTTAACAAGAACATTTCATGACAGAATATGTTATGAAAAAGGTTTTGGTCAAATATTAGGAATATAAATCATACATAATATTTATTTAGCTAAGTTTAAAAATATAAAAATCATATAAATAGATTTATCTTAAAAAATACTTTTAAAAATTATACATACATCAATTTCAATAAATCTTTTATAAAAGAAAAGTCAAATTTATGTTTTGAAAATCATGTTATTATTCAAAACGGACTTTATTAACAGTGTTTTCTCAGTGATTCATTGGAAATCATGGGGATGGATCCGTGTCGATGCCACTATAACTTTGCCCATGGAGTAGTATAATTGATAATACAGAAGGTACGGCGTTACCGTGTAGCAGTTCTAGTTAGATTCCAAAATCTAGTAAAAAATATGAAATTCAAAAAAAATAAAAGTCAAAATTTCAAGGATTATTTGTTTGTCAGCTTGAAGTAAATGTAATGAACAATAATGGTAAATGTATAATAATTATCTCTATCACAATCGATTAAAACTTATTTAGAGATAAAATGTTTCAGCTTTTAATTTGGATTCCATAATTTATACCTTCATAATTTTTTTAAGACGTGTTCCGTATTCTAACTGAAACTAACTGTCAAAATTTATCATTTAATTAGGTTGGGTCCAATTCTCCAACTAGTGTTGTTTGAGGTCTTCAACTTTATTTCTTCTTCTTGCAATTTACACTACTACAAAAATAGTCATTAGTACCGGTTCATAACTCACATCAATACCGGTTTTTAGTCCGGTATTTATATAAAGATATTGATAATATGTGACATCTATATCGGTTTAGAACCGGTATAGATAACCAGTATCAATACCGGTTCATATCAAGAACCGGTATTGATATTATATTATCTATACCGGTTCCACTTAAAACCGGTATTGATAATGGAGCATCAGTACCGGTTCTGCTTTAGAACCGGCATTGATAATCATTTTCAGGTAAAAAAAAAACCTTAAATCATAACGAATTTATTAATATAAATATTACTGTTATTCAATTATTACATACCAATACCAGAATTGACTCATATTCTCATACAACATCATTCAGGTTTTCTTATACAAGCATACCTTCAAACTACATGGATTATCATGCAAACTACATGTATTTTCACATACAAGACTTATATAATCTTCTAGTCTATTGAGAAGCTATGAACCTGCTGAAGGGGATCAAACTTTGCTTGAAAAGAGCGAGAAAGATTCAATGCACCTTCATTGTTGTTGCAGCAGGATCGTGCCCTTCAAATCTAAGCCTTCATTTCTCCATCCATTTCAAGACCATACATGTATACATAACAGAACCATGAGAGAATGTATCAAGATTCTAGAGGCATAGAGAAATACTATGACAAAATCAATCAAGAGTGATATATATAAATGCATCAGCGAGAGAGCTTCAATGAAAAATAAAAAAAACTTCAAGAATATATCAACAGTTGGTAGTAGAGACATACCTTCGATCAGAAATAAAATTCGTAACCTATCTAAGTCACAGATTATTGAACTATGGATTAAAAAAGTAAATGATAAGAAATAAGGAATAAGTCAAGCATGGTTTGTCAACAGGTAAAGCCACACATAATGTCTAGAAATTTACAAATCGACTCACATTGGTTGGCAACATGACATTACATATGCACCAACAACAAATATGCTTTGTTTTTTCATATTGTAAGGTCTTGAATTCAAGAGCTAATTAGTTGATAGTAGAGGCATACCTTTGGGTGACTTTCCAACACAAACAATAACAATCCAGTTGCCACAGGTTCTAGTTTACCAGCATGTCCAACCTACCATTTGTAGAATAACAACGCATTAGCTAGAGGGGAAAATTACATGAAAAAATAAGTTCACCTGCTGAGGTATTGTATTTTCGACAGATTAGTCTCATGTTGTTCATTCTCCTCACACTTCCCTTGGTATTATTCCTTTGACAATAGGACGTCAGAAAACTATTAACAAAAACATTTAATAGGACAAAAGTTTTTGTTTGTTTGCACTACTGGATGACATTGTTGCCAATTGGAAACAATTTGCACAGAAATTTCAGTCCTCATATAAGCAACCACTAAATTCACAAATCTATATTTTCAATCCTGATAGAAGATTACCACATATTTACTGCAAAATGATCTACTCTAATTAGGCCTCGAAGGACCCCCAAAACTGAGTGCCAACAGAGTAAACTGAAACTGAGTGATGACTAAAACTGAAATCGCAACCTATTCTGGAAGCAACTTTCAGATCGTTGTATCTTTCAAAACACAAAAGCTATGAGGGTGATCTTAGTGTCAGAAGAAAGGTATTGAAATACTCTACAACTTTGTCCATAGTCGAAAAAATTATTTACGTCATTAAGGCACCTAAAAACCTAAATTTCAGAGACTGCTGTAACTGTTGAAACTGTAACCCGACAGTTTTGACTGTAAGATTCAGACTACTATATCTTCTTCGATTCTTAATGAAAAAATACCAGTTAGTACTCTCTGGAAAGGTTTCGATGCGCTCTATAACTTTCGATGAGCACCCACCGGTAGACAACAGTGTCAGACACATGCAAAATTTATAGTTAATTTCACATCCAAAATTACAATACGTACCTAGGATCCATCTTTAGTAAATTTATGTCAAATCCAATCACAATATTTACACATTTTATACACTGAAGGACAAAAAAGATTGGAAGAATAAGCACTCGTACCGCTCGTCGGTTGCCTGCTAGGACCGGGCATGTGCTGTAATACAGGCGTGCAACAGCAGCAAGACTGGACGGCCTCACACAGCTTGTTGGCAGCGTCACCTGGTCACATCCACCCTTTCGAACTTGGCAGCAAAACCAACTATGCAGAGGAAGGTAGGGGCAGCGTGAGCTCGCACATGCCGAAGAGGAGGGAGGCGACAGCTAAATCTCGCCGGAGAAGAGCTGGAGAGTGGAGGAGGAGGTCGTGCACACAAAGGCCCTATCCTATGAGCGTTGGATCTCAGGGGAGGCGTCGAGCGTCGAGCGGGCGCGGCGAAGGCGGCACAGGAGGCAGAGGGGGAGGAGGCGGACGCAAAGGCAAAGGACAGTAGAGGTAGAGAGGCGGCCAACGAGGCAGAGGCAGTGGCGTGGCAGGAGAGGCAGAGGCAGGCTGATTCGAGATTTGGGGAAAATAATGCGGCGCGCGCGGCCTCAGATGTTTTTAAGTGAAACCACTATCAATACCGGTTTGTTTCATGAACCGGCATTGAAAATAGATTTTTAATACCGGTTCATTTAAAAACTGGTATAGATACTTTATGCCACTTTCAGTACTGGTTCAGTCCTAGAACTGGTATTGATAAATAGTTTTCAATACCGGTTCTTTAAAAATCACGGTCAGGATCTTAGAAACCGGTACAAAAAAGTTATTTGTACCGGTTTTAAATAAAGCAGCATTGATGAGGGGGTATATTTGATGATTTTTGTAGTAGTGTTAAGTGGTGAAAGGACCCGCTAGATGAGCCTCTATTACAAGCCTCTTTTACTCAGTAAGGGAAAAAAAACATGACATACAACAACACAGTAGATCTAATAACTATGTGAATATGTTATAACATGTTTGATTAATAATTTAATAATAAGATAGAATTATCATATTTTTTATTAGTTAAAACATATTAAGATTATATTAAATCAACTAAACATTTATTAATAAATTATTTATAGAATAACATTAGCTATTTTAAGATATTTGAAGAACGATCTAGAGAAAAATACTCAGCTCTACCTCTAGCTCTACTTTGGTTAAAAAGATTCTTTTTTTTCCTTAAAAGAGTAACTAATTACTAACAAAACAATAGATTTTTACCGTTGGAGTACTTGATTTCATTACTAAAAAGCAACAATATACTTTTTCTATTTTAACATATGATTATATGCAACAATTCAAAACATTTAAAATTCAAAAACATATATTTAGGTTAGAACATTTGGTTTTCATTACTGGCACAATACATTTTCACTACTGAAACAATGAATTTTATCGAGTGAAACATTCAAATTTTATGGAACATTTCAGATTTAAAAAAATCAAAAAAGAAAGATAATCTTGTTGGCTACCATTTTGCATTCATGCTAAGTAACATCATGGTTTAAACAGCACAACAACAATAAGTCTTTTTAGTATACTTTTAGTATCCGGCACACTGACATCACACTGAATCATCCTGCAGAATTTTTTCATATTAGAAAGAAAAGAACCAAATTAACTCTACTATTATTAGAGGGCAATGAAGGCTTACCTCAGATAAAAACAAATGAAAAACAAGATCATAATTCCCGTACAAATTCCTTCACCATTTGGAGCTTTATATGACTTGAACTGATTAATAAACAGGGTGACTAAGATCTCAAAAAACGGAGTTACGAGAGAAAATATAATTTAAAAAATCTGAAATTCAGATTTGACGAACATCATATCCCCTGTTAATATACACGCGTCACTTTTATCTGTATATATATTAACCCGTCCAGCCAGTCGATTTAATCCAAGTAATAAAATGTACAACTCTCTGGATATATATGCAACGATCTAGCAGAATATGTATACACGCGCATGTATGCCGCTGTAACTTAATTCGTTACTGTATATATGAGGTTATGGCCTTCGCGGCGGCCGGGCGTTGGCGGAGTAGTCGGTGCTGTAGTCTGTGGTGTAGTCGTCGTAGTCTCCACTGTCGAAGGCGAGCTGGCGGAGCCGGGAGATGTTGGATCCGTTTTCGGAGAAGAGCACGCTCTGCCCCGGCTTGACGCCGTCCTGGTGCAGGTCGTCGAGCGACGCGTCGCCCTCGAGCGCGCGCACGATCTGGCTCATCTTGGGCCGCCGCCTGGCCGAGTGTCGGATGCTGGCGGCGGCGCAGGCCGCCATGCGCTCCACCTCGACGGCGGAGTAGTCGCCGCCGAGCCTCTCGTCGACGAGCTCGTCGAAGCCGGTCTCGCCGGCGAGCGCGGCGCCGAGCAGCGGGCGCGCCCAGTCCACGAGGCTGTCCTCCATGAGGTTGGCCGTGTCGATGGGGCGGCGCCCCGTGATGAGCTCCAGCAGCATCACGCCGAACGAGAACACGTCCGACCGGTCCGTCAGCTTCCCGCTCGACGCGTACTCCGGCGCCAGGTACCCGAAGGTGCCCATCACGCGCGTCGACACGTGTGTGTTCGTATCCGTCGTCAGCTTCGCGAGACCGAAGTCCGCCACCATGGCGTCGAAGTTGTTGTCGAGCAGGATGTTGGCCGCCTTGATGTCGCGGTGGATGATGCGAGGATGGCCTGCATATATATGCTCCGCGCTCAATAATGTTCTCAAATAAAATAATATCAGATCACGGCAGCCATAGCACAGGAGATGCACTTACAGTCTTCGTGCAGATACGCGAGGCCCTTGGCCGATCCCAGCGCGATCTTCATGCGCGTCGGCCAGTCCATAACAGGCACGCCTTTGCCGTACAGATGGTGCTCCAGCGTGTTGTTGGGCACGAACTCGTAGACGAGCATGCGCTGGTTCCCGGCGATGCAGTACCCGACGAGCGAGACGAGGTGGCGGTGGTGCACGCGGCTGATGATCTCCACCTCGGCCTGGAACTCGCGCTCGCCCTGCCCGCTGCCGGACTTGAGCTGTTTCACGGCCACCTCCTTGCCGCTGCCGGCGAGCACGCCCTTGTACACGTACCCGAACCCGCCCTGCCCCAGCATGTTGGCCTGCGAGAACCCGGACGTCGCCGACGCCAGGTCCTCGTACGAGAAGGAGCTCTTGGAGAAGCCCAGCGCCACGTTGGGCGACGGCGGCGGGAGCGGAGGGCCGTAGGGGCCCGACGAGTACGCCCCGCCGCCCATGTCGCCGCTCAGCGCCGCCGCCGGGGGAGGAGACAGCGGGTTCCCGCCTCCGCCGCCGTGCTGGTGCCACCCTTGCGGAGGAGCGATGCTGCCATTGCTGCCGTACTGCTGCCACTTGGGCGGGAGACCGGCGTTGGGATAATACACGTGGCCTTTCTCGTCGGTGTAGAATGGCATGTTCATGGGCGCTGTCCGCTTCTTCCTCTTCTTCCTGCAGCAACATATGCACGCTATGAACGCTAACAGGGCGGAGAACACCACCACTCCAATCACCACGCCGGCGATCACGGCTCCCGTATGATCAGCCGCCGACGAGGACTTCTTCCCATCATCTTTGGTACTGGAGGAGGAGGTCCCGCCACTTTTTCTTGGTGGCGCGGGAGATGCGGATGCTGATTCTTCACCACCCTTTGCCGGTAATGACGTTGATGAGCTGCTGGTAGATGATTTTGGCGGGACGGTATTCGATGCCTGTGAAGGCGGGGTCGAGGATGGAGGTGAAGGGGGTGATGAATTGGTAGATGATGATGGTGGTGACTGTGTGGAGTTGGCGGTCGACAGCGAGGACTCAGGGGCGAAGGAGGCCATTTATTGGTCTCTTCCTCTACCTCTCTATAGAGATAGAGGATGAATGAATTGAGAGGACGTACTCCGTCTCGTAGTTGTGCTGCGAACCCCTAGAAAAGAAATAAATTGTTAAGGAGCTAATAACACGGCTGAAATCTGATGCAAACGAAAGGAATTGTTAAGTCGGTATAAAAAGGAAAGAAGAAAAAACATTTGCATATCAATTCTTACAAAGAATATATATGCAGTTAGTTGCAGACAAGGAACTAATGATTTGATCGATAAGTAGAATTGTAGAAACCTATTTTGTTCAAACATCAACTCATACTAGTGGATATCCAAAAACAAAACAATGAGCACAATAGGAGTAATCACATTATTTTGACGCCTCCCCACTCACGAATATTACAATCATATATACAAAGTAGAATCTGTGTCAACACAATGACAATGACAAATTAAATAAATGAAGAATCAAGAACATATGAAAAACAAGCTGCTCTAAGTCAAAATTCAAGTAATAAATAAAAAGGACAGGTCCTGAGATCTCAAATTGGCACTCGTTTAAAACACCATTAGTTGCAAGACAATAACTAGATAGAAATCAAGAAACAGATATGTGGATTCATTGGAACTCAAATGGTTCAGATATGTTGGATACACTGTATTTACCTTTTCCTTTTCCCGAGAAGTGATTAGGTGAGGAGGGAGAAGGAGAAAGGGGTCGACAGCAGATTTGGAGTGACGGAGGATGAGGGAAGAAGACATAGTGCGTACCTTCCGCATTGCCATCCATCCACCACACATCTAGTATCTCCATTTTTAGCCACAGTTTCAAATAAAACCCCACGCATCTGCACCTACATCACAGATATGCATTGATATCCTAAAGAGTTTCAATTGTAGATTTAGAATCTGATTGAAATCAACCTCCTCCTTTCCCAAACCAACTTCAACGGTAATCCTACATAAATGATAAAATTGCGTACATAAGGAACCCTAAGTTGTATGGAAACAAGCCTACCAGTTCTACAACATATAGGTAGGACATTCATTCAATGTTTACCATTCCCGTACATAAGTTAATAACAACTTTTAAATATCAAGAGAATACAATGTGCTCAAACTTAACATGTCATGTCTCAAACTCATACATAGCTAGACTAGAAAATTTTCTTGCATCAAACAATACACAAGTTGTCTCACTCTGCCTCTGAATATGATCAGCACATCAGCAGACCTTTCAATGCCTAGATATCAGAAAGATAGCCAACTAGAAATAATGAGTGTTTGGAACTTCGCTCTACATTACAAGCACTCAAAGCTGGAGTATCACAATTGTTACTGCATTATCCATCAAACTAATTAGTAAACAGTATGTCATCCAAGCATCAAATAATGTCCTCAGTATTAACACGTTATTGGATGGACCCCAATCAAATCCAACAAGAGTTAGTGCCGCCGCTCTGCACATCTGGACTCGTTTATTGCTCAAATACCTCCCCTGTAGGAATGCTGACAGAGGAGGCCCTTGCCACGGACTGTCCCAGGGCAGTGAAGCTGTCAGGCAGCATACAGAGTGCGTCTCTTCCATCCAACTCACCCAGGTATGCTTGGCCAAGACAGTAGCCCAGCGCTCGAGCAACTGGGACAGCTACAGCATTGCCAACTTGAATGTACCTGAAGTAGACATCCGATATTCAAATTTAGGATTTTCTGATGTCTCTGATTGAATAGTAGTTTATTGTGCAACCTTTCAATTTATATTCACTTTAAGAAGCAGAAAAAGAGGAACTCACTTCTCCTTTATCGGACCGAACAATCGATAGTAGTCTGGAAATCCCTGCAACCTTGCATTCTCACGGACAGTAAGAACTCTTGCCTGATCTGGATGCAATATAATCTGTTGACAATCATGTCAGTCAGGCAAAATTTTCAAGAATCACAGAAGGGAACCAGTTCCAGTAGCTTGTGCCAAAAACCTGGTTATGAGGCTCAGCTCTGGTCACAACAGTAGGCACCGTCTCATCCCACCACAGGCGCCCAAATGGCCTACAGCAGCATTGAATGTAAGACATCTAACTCAAGCAGATTTCTGGGGAAATGGAAAGCAAATTAAGTAACATACTTCAACGAACGCCCTTTAATAAAGGACATGGCATAATCAGGAACCTAGACACAATGAAAACAAACAGATGTGTAAGATTTCACCTGTCAAAATACCAAATTCAAAATTAAAAGAAATCAAACCAATTAAAAAGGATTGCACAAATAATACATACTAGTGGCTTCCCAGATGGCAAGTACACACGCTCGACTTCAGGATCCCACTCTACAATGTTGTTCGCACCAACCTTGACACCTTTAAGGTCACGGAAATTGGCACCCTGTTACAGCACATATATTAATATTGCGGGAGAAAAAGAAAACATGCTCAAACTAATAATTCTGTAAAGCCCCCAACCTTCTTTATAGGGATTTGTTGCACTCGCTGATGGTCATCATTATTTAACCTTAAGGGTTGGTGATCCAACAGCTTGCCCTCATCTGGACCAGCCTCTCCACCGAAGGAAGAATCCAACATATCTGAGCATTGAGTGGAAAGAAAGTCATCAACATGTTTGTAAATAATCATTTATGAAATTGACATCAAAATGTTGTATCTTCTGAATTTAACATACTAAAGTTGTTTCTTAAATCAACAAACAGAAGTTTTTATATTCATATAATGTCACAATAGTTGTATTTTTTTGAAACTTACAAGTTAAGCATAAACAATGAGAAGTTAAAATTTACAGGCATAAATGCACAAATTGTTAGCAAAAAAATAATTTGATCATGCTCCACAAGGTCAACAGTTAGACATTACTTTCTCACCTTTACGACTGAGTCTAATGTAACGCTGGAACTCTCTCTTGGGGGGTGCACCATACTCCATAACATCATGAGGCTGGTGGTTCTCAACCTGCACAAAAGGGTAAGACTACATGCACTCCATAACATCATGAGATCTTATTTGAGATTACACGTACCCGTGGTAGATCAGAAATAGCATCCGCTAGAAGCAAGGCTTTCTTTAAGGATGGTTTCTGCGTTTCATCAAATGCAACAACACTTTGCTGCATACATAACGATGTTTATAAGTGAATGATACTTTTCTTTAGTTTTGAAAGCCACTGTCTGCACTTACTGAAAAGGCATTAGGAACTCCACCACGTACAACTACATCATGTGTAGGAAGAGGATACTTTGGGAGCACCTGCAATGCCAAACGTAACTGATCACTAAACAGGGAATTACAACTGTGACTATGGATGCGTTATGCCAAACGTAACTGATCACTAAACAGGGAATCACTAAACAGAGCACTTACAATGCTAAACAAAATTGATTACTGAACAAGGAATTACAACTCTAACATAAGCGGCAAGTCACGAAACAAACCATGGACGGAAGAGCGCCCCAGAGGAATACACGCATCCGAAACTGTGGCAGGCCATAGCAGCCAGCTACAACAATCCCAAGCCGTGCTTGGTAGTTCATAGCTACCAGGCAGCTCAAAGCATAACGCCCTAGGTAGCCCTCAGCAAATTTAAGTATGTCCACAACATTTTCCATAAGGACATACTTTGGCTTCAAATATGCCACAATGTCCATAAAAGTTACCATTTGCTTGTTTTTTTCATCTTTAAGTGGGTCCTTACGGTTTCTAAACCGATTGAAACCACTAATGCCTTGACATGGTGGACCTCCACAAATTACATCCACATCCCCCTTTCAAAAACAAAAACAAAGAGAGGAAGGTAGATATAAGCGCTATAACCAATAAAGGTTGGAGTTAAACAGAGAAGAAAAAAAGGTACAAGTACTCACAGGCAACGGCAAAATTCCTCTCTTATATCCTTCTTGAACAAATTCTCTAATTTTCAGTGGGCAGTCACTGGTTTATGAAAAACACATTAGAAGGTAAAAGAGATGTACCAGGTAATAATCAAGATATATCATTTACTAACCTGAGATTCTCAACGGGCTCCCATGTATCATATTCCGGACCATAGCCTTGCCATTTAACCTGTAAATATCACACTTTTCAGCAAGTTGTTCAACCAAAGAAAAAATAAAGAAAAAAAATAAAACTGTACTATTTAGTTGAAATGGAAGATATTAAGAGATAAAGCATCAATCCAAATCTTTTCTCTTTTTTGTTTGCTTGCCATGTGAGTTCTCAGACATAGCTGGTCCCAATTCCAGATAAAGGAGGAGGGGTTGTGATAGCTTGGCTAGAGAGCAACTATTTTTAGCCACTCTTATGGAGATGAAACCAATTATGTTGTTGTTGTTGTTGCCATGTGAGTTCCAAATTCTTTGGCGTATGAGTGGCTTGCTAACTTTTCTCCATCGGTTTAAGCTTTTGGGTGAGTTGACAAGTACTCCCTCTTTTTTTAAATTGTTGTCACCATTGACTTTAACCGCTAACTTTGACCGTCTTATTCAAATGTATAGAATTAAAAATTATGTTTGAAGAACCTTTAGTGATAAATCGAATCATAATAAAATATTTGATATTGCTCATATTTTTTTGAATAAGACGAATGGTCAAAATTGACGATCAAAGTCAACAGCGACAACAATTTAAAAAAAGAGGGAGTATATAAAACACAATATGGTATCAGAGCTAGAAGTCTTAAGTTCAAATTCTAGCAGAGATAATTTAAATCATCCACTCCTAAATTCCATGTTTGCACAATATGGGAGGCTACATGTGATGGGAAGGGTACAAGTGGATTGCGCACCTTTCGACTGCAACTTAGCTTTTGAGTGAGTTGATAGGTACATGAAACCCAATATTTGTAAATCAAGACATTTTCTTTGTGTTAATTCAATGGCTAGCCAAGTCCAATAAACTTAGATAACTCCATCTTCATCATTATTATAGTTTTGCACTACTTGCCGTAGCAGTAGTGTTCAATAATATGTTTCAACTCCTTGCCATTGTAGTAATAATATTATATATATATATATATATATATATATATATATATATATATATATTCTTCACTCAGGGTGCAGCTTCTTATGCTTCACCAACTCGATTTTTACTGAACAAAAACGAAAATTACTGAATAAAAAAACTCATGAGTTACTGATTTTTTTTATAATCATGACTGGACGGGTATATATTGTCTCGGTAATCATCGTCGGTGTTTTTTTACTGAGGAATTCATTCAGTAAATAGAGTATATTCACTTGCCGCATTCTGTATTATATTATTCCATTACGTGCCACTACAATAGTGGCCAATTCAGTACTAGCCATTGCAGCAGTGTTCTATATCAAAAATGAAGAGCTGGGTTTGTATTACTCTCTCAAATGCAACACTATTGCATTGAGTGAGTTGGGTTTTTCTTTTTTTTTAATGGGGGTGTTAAGTGATAGGAAACACATTATTGAGCTCTTTTCATGTATTGAGTCATTTAACCTCTATATTTCATGCATTGCAAAGCCTTTTAGGATAGCTTGATTGAAGAAACAACACAACAATACCTTAAAATACAGTCCATTTTTCCTGCCATTGCCTCCATAACATATGCCAATGAGCTTCTCAACAACAAACTCATCCTCGTCAAGGTCACTACCATTGCCATCATCCGGCTCAGCAATTGAGCCAGCTAAATCTGAACCATCATCCTCTTGCACATATTGGTCACATAAGAGAGCCCATTCCTTCAGGAGAGCCAGAAAGTCATCTGCCTTCTCATTCCGCACCTACATTTAAAGATCCAAAGACACTTTGTAGCAAAAGCCATAAAGAATGAAGGAATGCAATATGAAGTTAACAAGCATACCTCAGTTTGCGGATGATTGTACTTCAGACTTTCGCAAGCATAGCTGTTAAGGTCTACAGCCCATTTCTGATAACCCATGAAACAGAATTAGTACTCAGATTTTACTACAATATAATCCACCTAACCAACAATATTAGATGCAAATTTACCGTCCCAAGCTTCAGCCCAGCAAGTTCTGCACCCAAACAAAGACCTGTGGACATGCCCCCACAGCCAGAGTACAGATCCAAAAGTGTTGCTGTTCTTGCTAGCACACCAGATGACGTATCCGCATCCAAATCAGAAGATATAGCAGAAGCAGTTTCACTACCTGATGTCCCATTTTCTAGTTTGGGCAAAAACAGGTGTTAATGTTTACTGTAAAAGTGAGAAAATCCGGCACTCCCAAACAAGTAGGTGTCTAGGTGCTTCAACATGCAAGATACAACAAAGAAGAGAAAAACTCCAACAAAATAAAATGAAAGAGGGCACAAGTCATGGCACCATGCCTCACCACCTTCAAAACATATATCTTGCACATTTTTTGTTCCATCTCAAATTTCACATGATAAGAGATGATAGAGAGTTTTGGCGTCCTGCACACCATCATAGATGTGGACCATTTGATCCCAATGTTGAGATCCATGTGGTGCGCCCACAACCCAACCCGCCATTTATTTTCTGATGATGAAATACATTGTCTATCTATATATCTCACCAACAGGAGCACCAAAGACATACCCATTTGATACATCTACTACTACATATTGTTTAGATCAAATTAACCAACTTAAAGATGCATAAAGTAAAATGATGTAATAATGCAGTCTAAAGTTGTCCAAAAAATAATTAGCATGAAAAGCCGACCAGAAAAAGAAATTACCTGCTGGGAGATTGGCAAATGTTGAATAGGCAACGGAATAAGACATGTCATAGTACATGTCACAATCTTTTACAAGTTCAGCCTTCACTTCTGAATCCATCTGAGATGGACAAATATATTGTAGTGAGAAACAGTATCATGTGAAATTCAATGACAAAATGAATTCGTCTAACATAATTGTGCTAAATAAAAACTTACAGTCGGATCAACTTTTATTATTTTAACTTTTGAGATAATGCAATCAAGTACATTATCATTTGTTTCCTCAGAAAGAAAAACACGTTTTGAGTCATGTTTGTGCCCATCAATGTTTATCGTCACCAAGGTATTGATAACCTGCAAATATAGTGCTTAGTTCAAAGTTGTTTTTGACAACACAAAAAATTAAGCCATTGATCAACACGTACTGTGTCCTCTGGGCGGAAGAACCAACGGCACGTAAAATACAAATGGTGGTCAGTGCCCTCAAAGAACTCAGTTATCCGGCCAATATAATCATTCTCATTATCTCCAGCCTATGATTAACAATGTAGAAACAAAAATGTGAGAACAAACACTAGTGAACAAAAATATTCAAACATTGAGTGCAAATTTTCTGTAACTATAGGTAACAACCACCCCATATTTTTATATACCATCTATAATGCACTGTTCCCCTATAATGCGCTGGTCATTCAAGTCAATCATTCTCATTCATACTCGATATTGATTGCTCATTCTCGCTCAGCGTTTATGGGTATGAATGGTCACGAAAGGAACAATGCATGCTGAGCAGGAACAATAGTGACAGGCAGGAATGAATAGTTCCCCGATGAGCATGAATGGGAATGATGAACATGAATGAAAGTAACGCCGAATACAAATTGGGAATGACGAGCACAAACCTATAGTGCATTATTGGGGGGTGGGGGTCTATGGAAAATAACAAATAACAAGAGTGAGTAGCTAACTGTTATAGCCACTATATCATTAGTTGGCACTAAATTGTTAAGGTAAAATATTTGATCCCTTGTTACACAATGGGACATAATCCAGCACTATTGCTATAACTTAAGGTGAAATTAAGTAGCCACATACAGTAGTTAAGACATGAAAATAGTCCTACACAGCAGTAAATAAGTTTCAAAGACAAGTGCAAAACAGCAAAATAATTTTTTAGATGTATATACACACATGTAATAAAAAATTCATAATAGCTTCTATAAGCCTTATTTTCCTTGTTTTTGAGGCAACTATAACATGCCAAAGAAAACTTTATAATCAGTCTTGCAACTTCATTTTGATACAACAACAACAACAACCAAGCCTTTTAGTCCCAAACAAGTTGGGGTAGGCGAGAGATAAAACCTAAGAGATCCCACACAAACAAGATCCAAAGAAAAACAGAGACAAATGATGAAAGACGAACAAAATCAACCAACCAAAGACAGTGATGAATGGGCAAAAAGGGAAAAAAAGAGTGAAGCACCCAAATATCAATAGCTGACAGAAAAAACGATGGCAGATTAAAATTAAAAAGGGGAAAAAGGTTGAAAAGCAAATCAAGGTTCAAGTACGTGTATCGCTAGTTTCCAAAATTCCTATCTATTGCTAACCTCCTTAGCGATATTCCAATCACTCAAGTCCCTGTTTACAGACTCCTCCCATGTCAAGTTTGGTCTTCCTCTGCCTCTCTTCACGTTATCAGGACGCCTTATTATCCTGCTAGTACTGGTGCCTCTTGCCGCCTCCGTGAATATGTCCAAACCATCTCAAACTTCATTTTTGAAATCCAAAAAATTAAAATATCCAAACAGCTCCATTACGCTTCAAACAGGGTTCAAATAAGCACTGCTTCTCTATGCAAGTTGGACTGCAAACTGATCAACGTTCTCTAGAACCAGGAAAGAAACCAAGCAAGACAATTTTGAACAGACAGATTCAGAACATCTCTGATTGAGCAAAAAATGTATCACAAATGTAATAAGAGTGAGTCTTTGAAGATATGTAGATGATAACCTTCCAATAGAGTAAGGACATCTTTGATTGTTATGATACCAAATGATCCATAGTTTGCAAAGCTAAGGTTTAGAAACTACAGGCATGTAGTGCCACAGTTTATGGGGAAAAAAAGAGCCCAGTTATAGCAATACATGGTCTTTCAAATGGCAGATTAGTTACATCCAATCAACTGTGTCTCTAAGAGGTATGTAACATATCTTTTCCAAAATTTGAAAATACTTTGCATCCGAATTGTGTTGATAATTTTTGTATCCAAATATTTTTCAGGCACCTACTTGATTCTTCAAATTTTTTTATTAAATCTGAAAGCAAATCAACACACCCTAAACAGATAGGTACCCAGGAGTTCAGAACCCATGTATCATGGGTAGCCCACACATACATCACACCACTTGGTACTGATTTCATTTCACAAGATATCTATATAAATGCAACAACACCAACATAAAAAGAAAGCAAAGCATTATTCTGCAAGAGTGATCACCATGTTGTATAGAGAGAAGATTATGGTCCACAAGATCATTTGTACAAACAAATGACACGCACAGCCAACATTGTTAAAGTGGTGGGGCATCATGTGGAATGCCTAGCCACTTAAAAAACAGCTACAGAGCCTATAGTCTGTGAGTTTGCCTTATATACACAGTCCACACACATTGCATCATTAATATACATAAGAAAAACATTTCCTTCATAAAGACATACATCGAGCATATATAAAGGAAAAAAACTAACAAATATTCAACATCTTCTAGAAGCTGAAAGATTCTGGTGAAGAGGAGTTTGTACAAGCAAGTGACAGCGCACAGAGCCTAAATAGTATAATCTTATATGATTTTCCTTATCCTAATCACTATGTGTTACAGCCCCCTTTGCATTGAAGGAATTTCTCCAGCAGTTTTCAAGCGAAATTCATGTATGATTTACATGACATTCCTGTGTTTCAAAGGGTTCCTACATTTCTAAGAAGTCACTTATACAGAAAACAGTATTTCTTTGTTCCTACACAAGAACATGCCTGGCTCATAAATAACTATATGAGTACAAAAAACTGACACGCTCCAGCCACCTTTATTCGTTTGACTTGCTGATTGGTTATTGCAACACACACACATCACATCTCTAGGAAGTCATTTATATAAGAAAATATAACCAATCATTTCTTTCCTCCTTCTGAGGACATGCGAGGAGCAAGCATAAAGGCAACAACCAACAGCAATATAGGAATGGAGGGCAGAGTGAACCTTAACGAAGACGTCATCACCGAGGCAGTAAACGACGTTGTCCACCTTTGCAGCGCGGAAGTGGCACCTGGCCTTCACCTCCTCCTCGTCCTCCGGCCTGCGTGAGGAAACAACAGTGGGCACACTTAGCGCACACAACAGCAAGCATCAAAGAGATGATCGCGGAAGCTGTACCTCCTGGTGGCAGTGCCGCGGTTGTAGCGCTTGGGCCACTTGGCTCGTGCCTCGGCAGCGGGAATGGGGTCGCCAACGAACTCTGGCTCGTGTTCGTCGCCGATGCCTGCGGCCCTCCTGGCGTGCGGTTGCGCCAGGCGCTTCCTGCCGGCCTTCTCCGGCGACACCGCCGCAGCCTCCTCCGCTTGCCTCTCCTGCTCCTCCGCCTCGTCCTCCTCGCCCAAGGCAATCTCCTCCTCATCGGGCTCCTCGGCGCACACTTCTTCCCCTGGCGACTCTTCTCGTTCCGCCTTGTCAGCATCCTCCTTGATCCTCTTCTTGGACACCTTGGCTTTCTTCGGCGGTGGCTTAGGCTTCTTCCCAGCGGAGGACACCCTGCGGCGGCCCTTGTTGGACGCCGCCGCGACATTCTCCACCTCCAGATCCTGGTCCTCCTCGGCCACGGCCTTGGCGACGCGCTTCCGCGTAGAGGTGCGCACTGGAGCAGCGGACCGCCGTGAGCTGGGCGCCATACCTCGAGCTAGGGTTCCCACTTCCAAGCTGGGGGATTGGGAGGGAAGACAAGGGGTTTCAGGCAATCCAATCGATTCGAATCGAATTATTTGATGAGGCAGAGCGAGGTGGAAAAAGGAAGCGGTCCGAAATTTGGGGCGACGCGGGAGCTACGAAATTTCAGACGGCAGCGCGGACCCATTTGCCAGTAGCGACGCACTTATAGGTCCATTCTCACTGGAGTGTGGGGATGTGGATTGCAGTGCGAGCAAGGTCCACGCGGCAGTGATGGCGAGGTGGTAACGTGAGGGGGAAGCTTGTCTAGGGGAGGTGGGCTGGCGGACGCGGGACGTTCAAATTTACGGTTCACACGCACGCGGGTGCTCTGTTTTGACCGTTGGCGTTCGCTCACTGCTCCGTGGGCCATACTATCCAACCTTGCGGAATTTTACTGGCCCAGCTTTGTACGGGTTGGTAGTGGGAGGGTGGGTGGGTACACAGTACAAGGCACACCAGCATTAGATACTCTTTCTATTCTTTTTTAGTTATCATTGTTGATTTTGATTATTGACCATTTATTTTATTAAAAAAATATGAGAAATATCATATATTTTTTTATCATTTAATTTATCACTAAAGTTTTGAGGAAATGAGAAAATGTTTGAATAAATTTTTTAAATAAATGATCAAAAATGATAAGTAAAAAAGAACGAAGGAAGTATCTATCATTCAAATTTAAATTTTAAATTGGTGGCTATTTTGATATCTCTGTTTTCAAGGTCGTCACCGCCTGCTCTCTCAACTCGATTTCACATGAGGGCGGCTGTTGGAATTACATGTCTATCAACATTATGGGTAGAAGCAATGCAGGAAGAGTTAAACTCAATGAGTAAGAATAAAGTTTGAGAACTTGTTTCTTTACCAAACAACAGCACACCCATAGGATGTAAATGGATTATTAAAAGAAACTTAATGCAGCAGGTCAAGTGAAGAAAATATAAGGCTAGACTTGTTGCTAAAGGCTTCACACAAAGGGAAGGTGTTGACTTTGTGGAAACTTTTTCTCCGGTTGCAAAATTTACTTCTATTCGTATTCTTGAACTTCACCGAATAGATGTTAAAACTGCATTTCTTAATGATCACTTAGAGGAGGAAATTTATGTTCCAGCCGGAAGGTTTTGAAGAAAAAGGAAATGAACATAAGGTTTTCAAACTAAATAGGTCAATATGGCCTTAAACAAGTTTCACGTCAATGGTACATTCTATTTGATAATGCTATAACGTCATATGGTTTTTCAATGATGGAAGGTGATTATTGCATATATTCTAAAGTTATTGGTCAAAAATTTGTGTTACTATCTTTATATGTTGATGATATTCTTATTGCCTCCAATGATAAAATTACATTGATGGAAGTTAAATCTTGGTTGTCTTCTAAATTTGATATGAAAGATGAATGAAGCTTCCTATGTTTTGGGAGTGGAAGTATGTAGAGATTGGAATAAGCGACTTCTTGGTTTATCCCAAACGTCATATCCTTAAAGTGTTCTTAAATGATTCTCTATGGAAAATTGCAAACCTGTTAGTGTACCTTTGTGAAAGGGAACTAAACTCAGTGAGAAACAATGCCCAAAAACTCATGAGGAAAAGGAAAGAATATAAAGTATTCCTTATGCTTTTGCATTAGGGAGTCTTATGTATGCTATGTTATTCACATAACCTGACCTTAGCTATGATATTGAACTTCTCAGTAGATATCAAAAGAATCCTAGAGGAGAGCATTGAAATAATATTAAACATATCTTACGTTATGTCAAAGAAACCATTGATTATTATCTATGTGTTAACGCCCATAATCTTCAGCTGGGTTGTACTGATGCTGATTGGGAAGGAGATTTAGATGACCGGAAATCAGGATATTTATTTACTTTGGCGGGAGATGCTATTTCTTGGTGCAGTGAAAATAAAAGTCCAATGCTCCTTCTTCTATGGAGGCCTAATATATTGCTGTGTCTAAAGCAGCAAAGGAAGGTTATGGCTAAGAGAATTTTTTTGCATCACTTAAGGTCGTGAAAAGTGCATCACAATCTATCACTCTATTGTGATAATCAGGCAGCGATGAAGGTCTCTAAAGATACTAAATTTCATAGCAAACCCAAAAACATTAAGGGACGATATCATTACATTATATTCGTGATGTAATAAATAGACTCAAGACTATTCGTTTGGTATATTTGCCAAGTATTAATGTGGTTGCTGATCCACTGACTAAGCCACTTAGTCAGAACTCTTTTCTAAGCATGTTAGAGACATGGGTCTTTACTTTATTGATTAATAATGTTTCAGACAGTGGGAGATGTTGGAATTACATGTCCATCAACATTATTCAGTCTATTTATATTTATGTTATTTTATTTACTCAATATGGAATTTACTCAATGTGAAATTACTATTATTTATATTAGACAGGGAATAATTGATGCGAAATTACACTCGAGGAGTTTGTACGAGGCGCCAATAACGTTTGTGGTGGAATACAGTAAAGTAATAAATTGAGATAAACTCTGGTGTAGTTATTTATATGTACGTACATATTTTTTACCCAGGTACAACAAGATGGAATATGCGTTTGTCTTATAGGATCGACTCTGTAGGCTATTAACCCACATGATCAAATCTGAAATTAATCTCAATTATATACAAGTAATCATGACCCATAAATCACACATGTGTGTTTGGGACTAATATATTTTAGACTCATGTAACTAACATGTCTGATCGTGGTTGATGGCATGGTTATGAGTCAATGTTATTCCGAAAACAAACGGAATATTTTGTAACATCTGGAAGTGGTATATAAAAGGTTCTACTTTCTAGCCTCAAAGCATTGTGACCCGCACCACGGGAAAAACAAAGGAATAGAGAGTAAACTAATAGCCACATTTCCTAACAGTGACGACCTTGGGGTGGGGAATCATGAGGAGAGAGAATGAGTTTGGGAGCATTGCAGCGACAGCATGTGGGCCCTACGATCCAGGACGACATATTTTTGTGGACACGCTTTGAACTCTAGAACGACAATTATACATGGATGGAGGAAATATGTTTATTATATGAAGGTTTTTGAAACATGATTTTTATTTTATATATTTGAATTTACTTTTTGAATAAAATAAATGGTCAAATTTGACGATCAAAATCAACGGTAAGATAAAAAAAATGAATGATGGGAACAATAGTTAGTTTTTTTAATTTCGGTAGTAATTAGCTTTTTTTTTGTTGGAGTGGGTCTACTTAACTCCCCTTACAAATGAAACCGGATATATTACCCTCTAAACTATTCAAAAGTGTGTACATAACCGTCTAGATAGTTTTGGCTATGTGACATTACACGTGGACGATGACATGACAATAATATGTTTAACATATTTTACCTATAAAAAACAATTATCAATCATATAAGAAACTAAGAATGATATAAAAAATTATAAAAAGAAATATTATGTATAAAGGATATTTAGACGACGTCGTGCAAGTGAGAGGGTAAATGGGCAGTGACCCAGAGATGTTTGGATTTTGTATTCAAAGAGTGAAATTTAAATTACTCAAGCACGAGAGGACGAAAAGTGAAGAACATGATTATGATCATAAAATGAATGTGTCCTGTCATCGCCTAAGTGTAACGTCGCATAGGCAAACTACTTCTAAAAACCACTCTAGATTGTTATTTAGACTATTTTAGATAGTTTGAGTTATAAAATATCCTGTTTGATAGTTGAACAGGTTAAGTAAATTAATTCCTACTTTGTGTGAGCTACTGTTGTACGTGCCATGGCTGCCTTGCTCCATCAAGATGTTGGCTTTGCCTTTGGAGACCAATCTACGAATAAAGTTTCCCTTGTGGATGTTGTCGTGATGGCCGTTGTCTCCATTGGATTTCTCCCTCTGTTCTTCTGCTTCGATGCTCTCTTGCAAGTACGTCGCCTTCAAGGTCGAAGCTCTGGCTCTCCTATGGCAGTATCTCCAGATGGGTGCTTCGATTCCATCGCTTGGGTTGATCATGGATGGTTGTTCAACCCCAATTTGGGCGAAGGATTCATGCCTTGGTCATGCTCATTCCAGATCTACGGCGTCGCGACCTCCTCGCCTTCAGGTGCTTGGTCCGACGCGGCCGCCCGGTGCACTGCCGGCGTTTGCACAAAGAAAGCCTTCTTCCCAACTGCTGCCAGATGGCTTGGCGGTTATTTGCGCTCCATTGACAGGTCTCATCACAGCGTTAGCAGCAGACGAGCGACGGAGAAGATGGGGGAAGAATCAAGGAAGGAGGCGGGGAAGAGGGGATGAACAGATGAACTATTCTGTTCAAGAGTTTGTTACAATATTCTTCTCTCCTTTCTCCTCTCTCTCGCTTGCTACTTATCCTTGCAACTCACGCCAGCTCATGAGGCTTACACGGCCCATTCTGGCCCACGGACGTTCATTTTTTGGTTTTCGCGCGCGGCTTGCTCTGCTTCCCGCTTGAAGGTGTGCCGGATCAGCAACAGTGCTAACATTACCTCCCCGATGAAAACCTGCTTGCTCCCAAGCAGGTGCATGAGGAAAACGTTGACGGAGAGCTTCCAGGTCTTCCCACGTAGCAAGAGCAGGATCCAAGCCAGACCACTTGACAAGGCCTTGAGACACAGATTTTTCATGGACTGGACCTATCGACGGGTTGGGCCTGAGTTGGTCTAGCTGGTTGGGCCTCAAGTGTACATGCGAGAACGATATAAGCAGGGGGAAGCAAAGGAGCAGGCATCGGACAGAACACAGAAGCACTTGGTCTTCTTCCTCCTCCGGCTTCGGCCTCCTCAATCCCGAGTCCTCTTGCTGTCTACTCCAATCTCTTGCTATTCCCAGTCTAGAATCTCTCTGTTCTATCTGTAATACTCCTATTTGTACCCCCAGAACTACATATTATTTGTGCTATTATGATTGACACTACTGGGTTCGTAACAAGATTTCACCCCACGGGATACCAAACGGCGACTCAAAAGAGCTTCGGGAATCTGCAGGGGAGGTTGGGCATCGGGTAATGCAGAGAGTACCTGCTGACCCGAAGGTGGAGCCGACTTGAGCTGTGAGACGTGAAAGACAGGGTGGATGGCAGCTCGAGTTTGTAAGCCACAGCGCCAATTTTTTCCAACACTCGAAAGGGGCCGAAAAACTTGAAGGACAGCTTCTGATGAGCAAGTGCAGCCAGCGAGGTCTGCATATAGGGATGAAGTTTAACGAATACCTTATCGCCCACATTGAACTGCCACTCAGAACATTGCTTATCGGCCTGCAGTTTCATGCGTTGCTGGGCACGCAAAAGGTGTTGTTTGATCAATGCCACCATTGTATCGCGTTCAGATAACCAGTCCTTCAGATCCACATGTGTGTACAAGCATCCGAGAGCTGAATGCCGAAATGAGTAGGTTTGTAGCCATAAAGAACTTCAAATGGTGTGCGGCCAAGCGCCGAATGCCAACTCATGTTATACCAGTATTCGGCGAGAGACAACCAGTTGCTCCATCGAGCAGGGCTGGCGTGAACAAAGCAACGCAAGAAGGTCTCGAGGCACTGATTAACGCGCTCTGTCTGGCCGTCCGTTTGAGGGTGATAGGCCGAGCTCAACTGCAACTTGACATCAGCCAAACGGAAGAGTTCAGACCAGAATTTACTAATAAAGATTTTGTCCCTGTCAGATACAATGGCCTTGGGTAGTCCATGAAGCTTGTAAATGTGATTCAGGAAGAGTTTAGTAACAGTACTAGCAGCGTAAGGATGACTGAGCGGAATGACATGGCCGTACATGGAGAACTTGTCCACCACCACTAAGATGCAGTTCATTCCATTCGATTTGGGTAAGCCCTCCACAAAGTCCATCGAAATGAATTGCCAAGAATGTTCAGGAACCGGTAACGGTTGCAGTAAGCCCGGGTACTTGGCACGATCTGGTTTGGCCTGTAAGCAAGTGTGGCAGGAGGCAACAAATGTAGCCACATCTTTCTTCATTCCTGACCAAGCAACATGCTGGTTAAGACGACTGTATGTTACTGGCACGCCTGAATGGCCGCCCACAGTAGAATTATGAAAAGCGGCAATGAGTGTGTTGCGTAACGCAGGGGCAGACCCGACCCAAATTCTGTGCTTGTAGCGCAGCAACCCACCCGAGAAGGAAAAATTAGGCACAGAAGAAGGATCCAAAGCCAGTTTCAGCATCATTTCTTGAGCTTTGGGGTCATCATTATAAGAGGCGGCAACATCTTGCAGCCATGATGGAGCAGTTTCAGAAACGGCCAGAGAATTTACTTCATGCACTCGCCGGGAGAGGGCATCAGCAGCACTGTTTTCACTCCCTTTTCTGTAAACGATCTTGTATGAAAACCAATAACTTAGTGAAGACTTTCTGTTGCCAGGGTGTATGGAGCCGTTGTTCGTTCAGATGGATCAAGCTTTTCTGATCAGTGACAATAGTAAACTCGCCCAACTGAAAGTAGGACTTCCACTGATCGATAGCCAGCAAAATGGCCATGTACTCCTTTTCATAAGTAGACAGACCACTCCATTTCGGACTAAAGGGCTTGCTAATGAAAGCTAGAGGGTGGTGTTTCTGAACTACAACAGCACCAATGCCTTTGTCTGAAGCATCAGTTTCCACTGAGAAGGGAAGTGAGAAGTCTGGAATAACCAGCACTGGGGCTGTGGTAAGTGCAGTTTTCAATGCTCGAAAAGCACTTTCCTGCTCAGAAGTCCAAATGAACAAAGCATGTTTCTCAACAAGTTAGTGAGGGGTTTGGATATGATGGCAAAATGCTTCACAAATTTTCTATAGTAGCCTGCCAGGCCCAAAAAACTGCACAAATCGCAGGTGGAGGCCAAGATAACACTGCCTCAACTTTAGATGGATCAGTAGAAACACCTTCACCACTGATCACATGTCCCAAATAAGCTAGCTGCTGCTGTGCAAATTTGCATTTAGATAGCTTGATACCACTGGTCGAGAGCAAGCAGTCGCAAGACTTGTTGAAGATGGACCAAATGCTCTTCATGAGTAGTGCTGTAGACCAGAATGTCATCAAAGAAGACCAAGGCACATTTTCTCAAAACAGGAGCTAAGGTTCTATAGGCCCTTGAAAAGTGGAGGGACCACCAGACAAGCCAAAAGCCATGACCTTAAACTCAAAATGACCAAAACGTGATTGGAAAGTTGTTTTATGTTCTTCACCAGGTTGCAATCTGATTTGGTGATAGCCAGCAGTGAGATCCATGGAGGAGAACCATTTGGCATTGCCCAATTCATCCACTAACTCATCAAATACAGGAATAGGGAACAGAGTTTTAACTGTCAAAGCATTCAGATATCGATAATCAATGCAAAAACGACAAGTGCCATCTTTCTTTTTAACTAGGAGGACAGGAGAAGAAAAGGCACTAAGGCTTTGGTTGAATCAGCCCCGTCTGCAACATGCCGCGGACTTGCTTTTCAATTTCATCCTTCAAGGCAGGAGGATATCATAGGACGAGCTCCTGCAACCAAGGGTATGGCATGGTTACAAGCTCGAACTGGTGGTAACTCACTGGGTGATGCGAACACATGAGCAAAGTCATGCAACAATGCACTGATCTCAGGTGAGAAATTCTTAGGGAGTGAAGTAGTGTTATGTTCTGCAGGCAGAGAAACAATCTGCAACACCAAAGCCTCCTCAGCAGACTCGTCAGCATGGACACCTTTCAACATAACTGAAGAGCCGTGATAAGGAATGGAAAGCCATTTTTGTGACCAACGCACCTTCAAAGGACTGTGCTTCGGGCCAATCCATGCCCACAATAAGGTCAAATGAATATAGCGCGATAACTCGTAAATCAGAAGTAAACTCGTAGCCACCCATAGTCCACGGCTGGCGGCAGAACACAGATTGACAAGAGAGAAAGGACCCATTAGCCACCTTGACCATGATGGGTTTGGACAGAAGAGTCATACCAGACAACTGCGCCGCCACTTGTGTGCTGACAAAGGAATGAGAACTGGCAGAATCAATTAGAATGAACAGTGGTATCCCCTGGACGGAACCAAGCATACGAACTGTACGAGGAGGGTCGGTACCCAACACCGCAGCATCAGAAATAGCAAGGAACACTTGGTCAGAATCCTCAGATGCACTGCAAGCAGAAGCATGAGAATCCTCCAGATTGAAGAGATCCAGGACCTCCTGTAGCGCATTGAGCTGGATCGTATCGCCACAACGATGGCCCTTGGTCCACTTCTCCGCACAGCGCTAACAAAGACCCCACGCGTGGCGAAACGATTTAAGATTAGCCAATCGTTCCGCCAGAGTCTTGCTATTGTCGACGATCTTCTTCTCCTCAGACCCCATTGTGGATGATTTGTCCAGCTTGTGTCCTGGGGGAGGAGAAAGTGGGTGAGGCCCTTGGGCCGTCGCCTTGAACGTATACCCGTCCGGCTTGCGGTACTCCTTGCGTCGAACCGGTCCCGCTACCTCATCCTGCAACATGGCGAGAGAGCAGGCAGTATCGAGATCGCGAGGTTGATGTAGCAACACATTAGCTTTTATATCATCACGTAAACAGCCAATAAAACGCTGAGTATAGTGAACTTGATCGACATGGGTTTCATAAGCACGCAGCTCTTCGAACAGTTCAGAAAACCGCTCAACGTAGTCAGCAACTGATGCCGTCTGCTGAATCTAGAACAATTGACGAACAAGACGTTCATGCTTGTCGCGTCCAAAGCGTTCGAGCAGCGAGGAACACAGCTTGCGCCAGCCGATCGTCTTAATGTGACGATCAATGGACTGGAGCCAACGAGCAGCCACACACGTGAAGTGCATTGTGGCGATGTGAACCCCACACCGATGGATCTACGCCATACCCCTCAAAATAGTTTTCACAACGAGAAATCCATAGTTGTGGATTTTCGCCGTCGAACTCCGGAAAATGCATCTTCGGTAGTTTCCCCATGGATTCACGAAAACCAGACCCCGATGCAGGAGAACGAGAAAACTCCAGTGATGAACCCAAGTGATGAGAAAATTTGGGGGGTGGGAACTCAGGCGTACCCTTGACTGGGTCAGGGAGTTGGGTGGTGTAAAGCGACCCAAATCCGTGATCCCGGTGGTCGTGGTCGTCGTGGTGCACATCGGGGCCGTCGAGGACCGGTGCAGCAGGTGGGCGCTAGTACCCCGATAGAGGTGGGCGCACGCCACCGTTTGGGACTGCTCCCTGGCATCGCGCATGAAGTATGTGTTCAATTTTGTCACCTCGAGCTTGATGGAGGACACGACGTTCTCGATCTCCGGCTTCCACTGGACGCGTCGGCGGCAGACTCTAGCGCGGCGACGCGGGTCTCCTGTAGTTCGGACACAGATCGGAGCTGGGACTCGAAGAACTCCTTCTGCTCGGTGAAGCCTTTCTCCATGCCGGCCCGGAACGCCTTGGCGACCTCTTCTATCGCTAGCTTGACGACGGGGTCCATGGCGCCAAGTTGCTTCTGTCGCCGCGTGTAGTGGTCGTGCTCTTCCAGATTGGAAGAATGGCGGTCTCTGATACCAGATTTAGCAGCAGACGAGCGACGGAGGAGATGGGGGAAGAATCAAGGAAGGAGACGCGGAAGAGGGGATAACAGATGAACTATTCTGTTGAATAATTTGTTACAGTATTCTCTCCTTTCTCCTCTCTCTCGCTTGCAACTTATCCTTACAACTCACGCCAGCTCATGAGGCTCCCATTCCGGCCCACGGACGTTCATGTTGGGTTTTCGCGCGCGGCTTGCTCTTGCCCTTCCCGCCTCAGCACTGCCGCTTGAAGGTGTGCCGAATCAGCAACAGTGCTAACACACGGTAGGAGGTCAAGGTCACGACGTTCCTTGTTGGAATTAGCAGAGAATTCGCGGTGGCGAGGGAGCTACGTAGTTGTTTCTTTCAATTCTTGTTGTGTCCTTTTTGCTTTGTATAGGCATCATATTCTAGTTAAAATTCTTGTAAGATCTTTTTATTCAAAATGTTTGTACCTCATAAGCAGCAATGAAGCTTCTAGCCCCTTGTGTGAGCTTTCCCTTAAAACAAAAAAGGCAAATTATTTATTTGATCTCCAAAAAAATTCTTTTCCCGTTTCATTTTGCCTATTTGTTCAAGTTCCTTATTTGACCTTCCGTCACACGGTTTAAGATCACCGTGTTAACTTCAGATCAAATAAGAAACTTTTTAAATTCAATACAAATGTTTGAAAAAAAACCTCTATATTTCTATATTTCATGATAACAACAAAATAGATTTATTAAAATATGTTTTAACTAAAAATTATTTTTCCTTATAACGTGATATTTTGCCCATAGGTCATATACCAACATAAATTATAATAAAAAAGAATCTCTATCTTTACTTCTCTACTACTTATTAAATGTAAGTAACGTGACATGTCTGTCCATAAATCTGTCTGTGCTGAATTTCGGTTCACTGTCCAGCCACGTCATTGAGGAGTTAATCATCGCTTAGAAGACCTGCCTTATTATGATCTAAAAGCCTCATACTCATCAAAGATTCTCATATCACCGCGTCATGAAGAAAATAAAATCCCACGCACGATAGCGAAGACTCTGACGCTGTGCTTCGCCAATCAACCATCCGATATCGGATGCCGCAGTCCAACGAGCCCACACCTCATGTAGCACAGTTGCCGCTTCCCCTTTGGGTGCGTAGTCGCTGCCCTTCGTATCGCTTCACCTCATTAGCTCCGCTACGTACCCCTCCCTCATCGTCGTTCATGCGTTGTGGCCACAACTGGTCAACGTGACCGACAAGGACACGACCTGGATTCTTTGAGTCTTTTGTCCTGCATCGCCGGTTGCTTCAACTTACACTAGATACTATTCGACAAGCTGGACACAGCCGCGCCCAGGGAGAGCTCTCGGCGGATGGAACCGAGTTGGGCACAACGCTCACGAGCGGATGTGATAGAGCTGGAGTGCCCGATCTTTCGGTGAGGAAGATAAATTTGATTTGGTGGAAGTAGACCCTCACGATCCGACTACGACGAGCAAGCCCGAGGCGCCAATGCAATCGCTAAACCAACTCCCGATGGTTACCAACCTTGCAGGTGCAAGATCAGCCTGATCACGAAGATCGTTTCCTGCGCGCAATCGAAGAATGAGCAAGAAAGAGATGCAAGCAATCTGAAGTATTACTTGGAGGTGGAGTCCTGAATACACGTGGCATCGCTGTAATGTGTGCGACGGCTGTAGCTAAAGCTAACAATTAAATAAAATTCAAAATAAACAAGGGGCGCAGCCCTTGGCTAAATACACGAGGGGAGGGGCGCAGCCCCTGGCGGCGGCCAGAGGTGTGGGCTCAGCGCCTGGGTGGTGCGCATCCCTAGGGTTGCGCGCAACCCTAGGTTGGCCCATGAGGGGGGCCTTCAACTGGGCCGACTGGCTAATCTTCTGGGCCTTCGTTCTTCAGCAGCATGACATAGTTCAGCTCTGTTGCACGGGCCCTCGTGATTGGCCCCACTGATGAAGGAGGCGTCGCTTGATGTAGAGACGCATCTGGTGAAGCTGTGACTGGAAGTGGAGGCGCGTCCGCAGGTGATGGAGGCGCGTCCGCAGGTGCTGCTGGTGTGGCCGTTCCCGCGTTGGAGTCGATGTCCTCATCATCCTCCCCTTCTTAAACTGAAGTCGTCCTCGACGGCAACTCCTCATCCTCGCCCGCATATGGTTTCAAATCTGCAATATTAAAACTAGTGGAAACACTAAATATAAGCATTATCATTGATCTTGGTTAACACTTTAAAAGGACCAGCAGCACGAGGCATCAATTTAGAACGGCGCAAAGCAGGAAACCTATCCTTACGCAAGTGTAACCAAACCATATCACCGGGTTCAAAAGTAACATGTTTGCGCCCTTTACTACCAGCAACCTTATATTTGGCATTAGCATCAGCAATGTTTTGTTGTGTTTGCTCATGTAAATGTATCATTTGTTCAACATGTGCAACCGCATCTACATGTGGCTCATCCTCAGCATCAAGTAAAAATAAATCAATAGGCGCCCTAGGGATGTAACCATAAACAATCTGAAAAGGGCACATCTTTGTAGAAGAATGCGTTGCACGATTATAAGCAAACTCAACATGAGGCAAGCAGTCTTCCCAACGCCTCAAATTCTTGTCTAAAACAGCCCTAAGCATGGTTGATAAAGTTCTATTAACTACCTCAGTTTGCCCATCAGTTTGAGGATGACAAGGGGTGCTAAAAAGTAACTTAGTGCCTAGGGTATTCCAAAGACAACGCCAAAAATGACTAAGAAACTTAGCATCACGATCAGATACAATTGTTTTAGGAATTCCATGCAAGCGAACAATCTCTCTAAAGAACAAATCAGCAATCATAGATGCATCATTAGTTTTATGACAGGGTATAAAATGAGCCATTTTAGAGAACCTATCAACAACGACAAATATGCTGTCCCTCCCCTTCTTAGTGCGAGGCAATCCTAAAACAAAATCCATCGAAATATCATGCCAAGGAGCAGAAGGAACAGGGAGAGGCATATACAAACCATGGTTACCCAAACGAGACTTAGCTTTTTGCCACGTAGGGCAACGAACAACGAAGCGCTCGACGTCACGACACATCCGAGGCCAGTAGAAGTGGTCGGTCAGCACTTCTTGTGTTTTAAAAACACCGAAGTGACCCATGAGGCCCCCTCCATGAGCTTCCTGCAACAATAATAAACGAACCGAACCAGCTGGAATGCATAGCTTATTAGCACGAAACAGGAACCCATCCTGTATATGAAACTTGCCCCATGGTTTGTCATCCTTACAATATGTAACGTCCCGCCTTCTCGAGGCTGGGCCCGCTTACATCAGGTAGCTTTTTATAGGACATAGGCTGGCCTCACAGACCAACACAAGTATTTTCTGCGCATATTTATCCTCACCCGTGCGCACCCGAGAATAACTTCCCGGTCGGTCATCCATTCTAAAATTGCTCCAGGCCAAGCACGCTTAACCTTGGAGTTTTTCGGAACTAGGCTACCGGAAAAGAAGTTGCAACTTGTTGATATGAGTATCCTATTAATCCTATTAAGCCCTGGATCGGGGTGTCACATACTCACCCCCTTAAGAGACCGACGTCCTCGTCGGTCACTCTCAAGCCAGGAACGTTCTCTCTTGGCCACGTCCATGTGTCCAGTGCTAGCGCATGTGTCATGCTGTGTGACCACTCTGGATCCACACCAGCCATGCACACCATGCCTGCGCAACTGCGACAGACGCGCCCGTGAAACCGCGAGAGTCGGCTCTGATACCATTATGTAACGTCCCGCCTCCTCGAGGCCGGGCCCGCTTACATCAGGTAGCTTTTTATAGGACATAGGCTGGCCTCACAAACCAACACAAGCCTTTTCTGCGCACATTTATCCTTACCCGTGCGCACCCGAGAATAACTTCCCGGTCGGTCACCCATCCTTATATTGCTCTAGGCTAAGCACGCTTAACCTCGGAGTTTTTCGGAACTAGGCTACCGAAAAAGAAGTTGCAACTTATTGATATGAGTATCCTATTAATCCTATTAAACCCTGGATCGGGGTGTCACATAATGTGAAATAATATCATGAAAATCAGCATCATTCACATATTGATCTTTCAAAGTTTGCAAACCAAAGATTTTAAAATCTAATTGGGACAGCATGGTATAACGACGAGACAAAGCATCAGCAATGACATTTTCCTTCCCGTTCTTGTGTTTAATGATGTAGGGAAAGGACTCAATAAATTCTACCCATTTAGCATGTCTACGGTTCAGATTAGTTTGGGTACGAATGTGTTTCAAAGCCTCATGATCAGAATGAATAATAAATTCGCGAGGCCACAAGTAATGTTGCCATGTTTGCAAGGTGCGCACTAAAGCATATAACTCCTTATCATAAGTTGAATATTTTAGGGCAGCTCGCTCAATTTATCACTAAAGTAAGCAACAGATTTACGGTCTTGTAGCAAAACAGCACCTAAACCTATGCCACTAGCATCACATTCTAATTCAAACACTTTATTGAAATCAGGCAATTGTAAAAGAGGAGCATGGGTTAACCTGTCCTTCAAAGTGTTGAATGCATCTTCCTGTGGTGCGCCCCAAGCAAATGAAACGGCTTTCTTTGTGAGCTCATGCAACGGGGCAGCAATGGAGCTGAAATCACGCACGAACCGTCGGTAGAATCCGGCGAGGCCAAGGAAACTCCGAACCTGTGTGACCATCGTCGGTGTAGGCCAGCTCTGAATGGCCTCCACCTTGCTGCTATCCACCTCAATTCCCTATGAAGTAACAACATAGCTAAGAAAAGAGACGCGTTGCGTGCAAAAGTGCATTTTTCCAAGTTACCGAACAAGCGAGCAGCACGCAAAGCATCAAAAACAGCATGCATATGTTCTAAATGCGCATCCATAGACTTGCTGTAAATAAGAATATCATCAAAGTAAACAACAACAAACAGTCCTATGAATGACCTAAGAACTTCATTCATTAAGCGCATGAAAGTGCTGGGAGCATTAGACAAACCAAAGGGCATAACCAACCATTCATATAAGCCAAATTTGGTTTTAAAAGCAATTTTTCATTCATCCCCCAATTTCATCCTAATCTGATGGTACCCGCTACGCAAATCAACCTTAGAAAAAAGAACAGCGCCACTAAGCTCATCAAGCATATCATCAAGGCGTGGTATGGGATATCGATAACGGATTGTGATGTTATTAATAGCACGACAATCGACACACATACGCCATGAACCATCTTTCTTAGGAACAAGTAAAACAGGAACCGAGCAAGGACTGAGTGACTCACGGATGTAGCCCTTGTCCAGTAGTGCTTGCACCTAGCGCTGGATCTCCTTCGTCTCATCGGGATTAGTACGGTACGGGGCGCGGTTTGGAAGCTAGGCGCCGGGGATGAGATCGATCTGATGTTCGATGCCACGGATAGGAGGGAGATTCGGTGGCAAGTCCTTGAGAAAGACATCGGCATAGTCCTGCAAAAGGTTAGCAACAGCAGGGGGGATATCCAAGAATGGTACCTCATGAAGTGAAACAAGCATGTTGGAGCAAACAAGTGCATAGCAAGGCAAATTATCATCACGCAGCTCAGCAAAATCAGCACGTGTAGCAAGCAGAACAGGGGTATGCAATTTGATTTCAGAGCTAGTAGGGGCGGCTGGAGGTGATTTGTGAGACTTTGCTGTCTTGGCCGCCCTAGCCATGTCATCTTTCAGAATTTGTTCCGGGGTCATGGGATGAATGATTATTTTCTGACCCTTAAATATGAGTGAATAATGATTTGAACGACCATGATGTACACTATCAGTATCATATTGCCAAGGTCGACCAAGCAACAAAGAGCATGCTTCCATAGGGACAACATCACAATCAGTCAGAATAGGCGCCCGGAGAAAAGGGAATACGTACCGAGCGCGTTACCTTTATTTTGCCACCATCATTGAGCCATTGGATGTGGTACGGGTGTGGATGTTGGCGAGTGGGTAAAGATAATTGCTCTACCAGTATCGTACTCGCCAAATTATTGCAGCTGCCACTGTCGATGATGATCCGGATCGCCCGTTCCTGTACCACGCCCTTAGTGTGGAAAATCGTGTGTCGCTGATTGTGTTCGGTCGTGGCAACCTGTATACTGAGGACACGCTGCACAACAAGACTCTCATACCTATCGACGGCGCTGGAATCAACGTGAACCTCCATATGATCTGCATGGTCAGTGGAAAGCATAGCATGTCTAGTCTCCTCAGTATCACTAGCTGAAGAGTACTCACCATTGTCACGGATCAGCAAGGTACGCTTGTTGGGGCAGTCCCGAATCACATGACCGTAACCTTTGCAACGATGGCACTGAATGTCCCGAGTGTGCCCTATGGAAGGAGAGGCGCCGTGGGCCGGAGGTGCTGCCGGCTTGGCCGGCTGCTCGCGTGGTGATGCGCTTGAAGTGGACGGCGCACGCTCGCCCGACGTGGAGGACGACGTGGAGGACGTCGGGCGGGGGGCTGGGGTGGAAGCTTGGCCGCGTCCTGCAAAAGAGTTAGCGCGTGTCGACGATCGCCGTCCCTGCACTTCATGTTCAGCTTTGCAAGCAAATTCAAACAAAGTGGTCATATCATCATATTCCTTGTAATCAAGGATGTCCTGAATTTCACGGTTCAAACCACCCCTAAAACGTGCCATAGCAGCGTCCTCCTGCTCAACTAAACCACAACGAATCATACCCTTTTGTAATGCTTGGTAATATTCCTCAACAGTTTGGGAACCTTGCTGAAATCGTTGCATTTGGTTGAGCAAGTCACGGGCATAATAAGAAGGAACAAATCTGTGACGCATGGCAGTTTTTAGTTCATCCCAAGTGGTGGGAGTGTTATCGGGAAACTTTTGTTTATATTCACGCCACCAAATTAAAGCAAAATCAGTAAATTCACTAATAGCAGCCTTAACTTGTAGATGAGCAGGAATATCATGGCATGAAAATTTCTGTTCGACCTCTAATTCCCAATCAAGATAAGCAGTAGGATCATATTTGCCATTAAAGTATGGAATGCGAAATTTGATCTTAGCAAAGGAATCAGGAGGTGGGACACGTACCCTGCGTGCACGCCCGCGGCGACCACCATCGTCCAGTTCCGTATCACCGCCATAGTCGCGCTCCTGCTGCAACTCTGTTAGCTGCGTGGTCAAGGTCTCAAGACGAGTCATGATCGTCTCGAGCGTGGTGTGGGCGGCCGTTTGAGCGAGGTCGATCTAGTCGAAACGCTCGGTCGATGAAGCAACCGTGGAATCCAGCCGTTCATGTAGCGTCTTGATGTCGCCGGCAAGGCCTTCGACGTGCGCGTGCACGTCCTGCAGTGTAGTGTCCGTCTTGGCGTCGTCTCCTGACATTGTTAGTGCAAACACGAAACAGCAACAGAGAGGACACTACGATAGCAGGTGTATGGTGGAAGGTAAATCGCTCAAAACAACGCTGTTATCAAATTCTTACCCGTTCTTACCAAGCACACAGGGGTGAGCTGCAACCAACAGGTAGAACCGGTGAAAGATTGAAGGAGCGATTGCCTGGAGAACAAAACGTGCTCGTAGTAGAAATATGTGTAGTTCTGGGCAGGCTGCACTCAAGACAAGGATTAGCACGATCAAACAATAATTGCAAGGTTGAATAATAGTGCTAAACACGTATGGACGCTGCTGGAAACAAGTGCGAGAACGAGCTAGGGTAGGGCGTAGGGAAAGGTACGATGGAAAACAACCCGCGGCTGAGCGCCCAAAAACTGATTATATGAACAAAGAAAAGCAAATGAACAAGTCACCACAGGCACTTTTTCCAGAGAGGTCAGGGGTAAAAAGGTAATTAAAAGATACTCTAAAGTAAGGTCAACTTCTCAATGAGCCGATGCGGCAGAACACGGACAAACTCACGAGTCCAACGAGGACATACGGCGAATCAGGTCGGTTGGGATTGTCCCAGCAAAACCGATCACCAGAAACATACCTCTCCTGTTCAGGGTTTTTTTTTTATGGCACACTTGCGTGCTCTTTTCTCTCTTTTTCTTTTTTTTTGTTTTTCTTTTTTTTTGATTGGACTATCACGAAAACAAAACAAAGACGGAGATGAGTGGAATTCGGCGGCGTGACTGGCCGGGATTTGGGTTCTGGCGCGGCGCTGAGATAGCAGATCGTAACCGAGCAGGACTCGTGTGTGGCGCTGAGATAGCAGATCGTAACCGAGTAGGACTCGCGCGGGACGCTGAGATAGCAGATCGTAACCGAGCATGACTCGTGCGTGGCGCGGAGGGAACAGATCTAGGCGCGTACGGCAGGGGAGCAGTGTTAGGGTTTGTGGCGGCTAGAACAGATGGATAAAACACAAGTAATCCAGCAACAATGGAACGCGCAGGCACACAAATTCAACAATGTAAATTACTGATCGAAAGTGCAAGGCGCAAGGGGGTGCTGGGATAACAGATCTAACCTGAAAATTTTTGTGTTTTGATTTTTTTATGGACTATAGGATGAACGAAAAACACACGAAAAAAACTCACCGAGAAACACTGGAATCTGATACCACTTGATAGAGCTGGAGTGCCCGATCTTTTGGTGAGGAAGATAAATTTGATTTGGTGGAAGTAGACCCTCACGATCCGACTACGACGAGCAAGCCCGAGGCGCCAATACAATCGCTGAACCAACTCCCGATGGTTACCAACCTTGCTGGTGCAAGATCAGCCTGATCACGAAGATCGTTTCCTGCGCGCAATCAAAGAACGAACAAGAAAGAGATGCAAGCAATCTGAAGTATTACTTGGAGGTGGAGTCCTGAATACACGTGGCAGCGCTGTAATGCGTGCGACGGCTGTAGCTAAAGCTAACAATTAAACAAAACTCAAAATAAACAAGGGGCGCAGCCCTTGGCTAAATACACGAGGGGAGGGGCGCAGCCCCTGGTGGCGGCCAGAGGTGTGGGCGCAGCGCCTGGGTGGTGCTCATCCCTAGGGTTGTACGCAACCCTAGGTTGGCCCATGAGGGGGGGCCTTCAACTGGGCCGACTGTCTAATCTTCTGAGCCTTTGTTCTTCAACAGCATGACATAGTTCAGCTCTCTTGCACGGACCCTCGTGATTGGCCCCACTGATGAAGGAGGCGTCGCTTGATGTAGAGGCGCATCTGGTGAAGCCGTGACTGGAAGTGGAGGCGCGTCCGCAGATGCTGCTGGTGTGGCCGTTCCCGTGTTGGAGTCGATGTCCTCATCAGGATGTGAAGGAATGGGTTCGTCGACATCCTTCCTTTTGAATTTCATGATTAGTGGTGCATTTAATTTCATTCGTGATCCATTTTATTATTTGATTTCTAATAATGTATATTTGACTCGTACCATGGCACGAGCATTCGGTTTTGTATTATATAAAATGTACAAAAAATATTTTTCTTACTGAATTTTATATTCCTACTTGTGGGCGTGAAAATTTTTGTAATATATGTTGTATAATTAATGTTTTGCAATGAAAGACGGAAGAAAAAAACATTTTTTAGCTAAAAATGGAACATTTCAAAATTTACATTTTTATTGTAGTATTTTAACGATTTTTTTTGTTGTTGTGAGAAAATACAGAAAGGATACTATGTTCTTCTTCAAAAACTTTTTTTTTCTATTAAAAAAAAAACATTCTAAAAATCACTTTAATTTAAAAGGTTCCTTATGTGGCCTCCTTAAGTTAACACTGTTAGCTTCAATCACGAGGAAGACCAAATAAGAAACTTTGGAAATTTTGAAGGTCAAATAGATAATACGAATTAAAAAAGAGAAAGGAATTGTTTTTTTAAGCCAAATAGGTAATTTGCTAAAAAACCTACTGTTGTCAACACCCAACGCCAGGAGATTCATACAGCAACCGGAGAAAATCAGAATAGAGGAGATTAACCAACTTAGATGCCAAAACTGCAGAATCTATACCACTATCTTTCCAGTTTCCATACACACAATGTGGGGAAAAGACAATGCAAAGAAAGAAAGAAATAAACATTCGAGGGGGCATAGTAAAAACCTCGATCTAATTTATTATGTTTTTTTTTGGAATACAAATCACGCGCCAAGTATTGTTGTATTTGAATACTTTCTTTGTCTAATCAAACGGGAATATCAGTCCGGTGCAACCACCGGAGAATAAGTTATACTCCTTGATCTTTGTCTCCTCCCTTGAGCAGGGTTGGCCTTGAGACATCGCTGGCCTTGAAGCCATTGCTTTGCCACACTGCTCTTCTTTGGATGCTGCTGGGGCCGGAGCGGCAATTGGCAGGTTGAATTGGAACAAGGAGAAGGGTGTGCCATCATCAACCTTTTGTTTGGTAGTCTCTTCTGAACAGCCATTTTGGGACACCACTATATTGCTTGGTTGAAGAACATGTTTCTGCTGCCCCTCTGGATTCATGACCACCGTTGCTCCATTTCTACACAGCGGGACTGGTGGCATGGCATGAAAGCTCACTGGACCCTTGAGGACTGGCTGAGGAGGCACATAGCCAAACTCAGAACCTGCGTAAGGATGAATATTATGGCTGTACTGCACTGGAAAGTCAACACATTGACTCCCAGTGACTCCATATCCAACAGGAGGCATAGGGCTAGGGTAAAAATGGCCAGGCTGAGGATACGGTATGTACCCATTAGTTGGAACTGACAGGGGATGACTCTGGAAACCCATGAATGTTGATGAGTATGGTGGTGCCTGCACTTTTTGGTGATGCAATAGTTGGTCCTGGAAAGGCGCCACAATACTGAACCCATGTTGGTTGCTATCAAGAGGCTGAATGCTTTTTGGTTTGAATTCTCTAAAACCATTTCCTGCACACATCTCGAGCAACGAACGGGAAACATTTTTTGTTGGTGGATCACCTGGGCTGCTATTGTTTCTTTCTGAAGATTCTTCAGAGTCTGACGTTGATGATGATTCCACATTCTGGGCACTCAGTGAGGTCATACTGCTCATGCTGCTATCTCTGTCTCCCTCACTTAGACATGAAGAGCTGTCCGAACTGGTCAAGTTTGCCGTTGAACCAGTGCCCTTTGTCAAGCAGCAATCAGGCTTGTCCGCCACATGAGGTCCGTTCTTGCAAGCAGCTTGATTCTTTTCACCTTCTTCGCATGTCTGATCTGTGTCCAACTTGCAAGATTCCTCAGATCTCTTAGGACAAACCTCAGAAACTGATTCAGAACCTTTCTCAAGCTTTTGGCATCCATTGGTACCCTTTGAACATTCCAGTTCATTAGTCTGGTCCGCATTGTTAGCTGCCACAGAGACATTATCTGAATTCCCAAGGCTAGCTTTCTTTCTTGCATCCATTGGCTCCCATACTTGCTTCGGACCTGCATGCTTGTTTGGTGTACCACCAACACGACCTCCTTTTGACGCTACAAGATTATCCAATGGATAGCACCTGCGGTACTGCAACCTGGGCTTCTCAACCACATTTTTCCTCACCATCTTCATTTCCCTGCTTGGTCTAGCTACTGTGGAAAAATATCTGTAGTCTTCCTGACGGCCACAACTGCAGGGGTTGTACCTATCTCTTGTTCGGTTATTTGCACTGAAAACAGAGTTGTAGCCTCTAGTACCATTCCGTATCCTCTCCCTAGACTGATGCTGAATATCTCCAATGTCCCCACAGTCATCTTGGCAATCTTCATACCAATAGCTGCTGACCTGTCCTTGAGTGAAATCTCTTCTATACCTTAAGTTCTGTCTTGATGATTTAGGTTGCTCACATACAAATGAATCATTGCAATCTGTGGGGACAAATTCGGTTGCTGTATCGAGTTGATACTCATTACTTTGTTCATCAATTTCCCTGTTTGAAGATTGATCGACATAGGTATCAGGACAGTAATTTTCCATAAGCACACCTTTTTCTTCATCTTCACTCGATGAATATCTGGACTCATCAATATCTTGTAACTCATTATTAGTTGGTGGTGCCAGCTTGCTTAGAGATGGTGATGCAATATCATCAGAAGTTTTTGATTGAACTACTTTTGTTTCCTGATCTTTGTCCTTTCCTTTCAGCCTTTCTTTTCTTCTCTGCTTCTTTTCTTTCTCTTTAGCTCTCCTCCTCTCCCTGCGCTCTTCTTCTTCACGCTTTTCTTTCTCTTCTTCCTCGAGAAGCTTGGTCTGCAAGAGGATCAAGTCAATTTTTCCAATATCCATCAACACAGGCAAGACAATGCCACTTTAATGTTGCTCCTTTTATTTTTCAGTATTACTATCAAGGCATAAATTGAATACCTGTTTTTCCAATGTAATAATTTCCTTGCAAGCAACATGAACTCGTTCTTCCAAAAGTTTTAGTGCAAGGGAGACAAAAACACTATGTGCATTTTGCCGGGCTGTGCCTTCTCTAAAAGCCTTCTCAACCTGTCAACACAAATAATTAGTAGGCAATTAGTGTTTGGCTAGTTTGCCTAACTCTTCTAAAGAACTACTGTTTTACAGTACAATTGTTCTGCTGACAACACTGGCCATATAATCGTTGGTGCAACTAAAAAACATATATGCTGGTAAGAGGCAACAACGCCCATGAAAAACTGCTAAAAATGGAATATTGCCTCAGTTCTGCAGGTTATTTAAAAGAATGAATAACATCAGACAAGAAGTCATCTGTGTACTATGTCAAGAAATCCTTCTTTTGGAAGGTTCATAGAGAGGAAGGTATCTCAGGTAATACCGTGACACTTAGATAGAGAACAATGACAATCCTACCTCACTTATACAAATCATAAAAGTAAATACGTAGACAAACGATCTCTGTTCGGTCAATATCACTAAGGGAATTGCTTTCTTTCCTCAACAATTAATTAATTACTGCACATCCAGAGCCATACACTACCTGTTCTTTGAAGATCACAGCAGCAGCATCCAGGAGAAATTCTCTTGCAAGTTCAGGGCTCTTAGCATGTTTCTGCGGATGGACGGCATCACTATCAGGACCATTCCCATCTCTGTCCATAGCATCATCTTCCTGCTCATGCGTCACTGATCAGAACATCTGAATTATCACAGCACTACATAGGCAAGTGCTGAGTAAAATATAAGTTGATGATAATTTCATAAAATAGAAGGCACTTACATCCTCTTCCTCTGCTTCTTCAGCATGCTCAACGAAACTTCTAATACTTTCGCCTTTGGTGATTGTCACAAACCCATCCCCCACAATCAGCCTGCGGTGAACACATGATTGACCCTTCAAGGCATGTGCCTTCACACAGAACTCTGTGCAGCGGCCATCCGACCTCCATGCCCTTAATGTAACAAAATAATCTTCAAATTGGTCAAGATCAAGGCCTTTCCTGTGCACTTGCCATTTTAATCCTACATTTTCAAAGCCTAGAATATCAGATTTTCCTTCATCGGTTCCAATAGCCCACTCAAAATGATGGTAAGATACATCTTGCTCTAATAAAGATTGGCGCCAATCAACAAGAACAGCATCCTCAAACACCTACAAATATGTAAAGCAGATGTTAATATATGTAAGCGATGGTAGATGCTCATAAGTAAGGCATGTCACCTACTACACAACAAAGGGAGAAAGAAAAGAATTCTGAATCTTATAACAACAGTTCTTTTTGCTCTGTATAGTTTAATAATTGAGCTGCATCCCTCAAGATAGAAAAAAAAAGGAGGAACAAAAATAACTTCAAACGGAAGATAGAGAAGATGTCGAATGGTAAGGGAAAACACACCCTTACCTCACACATAAAAGCTGTCTCTGCAACACAGAACCAACTAGTGCAGCGAGGCTCCTTTCGCATGCGCTTTAGTTCCTTGAGCTCCTTGAATTCACGGATAACATTCCTTCTGCAGTCTCGGCAAAACCTCTTGCTGTCAAACCTGTTGCACAGAAACTTCACAAAAGTTAGATTCACTATCTTATAAACGCATCAATATTCAAAAGTCAGAACATCTCAACAAAAGGTTGCTCTTGATAACAAACGTAAAATCACAGAACTGTAATTATTTGCTATATTACATGGGCCATAGATTGCACATTGTATAACGACTACCAGATACAAAACAATTAGTAAAGAACAAAAAATAAAATAAAAATGTTTCAGGTTTAAACAAAATTGATTAGCTTTTCAGCATATTTGTAATCTGTCCCCATGAAAAAATATTGGACTCTTCCGCAAAAAAGTGGACCAATATACACAAAAATGGCATAAAACATTAAACCTTTGTTTTCAAACCCAACCGTGCTGCTAGCAGCACCCAATCCGATGACCTCTCCTACGTTGTTCGATCTCCTGGGTGTGACCGTCTGTCTCTTAGTAGCATAGCCGCTGTGCAACTGTTATGGGCCTTTGAGCAGTTGGCAAGGCCTTGGTGGACGGAATGGGACTGAATGTCCAGTACTGCAGCGCAGCTACTAGAAAGTGCCTAGGGTTAGGTTACTAGATGATCTCTATATAAAAAGGGTTATTGTGTACCCAAGGGTCAAGCAAGAAAACAGATCGTAAATACTACTCAAAGCCTCTTCGGAGGGCAAGTTAGATGATCTATCTTGCTAATTATCCTTCCCCTAATCCCAATCCATATGGCCAACAATATCTGACTTAGGGGGCAGCTTAACCCGCAAACTTGAAACCCGACAGGTGCGGGTGGTATTATTCACCCGTGGGTGCCACCATTCACCACACTAATACATGGGCAGGTGCCGGTTTCATTTACCACCTGATGGGCCCCCCAAAATAGCGTTAAGCCCAACCTCAACTTCCGTATTTCAGCCTAGCAAAGTCACTAAAAAGAAAATCAACCGAACTGCCCACAAACTACGCTTATCCAAATATCCACCCACCCCACTCAACACACGCCGCTTCGATTCTTCCTTTCGTCTTCCTTCATTTAGCGATCCCCATTGTCATCCATCTCCCTAACTAAGGACTTTTGGCTCAAGTCATCATTTGAGGCTACGCACTTCAAGTAACAAGGTCTTTCGGCCTTTGTATTTCTCACCAGAAAAGAAAAGAGGATATAAGGGCCCACTGATAACATTACTGATAATGCTAGGAAAAGAAATTATAATTTAACCTCTTGGACAAACCTTTTGTACAATTTTACAAAAAACCCAATGAAAATAATGCTAATAGTGTAGTATTTCACATTGAAATTGTAATCGATAAAGCTAAATGGGTAATGAGTCCATGTTTCCCTTTCAGATTGTGTACCAAACTGTATTCGAGAGGCGGTCTCTCTCGGAGAGTCGCGGCTCTTGAGGGCCGCCGCCACGCCACCTTCGCCCCTCGTCTCCACCGCTGCTGGTCCCCCTCCCTCCCCCTCCGGTATATTGCCGGAGGTCAAAGGGAGTGCGGACCCATTGTTTTTAATAAAATTTTTCAGTAGATCGAGTTCTTAGGGTTAGGGTCTCTCCATGCTAAATTTTTTGGTTTTGGGGATTTATCTATTCCTCCTCTCCGGTGACGGCCAGAAGGGAGGATGGATTCATTTCTTCATGACAGCTCTGTTGAAGATGAGGACGACAACTAAAGCGACAGCATCCTCACCGGTGTGACAACATGGAGACACTTATTTCCGGACGGCGGCATCAGGGCAGAGATGGTGTCGCCGCCATGGGATAATTTTCTCCGGTCTCTTCTCCATTTTATTGTGGTTAAATCTGTCCACGATGAAGGATCAAGGAGAATAAGTTTGCGATCAATCTTCCTTATTCTTCAGTGGAAGAAAGAAGAAGGAAGACACCAAAAAGAAGAAGTTTCTCAATTCTGCCTACATGAATGTTGGCCGTCGTTCGTTGGGCATCTGTTCTCAGGTCTTTTGCCGAGTGTTTGCCTGTACTGCAAAGCGTCGTATATGTTTGGTTTTTGAGATCTGGAGCTATTCATAGCATGGGTATAATTTAGATAAAATTCAGTTTTTGGATATTTGTGAAATCCAGAGTGCTTGTAATTGTAACATGTTCATGTACTCAGCTATTATCTAATATAACTCTTCTAACGTTACAAAAAAAACCTTGTGTACCAAACTTTGATGGTACTCTAGCACCTGAGAAGAAAAACAAAAAGAACAGGGGAAAAAAGAGAGAAGAAGGAAATGCCAGCCCATATATACATATACCCCTCGCATTAATCTACTAGTAGCAGATCAAGTCCGGCAGCACCAGCCATGCGTTTTACCTTTCTCCGCCATCACTCCTCTCCTCCTCCCTTGTTCCTCCTGTGCTCCTTTCAGATTAGCCCCCACAACAGATCAAAGGATGTCTTGTCCCAGTCACAAGTGCTAGATCCAGCAGTGATAGGACAACAGCTGGTGTAGTGTACTTGCATCGTTGCCTGGCAAAGCTGCTTGACGGCTCTCTGGCACATGGATGGTGGTGCAACTCTTTGATGGCCGGTGCAGTGGCTTGAGTATGCCAATCTGGCCTTGTCGCCTAAACATGGCTATGGTCTATGGATGAGCCCCTCCACGTTGAAATGTGTATTCCCCGTACAGTGTTGGGTGTTTTTTACTGTTTTCAACCGTTCTTGACCGATTAGATGGGCTAACTGTTTAACTCCATTAAGGAAAACGCATTCAATATACATTTTAAAATGTTTTTCTATCACTATCTTACAAACCCAGAAATCAGTAGAACCATCAGTAAACTTAAACCCAAAGAATTATATATATGTATATATATATATATATATATATATATATATATATATATATATATATATATATATGCCAAGAAGAACATCAATTCATTACAAAATTATACGCACATATCATTCCAGCTTGTGAAACAAAATATGCTGATAATAGTCTGTGTGGCAAAGTAATCTGAAGCATTAATTTCGGACACTGTATCAGGTACAAGTAGTCCGTTACACTTACCTATGCATAAGTCTTTCAATGAAATCTTCTTCTTTCATCCTTAGAAGAGATGACCTAGTTTCTTCACCCAATGCCGACCAAAAATCCACCAGAGTATCACAAGAAAGGCGTGCTGTGTGCAACGCACATGTGTCTCGTGTTCCATGGATCCTGTTATAGTTGGGTATCATAGGGCTAATCCAACCTCTGCCACTGCCACCACATGCATCAGGGTAGAGCATTTCACGCTCACGTTCCCTTGCTCGTGCATTGTCAAATACCTAGTAAAGGCAATAAGAATTTCAACATAGTTAACGGAAATAATCACATATAAAAGATAGTAGGATTCATGAGAAGGCATCAGATGGTGGGCTACTACTCAGGCTTACATTCTGGAGTACATGAAGAGACTTTGCATTTATGAAGCAGTCAAGAACAGTCAGGATGCCGTCCTTTGTTGTTGAAAGGCCTCCCCAAGGATGAACTGATGGGTCCGGAACTTCTTCTGCTTCAACTTCTTGAATCCTTGGCTCGTCAAAACCGTCTTGATGCAATGACTTCCCATACAAGATTATTTGTGCAAAACTTTCCAAAAGCAGTCCATTGCACCTGGAACAGTACAGGTTCTTGCGGGCATGCTCGATGAGGGTCTGTTTATCGAGTCTGAGCAACTCATTCCGTTGGCGAGGTGACAGGGCAATCCAAAACTGGAACACATTGAGTTTACAGGAGTTAAAAGAAAATCAGAGTAGTCATCACCAAACATTGAAACTTTACATATAGATCAAAATATCAAATAACATAGAGAAAATGAATATCAGTTATCTCAAGGTTGAACAAAGCAGTTACCGTGTACATTCAATAAACCATGTGCGACCAGTGAAAACTTCAAAGTAAATTTTCATAGGGATCATAACCGTATCAGTTTTCAATCCCACACTGTCTTTCAAAAATATCGAACTCCATCTTAACAAAATAAGATAAGTACTTCTTCAGATTAATAGTCCCCAAAAAGGATCTATGTCACATCAATCAATACTCAACCTTCCAATTATTACCTTAGACCGAACTCACAGGAAAAATTCGTAGAGCCAGCATATACAAGGAATCAAGTCATGTCATCCCTACGAGTTGTATCTGAAATAAAATATTCCTCGGTTCTTGTTTTTCTGTCGTTTCAGACAAGGAAACATAGCGGGCAAACAACTAGACAGATGTGTAATAACGACAGAAATAAAAAAAAAATAAAGCAGTATTTGACTCTAACCTAGCTACATGGAAGGCAGGGCAGGACAACACATGAATCCTATGTTAAAATGGTATGACAGTCCAGTGGCTAAAAGGTAGGTGGTAATGTGTCTCCAGTCCATGTTGCCTAATTAAGCACCAATAATTAACTTTCAAAATTTGGATAGTCACCGTAATTGGTGTGGTCAGTTACTGCAGCAGAAAAGTCATAAGTGATGGCTCCAGTCGATGCATCCTTCTTCGAAGCAAGACAAACCAATCGGATCCTTGAGTTAAGTGGCTTACTGCTTCAATAACACAGTGACACTGTCCGAACCTTGATTCCATCTGTCCGTTACCGCAGAAGCAACATCAGCAGTAACGGCTTCGGCCCTCAGTGCATCCAACTGTATGTACACTTGTACAGCACAAACCATTCTACTCCTTCAGTTGAGCTGACACCTTCCACATCCAAACCCTACTAATTATTATTATCCAGTATGTTTTCAGCTTGGACAGTTAGCACAGCAGCAGTGGCATCAGTATAGGCCTGAATCCACACATACGTTCCGTACTCCAGGGACGACAAACCAGTCAGAATTCTCTAATCAATCAAGGCGTCATCTGCTCCATGCAACACACACTCACTATCAGCACCACTAGGAGTCCATGGCAGCTGAGAAGCTGGAAGCAATCCAACAAAACCCGCCTATCACAAAATCCTCCTACAAGACAGTTACAACGCAAAACCACCCCCCTACAGACCGAACCTGCGCTGCTTAGTACCACCCCACAAGCGGCGCGTATCGTCGTAGCACGGCGTAGGTCACGCGAAGAACCCCGCACGCGGGCCTCCTCAGATCCGCGGGGGCGCTCAGCACAGGTCAGCGAGCTGGCAGATCCGATCGGGGTGAGCACGGGCGGGGCGTCGTGCGGTAGTACCTTGTGGAGGCGGTCGAAGGTGATGTCGTCGCGCCGCCGCGACCAGATCGCCGAGGACGGCGCCGCTTCTGCGACCATCACGGGCGCCAGGTCGCTGGTGGGGCCGTGGGAGGCGGTCACGTCGTGGTGGCAGCTCAGCGGCGAGCGACCGCAGCGGCGTTCGATTCGGCGGCCATCGGCGACGAGGAGGAGGGGGGGGTTGGGAGGGATCTGAGACGAGTAGAGATGGGGAAGAAGGGTTTGCCTTCGATAAACTGGTGAGGTGGAATGGAGGAGGAGGAGATCAGATGAGGTCAGGTCAGGCAGGGTGTGCTGGCTGTGGTGCCATGTGGTAAAAACAAAACACCAAACAAATTTTGGAAATTAATGTGCAGTAGAAATGGTGAAAAAATAAAAAGGGAGACTATGATAATTGATAAAGAGAGGTGCGAGGATTTTTATTTTATATATATAAGAGGGTGGACGTGTTTGGACGGTGGATGTTGAATCACCATATTTTTTTTTAAGGACTCAGTTAACACGCGCTGATTGTACGCTAAGGAGAGCACACGCCCAACGTCGCAACCTGCTAGTCCACCTTCACCGCTTGGCTTGGATTCCACCACCATCCGTCCTGCCTGTCACCCTCCTACCGCCAGTGGCTTTGGCACCGTCCCCTTACCGCACCGCCTCCTACCATCGGATTTGTGGAGCCTAACTATAGTCGTCGAAAATGGAGGTAGTCGGACCCGCTGCCACTCCAACAACCCAAGGCCTTAAACTACCGGCACTAAACCACCACTAGTGGTGCCCGCCCCACACTCGTGCTTCGCCGCCGCCCCTTCTCTCTCCCCAAAGAGCTTCCTCGCTCGTGTCACCGCCGATGCTAAACCACCATCGGCGATGCGGTGGCGCGTGCGCCACCATTCTCTCTCTAGGACAAGTTTCCTCACACTTACGACCATCGTCACTAAACCACCACTAGCGGCGCCACGACGAAAGCATGCTCCATCGCCGTTGATACCCTGGCCGTCGCTGCCGGAGAGGATGAGAGAGGTAGGCAAAAGGATAAGAAGCAGATAAGGTAACATGTTGTGGTGTTAGTTGGATTCGTGTTGGTAGCATCCACTTCCACCGTTTCACTCGGATTCTACCACCACCAGACCCAAAGGGCCCCCCTTCTATCGACCGCAGCTCTGGCGCATGCCTCCCTACCACAACCTAGCTACAATCGTCGGAAATGGTGATAGCCAAACCCGCCACTGCCCCGACGGCTTTCGGCGCTACACCCCACCACCAGTGGTGTAGCGGCGCCCGCCCCATACCAGTGCTCCACTGTCGCCTTTCCTCTATCCCTGATGAGCCTCCTCGTAGGTGCCACTGCTAACGCTAAACCACTAACGGCGGCATGGCGGCGAGGGCGGACTTTGCTGTCACCATTAAACCCTAGCCGTCACTATGGAAAAGGATGAGAGAGATAGGAAAAGGATAAAGCAAAAGAGAGCCAAGTAAATAAGGCAACGTGCCTGGTGGTAGTTGGATTGGTGTTTGTTTGATACCAGCCTACCACTCGATGATTAGATTTATTGTTTGTTATATCATTATTGTTAAAATAACATATCTATTTTTGAATTATACTAAAATTATTATGCTAAGGCTTATTGTCATGTCCATTTATTAACTAACCAGGCAATATCGTTTAGGAAGATTTTACCTCGAAGGCTTTCTTATAGCAATGGGGCAGGTACTTTTTTAGCGAATTGCCAGTTTGACTATTTCTTTTCAACCGGCTTAGTCCTAGTTTTCAGAATTGACCACCACAGCCTCCTTGATGCGCCGCCACCGTCGCAAATGCCCAGGTGCATTGACGTAAGGAGCTGGGATACAATCATGAGAGACACATATCTGTAATGGGATAATCGTTTCACAAGGGTCTCCATATTTTTCAGATTTCATTTTAATTTGTAAACCACTCTAACGTCTAATATTTAAAGTAGGGCCAGGCAGAATGTTCTTTTTAAAAACCAAGACCCAATCAGTAAAGTTGAAACAAAAATTGGCTCAAGTGACAATTAGACGTCAAAGCAGGGGTCAAAGAGCAATTCCCTTAGTAGAAATTGGTTAGGAATATTGTAGCTTGATGGGGCGTTCTAAACCTCTAGAGAGAGTTGCTAGCCAGCAATAAGTTGTTAGTTGAGTCGTAGAACTAATAAAATAGTTGTTTGCTATACACTAAATAATTATTATCTGCAATATTAGTTGGACATGTTCCAAATGACTAAAAGTAAATTGTGGAAATAATACTTATCCATATATATTGGTTTGGAATACTCTTTCACAAATAGCAAATTGATATTTGTGTCCAATAATAATAAAAAAGGAGTATCAAGAACGGAGTATAAATCCACATTTCTAAAAAAATGAACATAAAGACAGACTATAGTGCCTCCAATTAATAGGCAGTTGTGAAGGTACATTTGTAACATGTTTGCTTGAACTTGTCATAACTTTTTTTTGTTGGTTTTGGAAGATCCAGCTACCGGATCCTCTTCAAACTTGAAAAGCCACTCCTACACTACGGGCGTGATTGGTAGCCTGTATGACCCTGAGCCAGGCTGAGCACGGGAACTAGGCTAGCTAGAACCTGGCTCTACGGATGCAGAGCTTCGTGTTTGGTTCCCTTCTCTGTTGAGCTTGCATTAGGTCATTCTGTGTTTGGTGGGTTGCTCCAAGATTGGGTACTGTTACCATGGATACCGGGAGGTGCGCTTACCAGCTCAAGCTGCGGTAGCTCCACCGTCATCTCCATGGCAACACTCGCTAGCAATGACACCGAAAGTAATGAAAGAAACGATGGATCTCTAGAGAAAAAAAAACAAGAGAGCAAGAGATGGTATAGAATCTGAATTCCAGAGAGCTCACGAGAGTAGAACAAAATGGCCATAAGCATGGCGGAGTTCGGGTCACGCGTAAAGCGCCGCTGTGCAGCATGGCCATGGCGGAGGCCGTCGTCCTGCCAATGTTTGCCCAGTACTATGGGTTGTGGACGCGCTCCTTGTGCCATTTGCTGTAGTTAACCTGGTACTCGTAAAACCCGACGATTTATGATGACACGGCCCTCGTCGTGGACCATGCCAATGCGCGGTGACTGTGGGAAGTTTTGGGCCACCTCCACTCAGATCTCCAATGCTAGTGTTCGAGGGGGAGATGCCGATGTCAATTGGAGGGAAGATTTGAAGGAGCAAATATCGATTTAGGTGCGGATTTGGAGGCACCATGATTGATTTGGGGGAGGTTCATATTTTTTCTAACGTGCTGTTTGGATACTGGGAAATATGGTCTGGATTGGAAAAATAGAAGATGGGATAGATCTTATCCCATGTTTGGCTCGTCAGGTTAGGGAAATAGAGGGGGCCTGGATCGGGAAATGGGCGGGCTATTTCCTGGCATTTGAAACCCACTGGCGGGCTGAGGTTGTGTTGGGAAATGGACGAGGCTGGTGCGAAATGACCATTTTACCCCCATCAAATGTTATACGGCAGCCCTTTCCGTTCCTCCGTCTTCCTCCAGCTACGCAGAGACGAGAGCGAAGTGCCGGGGAAGCTCTGCCGTCCTCCATCCACCTCCAAGCCGGCAGCCAGAGCTTGTAGCCTTTTTCAATCGCCGTCGGCCGTACGCCCCGTGCAACCTGCAGGTATACATCAGTACATTTGTCCCGTATCGTGGTGTACAGCTGCTAGCTCGTTTTCGATTAGCAGCCGTCGCCGCTCGGAGTGAGCCGAGGACCTGGTAGATGGTCACGGAATCAGTGGCAGTAGCCGGGGGTAGATGATTACGAAATCAGTAGAAGCAGCCCCCGCGGAGTGCTTCCAATTTAAAACTCTCCCTTAATCTCTCACCTCCGGCTTCTTAAATGTCTCTGCAAAAAAGCGGCGGCTCTGATCTCCTTATCTGCTAGCTGCTCACCTGTTCTGCAACTTTCTTCCTCCTATTTTCAATTCAGTACAGTCTGTGTCTAAATAGCAATTAAGGTGGCCGGTTCTTTATTCTGGTTGGTTAATATTTTTTCCTTTATTAAATCAATTTACATACCAGCTGTATGTACATGTACACATGTCGTTTCAACTAATTGAATCACTTACTATGAATACTAATTCCTCACCCTCTTGATGCAGATAATGCCTCTAGGGTGTGTCAATATATTGCTTCACTATGGGGGTGCTTTCTCAAAGGAAGGTGCACTGACATATGATGGTGGTGAAGTTGCGCTGTTTCGTAATATCGACAAGGATGTAATGTCCTATTTTCATGTGCTAGAACTGGCCAAAAGTGTAGGCTTCAAGGATGGCGACACTCTGTTCTATGGCATTCCCAGCCGGAGTCTCGATGGTGGTATAGATCTTCTTAAAGATGATAAATCTGTTTCAAAAATGCTGAGCTATGCGAATCAGGCCACCTATCTAGATGTTTACATTAAGCACAATGAGAATGATATTTCTGCACATCCCACAAGCGGTGATGCTGGACAGCAAGGCATCACCAGTCAGGTATTTCTTGTACACCTACATTGTCACATAAATAATGTTCACTTAAATTCCTTGCTTAGTTCTAGTGATATTACTATTGGTCTCGCATTGTGCTTCTTATTTTATGGGACTTATCAAATTTCATTTAATAGATTATGGTTCGACATCCATCCAATAGAGAGATGTTAGTGTTCACCCAACAAACCAGACGTCATAGGATGCCATTTTTAATGGCTGTACATATTTGCTTCATGTACTACCTTTACATTATTAGAAAGAAGCGATTGCAGTTGACAAGAGAGCCTTGTAGGTTTGACCTTCAATCCGTATAAGAATTTAATATAATCTATGAAAGTGATACCCTCTGCATTGAGCAGCTTCGAATGGATAGGAGATGTTTTTGGACACTCTGTTCTTTAGTGAGAGATGTTGGGGGACTAAGAGATACAAGGAACGTGACAGTCCAGGAAATGGTAGCAATGTTCTTACATATATTAGCGTATGATGAGAAAAGTCGATCCATGAGGACTGATTTTCAACGGTCCATAGAGACTACAAGTCGACACTTCAATAATGTGTTGCGAGCAGTTCTGAAGCTATGGAAAGTGCTTCTTAAGAATCCCAAGCCAATATCAAACAATTGTAAAGATGAAAGGTGGAAATGATTTAAGGTAATTATTAATCTCAGAGTAGTAACTGATTACTAAAATTTTATAATGTCTAATGAAGACACTTTTTGCATATTGTAGAATTGTTTAGGTGCACTTGATGGCACCTATATTAAAGTTAGAGTTCCGGCAGTAGACAAACCAAGGTATCGCACAAGAAAAAATGAGGTCGCAACAAATGTACTTGCTGCCTGTTCACCAGACATGCAATTCACCTACATATTAGCGGGTTGGAAAGGTTTTGCTGCAGATGCAAGAGTTCTCCGAGATGCGTTAGCAAGGCCAAATGGTTTAAGGGTTCCTTGTGGTAAGAAATAGTAACTCGGTCAATTGATGCACATATATTATCTGACACAAAAATATAATATGACTCACAAACGTAGGTTGCTACTATCTTGTGGATGTCGGATACAAAAATTGTGATGGATTTCTTGCTCCATACAGAGGACAATGTTACCACCTTAAGGAATGGAGTAATCCACCTACGAGAAAGGAGGAGCTATTTAATATGAGGCATTCTTCAGCACGGAATGCGATAGAAAGGATGTTTGGATTATTGAAGTTACGCTGGGGTATTATTAGAAATGGTTCATATTACCCCATAGAAACCCAAGTTGGTATAATCCTTGCTTGTTGCTACCTTCAAAATCTAATTAGGCAGCAAATGGGATGTGATCCGTTAGAGCCTGAATTAGAAGATTTCTTGCAGGATGAAGGCATAGGTTTAGGTGTAGTGGATCAAACTGAGTCAGCAGCGGAGTGGACTGAGTTTAGGGATGGGCTAGCAAGTAGGATGTGGCACACTTGGCAAGCAAAAAGCAGGCGCTAAGTTCACAATGTAATGCTTGCTTGTTTGTTGGCAGTAAATGTATTATGAAACTGATATATGTGCACTTTTGTTATTTATCTTTGTTCATTGTTTATTTTGCCTCATTCAATTTCCATGGTTCTGAGTCACCAAGTAAACTGATTTTATTGTAACTCCTACCTTTGTGTATAATTTGACTATATTGTTCTGAGATAGATAAACAAGGGAAATAAAGCTAAAATGTTGCAAAAGAAGAGAGATAAGAGGATCTGGACTGCAGAAGAAGAAAATGCACTTGTTGATATTCTGTACGAAATGACTGATTCCGGATGGAAGGCGGACACTGGGCACAAATGTGGTTACATGACACACATTGAGAAAGAGCTTGCTAAACGATTTCCCAATGCTAATATCAAGGCTGATCCACATATTCATTCTCAAGTGAAAAAAATGAAGAAGTTACTATCATATGTCTTAGATATTCAGCAGAATGGAAGTGGCTTCAGCTGGGACGATGAGAGGAAAATGGTTGTTGGAGACCATGAGCTGTTCAATGGCTGGGCCAAGGTACCAAGGTGTTTATATGGTCATTGGTGATTTATTTTCTCCTTATTTTACATTGTTCTCTACTGCTGTTTCGTAAAACTAAATTAATTCATGTATTTTTGTAGAGTTGTAACAGAGCTGCGAATCTCTACATGAAGCCTTTCCGGAATTATGACAAGCTATGTGAAATTTATGCTAATGACCTTGCAAAAGGATGCAATGCTAAAGGGCCTGGAGATGAGTTTCAACTGCATGAAGAACAATCTGCAGATAACATGAATGAGGCAGCCCAATCTGAAAGTGTTGTTGAGTCTGAATCTCAACAACAATGTCCAGGAACCAATCCACACATGGAAATAAATTTGTATCAAGTCGCAAAAGGAAGCTAGCAGAGGACGATGGCTTGTTTTTAGAGTTTGCAAACTTGTCAAAATCAGTCAACAAGCTTCTCGAAGCTAAAACTTCGAATGCACCTGCTATAAATGTTATCCAATCTGCACTAGCTCATGAACTTGAGGCCCAAAAGGAAACTAATGAAATGAGGAAGCAGTTGTTCAATGTGCTTGCTAAATATATAACTATATGCTAATATCTACCTCAAAGTACGGTCCATAGAGCGGATCAGATGATATTTTCTAATGTGTCTCAATTGATGGAGGCTTCACGAAATCAGATGTCAATGATATGATTGTTTTGACACATTGGAGCTTGTTTTGATGCAATCATATCATTGACATCTGATTTCGTGAAGCCTCCATCAATTGAGACACATTGGAAAATATCATCTGATCTGCTCTATGGACCGTACTTTGAGGTAGATATTAGCATATAGTTATATAATTAAGAAATTATGGCATTGTCTATGCTATATGAATCAATAATAGCCTTTTCCTTCCCATTGCAAAATTGTTTAGGCGCTATAGATGGAACTCATGTTCCGATCACGGTAAGTGAGAGCAAGGCAGCACCATATCGTAATAGAAAAGGATCTCTCTCTGAAAACGTGATGCTTGCTTGTGATTTTGATCTGAATTTTGTGTTTGTTTCTACTGGTTGGGAAGGCTCAGCTTCTGATGCTGGGGTTTTACATTCAGCTATCACCTCTGGATTTCAAGTGCCTAGAGGAAAATACTATCTAGTTGACGGGGGATATGCCAACACTCCAAACTTTCTCGCTCCTTACCGAGGAGTACGGTATCATCCCAAAGAGCAAAAGCAGAATCATTGTTGGCCAACAGACTATAAGGAATTGTTTAATCTTCGTCATGCCCGTCTATGAAATTATATAGAGAGTGCCATTGGTGTCTTAAAAATGAGATTTCCTATTCTGAAAGTGGCTACACGCTATCCCATAGAGACTCAAGTGAAAATTCCAGCAGTTGCAATTGTGCTACACAATATAATTAGAAGGCACAATGGTGATGAAGAGTGGTTATATAATCCAGAAGATGTGATCAGTCCCCATAATTTTGTGCCCCTTCCTACGGATCACGAGAGATATAGTGATGATATTGAAGCCCTAAGTAATCAGAGAAATGAAGGAAACAACAAGAGAGATGAAATAGCAAAAAGAATGTGGGTAGATTATGAAAGAGTAAGAAAACGAAGGAGGAGACATCGTTGAACATGCTAATTTATAGGATTTTTCATTTTGTTAAGTTCTGTTGTCAAATCATTATGTAATAAAGGTTATTTGGATCATATGTGTAGTTTGACTTGTATGTCCTCTTTCATATATAAATTGTAATGATGACATTAATGACTCTTCGAAGCTTTATTTTCTCTTTTTGCACAAATATTATCATATCAGATCTACTGATTACTGTTTTGGTTGTATACATCTAATTTCGACAATTCTAATGATTACCTATGTATTGTTTTATTTCAGATCTGATGCCACAACAAAGGGCAAAGTGGTTTTCAAGATATGAAAAGGGCCTTGTTGATGTACTAAATGAATATAAGCTATCTCATTATCGAGGTCAAAATGGCTGGTGCTCAGAGGGCTGGAACAGAATTGTAAAAGAGTTCAACAAACAGTTCCCAGAAGCTAAGTACACCAAAAATCAAATTCAAGATAAAGAGACCCAGCTCAAGAAAGATTACAGAGGATCAAGTCTATTCTGAAGCACAGTGGAGTATCATGGAAAAACAATATGATCAACACCACTTCTGCGATTTGGGAAGAAATCATACAAGTAAGGGTCTGTTCTGAGTTCTTTTTAATTTCAGTTTTCATTACAGAAAAAAAGTCCATTCTGATGTGTTGCCAAAAATTTAGGAGGACTCCAGGTTAAGCAAGTATGAAAATAAGAGTTTTCCACTATTTGACTCCCCGGATCAGTTATATCATGGTAATTTATGCAAAAGTTTTTTAAAAGGCCACTAATTCAAATGTTCTCATGAGAGACATAATTTATTTGACATTAACTTGGTTTTGAAGTAGGTCAATTGGCTGAAGGAAATCATTGCTTCACCTCTAGCAAAGTGCAGAAATCTAGATGGAGAAGCATTGCTGCTGGGACAAGAGATAAGGTCCGTTTAGACTTCTCTCAGAAATGTCTATGGAACACAGCAATTGAAGTTGGTGCTGACGAAGCGGATTCTCAAGAAAGATATGATAGAGATGATCTTACAGATGATTTTGATGTCTCGGATGATATAAGGATTCTAGCCTCTGATGTTTTTAAGGATGCACTAAACAGGAAGATCTTTCTTGGCTATGAACCCAGGCTTCGTGGATTATGGCTGAAGCAAGAAGTTAAGAACCTTGACACCTCTATCTTGGCTGAATAAAGAAGTTAACAGTTATAAAATCAGCTTAAAATCACCTTTGTTATCAACTACTCTATTTGAGACATATACCATTCTGTTACCATTGCAATAATGTAGTGTTCTTACTGTTACTTGCTTCTGTCAATAAGAATATATGGGTCTATTATGTGTTGCTAGTATTTTTTCTGTTCAACATTTGACTTCATTCATTTGCATTCAGACTTTTTATTTGTCTGACTATCAATGAAATGGTACAAGATGGTGATATTTTAGATAATTGTGCTGCCAAGAGGGTGTTCATTTTGATGTGATGTGTGGATCTGTCCAGATGTTTAGTTTTTGTAGATAGTTGTAGCTTTTTTATGTGATGTTCTTTATTCTGATGTGTTTTGATGTTTTTTTTTTGGATCTAGACAGATACAACTATCTATAAAAGCTAAATTGATGGTGATATTTTAGATATCGTGCTGCCAACAATATGATGTATCTCCTTTTACTTGTTGTGTGCGTGACCATTAATACACATGCTTACTGCTGCTTGTCTCTTGTGCTCCTCTGCATGGTGGTGCTTTATGTATTTGATCTATTTTTTTATGAGTTCAACGTGTTAATTTGCCTGGCAATAATTAAAGAAAGCATTAACAAAAGCTTCTGTTTTAAAAGAAAACAGCTTGGTTGTTAGTATAATGTTCAATTTTTCGGCTCTATGTATGGAATATAGCAAATACCTCCCTATTACCCAAACAATAATTTACAAGGGTAAAAAATACATTATATTACAGGCGTTTTATTGGGCACAAGAGAATACAAGTTCAATCTATTTACAATTGAAATAAAAAACAGGACTTCCAAACAAGCCCTAAGTGTCGTATTCGTTTCGGGCCTCCAGAGGTGTTTATTTTTTTCCGTCGGATTCGTTGCGAAACGAGTGTAAAAGAAATGGGCTAACCAGTTTCCAAAAAAATTGTCACCAGCCCAGTAAATTTTGTGGGCTTGTATTTTACACCTGTTTTGGGCTTAAAATTGTTCTTCCAAACAAGCCGTTATGCTTCTGGCTTCTCAAGTTTGGAACAGATCTGACTGTCAAATCACCTCATACAGCATGGTGCATAGTGATTAATGAAATGGAATCTCCATACTTTTAAAATGGTTAATGAAACCGTTGAAAACCGATTGGTTTTCACGGTTTTACTAAAAAAACTATCCGAGTCAGTTAGTAAAACCGAACAGTTTTTTTTTTTTTTTGCAAAACCAGATCTAGGTACTGTACTAAAAATTATTTTTGTGCAATTTTTATAGGTTCATCTTTTTACTGTTTTACGATATTGTGAACCCTGGTTCTGATCCTCACTTAGCCCCTGGCCCTATATTCCTTAGCACCAGATGAATAACATTCATGAGGAAGCTAAAGAGTTATGCCCTAAGTTTTCTCATTTTCGGTACAAACACAAATATCTGTTTTGGTGGACAATGCTGCTACAAACAAACTGTTCCCTCCGGGTTTAAAAAGTAGATATTAACACCCTCGTTAGTGTAAATTCTAAAATATTTTACATCAATATTTTAGAACCAGCGGGAGCATTTGATTCAAAATGAAAAACTATCTAGCAGTAGTGGCAGATATGGTCATATCATTAATACTGCATGACTGAGTACCAGTTGATCCTTCTTCGTTTCCTACCCTCAAATAGAAATATGCTGGGTGCTTTGGCTCAGCCAGGACCATTGTTTTGTTGCTTAGCATTGCAACCACATCTAGCATGGTGGGTCGATCAGCGGCATTCTCTTGTACACACAACAGTGCAATGCTCATGCACCTCTTCAGTTCTACCGAGTTACACTTGGGAAGCAACGATTCATCAACAACTTCATCCCATCTTCCCTCGTCGTGTAATTGCCATGCCTGTTTCAAATGGCACCAAAGAAAAACTAATAATGTAGGCAAGGTACCAGATCGAAAAACTAGTTTTACATAGTGTATGCGTACTTACATATCCAATGAAATTGACGAAATCCCCACATCGATCGCTACCAGAATTTCTTTTTCCACTAAGGATTTCTAGAACTAAAACTCCAAAGCTGAATACATCTGATTTGATAGAAAAGAGGCCCTCAGAAGCATACTCTGGAGCCATGTAGCCACTGATGAGAAAACATATATAATGTTATTCACCCTGTTAATATATTTGTTGAACATATGATGATGGCCGTTCATAAGTGAATTATAAGCTCACACAAAACTTACTATGTACCAACCACTCTTCGCGTAGCTTCTGCCTCTGTGGAGCTAAATATTTTCGCTAGCCCGAAATCTGAAATCTTAGGATTCATTTCGCTGTCCAAGAGAATGTTACTTGGTTTAAGATCTCGGTGTATGACACGCAGTCGGGAGTGCTTGTGTAGGTAAAGAAGTCCTTCTGCTATTCCTTCAATTATGGCTAGACGTTTGTTCCAATCTAATAACGTTTTTCTATTTTCATCTGCATATCAATTCTCGTCAGTTGTAAACTGAAGTACTGTGTATGTGCTCATTATTATACAGGGCGTATGGCTGTTGGGGAACAGTACCATCTGAAAGGTTTTAAGTCTCTGCTATATATGACAAATCATACGTAACCTGAATAAGATATGTTGTAAATACATACCGAAGATAAAGAAGTCCAAGCTTTTGTTTGGCAAGTATTCATAGACCAAAATTTTCTCGTCTCCTTGAGAACAACATCCCAAGAGCCTGACTAAATTCGTGTGTTGGAGTTTCGCTATGAGTTGAACCTCATTCTTGAACTCTACGAAACCCTGTCCTGAGTGCGATGCAAGTCTCTTTACCGCTATCTCCACTCCCTCAGGAAACTCTCCCTGTTAAACAGAAGGCAATTCAAAGAAAATTCGAACTATGAACCCCATTTCTCTCTCTCTCTCTCAACATATATATATATAGGGCAGGGCTATTTGGTACCTTAGGTTTAGCAATAAAAAATTTATATTTCGTTAAACTATTTTTATGTTGATAGAAAATAATTTATGATCGTGTTAATAGTATTTACAGTTATATAAGCTAATAAAATAATCAACTATACTTTTAATAATTTGAAACTATAATTTTTACTTATTCATTAAATGCCTCAACTAGCAAATGCATATAATACCAAACCAAAGTAGGGTAAAGAAGCAGGGACAACATATCATAATGAAAATGTAATCACTTTACGGTTGTAGTAAATAATATTTACAGTTTATAAGATAATTAAATAATTTAATATAATTTTTATGATTTGAAACTATAGTTTTTACATACTCATAAAATGTCTCAACTAGCAAATGGATATAATACCAAATTGACGGAGGGTAAAAAAGAGAGACAATATCGTGATAAAAATATTGATATTTTTACGATCATGCTAATTATTTACAGTTTGGACCTGGTTACTGAATAGCTTATTCAGTACCCAGGGTGTTATATAGAGCTTCTATATATATATATGTGTGTATATATATATTGGCAGGATAAACACTGAGCTTGTATTCATTTGATGGCTAATATATATGACGAGGTAAGAGTGTGTCAGGTAGCAAAATAATCCTTACCTTATATACAGGACCAAATCCACCTTCCCCGAGTTTGTTTTCTTCAGAAAAGTTTCTCGTTGCCTCCATTATCTCATTGAAGCCGAAAATCGAAAACTCAGAGAGCTCTGCTTCCATTTCCCAGTCTTGTTCGTCTCCTCCTAGCAGGTTATTAGTACGCCTCTTTGGTCGCACTCTCAGTTTACCTGAATAATGTAGCGAGAAACTGAGAATTAATTGCAATACTCAGATTATACCCAATGGGTATGCATATAATTAAGTGGATGATACAGATGGATGCGATATGTATGTACGTGAGTAATAAAACTAGTAATTTACGTACTCACCTTTCCTGTGTCTCCTTCGCCAACGATAGTAGAAGACGAAGCAGAGTGTTACTAACGCTACAGGCGATGCGATTATCAATGCAATCACCCAAGGCTTGCTCGTAGGTTCTAGACAATTAGTAATAAAAAATATTATGATCATCATCAGCAAGCAGTAATAATCTTTGTGAATTGCGATGACATGTCTCAGTAGACATTAGAAATGAAAAACTAGTTTGAGCTCCACACGTAGTACGTACTTCTATTTGTCGCCGGAGCCGGAACGGGCGGTGCCGGGGCGATGGCCGACGACGGGGTGACCTGCTTCATCTGGCCGTCGAAGAACGTGATGGCCTCGAACCTGAAGTTGCACCGCATGACGTGCACCCGTCCGCCCAGGCGCACCACCGTGGTGTCGTTGACCCTGGCGACGATCCGGCGGAGGCACGCGAGGCAGTCGGCGGCGGAGAGGTCCGGCGTGCACTGCGCCACGGAGTAGAGCGTCCGCATGCCGGCGCGGGCGGGGTTCATGAACGCGGCGGCGAACCGTCTCGTCGCGTCGGCCGCCGCCAGCTGCGCCGTCTGCGTCAGCAGGTCGCGAACGTCGGCGCCGACAAGGCGCGGGTCGCCGGTGATGCTGGCGTCGTTCCAGTACTCGAAGAACGTCGCGTTCTCGTCCGCCATGTCGTCAGGTCGGCCGGCGAGGAAGTCGGTGGCGGAGAAGCGGACGAGGCACTCGTCGTCGTAGACGGTTGCGGCCCTGTCAGAGGGGCACGTCCGCCGCGCGTACCGGAACGCGCCGGCCACGCAGCTGCTGCACGCGGTGAGGTTCGTGGCGGTGATGTCGCCGCGGCAGAGCGCCAGCGCGTACGCCACGTTCGGGGGTCGGCCTGCGGAGGCGTTGGCGAAGAGCTGCGCGGAGGAAGAGGCGTTGCCTGGGAGGGTGCCGGCGAGGAAGTCCAGATTGGTCCGGTACGTGCTGTTGGCCGTGTAGTTGCCGCCGTTGCCGCAGACCTGTCCTATCGCCGTCGCCGACGGCAGCACCATGAGGATGCCAAGGATGCTGAACAGGACGCTCACCATGGCGATCCAGGGCACTGTTCGACTGGCCCACTAGTTTCTTAGTTTGTTTGTTCATAACCCATCGGCAAGCTGTGTTTTTAATCACCAGGAAAAATTAACATTCAGATGCTTTCACCAAAAGTGAGTGAGTCAACACCATACTTTGAAACCATCAAACACGGTGTCAGCAGTATAATTGATTGGAAAAAGTTGTTAATAACCATCTTCTGCAAGTCCGGCCGGCGCAAAGTCTTCGACGCCGTATCCAGTACTAGCAAATTATTAGCGTGTAATATAATAACGGTGACGTGAGGCGACAGGTATGGGGTGGTCTATTTGCCTTGCCTCTTTGTTCCTAGTATTGTTTTATCAAGTCAGGACCTTTCACTGCGTCCAATACAATCCCAACAGAAGGGACCAGGACCCTCTACCATTCGCCAGACACGCTGACGTGTGAGCTCGGCACCCCTACTGGTCCGCACGCAGTGACATAACTGGTTCCAACAGAAGACCAAGACAAACAGATCGCCAGCTGCACCCAAAAGTTATCCAAGTCACCTATCGATTAGTATGACTGAGCTCGGTCGGCTGTAGAAATATATGTTCCTCAAACTGATTAACTGTCGATTTTCATGTTGTAAGAACTGTGGAACTTCCGTAGTCCGCATGACCATAGGGGTGTTGCTGATCGATCGCAAGATATTCCACCCGCAACAAGCATAGTGTGTGCCCCAGACTTTGAGAATATTATAAAAAGGAAGGGCTGTTTGCTTATCATTCAAATGATTTACTGTCCTCAGATCATGCAAATTTGGATCGTTAATTAGATTGGATGCAGGATCACATCGCAGCAGCTAAGACAATCAAATCCCTAACAATAATAAAAGGGAGCGTCTAATTATCAGGCGTCTGAAATCCGCCGCTGGATCACTTCTAAACCCACCGGCAATGAACACCATACAACAATCCCCCCCCCTCCCCCCCCCTTAATCCGGCGACCGCCACCGTTGCCCGCGCTAATCCACCACCCATCGCCGCCACGCCGCACCACCTGCATGCAGCCCGGTGCCGCCCCGCCCGCACACGCGGGCTCCACCTCCACACTAGCGACCGCCGCCATAATCTGCCACCCATCGCCGCCGTGCCGCACCCCCTGCATGCAGCCCGGCTCCACGTACACTAATCACTGACACGTGGACCCACACGGACTTGACCCCACATGTCAGCGATCACTACACGCGTGCAGTAAATCAGTGGATCCGCGTTCCACTTTGATAGGGTGTCAGAGTCAGAAAGGTTTAAAAAAAAAAGCTCTCTCCCAACCCCATCGGCAGCCAACCCTGCTCCCACTCCCCCACCAACAAGCAGCACTGGTGAGTCCTCCCCCTGATCCCCAAGTGAACCCCCGCTCCGCCCCCCGGCGTAGATAAATTTCTTTTACGAAGGGTCTTTCAAATATTTCATCATAAATACTATCACCTTTTTTTATAAGTGCGCTCCACTTAATTTATATGGATCATACAAAAGTAATGTATAACCGATATTACATTGGTAGTAGGTACTACAAACACCAAAAAAAAAAAAACTATCTACCAATTGTGACAGTTATAGTCATATCATTAACACTGCATGAGTTGGTAACGACTGTTGCTTCCTCATTTCCCACTCTCACATTGAAATGTGCTGGTTGCTTTGGCTCAGCCAGGATCATATCCTCACTGCTTAGCATTGCAACAACCTCTGACATTGTGGGTCGATCAGCTGCATTCTCTTGTACACACAACAATGCAATATTCATGCATCGCATCATTTCTTCATAGTGTTGCTTGGGAACCAGTGACAAATCAACAAGTTCGATCCATCGTTGTTCGTTCCATAATTGCCAGGCCTGATTGCATTTCATGACAAAACCTGTGTTATTAGAGAGCAAATGAATAACAAAATATATGTACTAACTCCATAAACTCACATATCCAAGGAGATTTATGAAATCTCCACACTGCTGAGTTCCAGAATTCCGTTTTCCGCTAAGGATCTCAAGAATAATAACACCAAAGCTGAAGACATCTGATTTAATAGAGAAGAGGCCCTCGGAAGCATACTCAGGAGCCATGTAGCCACTACAAAAATGCATCATGTATGTTAAGAGACACCATAAAGTGGACTTAATTATAATATATCCACAACTTATATACAAGTCAATGGTAATACGATTTCATACTTACTATGTGCCAACCACTCTTCTAGTTGTCGTATTCCCATCATTATTTGTCGTGCTATATATTTTTGCTAGTCCAAAATCTGAAATTTTGGGGTTCATTTCACCGTCCAAGAGAATATTGCTTGGTTTAAGATCTCGGTGTATGACACGCAGTCGAGAGTGCTTATGCAAGTAATTTAGCCCATGTGCTATCCCCTTAATTATTGCTAGAAGTTTGTACCAATCCAGTAAAGATCTTTTATTTTCATCTGCACGCAACAGTGTATTAGGAACCAAAATACATCAAAATAGATAAATAAATTTAAAATAATGGTTCCTAGTGAATGAGATTGTAGTTATAGTCATAGAGCTGCAACAACAAAACATCAAGTGACCGTTGGTCATTCTCAAGCATTAGTGTGGCCAATATTTCAAATCCAAATTCAGGAATGTAATAATATATGTATACCGAAGATGAAGAAATCCAAGCTCTTGTTTGGCAAGTACTCATAGACCAATATTTTCTCGTCTTCTTCAGAGCAACACCCAAGGAGTCTAACCAAGTTGGTGTGTTGGAGCTTGGCTATCAGTTGGACCTCATTTTTGAATTCTGTGAATCCCTGTCCCGAATGCGAAGCGAGTCTCTTAACTGCTATTTCCACACCCTCAGCAATCTGGCCCTGGTAAAGGAAAAATATCAAGAGTTAGTATACAAGAACTTGCTTGCGGTTGTTGTGTCGTGTTGCGCTGTCCTGTGAAATGAAGTTATTAGTTAGAGATATATTTTTTATTTCTAGTGTGATTTATATTGTACTAGAAGAGAGTAAAAGAGATGCTTTCTAATAAGACCAACAACAAAAACATAGAATAAATAATCACTTTTGAAAAGCCACCGCGACGCCAAATGCAACCTAACCATGCATCCCCAGTCTACATTTTAGTACTCCACCGATGCTTATTAATGTATCAATGACCCCTTTTGTTTTTAAATTGTTGTTGTTAGAAAAGAGTCTATATTAGTTTGAAAAAAAATAAAATAAGAGAAGTCATTGTTGTAACTACAACACTTTAAGAGTGGAGGGAGCAGCATAACTGTTGGACTTTTCTGTAGCATCGATCCAATCATGACCCGTGAGAAGAGTAGATTTGTGCTTTATGGATTCTACCTTGTAGACAGGGCCAAAGCCGCCCTGTCCAAGTTTGTTTTCTTCCGAAAAATTATTTGTAGCCTCCAGAATCTGATCGAAGTCAAAGAGCGAGAAGTCTGAGTTTTTCCCTTGCCAAACCAGTTCGTCTTCTTCCTGCAAGTCCTGGGTATGCCTGGGTCCTGAAAGTGCGAAGATGAGAGTGTGTCTGTTCAAGTGGTCTGCTCCACTATATATATAACGAATAATATAATAAATGGATCATATTTTCGAGATGCTATTCTGCAAACCTTTTCTTTGCCTTTTGTGCCTGCGAGAGTAGAGGATGAAGCAGAGAAACGCCCCCGCCGCGATGGGAAGCACAACAATCGGAATTGCCCACAGCTTGCTCGTAGTCTTGCGTCTCTCGGTGGCCGGAGTCGGAGCTGGCGCCGGCGCCAACGGCGGCCCGAGATGCAGCATAGGTTTGCTGCTGTAGAACGAATACGCCTCGTACCTGAAGTAACACCATAGGTCGTGTATCTGCCCTCCCATGCGCGGGGCCATGGTGGAGTTCACCATGCCAAGGAGACGGTGGAGACACGCGGAGCAGTTGGCGGCGGACAGGTCCGGCCTGCACTGCGCCAGCGAGTACACCGACGGGTAGGCCGGGCCGCTGTCCATGACGCCCGTGGCGAAGAACCGCCTCGGCGAGGTAGCGCTGGCGGCCGCCCTGTCGGCCGTCTCCACCAGCAGCTTCTGGGTGAGGCCGACGATGAGGTCGACGTCGCCGGTGCTGACGTTCTTGACGTTCCACTTTTCGAGCGGCGTGTCGTCGACGTTGTCTTCCGTGGTGTTGAAAGGGGCGGTGATGTCGCCCAGCGAGTAGAGCACGAGACACAGGTCGCCGTTGAAGTAGTAGACCTTGATGCACTGCTCCTGCTCCGGCGGCGTCGTGCTGAGCATCGTGGCGAACGTGGTGGCGACGCAGTCGCGGCAGGCGGAGTCGTCGACGACGTCGCCGCGGCAGAGCGCGAACGCGTAGACCACGTCCGGCGCTTGGCCGAAGGCGGTGGCGGCGAAATGTGCCGGGGAGGACGAGGCGTTCCTGGGAAGGGCGGCGGCCACGAGCTTAAGGTTGTCGCAGAACACGTCGGCTGCTGCCCGCCGGAACGGGGCGAGGACGACGCCGAGCAAGACGAGCATCAGGGCGCCGGCCACGACGGCGGTCGCCATGGCCAGGTTCACTTCACCTGATTGTTATTCTAGCTTATTCCTCCTGCTTCTAGTTTTATTACTTCACCGAGAGGATCAGAAACCGTTTTACAAGAAGAAAAGGTGACAGGCAGCAGATATATGCAGCGTCCGGCCAGTTGCTTTCAGTAGTCAGTCAAAGACACGCCATCTTGCGCTGAAACTATCAATCACGGCATCATTTGGAACCAACCCTTAACATGGTCTTCCTCAGGTCCGGCCGAGGAAAACTATAATACTACTTGCCTTGACTAAAGGTGTGTTTGGCACGGATTATGAAATACAAACGAATTATATTTATAAGTGATCTTATGTGTCTAAATATCTAAAACTTATATGTAATTATGGGCACAATCATCCATGGGCAACTTTTAAATTATATAGTTTTTAAATATTTGATAATCATAATCATTTATCGACTATAATTCATTTGCATAATCAACTTAATAATATTTATCAAATATGCCCTAAGGGTTTGTTTGAATCCCATTCATAGGGCTCAAAGTCCAAACCACAGAGACCAACTGCAGGCGACTAATAGTGAAAGGAATTCACTTTTCCTGCGTACTCAACAATCCTCTTGCAATATATCATTCCAAAAAAAAAAAAATCCTCTTGCAATATATGGTCGGCCCCAAGAAACAAGCAAAAGAAACTTGACCAAGTTTAGACCAAAACAATTCGGTTCAAGAAAATCTAGAGTGGATTTGGCATAGTCAATGAAAGTTGACATGGATGTAATAATTTAGTAAAGCAAATTAGTTAACTGATACGTACTAGTTTAATTATCGGATATCAAATGGCAGAAGTGTGAGTCGAATTAATAGTTTATTGTTCCTAGCTTGGGCCAGACTCAGAAACTTCTTTGTGCTGAATTTTCTCATTAGATTTGCTCTCAGATCCATGGTAAGAAAAATAAACAAGTCGTTGAATTCCAACCATTTGCATTTGAATTAAGGGAATTTTGGCTAGCGGACACACACAAAAAAAGAGTTGGTTTTTGACTCTGAGACACCCTTGGAGCAAATATGAGTTATAGATGCTCCACTAACAAGCCTCTACTGAAGCGAAATATGGTTATAGATGCTCCCAATTTCTGAAATCATGCTAATAATTCATAAATTGGCTCATAAAATTCATGGTGAAGAAACAATTTCACTTTATAGAAGTAAATTATTAGGAACTGTTCGTGGTGGGGAGGCATTTTTTTTTAAATTCCCAATAGTTTTTGGAAGCTCCCAAAACCAGTTCTTGTAGGCCATTTGGTGGTTGCTTCTGAGCACTAGGCAAGATATGTAAAAACAGGTAATGCCAACATAATTGCCTGCTTCCTTTTGCCATGGCTCATGGGAACTGATGCAAAAAGAACATTTCATCAAAAAGGAGGCTCTCCAATCTAATTCAGGAACACAATGGTATATGTTCTAGCTCATATGTGTGGCGTGAAGATACATGAGGAACACAGGTCACCCATTTCATCCAGTATGCCGTCAGTTTTCTTCTCTCAGTATGATGCAATAACAACTCGTATGCCTGATAGTAAGCCATATGCACGCCTGATGCTAAGGTTTCAGTGCTACACTACAAACAAAATATTAGCTAGTTCCTTTACTTGATATTAATCTGACCAGAGGTTATGCCATTCTCAGTCAGAAGCTTCACTAGGTTATTGAGCACGGGTTCATCTTTTGAAGCCTTCGAGCAAAGGATTTCAACAATCTTGAGGTGTTCACATCTGAAAGATCTGTTTTTCAGATAACCACTGAATGTTCCATCAGCAGCTTGAATCTGCCACAATATGAAAAGCACATAAGTTTAACCTTTGTGGCACAATCATAAACATTCATACAAAGAACCATATACACACGAAGCATATACCATTTTTAGGTCCACAGCTGTTAGCTCTAACTTCACTAGATTAGGCGAGTTCTGAAGCAAAAGTATCAGTGCGTAGAAGTTTGCAGAAAGGCACCATTCACCAAGTTCCAGGATTGTAAGATTTCTGAATTTAGGGCACCGCTGAAAAGCCTTTGCCATCTTTAGCTGCACGAAGTTGGGATTAGGATCTGAGATAGCATTCATACTAATCATATGTCAAATAAAAACCAGTACAAACTATATATAGTCAAGAATATATTATGTGAGAAGAATGCCATGAACCATATCAGAACTTTTTTTTACAAGATAAGCTCACACATTTATCCAACCAACACACGGGCGGTTAGATCATGAACTATAGCAGAACTAATTAATCAACAGTACATAGTTCCTTGCTTCATTCCAGAGGAGAGTCAATAAATACATGAATGATTCCACGCAACCTATGTATGATTCGTACGAACATTTGTAAAATGAAGACAAGGGAGACTATTGATGTGTTGATGGATTGTTATTATTGTGATGAGGCTTCAAACAATTACTAATGCAGTTCATGATGATACAGTAATTAGTGGAGACTTGTTTCCATGAAGCCATCAGTTTAGGATATACATCCTCAACTCAACAGGTAGATGTCACAAGTCCTCGTTACCATTCCCACAATAGATCCATCAACTATTTACAGAATCTACAGACAACAAGTGTCTTATGTTGGCACATGGAAACATTAATGATTCCTTAGATACATTCATTCTGACATTTGTAACTGTTGGTTTTGCAACAAAACGAGTAAATGCCATAAACAGGTTTCAAATATTAACTAATGAGTATCAGCAAGATGTAAAAACGTCAAGTCATACCGTTTTTTCTTGACAAAAGAATTTCAAATTTGTGACCCCTGAGAACCCCCTGACAAACTTACACATATCATCATCAACATCAACCACAGTATCCAAAACACGAACTGACACAAATGCTGTCTCCAACGATTCCATGTTGGCCAGTACAGGTGGAATTGTTATGTCTGGAAAGTAGTCAAGATAAACCAGGCTTGGCATGGAAATAGTACGCTTTCGAAAACCTCTGTTGCAGCTGTAACATACATTGTCCATTGTGAAAACCTTGATCGTCGGGGAGCAAATCATAACATCGTGTATGGCACAGTTATACAAGCTGAGACGTTGCAACTTTGTGCAGCCCTTTTTGAGGTTCTCAAAGAAGCCGTCGAGCAAAACAACACAGGAAAGCTCCAACCTCTTCAAGAAGCACTTTGAGCCAAACACCGATGACTTGAGAGGCATCCTAGTGTCCCAATCTGTAACGTGGAAAGATACGGTCCTAGCATTGCACTGTAAAGCATGGCTGATCCACAGGTTAGCATCTTTCGATTCGGCGTCAAAGTCGATATCGTCAGTGTCCTTGTCTGGCACAAGAACCCGGAGATTGAACACTTCCCTGTCCGTGGGGTTATGCATCATCAGGAAGCGGCTGACGAACGCCTTGAACGTAGCCCCACGTTCCCCGTCGCGTCATCCACGCCGACGAACTCCTTTTACGTGGCATTGATGCAGGGCACAGAGCACCAGAGGCCGCGCCACCGCCGCGACAACAGGCTGGTCTACATGACTTGGAGCGCGTCCAGGTGAGAGAGGACGCAGAGGAGGATGTTCGCTAGGAGATCGTTGATCCTGCACGCCGCACCGGGAAGCCTCGCTAGCGCCACGTCCGCGTTGCCCGATGCCTCTGTCATGGGATTAGATTTACTGGGGGCGTTTCGTCGAACAGGTGGTGCTCGTGAGGGTTAGCAACCTGGATAAATGTAGATCCTTTGATCGTGACAAGGATTGAGATTCAAGCAGAAAACCTCAGGAAGAACAGGAGCAATCGATTCGAAGGGGATAAAGAAGAGCAAGGAGAGGATTGAAAAGGTGGAATAAAGGGGGAGCAAACCTTGGGTTCGGCGGCGCAATGCCCGTGCTAGATGAACCAGCCGGGGCGAGGCCGTGCTTGCTTTGGTTCTGTGTCGAATATGGGCAGGAAATGTTTGTAAACTTTGTTTTTTTTTTATTATTTTGAAAACTTCTCCGTGACTCCGTCAGACCTGCACACATCGTTCAAACCTTTCTTCAATTAAGCGTTAAATGGGAGGATTTTGCCCTAAAAAGCATTAATAATAAAAAAAGTGAAGATACTACTATACTTTTTTTAGTTGACGTTTAGAACAAACAAATTACACTGAGCGCAATACAAGTTTGGTTGTTCGAGCGTCTGGGAAAAAAAAAAAGGATGGTATCCAACGCGCCTTTTTTCTTTCATTACCGCTTGCTGTCACCTCTTCCTTCTAAGGTTATTTATTAAAGGAGAAATATCAGGTGTATATGATGTATTTAATGTACATATACATAAATTATCAACGGCCGTAGGATTTCATATCATATCGATGGTTTAGAATATTGGAAAGCATCTTCTATGATTTTAACAACTATGAATTCAGAAGATGTTTTTAAATATATCTGTTTCGTGAATATAAAACTACTAATGTTTTTAGGCGTTTAGATACAATCCAACCACAATGATCTTCAAAATACTATTAGTAAGTGAGGATTCTCTAAAAAGTCATTAGGGAGTCCTCTTCTTAGTCCCAAATATAATTCATTTTTTTATTTTTTTGATAAATAAACGCCCTGAAATAACTAATATGATTCTGGCTCATTTCGAGCATGTCAAATCCCCAGGGGGCACCCTGCATGGAGAGTTTTTTTTTCTAAAATAATATCATTTTAATTATTAATTTCAAAACTAGGAGGTGTTTGTAAAAAAATTACAAAAATAATATTCTATCGATAATTGAAAAATTGGTAGGGGAGCTATCGGTCACACGATTATCGATAGGACCTAATCGGGTTTCACAAACCCGACTACATGCCACGCCCGCTGCCACGTAGGCTATCAGGTGCGTGAAGGTGCTGTCGGGTGAGAGATGTCGGTAATCGGATTACCGATATGGGGCAAGGTGCGGCAGACTTGGGTCCCTTCGAGCCGATTTTTGTCTCCTATCGGTTTTCGGGCGCCCGACAGGTCCTAGACCATTTGTTCGTGGTGCCCGGGAGGCGCGCATAAAGGCGGCAAGAGCGGCGCGCGGGTAGGAGCATGGGCAGCAAGCGGAGGAGAAGAGGAAGAAGGAAGAGGAAGATGAAAGAGAGGAGGAACAAGAGGAAGAGGCAGAAGAGGAAGAGGAAGAAGAGAGAAGGAGAAAGAAGAACGCACGTACATCCACCATGGATCGTGAGATTAGGAGTAAATATAATAGTTTATCTTTAGATTAAGTAGATATGATTATTTATTTAGTATTATATTTAGGTTTGTGATGATTGTTTAGCCAGTGGTATATTTTAAATTATTGTATTGAGTAGAGATTAGGTCATTCATCAATGATATATTATATGTATTATTATAGTGTATGTATGATATATTTAGAGCATAGAAAAAAATAAGTTGTTGTTTGTATAAATATTGTTAATTTAGGAAGTAAATAATTGTTAGCTAAAATTTTTTGTTGTTGGTATGATTGTTTATTTAGTATAATATTAAGGTTTGTGATGATTGTTTAGGCATTGATATATTTTAAATTATTGTATCGAGTAGATATTAGGTCGTATATTGTATGTGTAATGTATGTATGATATATTTAGAGCATAGAAAAAAAGAAGTTGTTGCTTGGACAAATATTGCTAATTTAGGAAGTAAATAATTGTTAGCTAAAATGTTTTTGTTCTCAAGATGGTTAGTGTCGTTAGATTTAGAGTATTTTTACGGGAAAGAAAAAATTAGGCAGTGTGAATATAGTGTAGATTTGAATAACTTTGCGTACATGAGCGGTTGGCTTAAGAAACCCTGTGATGTTATCGGTTTCTAGTTATCAATAGTACCTTTCAGGCTAAAGGTCATTGACAGGACAAACGTGGATCAAACCCTAAAATCCAATGACCTATCGGGCTTTGAGTTGTCGATAGGTCCTGTCGGTAATGTTTTCTTATGGATTACTCACCTCTTACTGTCCTCCACGTCAATGGCTCATCAATGCCACGTAGGCTATTGGCAATCGGATGAGACTGATAGGTCTTGTATCGGTAAGGCTATTTTAATAATTTTTCATAAAGAACCTCCAGTTTTAAAATTAATAATTAAAATAATATGATTTTAAAAATAAAAACGATGGGAGATGGATGCGCGGTCTCGTGCGTGCGCCGCGCGGCATGGAGGCGACGCGGCCTCGTGCGCGTGGCTGGGAGGGCGCGCAACATCAACATTTTTTTTTTTTTTTGATAAACTGCCCAATGTCAAGATTGGCCACGAGCGTGAGAGATAGTCACCTCGCGTCGTGCTCCACATCCCAATTGTATCAGTAAATAAATAGCGAATCCCGTTGGGCTACTATCCCTTTTTGATCTTTTTGATTTATATTTTTTAAATAAGTTAAAAAAGAGATTACCCCTACCTATTTGTAATTAGTAGCGAAGCTAGCCCATCAAACACCCTGGTGCCTCTCTTCATTTATGCCTAATTTTTCAAATAATTTTGAGTAAATTATGAATTATTAAAACACAAATTCTTTTTTATTAGGGTGGTTGTGCACCAGGGAACTTGAACCTGACGTCGCCAGTGCCAACTACACCGGACGTCCTTTCGCACCACGGCTAACGCGAAGGCTATGTAATTTGATGTAGGATGTCCGGTGCCAATTTTGGACTGTCCAAAATCAAACAAAATTGGAATGTTGCTGAGTAAGGAAAAAGAACAAAATAAGAAAGATAAATCTATACTAATTAAAAATGCGAGTTGATGACGGTGATAGTCCGTCACCACCTCATCCTATAATTTATATGTTATGTTGTTTATAAAATCAGAATGTTTGATATGTTTAGTAAAGCGTAAATGATATGACACGTACAACAACTTATGTCGTAGGTATAAATAAGTTATACTTCTTAAAAATAATCATACAAGTCACAAATATTATTTAAGTGGTGCATACCACGTCAAAATAGCCGATGTGGCAAAGATCAGCAAATATGTCCTCCATGTCGTCTCCAGATTGACTGATTTTAAAAAACACCTCGCTTTTAATAAATAAGTATAAAATAATCCTAAATTAATTAGTTCTCAGTCTAATTGATTGTACAAGGAATGGAAGGGCGGACGCGCGATGCGCCTGTGAGGGCACCGTCAAAGCCGCTGGCGGTATGAGGATGGCGGGAGGGGTCAGCGACGGAGGCATCGTACGACTATGGTGGGTGCGGGCGACACGACGCAGCGCTGCCGGCTGCAAAAGGTGGAGGAGAGAGCCGAGAGGGACCCAGGCGCGGGCGACGAAAGCCTCGGAAGGCGTCGGAGTCACGGGAGGCGACGAGTGCACTAACGATAACGTGTTAGTCGCGTCCATAGAAAAAAGATTTTTTTTTTGTAAAAGACTCATCCACGTAGAAAGTGACACGGATGCCATGACATTCTATTTGGCCACGTAGTCTATTTTTATGTGAAACGCATTATCTAAGCAATATTTGTGATCCATACGAACATTTTACAAGAAGCGCCCACGACGCAAGTTGTTATAGCTGCTATGTCATTTACTCTTTAGTAAATACTCCTTTTTTTTTGTTATCGTTGGGAACATAGTTTTTAAATTAGGTGTATAAAATTGGGTGCAAATAGGTCACGGTTTTTTTTAAATGATCATATATATCATAAATGTTGTCTAAACAGTGCGTTTCATATCAAAATAACATATGTGGTCGAATAGAATGACGTGACATCCATATCATTTTTCACGTGGAGAGTCTTTTATAAAAATATCTTTTTTTTCTATGGACGCGGCTAACGCGCTACCGATAGCGTGCTCGTGATAGTCCATCTTTGTGACTTTGATACCTTCCCGACGCCCTCCTCTACCGCTTGCAGTCAACACCTGCTGCCCGTCGTCCACCAAGCTGTTGTCAGCGCTGGCTCGTCGCCGTACGATGCTCAACCGCTGACCCCTCCCACCGCCCTCATACTACCAACGGCTTTGGCGGCGTCCTCACCGCCGCATCGCACGCCTGTTCTTTCATCCCTCATAAATGAATCAAACGGGCACTAATTAATCTAGAGTTGTTTTAGAGGTGTTTTTTTATAAAAAGAATTAATGGAGATGACGTAAAGTCGGAGTCGCATTATTTGAGTAAAATTTGTGACTTATATGATTATTTTTAAAAAAATAAGACTTATTTACACTCACCACACAAGTTTTTTTAACTGTTATGTCATTTATTCTAAATAGTCTAAATTAAAAATTTATTGACTACGGACATGGAACTCGTGAAAGGGAAATAAAAATAGACGGCTCATGTAACACCCAAGCACCCATAGAAAACCGATAAAAAAAAAAAGCACCCATAGAAGCAGCAGAAGGAAGGGTGATTCCCTTTATCCCGAAGCAGGCAGGGTAAACTCGGCACACTTGGTCCTTCTGCAGCCAGGGAACAGTTAGCGATGCAACAAACTGGCAAACTGCTGGCTAGAGACGCTTGGTTCGCTTTCCTCTTCTAATTTCCATTCGATTGCAGCCATTTCTATCTCATACAGGTGCTAGCTCATTGTTTTCTTGCGGAATTTCTTTACTTCTTCTTAACTAAGAGTTCACGGATCCATAATTTTTTCGTTTCTCCTTGCTGCAGAGTGCCTGAACACCACCTGTTCGACGAATTGCACCTGTGACCCACACGGTCCGATCAATAGCAATGGCGTCCGGCAATGCGAGCATGGCGCCAGCGCATGTTCTCGGCGCAGTGGAGGCGTCCGGCGCCGAGGACACGGCGCCAGCGCGTGTGCTCATCCCGGAGTGTAGGATCAACGCCCTCCCCAACGAAATCCTCCTACGCGTTCTGTCCCACCTGAACGCCCTCGAGGTCGTGCAGACATGTTTGCTGTCGCGGCTGTGGCGCAACCTCTGGCGCTCGGTGCCGCGCATCAACGTCACGCACGCGGAGTTCCACGGCACGGCTGAAACGGAGATAGAGTGCGACGTGCAGTTCAAGGCGTTCGTCAACCGTTTCTTGATGCTCCGTAACGCCGTTGCCTTGGATGAGTTCCGGCTGGCGGACCATCTGCACGAATATCCAGATATTGTGCTGGAGTCCGAGGATGGTAACCTGTGGATCCGCCATGCCTTACAGTGCAATGCTCATTCTGTCAAGGTTTCGGAATGTCCGCTGATAAGTGATAATGAATTTTGGCTCGACTCTGCGGTGTTTGCTTCGGAGTGTCTAACTAGCCTGGAGCTTCGGTTTGTTGTTCTCACCGACTCTTTCTTCAAAAGCCTCGAAATGGGATGCTAGTGGCAGCATCTGTTTTAGTTTGTGATCATGATACTCAAGTGGATGACATCCGTCATTTCCTCATGGCCCTTTCTCGTGTTACTGATTTGGAATTCTACTACAAGGGAGCAATGGTACGTTTCTTTGGTATTTCATATTTTCATTGAACATTCATGCTAATATTTGAACGTTCATGTTAAAGTCTTGGTTCTTTGTGTGCAAATCAAGCGCATTACAGTTTAGATCATATAGTAATTCCAACTGTAAATTCACTAAACAGTAGACAAAATGGAACTGAATTACTTCTTTTTAAGTGACATGATCACATCGACCTCTTCAATTGTGGTTACTGACATGCTTGACTTGCATGGCAATAATCTATGAAAATTGATGTTACCAACGATATGTGCTCAACTTTGTTAGCTATATTGCAAAAGCAGACAACAGTGATGTGTATTCTGGTTAAAATTTGGTTTGTACCAGATATGTTACCCTAAAATCATGGGTGCCACATATCTTTAGTTTGCTCTTAATTTAATTTGCTTGGCAATTACGGTGAAGCTATGAACAACAAGGTGTGAGTTCTGTATCAGGTCTTAATGCTATGAACTTTGTGCAGATGACAGTGAAAAATGATCTAGTTTGGTGTCCGAAATTCAACAATCTTGTGGGCCTGACACTTGGTGACTTCTGCCTGCATGCAAACTTCTATGCATTGATAGTATTCCTTCAGAACTCACCTAATCTGGTGAAGTTAACTCTGAAGTTCATCAAGGTACATGCTTCTCCCCACACATTTACTGATCTCTCTATGAATGTATACTATGCCATCAATGTAAACCTGGATGTTTTTTACGGTGTAGACGTACAAGGTTACTCCAGGAATCATTGGTGTGCTAAAAAAGAGATCATTCACTTGTAAGCACCTTCAAACTGTTTGCTTGGAGGGTTTGAAGGATGAACTTATGGTAAAGAGCCTGGTGCAGTTATTGTTGGACAATGGCATAATTTCTGATCAGATCAATGTCATTGACTGAGTCAAGCTTAGGATTTATTTGTATCACTCACCAGAGAACTGGTTGCCATGCTGACATCCGCTCATTCTGAGGGTGTGGCAACAATACATGTTTAGTCGTGTTTGTGTCCTACCAAGTAGAAAGTAGCTCAGTTCCAGTCCATCCCAGTTTCAGTTTCGATGGATGCTTGTTTTTGACAAAATATCCGGTGTGACGGCTGCTATTGATGTGATGTTGCGGACATGCCTCCGAATAGATCAACAATTCCATGTTGGAGGGTCTGAGGATCATTTTATCTATATATCGTAAACTTGCATGCTTATTTTTGAATAATTACAGCTCCTGATATTTGTGGGTATCCATATGTGTGGATGCCATTTATCTCTGAGACTGACTAATGAATACCTGGCGTTAAAAGGAAGCATGGTCTGTTACAAGTTTGTGTGATATTGACACTAAAGGAAGCATTGTCTGTGACAAGTTAGCATGATATTGACTAGGTCGGGCAACCTTTTCGAAAAGGAGATGATTTATATTTGTTTCATGGTTAGTGTATTTTTCAATGACTCTTCTGCAGGTATAAATGTGGCTGTGAAACTATAGATGAGGCCAAGTTTTTTGCAAAAACATGCTCCAAGTTCACCAAGCTATTGAGGATTAGAAATTTGCCCATTGTAAACTTTTTTTATTTTTGGTACCACATATACAATGCTTTAGGATAGGAGCTTAAAATGCATCGTATATACACTGCTCTACTAGTCCTATAACTTAAAAACACATATGCCCCTATTCCAAGCATCAAGGGTTGCTTCAGAATTCCAGTTAATGCGCTTAATAAAGAGGATAAATTATACATTTCATATTAGTATCCTCACAACCAAGAGTCTCCCATCCTTATTGTTGCTCTGTGAAATTACTCGGCGTGTACTCATTAAGTAATTTGGAAGGCCCTTTTTTCTGCATTTGGACGAAAAGCAAGCGCTGCAGGTTGAATTTTCACGGACTGGTTCCAACTTGCAGCACCGGCCTAGCTCATTCAGGTTATCTGCGGTTAGCTGCTGGTGGGGTTCCATTCAACAAAATCCCTTTCTTTTGAAACAAGGTAGGGAATACATATCACATTGCATAATTGTTTCGGTGTTTGAAAGTCAGTTAATTCAACCGATAAAACGCTGCTTAAAATCTGTGTCTTTTGAAACCATCCAGCAAGTGACCAAACCTTGTCCATCGTTGATATTAGTTACGGTACCAAGGCATGAAATTAAAATGCAAATAAATGCTCGTCCAACACTGATGATGATTCCAATCAAAATTTCCAGCCAGCAGTCTGAAATAAAAGGAAAAGTGGACTTGGCCCTACTATCACCCCAATGCCATCAAGTTTCTCCCACCATTCTTTTTCACAGAGTATCAGTGGCACGCACTCCAAATTAGTGACTTGGATGACAATTTTTCCAGTTTGTTGCACTTCTACACAAGCAAGCCTTGCAAGCTCGGGAATGAAGCTGTGCTATCACATATGTTCTGCTCGTTCCTGAGTTTATTTAGTGCAAGGATCTTGATTCGAAGAAATGAAATTGATGCTGACTATATCTCCAACAGTTATTTGCAGCTAAGCAAGGTACTCCGTTCTTAAACTGTTATCGTTGTTGACTTTCACATATAACTTTGACCATTCGTCTTATTAAAAACTAATTCTATTAAATGAGTGAAATAAAAAATCATATTTAAAAAACTTTGGTGATAAATTTAATCTTAACAAACATAAGATATTTCTCATATCTTTTTTCTTAATAAGACAAATAACTAAAATTGATGATTAAAGTCAATGACGATAACAATTTAAGAATGAAGGGAGTATGGGTCAAATCATTAGCATATTTCTCCAGAATTGAGATTGTAGCCAACGTGCTTCTTAATCGGCTTCCACATTAAGCTCACAAAAAATGTTAGAACCCGGGATAATAGGCTATACTGAGCCATTCAGATGGTGGAAGGAAATATAACTGAAATTAGAACTGAGACATCCCTAGAGAAAGAGTAATGCTTCCAGTTGAGAATGAATATAAAAAAATTCTTATTTTTATCAAAACAAAGTCTAATTGTAATGATGATATGTGAGGGAAGCACGGCGAAAACTCTTTAATCACGAAAAAGATCAAACAAAATATATATAATTGTTTCTGTTTTCTTTTTCAAAACAAAAGAAAAAGAATGGCGTGAGAAGGTTTTTTTTTTTTGAGTACAACCACAGCCAATATCAATATCATAGTGGAAACGGCTCGTGCGTCAGAGGGACACGAGTGTTACTGCTCTGAGCCAGCGCAGGGCACGGGCACACCTAGGATCCCAGTGCCTTCGCCCCGGCTGTCACGGCGAGCACGGACGCCGAACCCAGGTTTGCTCCCGCTTTGTTCCACCTCCTCTGCTCGATCTTCTTATCCCCTTCGAATCGATTGCTGCCATTTCCTGTTCTTCCTGAGATTTTCCGCTTCAATCTCAATCCTCGTCACGATCAACAGATTCTCAGTGAATCTCTATTCATCCAGGTTGCTAATTTGGGTACGGAGGAGAGGATACCGACGCTCAGTTCATTCCTTTCCACCTATTTTTGTTTCTTTCCTGTCAATTCGATCGCTTCAATGTGTCCAAATTCTCTGTTCAGTTACTGATTCGTGGACTCATCCCCCAATTGCAGCGTTTCTAAGCAACACCTGTTCGACGAAATGTCCCTGTGACCGGGACCCTATGTGAGAGGCGTCCGGCGAAGCGACACGGGCACGACACCAGCGTGCATTCCCAATTACCTTTCCTTATGATGTCCCGGTGAGCACCCTCTTCCACCAAGCAATATCCAATCACTTATGGCAGCATCAGGTTGATGATACATCAGTTTCTCAGGAGCCTTTCATGTGTTACAAACCATGTTTTTGTGGCGCTGTGGCGTTCTTGACCCCTTCACAGCGCCTAGGCGTTTATGGCGGACGCCTAGGCGACGTCATAAGCACATCCGAGCAGTAGTGTAGAAACACATACGCATGACAGTGCTGGAGCAGGGCATGCATAGAGGATGATGCAGAGGCAGCGCAGAGAAGCCAGGGAGCTGGAGTTGGTGAGGAAGCCGCCGGCGCTCTAGCTAGAGCAGGGGAGAGGATGCGTGCTGGAGCAGCCGCTGCTCAGCCAGAGAAGAGGAAAGGAAGGCGCCGGCACTGCCCAGTCGGAGCAGAGGAGAAGAAGCAGCCGGCGCTGCCCAGTCGGAACATTGGAGAAGCAGCTGGCGGTTCCCAGTCGGAGCAGGGAGATGAAGCTGCCTGGCGCCTCTCAGCTGAAGCAAGGCGGGAGGATGTTGCTGGAGCTCCTCCAGGTCCGCCGCCCTCTCTTTCTCCTCTCCTTCCTGCTCTCTCTCTGAAATGGCACGTCAGGGCTTCGATTGGGCACATCTGGGGGTACGTTCCCAGGATTTCCCGCCTAGGGAGCCAATTTTCCCGCCAAAGCTCCCACCCCGCACCTGTTATGGCGTCGCCTCCAGGCCGCCTCAGTCCGTACGGCGTCCCTCCGACGCCAAACGGCGCCTAGGCGACGCCATTTTCTTTGTGGCGTACACCACATCAAGAACTGTGTGGCGAGGCCGACGCCGCAACAACGCAGACCGCCACGACGCCTGGGCGTCGCCTAGGCGACGCCACAGGGACGCCACAAAAACCAGGGTTACAAACTTGGACTTCATTTTCAAAGGAAAATCGGTACGCTTCCTGATTTGACATTATTAATCAAGGTTTAATTGGATCCATGCTCTTATAAATTTTGTGGATTAGAAATTTGCCGATGTGAACTTGTTTTATTTTTGGTACAATATACACTAATCTATTCCTAGTCCAATTTTGGTATATCTTGAATCAAATACATGGCCGCCCAGCAGATCACCTAGGAGCCATATTCTTTTACCACGGTATATCTACATATGCTCTAGACCTTTGACTCATAAGAACAACAACAACAATGCTACTTAATGTTTGTTTTCTCTGGGGTCATCTAACAGTAGATATAACTTGAAACAACAAATGCCCCTATTTCAAGCACCAAGGGTTCCTTCAGAATTCCAGTTTTTAATGCGCTTAAAAAAGATGATAAAGTAGATTTCATGTCAGTATCCTCACAACCAAGAGTCTCCAACCATCGTTGTTCACTCAAAATCACTTGGTGCATGTTCATTAAGAAATTTGGAAGGCCCTTTTTGCTGCACCTGAACGAAAAACAAGCGCTGCAAGTCAAATGTTCATCGAACGGAAATATTATGGCTCCATGTGGCCCATGGTTCCATTCTACAATGAAAAATGTTATACATCACAAACTACTTAAAAGCATAAGATTACATTTTTTTTTTGGAAGTTGCTGGTATCACAAATCATATCTGACAAGAAGTATTTATTTTTTAGTCAATAGGCAAAAGTAGTGTGTATTCTGCACTTAATGTAAAATCATGCAATTGGTAGTCGCATCATCATTGAATCAATCGAGCGGGCCTTACTAAAGCACATCTAGAGGGAGTAAAGTTAATACCTCAAGCTGATGAAGGAGTCATCTCAACCTCACACTTGTTTGTTGATTTCCTTTCACTATTTGGTGCCTTCTGGGTACTAGTCATCCTCTGTGCACACATGCCTCATCCATCACCATATCCTCTTGATTTTCCTGTAGAAATGTGACGTCGGTTGTTAGGAAGTAGATTTATCGCACAGTGATGGCAGTCTCTAGCACCTGCACATTCTCCATCCTTGCCCCTTCACAATTGATCCAGATATTGAGATCCTTGAGGAAGTGAGGTGGTGGATGCCGAGATCAGCATTATCACCTAATGCAGATTGTGCCTGGCATGCTCTGATTTCAATGGAGAATCTGTTCAAGTTGTGGCATGGCTCCAGCTCAAATATGAGACCTGTGATCGGTCCATATAAGCGGAACATCTTGAGAGATTGGAATCACTGTTGCAAATTTTCAAAATTTCCATGGCATCATCTGCACCTCTGACTTAACTCCAGATCGAGCAGGGAATGTAAGTTCCCAAGAATATGTAGGGTTTCTTCTGTCACATGCTTAAACCTGATGTGGAGCTTGAAGAGGTTGACCATTGAGGTCATCCATGCTGGGTTCCTTTGGAAACAGCACCCTATGATGTCTAATTGCCGCAGGAGATGAGGGGGCGTGGACCAAGAGTCGAGAGGGATGTCAGCAGAACCAGGTCCCCTGACAATACGCAAATGTCTTAGTCTGGAGCTAAGAATTCACCAAGTGATGAAGCCAAGATACCTGTGTACATTGTTCTGTCATGGGCGTGCTCCACTAATGTGCCATGTAGCGAAAGAGTTCTCAAGTTGGTCAAACTCCCAATTCCGTAATGAATCTATCGAGCATGCATCGTAGACTGATAGCCTGACAGTTCCTCTAGATACTGCATCTTTCCGATTCCATCCGGTAATTGTGAACCGTTGACAGACAGAAGTTCAAACGTTGTAATTTAACAATGCTTGTTGGCAATCTTCTTATCCATGAACGTCGTAGATCTAATGTTTCCAAAAATTGTAGCTCTCCAATTTGCTCTGGAAGATGTGTGATGCTACTGCTGCGATCCTAAGGTACCTCAGCTGAAACAGATCCCCTATCCTTTGAGATAACAGTTTTGCAACTTCACACTACTCTCTAGATCCAACATTCTTAGAGCTTGAAAGTTTGAAATAGGAAGCATTTTGTGAGAATATCCAAGTACACAGAGGGATCGAACATGTGAAGAAATCATGGATGAATGGGACATAATATTTCATTTCCACGGTAGTCAATTGAGAGCCGGCGAACTTTTTCGTTGGGGACCAACGTTTGGTCACCACTGAAAGTGATAAAATTTTCTTCGACTGCCTTGGAGATAATGAGATCAAGAATCATATCATGCACACAGCATGAGGTTACTTGACCATCAAGGCGATACCTGTTGGTTGGATCAAAACTTCTGTTTATAAGTTCATTAAAGTAGCATTCCCTTCTTCGACAAAACTTCTACCACTTTTGATGTTGATGAACCCTTCTGCCATCCATCTTCTTACAAGCAGACACATATCAATCTCATAGTCTTCTGATACATGCTTAGATATAATAAGCACGTCTTTAAATGGTAGGGTAGATCATAATAACTAAGGGATAAAATCCTTTCCATTTCTTCCACGTCATAATTTTTTAGTCCCAGTCCCATCGAAACTATGAACATTCACCCATTCTTCTCTTCTATTTGATTTAGTGGCCATCAAACTGGCCAATAGTAATTATGCCAATGGCATACCGCCACACCTCTTAATGATTTCATTTGCAACGTCTCTAAGGTTATGGGGCACAAATGTCTGAACCAAAAGTTCTTTTGTAAAATAAATCTTGGAGCAGCTTCCCTTAGTGGAGTTAATTCATAAACAATACCATGATGACGTGAGCAACATGCCTTGGCAACAGAAGCAATTCTTGTCGTCCACTATTATCCTGCTACCACAAGTATTCTCAGGTAAGGCACATTTAATTATGTTCCATACTTGGGTATCCCATATATCATCGATTATGACAAAGTACCTAGAAAAGATGAGGAAAATATAAGGTAATATAATACATTTAGTCAAATATGAAATTAAGCCCATATATGGATTCATAGCAGAATTAGCTTGAACGTGTGAATCAAATGTAGGAGAATTAGCTTATATATCTTCAACGCTGAAAAAGGATTGAAATAAAATGTTCCATAGCTATGTAATGTTACATACATTGGCTTCGCAAAGAAAAAAAATGTTACATACATTCATATTCTCACGGTGGAAATAGTTTCAGGGTATTCATCCTGTGGCATTTCTTAATAGGTCTTACCTCTAATACTACTCCCTCGATGTCCCTAAATCATGAAGTCATTTTGGACATAATTTCACGTACCAAGGAGTCATTAATTATGATACATTTCACATGTTTTATCTTATGGAATACACTCGCATGCTTAGCAAACCAAATATTCTAGGTAGTTTGGTTTGTAACATTTAAATTAACATGTGCCATTGCAAATGCGCATTATCTGGTATCTATCATTACAACATTGTGTATGTCATCAATGGTGCAAACTTTAATCCTGCATGCCATCTTCGTGACTTCCACTATTATCTTTTTCTGCATTTCTCTAGCTTAACAATTAAGTCTACCTAAGTCCTAACTAAAACTATTTTAGACTTAAATAGGAAAAAGTGCTTAGCTTGATAAATTCAGAAAAAATATCACTGTGGATGTCATAGCGATGGCACACGGGATTAAAGTTTGCACTGTTGATGGCATACACCATATTTTGACTTCCGTAATGATAGATATCATATAAGAGCTTTTGCAATGACATACATTAAATTATCCCTTTGGTTGGTTAGCATGCTTGCCCAAAAGCAAGGTGGGGTTGAATCCCACGACCTACTTTTTTACCTCCGCAATTATTTTAGTCTAGCAGAGGTGAAATGACTTTATTTAGCCTCATTTAGTTGCAAGTCTAAAAACAACTGGATTTAGAGAACTAGAGGAGTACTTTTTAATTTATCTCTGAAGGCCAAACTGTATGAAAAAATCAGAAATGTAACTAAAAAAAATGGTCGGTGGCTAATTGTATATTCAAATGCATAAGATACCCAGTGGTAATGTAATTAAAATGTAAAGTGTGGAATGATTTGAGAATTTCATCATAGCCTCATTGGAACAAATGAACTGTAAAGGAAACAGAGAGCGCACCTCTTATCCTTGAGTAAACTCCTCAGTGCATCTATGAGCCACTCCTCACCCCCCTGGATTGTTGTTGGCATAATTTGGGCTTTTGACTTGAGAAAGTATGCTCCATAGAATCTTCCTTACATCTGGTTTCTGAGACACGGACACCACAGCATGACAAATAAATTTGGCACAGATTTTTTTATACGCTTCCTTTGCAAGGGTCGTTTTTCCTAACCCTCCAAATCCCACAATTGAAATCACCTTCAGTGAAAGTTCTCCATCTTCAAGGAAGTTGATAAGATTCCTCCTCGGTAGATCAATACCAACAAGATCGGATGAGTCAACATAGAGTGCAGGTAATCGAGGATCAATTGGCGTGATCCCATGGTCGACTTCAGTGTCAAGCTTATACCTCTTTCTTCTATGACTTGCCTCCAGAATGCGATCCTTGAGCTCCCTTATCTGTCGCGCAACCCCATGGTGACCTGCAAGTTCCATGACTTTCTGGACATAGTCATGGAAGAATCCCATGATTCCACTGTGTCTCTGCTGGAGCATGTAGCCATCAATGCAATCCTCTATGTCGTAGGCCATCTCCCTCACTTGATTCCTCCATTCCTTCATCTGTGGATCGATCACCTTCATGCCTGCCATCTTCTCCAGCAATGCGTTCATGCAGCTCAGCTCATCCTTCAAGAAGGCAATGTCGCGCTTCACCCCACTGTGCAGCCAGCTGAATTCCTTACCTAGCAGCGTGGTCAGCTTGTCGAGTACAGAGTTCATTGCCCCTGTGGCAACGCTCACCATGACTTCCTTCATCTCCTACCTAGGCTGCCCTGTTGTGTTCTTCTGTTCTGACATTAGAATTTAGAATAACGGAGGACTGTGGCAAGGATCAATGAAATCAGGAAAAGGTTTGATGCCTAAGGTTCAGATCTGCAAAGAAATTTGCCAATAATTAAACTGTGTCCATAAGAGATCAACAAATAATTTTGCAGGCTTTGGCAGCTACCTTTGCGTGGCTTGTAGCACATGGCTTCAACTTCGAGCTATAGCCAATCTCGCTGTACTCCCTTTGGCTTTGGATCTCAATCAAGAAGTGCAGCCTCTAATGCAGCTGAGCAGTTCATAGAGCTCTTGCTGGAAACTTCTATGCACCCTCAAGACTCAACTGATAGGAACGGGTGTGGAACCACAAGATATGAGGACAAGAAAGAGGAAAAACTGTGTCAACGAAAGCGACTAGAGTATATTGATTGGAAGGGAACTGAGTGGACGAGCTTACAAGGAAACAAGGAAGGTTGCATACACATACACCTATTGTTTTTGGATTCGTTATATTAATAATTGTGGCCTCAATACAACTTGACCCTGTTGAATAGTTACTAAACATGGTGGAGCTCAGAGACTGGTCAATGCTCGTCCCCTCTCACATGTCTAATCGCTAGCTTCATTCTGTATTTTGCAGAGCAAAGCACGTCTTCTCCTAGAAAAAAAACTTATTAAAGGAGCTGATGAAGAGTGATAAATATTTCTTCCACTATATTAATTTTAGGAAATACATTTAATCCTTCAAGAAATAATCAGATGGTTGATTATTTGAATATACATCGATCGCCGATTTGGAGGCCGTATGCATCTTTCTAAATAGAAATGCATATACAAATGTTTCTACTAAGCATCTTTGATGTGAATATTATAATAATGTACTTTTGGAGGCTATATGCAATGCAAAAAGCCTAAACTCTTTCCATCATGTTAAAAAGAATAGATTGTCAATTTTCTTGATTCCTATACCCAAAAAATAAGTAAAAACAGACGGCTCTTGACAAAACAAAGACGAAGGAAAAATAATTTCAGGACAGTTGATGAGCAGATTAGATACATGCGTAGCACGGAGCAGAAAAGATTGGAGAAGCTTACCAGGAGCGGATCTTTGCGCAGAGCAAGAGTAACCTTCTGCAGCACACAGAATTGGACATTAATAAATCTACTAGAAACTTGTGATACTCATTGAGAACTTATAGGTACCTGAGATCGGAATGTGTCATACCAGACCGATTTGCACCTATTAGAATTGGGTACCATTGAATATAACTTCAACAATAATAAGAACAGTTTTAGTTTCAAACATAGGCACCGAAACCCTTGGGATTCAAACACAAATAGTAGACAAAAACGACAAGAAGAAAAAAGGGAGAGCAATATAAAAAACCAAAATAAGTAAAGCTAAAAAGTGTGAAACACACATAACAACTAACATACAAGGAAAGATGAAAAAGAATAAAAATAAGGAAGAGAATTGTAGACCAAAATAAGTAGGGGTCAAACATAATTAAAAAAAAAGTTATCCATTTTTCTTAATATTTAAAATAAGTTATTACTAAAGTATCACTAGTGATAAAATAAATCATGAAAAAGTATATAACATTTATAAAAAAGATCGATTAACTCGAACGGTAAAAGGCAGTGTCTCAAAGTAAAGAACTAAAAAGTGGATACAAGAAGTAGTACGTAGGAAGTAGTCTTTCTTTTCTCAGGGAATATTCAACACTTGGTTCGTTTTCCTCCGACCTCTTCGATTCCATTGCAGCCATCTCTGTCTTAAAATCGTAGCTCCCTCGTACTAGTTCCTGTCTAGAATTTCATGTATTGTTATCTGCGAGTTCATTGATCCATAATTATCCGTTTCTCCCTACTGCAGACTGCCCGAGCACCACCCGTTCGACGAAATGCCCCTGTGACATCCACCACCTGATCGACTCGTGGCAGAGGCGTCCGGGGACACAGGCATGGCGCCAGCGTGTGTTCCTTGCGCGACGTATCGGATCAACGCCCTCCCCGACGATCTCCTCCTATGCTCTCTCCCACCTCGACACCCTCGAGGTCGTGCATACATGTGCTCTGTCGCGGCGATGGCGCAACCTCTAGCGTTCTGTTCCGCGCATCAATGCCACCCATCGCGATTTCGACGGCACTGCTGAAACCGAGAAACAGCGTGACGTGCTGTTTAAGGCGTTTTGTCAACCGCTTCTTGATGCTCCGTCACCCCGTCGTTGGCTTGGATGAGTTTCGGCTACAGTACCCTGTATCCCTTTACTCAAATGACTTGGGTGTCGACTCGGAGGATGCGAACCCGGTGTACCCGTTCTTTCTGGTGATTTCTGGTGTTACTGATTTGAAATTTCACTACAGGGGAGCAACAGTACATTTCTTTGGTCTTTCATAATTTCGTTGCTCGTGCTAAAATTTGAACATTCATGTTAATGTCTTAATTCTTTATGTGCAAAAATCAATTGTAATACAGTCTACTTCATATAGTTAGTCCAACCGTAAATTCACTAAATAGTAGACCAAGTGGAACTGAATCACTTCTCATTCAGTCACATCACATGAACCTCTTCCATTGTGGTTACAACATGCAGTATATATCATTGCAGCAAAAAAAGACATGTAGTATATAGGTTAATAGTACTGAATCTTGTCCTATAGGAGGATGATTACTTATCTGTTTATCTTTTATTGCATACTGGCATGAAAATTGATGCACAATTCGAACATCAAGTGGATAAAAAGCCTCCATACCAATACTACGATAAGAGCTTGATTTGGCATTCTTTCTCGCTCATAAATCAATCCTCTTTGTAAACGTTACTACCTTAGGTCATCTGTTCCTTATGGTTATGCGAGCAACCTTTGAATATGATCCAAGATATAAAGAAAAGTATTATACAGTTCAACAATGTATCTGCTTGACTTGCATGGAAATCATTTATGACAATTATTGATAATTACCAACTATATTCGATCGACATTGTAAGAGACAACGTAAGAGACATGCGGGCGAGTCCACCGCGGCCACGATGCATGCACGCGGAGGCTCTAGGATAAACACATCGTGTACGCGAGCTTCACACTGAGTGTCAGGCCCAAAACAAACAACCAACCGTAGATCGGTTTGACTGTTAGCTACGTCGGGGTTGTCTCTATCTCCACGTACGTGAGCATGGCTCCTTGCCAAAGCTTGATCCCTCCTCGTTGCTTGAACTGAGTTGACTCTATCTTGAAGGCATGCATGATTAACTAATAAATGAACAACTCGTAGCATCAAGATCCAGATGACATCAGCTTAGTCCTTAAGTCCCTATGGCTCATTAGCTTGTTTTTATTGTGTCATATACGTGTGGTATACGGTTGGCTGCGTAGAAATACAGCTAGCTGCATGTACTTTAGCCATGCATGTACGTGGAGCTAATTCATTCTGGGCTCGGGATGTTCCGGCCCATTGCATACCTGTTTCAAAGTCAGGCATTATCGTACGTGTATGTATTTCCTGATCTTTCCTTTCTTCTTGGGTCCACCGTACGAACGTAGTATTGTGTAGATAATAGACTTCCTTTTTTCTTTAGACTGGTACATATACCGTCCAACACCTATTTTTGATAACTACAGCTCCCTTTTTTTTTCTTTTGCGAAATGGATAACTACAGCTCCCTATTCTGTGATAGATTATTGTTCAAGTCTCTAAGACTGACTAACGAATACACTGTCTTCCTTAAGGTTGTCTGTGACAAGTTAGCATGACATTTACATAAAGTATGTGTTAATGAAACGCTACTGGAAAATACTCCCTTCAGGCTGAAATATTATCACAATGGAAGGCTGCGTACAGACATGTAGAGGGAAAAAAAAAACTACTTCCATATTTTTGTATAAAAAAAATATTATTTCGAAAATCCAATGCAATGGCATGTCGCATTACACGTCATATGGAAGCATCACCCAGAAGAAGGCCAACCTCATACTTAAAAGATTCGTCCATTTGCGAGAGGACACAGGACACACACATGAACCGATGATGACCTATGTTTATGAAATTGTTCCACACATCACAGATCCTCGCATAAAAATCATCTTAAAGTTGGCAACGCAGAATAACAAATCAGATTTGCCAACACTGATGCCTGTGCGATAATTATGATTACACGTGCGGCGCGAAAGCGTGAAAATGACCTTACAGCACTTACGGAGACAAGAATCCTATTTTAGCACTAATTAAGGGATATGACAAATAAAATATTACTAGCAAATGGTTGTCCACGCGTATCATTATGGCTTGTCATACACAAGCATCACTCTTGCAGCCCACCTACATGCATGTAGGCACCTACTAGATGCAATACTACCAAACGCGTCAAATGATCTCAGTTAACATCTCCATGTGTCATGTTTAATACTATCTCTGCTTTTAAAATTATTTTTATTAGAATAAAAATTCTATTTAAAAATGAATGTTGTGTCTGCAGCTGATATGAGTCCCCTATTAATGACCTCTAACACCTATATAACCAAGAGTTTGTCCAACCCTAATGGCCAAAAGGATATTGTACGATAGAAAAGCACATTAGAACATCTCCAAACACCTATCTTAAAAGGTTCCTAAATCAAATTATAAGAAATATGCTTACAAAACTACCTCCAATAGCTATCTCAAATTTGTTCCTACTTTTGAGAACTTTTAAATCTTTTTCACATTTACCAACAAATAGGGAAAAAAATGAGTCTTCCTATACTTATCCACCTTTTTAAATAGCTGACGGTAGAAGGGGAAAAAATTATTTCTTAAATTATTTAGACTCCTCCTAAAAAGAGATTTTGTGGATATATTTTAAGAACTCCCCAACAAATGACTCCTAAAAAATCTGTTTGGGAAGCTTTCTGAAACTATTCGGAGCAAAAATAATCCTCCTTTTTAGGAAAAAATAATTCCTCTTTACCATAGCCCCATATAATTGGTTCCATCCAAATGACTTAAATCCGTCCCATGTCACCACCTGTGGCCCCATTATATTTTGGCTTAAAATAGTGTTAGTTTACACATGGGAAATATGTTGTCGTACACTATGGTTTTGGTTGTAGCACACCGCAGCTCATAATTTTTACCACAAGACCTTGCAATATCCATATACTCCTGGTTCGTAGCACCTTAAAGCACATTATGATAGTGTGGAATTCTCCATCAACAATTTTTCTCTAAGGTTTTCCACTGCTGCTTTTTCACCAGACTACGTGAACCACCGAAGAAATCTATGACAAACCGGTGCATAGTGGGCGCAACAATGTACCATCAGTTTTCAGAACTGTTAGATGGCTATGTTTGTGATGAGGCTAAAAATTTATTTTTTTTTTTGGGGCAAGTTGTGGCTAGCTGTTGCTGGAGAAACTCTTAGCGACAGGATAGAGGGTTGTACTGTACGAAGGTCAACATTTTGGAGCAAGTTATATGCTGATCAAAATTACTAATAAATATGTGCAGCATCAGTACGCATGTAAAGAATTAACTTTGAAAGTATTTTTGTACAAGGAATAAAGGCAAAAAAAATACGTATAGTGCCCTAGCTTACCTCTTTACTTCTTTTCTTTTGGGGGAATCAGCCCAGTTTAACTCTGGTAATAAACTCAGGATACAAAAAAAAAATCTAATGATTAAAGTGAAGTTCTGTCTAGTATTCACTTGTACCCCCCTTCTTTTTCGAATTCTTCATATTTTTAATATTCCCACTAACACAAACTAGTAGTTAAACATTGGAGGGATTATATATATAAAAGGGGTAAGCTTACATGCTCTCTTGGAAGTTTCTCTTGAAAAACAATATTGTATAGATGGAAGGTGTGATAATTAGAGCATAGGACTATATAGGAGGCATCATCTCCTCCAATGCCAGTAGGAGGAGAGGCAATTGATGCTCCCTTCTTGTTAAGTTGATCTTATGGTATGGACCACTGACTGCTTTTCACTTTGTCAAGTGCATGCAGCACACAGAGGCCCTTCCTTTTTCCCCTCGTGCTTACACATGATCGTTCCTCTAAGCTGATCCCAAAACAGGGCATCCTTGGATAAACAAAATATATGCAGAATCATTTCAAAACCTCCTTCCCTGGTGCAGGCACTGAGGCATCTATAGATGTTTACATAGACATGTTTTCTGGGCCACGTACATGTTTTTTTATAAATAAAAAACAGAAAATATCGGTTCCATGCATTTGTTTGTATCTCGGTTCCATGCATTTGTTTGTATATTTAAGATTGAACACAATAAACATGAATAAAAATCAGAGAACTGTATGATTTACAATTTATTTCTATAATTTACACATTCACAAGTTTTCTCTGTAGTTAGTACATAGGCTTACAAAAATAAAGCAAGAAAAACAATTAACAT